>CM034540.1:58807811-59258847 GCA_020002185.1 Paraescarpia echinospica
TACAACCACCCACCCATACACCACACATCCACCATACAACCATGCACTCATCCATACATCACACACCCATACCACCACACACCCACCCTACAACCACCCACCCATACACCACACATCCACCATACAACCATGCACTCATCCATACATCACACACCCATACCACCACACACCCACCCTACAACCACCCACCCATACACCACACACCCACCCTACAACCATACAACCACCAACCCACACCACCACACATCCACCATACAACCACCCACCCATACACCACACACCCACCCTACAACCATGCGCACAACCATACAACCATGCATTTACCCATACAACCGCACACCCATACCACCACACACCAACCTTACAACCACCCACCCATACACCACACACCCACCCTACAACCATACAACCACCCACCCACCCATACAACCGTCCATATGTAGTACAACCACTGTTCAGTGTTGCTGTTGTGGACTCTTGTTTTTTCCACGAATCTTAAGTTATATTGCATCTACAGTTTATTACAAATGTTCACACCGCACAATCACAGACATGTTCACAGCTCACATTCACTGACATGTTCACAGCTCACATTCACCGACATGTTCACAGCTCACATTCACCGACATGTTCACGCCGCACAGTCACCGACATGTTCACAGGTCACATTCACCGACATGTTCACAGCTTACATTCACCGACATGTTCACAGCTCACATTCACCGACATGTTCACATGAATGCACATAACTGTTGTGTATTTACTCATTATACACGGAAAGTTGGCTGATAAAAAGATGCATCCTTACACACCAGGGGGAGCTGCTGATGTCTCAGTGTTGTCGACTACCACCCTTGACTGGCAAGGATGGAAAGATGTAGACTTTTTCATTTAATTCAGATACAAACAAATGGTTTATGTACATACTGCATTAATAATACTCATATATATTATAAGTTGCATGTAAAATAAACAAATACCGGTACATGTAATAAATTATTAAGAAATCATGAAATATCAAATGTTGATCACAATTTGTCTGTTCCTTATTAGCACCACCAATTTATGTTAACATCTGAGAAGAGTTCTCTTCTGTTTGTGATATGCCAGTATTGGCCTGAAATGGCAACCTGGTTACACAGAGGCGACCTCTAGTGGCAGACCTAAGGGCTTTATTTATTCAGTGTCCTGGCTGCATACACTAACCTGATTATGTGTTTGATCACGTGGTCACTGATCAATTGTACAAATGCCAAGTGCAGCACTGCCCGGGGCATCGACCAGCTCTAACAAATGTGTTTGCTGCTGTGAGTGTCTGAAATGATTACCAGGAATGGAACACATTTATTGATGAGATTTATCATGATAAAAACATGTCACTTGTGATGGTGATCAACACCTAAAATACTCTATACCTGGGCTAATTACACATGCACAAATACATGCACACAAACATGCACGCAAACATGCACACATACATGCACACAAACACCTACACATACATGCACACAAACATGTACACATACACGCACACAAACATGCACACATACATGCACACAAACACCTACACGCACACAAACATGCACACATACATGCACACATACATGCACACAAACACCTACATGCACACAAACATGCACACATACACAAACATGCACACATACATGCACACAAACATGCACACACACAAACATGCACACATACATGCACACAAACATGCACACATACACGCACACAAACATGCACACATACACGCACATAAACACGCACACATACATGCACACAAACTCGCACACAAACATGCACACATACATGCACACAAACACCTACACATACATGCACACAAACATGCACACATACACGCACACAAACATGCACACATACATGCACACAAACATGCACACACACAAACATGCACACATACATGCACACAAACACCTACACATACATGCACACAAACACCTACACATACATGCACACAAACATGCACACATACACGCACACAAACATGCACACAAACACCTACACATGCACACACACAAACATGCACACATACATGCACACAAACACCTACACATACATGCACACAAACACCTACACGCACACAAACATGCACACATACACGCACACAAACATGCACACATACATGCACACAAACACCTACACATACATGCACACAAACATGCACACATACACGCACACAAACATGCACACATACATGCACACAAACATGCACACACACAAACATGCACACATACATGCACACAAACATGCACACATACACGCACACAAACATGCACACACACAAACTCGCACACAAACATACACGCACATAAACACGCACACATACATGCACACATACACACACACAAACATGCACACATACATGCACACAAACATGCACGCAAACATGCACACATACATGCACACATACATGCACATAAACACGCACACATACACGCACACAAACATGCACACAAACATGCACACATACACACACACAAACATGCACACATACATGCACACAAACATGCACACATACACACACACAAACATGCACACAAACATGCACACATACATGCACACATACATGCACACAAACATGCACACATACACACACACAAACATGCACACAAACATGCACACATACATGCACACAAACATGCACACATACACGCACATAAACATGCACACATACATGCACACAGACATGCACACAAACATGCACACATACACACACACAAACATGCACACATACATGCACACAAAAATGCACACATACACGCACACATACATGCACACAAACATGCACGCAAACATACATGCACACAAACACCTACACGCACACAAACATGCACACATACATGCACACAAACACGCACACACAAACATGCGCACATACATGCACACAAACATGCACACAAACATGCACACATACACGCACATAAACACGCACACATACACGCACACAGACATGCACACAAAAACATGCACACAAACATGCACACATACACACACAAACATGCACACATACACGCACATAAACACGCACACATACATGCACACAAACATGCACGCAAACATACATGCACACAAACACCTACACATACATGCACACAAACATACACGCACACATACACGCACATAAACACACACACATACATACACACAAACATGCACACATACACGCACACAAACATGCACACATACACGCACATAAACACGCACACACATGCTCACATACACGCACACAAACACGCACACATACATGCACACATACAAACATGCACACATACAAACATGCATACAAACACGCACACAAACATGCACACAAACACGCACACATACACGCACACAAACACGCACACATACACGCATACATACACGCACACAAACATGCACACAAACACGCACACGCACACAAACATGCACACATACATGCACAAAAACATGCACACAAACATGCACACATACATGCTCTGTTGTCACAAATACTCATAAATAATAAATGGGTCAAGTGGCCCTGAAGTCCTTTGGACTAATACGTCTATATGTGACCCCGGCTGACCAAATAAGTCGGAAAAATTGTAACATTGTTTTCTTACATGCTTGTAAAGGTTTGGTAGGGTGCTTTACACGTTTTCAAAAAAATATGACTGCTACCAAAATTGGCAAAGTTATGGAGCATTGAACATGGTAGGGATAAAAAAGTGAAAATGAAGAAAACGGCTGTTGAAGTTTTACATTATATATGCAAATGGATTGCATGGAAATATATTACATGCACAACATTCAAATGTGGGACACAGTATGTAATATGTATGTTATGTTGCAATGATACACTGGAAGTACAAATGTGCTGCTACAAAGACTTATCAAGTTATGCCAGATTATGTCTTCATGTGTAAAACTAAGAGGACAGATTATCTGAGAGCAAAAGGTAGACTCACTGTTTGACACAGTTTAAAACCTACAGGCAACTGTCCAGTTTAACAGGGGTCTAGTGGCTTAATGCTGTCTGTTGACACAAGCTACTGCCAGTGACCAATTACAGATTAGTCACAGTTTCCATCAAACAATAGCAGGCAGAGAATCTTAGCTCCACAGCTGGGTGTAATACACAACCAGAGCCACCACTGATTCATGGTCAAGTAGATTAGCTCAATGCACCAACTAAGACAATACACAACACTGTGAGTGACAGTGTCCAGAGTGAGGCCTAAGCAGTGTCCTCATTGCTGAATAGATCAATTAAACCTGCCAAGTGGGTGACATTCTGCACAAGTGTTCATTAATCCTTAGTGATTGTTCAGAACACCAGACTGACCACATACCTAAACAAAGCGAATGTAATAGGTGAAGAACAGGCAGTGTTCAAATAGGGGTATTGGTTGAATTGTATTTGTCTCAACAAGGCTTTATTGTGCCTTCATCAATTATAAGAAAGCATTTGATTTAGTAGACCGGTCCTCCCTGTGGTCTAAAATAATTTCATACGGTATTAATGATATTGTGTTGAAAGTTGTATACAACATATACAAAAATGGGTCAGCTGGACGGTGATAGACCGTTTGAAATTGAAGCCTTTGTAAAACTTTTGTCTCGACTTCACCGAAGGCGGTGTCCTGCTGTCAGAACTTCGAAGGTGTTACTCACCTAACTTACAAATATATAGGGAGCTAATGGAGAGGCCCATCATAATCCATAGCACTACAAAATGAAGTATCTGAAAGTCACACTTCATATACTGAGTGACACATCTCGTACTGTCTCTCTGCACTGTCGCAATGTCCAATAGTTTCCTATCACAACCCTCGTGTACAATATACCAAAGCTATATATTTCCAACACCACAACATGTGTATTATCATTGGATAGGTAATTGAATAATTTTTCAGATGAATGCAACTTGTAGCAGCAGAAAATGAAGCATACAAAAGTTATTCCGCAAACAATGACATGCATTCTCAAAATGTGATTCATTCAAAAATTAGTGCTATATAATAGTAGTTTGTCAAAATGTAAACAAATTTAAAGACAGTTGCAGCTTACTGTCCACCAAGCAGTAGCAGAGCAGTTTTATAATAATAATAAACCACAAGTTAAGTGGCAGTGATCTTCCTTTTATCAGTCATGTGATGTTTATTGTGAGCAGGTCGGACAAATGGTTATCATACGTAGACAGGTACAGAAAGAAACTTAAATTTTCTATAAAAAGATCACATTTGCCTATCAATGGCATGTATTTCCTATTGTTGCTGGTTCTGCCGGGCAGAAACAGTTTCTGCCCGGCATAAATCAAACAATCCTGTAGGTTATTATTAATCAAATGTTTTTTGGTGAATCATAGTTACAGATCATTAAGGGTTATGATGGAAGTAAAATGTTTACATGTTTACTGTTCACTGAAAAAAAACAGCTCCACAGAACTAATTATAGTTATTGTTAAGATGTTTAACCTAGTTCCATTATCTGACATTGTGCCAACAGATTGGTGTATTGGGATCATTAAGCCTATATAATTATTATATAAACATAGCAGCAGACACTGGGACAGTGGGACTGCTGCCTGGCTAAATGGATGCAATGGTGCTTTGAAGTTAGTTCTTCTGCCAACTATCCTTTTCACACAAGCCTATAGGTTTAGTAGCTGCCAGCACACTACTGAGCCTAAACTACCATGCAGGTGTGAAAAACGTGCTGATGTATTTGAACTTGATCCACTAATTAACTGTCCACCAAGCAGTAGCAGAGCAGTTTTATAATAATAATAATCCACAAGTTAAGTGGCAGTGATCTTCCTTTTATCAGTCATGTGATGTTTATTGTGAGCAGGGCGGACAAATGGTTATCATACGTAGACAGGTACAGAAAGAAACTAAAATTTTCTATAAAAATAACCACATACCTAAACAAAGCGAATGTAATAGGTGAAGAACAGGCAGTGTTCAGATAGGGGTATTGGTTGAATTGTATTTGTATTGACACAAAAGGCTTTATTGTGTCTTAACTATTTCAACTCTTCTAATGGTTGACATTTGGTTGTTTCAGGTGTCAACTATATTGTGAATCTGTAATTATTAGTCTATATTGATACAATTGATTTACACAGTACCATGTCTACACAAGGCATGGCAAGCGTAAACAGAACAGTAGAATGCATTTGATATAAATAAAGTGTAGGATATTTCACTCTATAGTTGTCCAGAATATTAATTTTCTATGTTTGTCACATACAGGTTTCTACAGACAATACATCTTTAAACAATAGACACCAAAGTCACACCATTTTATAATAATCAAATGAACATCAAAATAAACACAACTTGTAATTATAGAAAATGAATAGTTTTGAAGATACAGTTTAAAAGTGTTAGGCAACTGTTCAGTCTAACAGGAGACAAGACACCACAGTCACACCATTTTATAATAATTAAATGAACATCAAAATAAACACAACTTGCAATTATAGAAAATCAATAGTTTTGAAGATACAGTTTAAAAGTGTTAGGCAACTGTTCAGTCTAACAGGGGTCAAGTGTCAGTCTACTCTGCCTGGGTGCTGTGACCAATTAAAGATTAGTCAAGGTCTCAATGGACTGGGCTGTAGAGATTAGTCACACTGCTGACATTAAACAAAATCTACTGTTGGGGGTGGTTTCAAGGGCCCTTCTCAAAGCCACATCACTAGATAATGTAAAATTTTTGCACTTTGGGGGCCCCTTAGAATGATTCAATCAAATACAGATTTCTTGTATATAGTGGCAGCACCCTAAGATACATCTATGCAAAATTAGAAAAAAAGTTGCTGAACAGTTTTTGAAAAAATAGGCCAAATGTTACATTTTTACCAGTTTTGGGGTCCTTGGAGGCCCTAGGGAGCCCTTAAAATGATTCAATCAAATACAGATTTCTCGTGCATAGTGGCAGTGCCCGAAGATATGTCTATGCAAAATTAGAGAAAAAGTTGCTGAACGGTTTCTGAAATACGGCAGCTAACGGTGGACGGCAGACGCAGAGTGATGGCAATAGTCCCTTGGACCTTCGGCCAAAGGACTAAAAAAAGATTAAAACATGTAATTGAGGGGTCTTTAAAACGTGAATATATATATAACATATGATTTACTGACAAATACTTAATTTAAAAAAAATGATTTTCAGAATATTCACACATTTCACAGGGGCGACAGGCCCTGTTGCCCCTTACAATGTTGCAACAATTCTTAAAAACCCAAGCTCGGAAAACCGCTCCCTATGCAACTTTTGATTGCTTAGCCACTACAAATCATTTGTCATGACTTGATGTAGTGGAGCACTTTAACAAAGCAGTTAGTCGACTGTATGGTTGTTTACCAGATGGAAATGCGGAACCGGAGTAAACAGGTTAATGTGCCCTTGAAACAACCTCTGGGAAAGAAGACCACATAAGACCGTGTCACCGGAAAGAATCTGTCTTAACGTAAACAACCCACACTGCTCTATTTAAGACCAGCGATTGCTCCATTTTGATGACTGGTTTGATGATCCTGCCAGTCTTGTGACTGCCTGGCCAGCGGATGAAAAGCTTTTACAAGCAAAGTACTTTCATGTGGAGAGTTCAATCAGAGAAGGCCTACTTCTATGCGAGTCTAGTTATTTTTAAACATATACTACATGACTCACAATAATAACACCATTGCACATTGTTGTCAAGTGTGTTTACCCTAACTGATTTAGAAATCTTTATTGCACATGTTTTTATCTTTTCAATCACATGTATCAGGTTTAACTGGGGGCAGTGGAGTGACGGTGTAAGGTGAGGGAGGGTTGGGAGGAACTAAGTGGGGGGTATGGGTTAATGTACTGAGGTTTCTTCTATTTCTTCTGAACAGTGTCTTCTGTAGCAGTTAAGTTAGAATGACTAACCCTTGGTTACAAAAGGATTGTCCATTACCTGTAAGGAAAGCGGTTGTCACAACAAAATGTCATCATAAAATAAGATAAATATGTCAAAACTCGATATTGTGAATGTGAAATTTTTTTACCAAAAAGGTGTATTTAATATATTATAAAATTTTATACAAATTTTGCTTCTATTGGTTACAAAATCCAATAAATATATTTCATCAAAATGAATTTGAATAAAACAATGGAAATGGAAAGAATCAACTCATTTATGGTAACTGAGTGTACACGAACAAACATGAGTGCACTGAATATTGAACTGAGAAGTTTCCACTGACAGAAGACATTGCGATCAAATGCCAGGCCATATTCAGACACACAAGTCTGAAATAATAAATTGATTTTTATGCTGTACTGACAGAAATGAACAATCAAACAGAGTTCAACTAGTCACTGCCAGATTAAGATGTTTCCGTCGTGAGAGGTCGTAGCGATGGTGCTGGAGAGGACGGGATGCCAGGAGACATCCAGACACACTGCCCCTGACTGAGGCAGGGAGATGATCTTCTTGGCCCGGTGGAAGTCATAGACCACCAGTGAGCCCTCCGAGCTGCCACTGGCCAGCAGCTGACCATCTGGACTGAAGTCACAGCCCACACTGTACCCAAGCACCTGCAACACCAACCAAACTTGTCTGAATAAAAGTGTAATATTTTAAATGCATCAAGAAGAACGTTTAGGACGATTGCTGTCAAAAGGAACAAGCCAGAGATGTGAAGTGGATAAGTTGGCCATTGACTTATCTAGAGTTCAACATTTCATTAGGTCAAGTCTGCCCTTACTACACTCAAGTCATAGCCTATCTTGTACCCCAAGAACTGGCAAATCAAACTTTGGTTAATAAAACACACAGACACAAACGCATGCATGCATGTATGTACACACATCTATTTAGCTTCTAACAGTTCCATGGACCCAGTAATATTACACATTAAAAATATTTTTATATATAATTGTTTTACTATATATACCTGTGCTATCAATCTCTATTGTTGCAAACTGACATTGATAAACCTTTATTATAATTATGAAAAAGATGATTTATTTTAGTGTCCTTCAGGACTGAAATCACAGCCACTACTATAGCCCAGGTCCTGACAAAAATATTTGCGTGAATAAAACAGTAAAAACTTGTATCTCAATAGTTAATAATAATAATAATGCTGGTTTTTAAATTACCTTTAAAAATTAATAATTACAAATTGAAGTGGTTTATAATAATTTAAGCTAATAATAAAAAGTGTAGACAAGTATATTAGCTATCCAATATTGCTAATAAATAACACATGTAAAGTGTTAAAGTACAGTTTAAATCAATAATAAATAAATAGCCAATAAATTGGGCAAGTTCGTTTACTCTACATTGCTTCAGTTCACTCAGCTGTATGAGTACCTGGCTATAGACAGCGGTGGATATTTGTTTACGACTAGTCTTCGCACAATAATTGCAGCATGGCTGAATGCATCCCAGAGAAGTCGAGATGGTGTTTGATTGAACAAGTCTGCCAGGGAGTAAAGTGTAAAGTGCTTTGAGCAGTCCTGAGGACTGGATATTGCGTTATATGAATGAATGAATCTTTATTTCGACACCAACAACAACAGACATAATGTAGCAAATTATTAAATTATATTTATATACAATTGTTGAATTGTATGATTACTTGCCATATTAATCAAAAACATACGTAATACAGTTTAAAACTGTTTGTAATTACACATTTGACCTGACCATTCATACAACATAATTCTCATGACCAATCAAGGCAGGCCGTTCTTTAAAAAGAAGAAGTTAATAATAATAATAAAACACCAACACCAGTTTTTTTTAATACCTACTCATTAAATGCATAACTATTCAATAATTTTGCTTTGTATTTGTTTTTAAAAAGATGAATATTTTGACAACAAATTTGTTATTTATCAAGCGGATTCCAGAGCTTAACACCTTTTATCGATAGACACATACTGTTCAAATTAGTACGAGCATAATATTGTGTAAGATTATGAACCTTTCTGGTCGCACAGACAGATTCATACATTCTGAAAAGCTGTTGTATATTCTTTGGCAATTGATTATGATATGCCTTAAACATAATTATAGCAGTTCTTAACTCCACTATATCAGGTACTTTAAGAATGTGCAGATTATGAGGTAACCTTGACGTATGGTCCAATTTCTTAGCACCGCATAGCAACCTTATTACCTTTTTCTGTAGCAAGACTAGACATTCAACATTTGTTAAGTGTTGCCCCATATTTCAGCAGAATACATAATATAAGACAAAAAGAGTGAGTGGTATAATATAGACATGCCACTTCTGTCAATCAAGAAACTATCTTTGTACATAAGTGCACAACACTTTGACAGTTTGGATTTCACTAAAGACATGTGATTTTTCCATGTTAACCTGTTATCAATCAGAATACCTAAAAATGTAGTGACTTCAGCTCTATTGATTTTTGTTCATTTATCTTTATTGGAATACTTGAATTCAATATGTGATTTCTAAATATCAATCTGTTTTTGTAACGTTTAGTGATAACCTATTTACAGCAAACCATACATGAAGCTTGTCTAATTCAGCATTTGTCTTCCGGATAAGTTCATCTAGATCACAATCACAACAATATAAGTTAGTGTCATCAGCAAATAGAATATACTTAAATACATCCCAGGTATTACAAAGGTCGTTTATATACATAATAAATAGCTTTGGTCCTGAAATAGAGCCCTGTGGAACACCACAACCTACATCAAGTACCTCAGAGTCACAGTTATTATACTGAACAAATTGCTTTCTATTTTCCAGATAGCTCTCAATTCACTTATGAGCTGTACCACGTATACCATAAAAATGTAGTTTTTTGTAAGTATATCATGATCAACAGTGTCAAATGCTTTTTTTAGATCAACAAATACGCCAATAGCATATTGTTTATGATCAAGTGCACTGGTAATTTCTTCAACCAATTCCAGAAGAGCAAGAGAAGTTGATATGTTAGATCTAAAGCCAAACTGGCCTGGACAAAGTACATCATACTTGTTTATGAATTGGTCCAGCCTGTCACTGTATAGTTTCTCTAGTATTTTTGAAAATTGTGGTAGCAATGAGATATGTCTGTAGTTTGTAAACATACCCTTTCTCCAGATTTACAAACTGGAACAACTTTGCCAATTTTCAATTTGCTAGGAAATACCCCTGTTTGAAAGGATACATTGCATAAATTATGACTAAATGGTTTTACAATATAGTAAGTAATTCATTTATTTCCAACATTTAACATTACACGTCACAAGTAAACAAATACAATGTTGAATGTGGAAAGGGGGTGAACAGAAGTACAATACTTATCAGTGGTTCACCCCCAACCATTTTAGTTGCTTGCGATGTAAATACAATATGTTTTTATAGAGTAAAGATTTACCAATCAAAAATTAGTGTACACGGTGCCTACAACATAATAAGTTTATATTAAATTTTGGTTTTTGACATTCTTACAGTTTCGTCATGTAACACATATGTCTTGGCCACCTCAGGTGACCCCAGTGTTCTTATGAATACTTTTCCATTCCTCACCCACGTTGAGGCGATCTTGAGGTTTTTCTTCAACTTCCTGGCTTCCCAGGCGATGCTGTTGTTTTTCTTTGTCAAATGTTCGTTGATGTACACATTGCTTTTTCTGAGTTTGTAGGCATTGCGCAGCACCAGTGTTTTTGTTTTTCGATTCACAAATCTCACAATGATGTCTGGCTTGACATTTCGTTGGTTTCATTGATTTCCATTTGTGATAGATCGTTTGCGCAACGTATGGCATGCTGAGATGTCTGATTTCTCAATGGTCAGTTGCAGTTTGTTGGCGAAGAACTGGATCATGCTGTCTTCCAGACTGTCTTGCTCGCCGTCATCGTCTCGTCGTTTTTCGCCTGGTGGAGTTGCTGCCGAACTGTAGGATGGTTGCTTTGTTTCCAGACCGGAGATGACAATATTTTCTAGTCTGGAATATTGATCTATATCGTTTAGGCGTGACTCTAACTCTCTAATTTGTTTGTCCTTTTCTGCATTTTCACTTTCTAGTTTTTTTAACGCTTTCAGTAACGATGTTATCTCTTGTCGTATGGGCAACAGTTCATCCAGTTTATCACTTATGAACGATATTGCTTGTTTCAATTCCGCATGTTGGTCTGTGCTGGATGAGGCTCGTGTTTTCCCCTTCGTTGGCATTGTCGAGAAGGGCAGTGATTCGATGATGTTAGACAATGAGGAACAGTCAGCAGTGGTCGTCGATGAAGCACAACAATGAACAGCTGACCGCAGTGGTCACCGAGGTGGTCCGTTTACTCGCGAACAGTTGTGATGGTCGTCATACCACTCGCTGTGGCCTAAAAGCCTGTTCGCATGTGATGTCACAACGTACCCGGAGTGGGTCACGGACTACTGGGCATACACAATGCCGGTATTGCCGGCGAGTCTACAGGTAGTTCCGAATGATGCACAAGTGGACGATAAATAAGTTAATTCACCTTAAATGGTTCAGTATCAGCACATTGCACCATGCATACACAATGTCTCTGTACCAGTGGAATCCCAACTGCGTCTGCGTCAATTGTGCAGTTGTGTAGCACGACAAAAAACAAACTGTCACAACGTATGAGTAATTATTTTCTTAATCATACTCATGTTAATGTCATTACAATCTGTTAACATTTTTTTTGAAAATGTTAAACAATTCTAATAATTTCTTGATCATTAACTGGACTTAGAAACATGCTACTTTCTAGTCTTTTCCCCAAGTAACCATAAACAGACACATTCCTTGCAGGTAATGAAATGTGCTTTGCTAGATTAGGCCCAACATGTGTAAAAAAGTATTAAATTAATTTGCTATATCTGTCTTGTCCGAAATGATTTTGTTATTTTTCATAAAATATTCAGGATACAAGGATGTGTTAAATTGTTTGTTGATTACTGTTTCATATTGTCCAAGTTTCCTTCACATTATTTCTGTGTTTCTCTAACAAAATCCTGTAGTAGTTTTTAGTGAGTCTTAATATTGCTGTCAATTTATTTTTATAAGTTTTATACTTGTGTTCTGCTTGGATATAATAAATGCTTTGTATAGCCTCTTTTTCTTAGCACAGGCACGTTTAACAAGATTTAACAAGATTGCCATCCAGAAAATTACTCTGGATGGCAGGTGGACAAGGAAGCCTTTTGGCTTATCGAGAGTCCAATACTTTTTATCTACATGTATCCCGCCTTTTTAAGGTGTGTCGATTTTATTTTTAAACATATTCACGCTACTAGCACCAACACAATCAGGAGATAATCTGTTCCATTCATTTACAGTCCTTTGTGAGAATGAGAACTTTCTTATATCTAATCTACACTGCTCCTTTACTAATGTAGCTTCATGTCCTCTGGTCCTTCTATTTTTCTTAACTGAGAAAAAAATGTTTCTATCAATATTTTCATAACCATTCAATATTTTAAACACTTCTATGTGATCTCCTCTCAATCTCCTGGTCTCTAATGTTGTTAAACCACATTCTTTTAGGCGTATTTCGTAACTAAGATCCCTCAGATTTGGTATCATTTTAGTCGCTCTCCTCTGTACTCTTTCTAGCATATCTATGTCCTTCTTGCGATATGGCCTCCATGCTTGTATACAATATTCTAAATGAGGCCTAACTATTGTTTTGTACAGCGGTACTATTAATTCTTTTTCTTATACGCTATATTTCGCCTAATTAATCCAAGGATTTGATTTCCCTTTGACGCTGCAATTCCGCACTGCTCTGAAACCTTCATATCAGCACTAATGGTTAACCCCAAGTCCTTTTCTTTTACAGTAGTACTTAGAACAGTACCCCCCATTTTATATTTTACCTCTTCATTCCCATGACCTGTGTGGAGGCATTTACATTTCCCAAAATTGAACAGCATTTGCCACTTTTCAGACCATTTGATCCAACCTATCAAGATCATCTTGTAAATGCTGTCTGTCTCCATCACTTTTAATCCTTCTAAACACTTTTGTATCATCCGCAAATTTTAACACCTTGCTTGTTATATCATCGTCCAAATCGTTGATATATATTAAGAATAATATAGGTCCTAGTACTGATCCCTGTGGTACCTCACTCAATACCGATTTCCAGTTTGAAGCCTCCCCATCAACTACTACACGTTGTCTTCTGTCATTCAGCCATTTTTCTATCCAGTTTATTATACCATTTCCTATGCCATGGGCCTTTAGCTTAAGGAGTAATCTTTGATGTGGTACTTTGTCGAAAGCTTTTTGAAAATCTAAATAGATGATATCTACTGGTGATCCCTCATCTACCCACCTAGTGATGTCTTCCAAAAAACATAACATATTTGTTAAGCATGACCTCGCTTTTAAAAACCCATGTTGAGATGGGTTTATCAAGTTATGTTTAACAAGAAAATCCACCATGTGATCTTTAATTAGTCTTTCTAATAATTTGCAAATCACTGATGTTAAACTCACTGGTCTATAGTTCTCTGACTTGTTTCTCGAACCTTTTTTAAATAACGGTATAATGTTTGCCTCTTCCCATTCTAAAGGAACCATTCCCTCTTCTAATGACAAATTTAAAACTGTTGCAAGCGGTACGCTAATTTGTTCTACAATTTCCAATAGTAGTTTGGGCGGAATCCCGTCCACTCCAGGTGATTTATTATCCTTCATAGCCCTTATTTTCTTAGCTACCATTTCCGAGGTTACAACTAACTGTCCTAAATAGTCTGAATCTGCCCCCTTGAACTTAGCCTCTGGTACTGGCAGTGAACTAATATCTTCCCTGGTAAACACTGAACTAAAATACTCATTCAGGTCTTCTGCCATTAAGAATCCCTCTGATATTGTATTTCCAGCACTATCTTCTAGAGGGCCGACCTTATCCTGAACTTTCTGTTTGCTTCGAATATACGCATAAAAACTCTTACTGTCATGTTTTATATTACTAGCTAATTTTTTTCATAGCTTCTCTTTGAATTTCTAATTTCAGCTGTAGCTTGATTAAGTGCTTCTTTATAAATGTTGTAGTCTTCATCATTTCCAGTACATCTATATGACTTCCACATCATTTGTTTATACTTAATTTTTCTAATGGCTTCTTTCGATAAGTGTTTCTTTTTAGACCGTTTCCCTTGTTTTTTGAAAGGTACAAATTTATCGACTATGCACTTAATTTCACTATTTAAGATATTCCAGCATTCGGTTGCTGTCTTATTCTTCAGTGTGTTATTCCAGTCTATCTTTGCTAAATATTTCCTCATGTCCATATACCTTCCTTTGTGGAAATTTCTCCTATACTGCTTTTTACTATTCCTTTCTGATTTTACTTTGATGGTAAAATGTATCTGGTTGTGATCACCACTCCCCAGTGGCTCACATATCTTGACAGGGTCAACTAATTCTTTCTGTGAGGACAAAACTAAGTCTAACACATTCTCTCCCCTGGTTGGTTCTAGCACATGTTGAGAAAGGAAACTATCTTGTACTAAAACTAAAAACTTGTGGTCCTCACTCCCCATACTCTGTAGAGATTTCCATTGTATATGCCCATGGTTAAAGTCCCCCATAATAATACAGTTCCGGTTGCTTACTTCCTTTATAGCGTTTTGTATTTTTTCATTCTCTTCTATGCTTACGTTTGGACTTCGATAAACTAACCCAACTGTTAACGTTGAGTTTCCTGTAACTATGTTACACCAAACAGCTTCTTCGCAATCTGCTTCTCTTTCTAATTTTATTTCATAAGCCTGGATAGATTCTTTAATATATAAAATAACTCCACCTCCCTTTCTTCCTATTCTATCTTTCCTAAACATTACATATCCTGTTAGTCCCAATTCGGCATCTGATATATCAGTGGTGGCCCACGATTCGGTTATACATATTATGTGAGGGTCAATATCTTCTACCATAATGTTTAGTTCACTTCTTTTGTTTACTATGCTCCTTGCATTTAAACAAATGCATTTATATCCTGATTCAGAACAGTTTTCCAGGCTGTTCTTTGCCGATTTATTTCTGCTGTCTTTATCTATGCCTCCAGTTTCAGGCTTCTCTGTGAATCCCCCCTGCGAATCTAAAACGTTTTAAACCCTTAGTGAACCAAGGTTTATTTTTAACACAATACTTTCTCAAAACTTTTGTACTGGGCAATGTTTGTTAAATATATTAGTAAATATATTTAAGAATTTGTTATAGGCATAATTAACATCATTTGTGTTTAGAACAGTGTCCAAGGATTGTAAACTTAATTCATTTGAAAGTGAAACCAATGTGTCTCCAGTTATCATTCTATTATAATGAACTTCTTTTAGGACTTTTCTATTTATATAATATTGACATAATGCAAAAACTGGTAAATGGTCACTGATATCTTTGAATAAAATACCACAAGTAAGGTTGTGTTTCAATTCATTTGTAAATATATTATCAATTAGTGTAGTTGAGCACTCTGTTATTCTGGTTGGTTTATCAATTAGTGTAGCTGAGCACTCTGTTATTCTGGTTGGTTTATCAATTAGTGTAGTTGAGCACTCTGTTATTCTGGTTGGTTTATCAATTAGTGTAGCTGAGCACTCTGTTATTCTGGTTGGTTTATCAATTAGTGTAGCTGAGCACTCTGTTATTCTGGTTGGTTTATCAATTAGTGTAGCTGAGCACTCTGTTATTCTGGTTGGTTTATCAATTAGTGTAGTTGAGCACTCTGTTATTCTGGTTGGTTTATCAATTAGTGTAGTTGAGCACTCTGTTATTCTGGTTGGTTTATCAATTAGTGTAGCTGAGCACTCTGTTATTCTGGTTGGTTTATCAATTAGTGTAGCTGAGCACTCTGTTATTCTGGTTGGTTTATCAATTAGTGTAGCTGAGCACTCTGTTATTCTGGTTGGTTTATCAATTAGTGTAGTTGAGCACTCTGTTATTCTGGTTGGTTTATCAATTAGTGTAGTTGAGCACTCTGTTATTCTGGTTGGTTTATCAATTAGTGTAGCTGAGCACTCTGTTATTCTGGTTGGTTTATCAATTAGTGTAGCTGAGCACTCTGTTATTCTGGTTGGTTTATCAATTAGTGTAGCTGAGCACTCTGTTATTCTGGTTGGTTTATCAATTAGTGTAGCTGAGCACTCTGTTATTCTGGTTGGTTTATCAATTAGTGTAGTTGAGCACTCTGTTATTCTGGTTGGTTTATCAATTAGTGTAGTTGAGCACTCTGTTATTCTGGTTGGTTTATCAATTAGTGTAGTTGAGCACTCTGTTATTCTGGTTGGTTTATCAATTAGTGTAGCTGAGCACTCTGTTATTCTGGTTGGTTTATCAATTAGTGTAGTTGAGCACTCTGTTATTCTGGTTGGTTTATCAATTAGTGTAGTTGAGCACTCTGTTATTCTGGTTGGTTTATCAATTAGTGTAGTTGAGCACTCTGTTATTCTGGTTGGTTTATCAATTAGTGTAGCTGAGCACTCTGTTATTCTGGTTGGTTTATCAATTAGTGTAGCTGAGCACTCTGTTATTCTGGTTGGTTTATCAATTAGTGTAGCTGAGCACTCTGTTATTCTGGTTGGTTTATTAATTAGTGTAGTTGAGCATTCTGTTATTCTGGTTGGTTTATCAGTTAGTGTAGTTGAGCACTCTGTTATTCTGGTTGGTTTATCAGTTAAGGCGTAAAGACCCAAACTGTACATCAAATCAAGGAAGTTTTTGGTATTACTATGATCCTCATGCTTTAACAAATCTATGTTAAGATCACCACACAAACATATTGTTTTCACTGATTTTGCAATATATAAGATACTTTCAATGTTTTTACCAAAAAATTCTACATTTGAACCTGGCGTTCTGTACATACAATTGACTGAAATATGTTTGTGGTCTTTTAAGGATAGTTCCACAGTAACACATTAAAAAATGTTATCAACAACAAATTAATTTGTTTCAATCAGTTTGCATTTGAGTTGTTTTTGTGTGTAGATGGCTACACCACCACCCTTTCGGTCTTCACTTGTTATGTAGTGAGCTATGTAATTATACATGTTTAAGTCATTTAGTAAGTCAAGTTCTGCCCATGTTTCAGAAATGGCAATTATATTAAATTGCAGATTAAGCTCTACAAGGTAATCTTTCATTTTGTGCAAATTTCCTTTCAGACTTCTTGTGTTAAATTGTATGAATGACAATCCAACTTTGCATATTTTTTCATTGAATTGAGAAACAGTACTCACATTTAGATGATAAATTATTACAAAAATTATTAATTGGATCAATATTATTTTCAAAATCAGAACAATTGTAATCAGAACAATTGTAATCAGAACAATTGTAATCAGAACAATTGTAATCAGAATATTTGAAGCAGTTTAAATTAAAGTGAGAACATTTATCAAGTAGTCTGTAGATGTCATAGTTTCCTTCAGTTGGAGAATTTTCAAATTTACATTTGTCGTCACTGATATTATGAAAAGAAAAAACATCGCAACATGAGGGACAATAGTACGGAATTGGTTTTCTTTGAATTAATCTAAACTCATATTGCATTAATTTTGCACACATTTTGTGAAAGGTACTCTGACAAAGTTCACACTTTACCCAATTACTGTTTAACTTTCCAATACAAACTAAACAAGGATCAATCGTGTTTGCCATTTAAACAGTTGTTAATAAAATTATAAACTATACATAGCCATACAAAGAAATATACATTGTGATGACCAGTTAGCATATAACATAAGAAATTACCTTTAAAATTATTACCGTAAAACTAGAAAGTAATTTGGTTTACATGAGGAGTGTATATAGGCAGTGATGGTGAAATAAGCCAGTTTTGGGTTGTTTTCGAAGTGCTTTTAAGCCAAGCTAACACATTTTGGCAAGTTATTCCACGTACAGTAATACTAAGGTTGCCAGTCAATGGTACAAATCAGCTGCAGACGGCAAAGGACAGGGACGTCTTAGGACAAGGACGTCTCGGGCTTATCGACAGTCTAACATTGTTTCATCTGCGTGTACAGCTGAATATGTAACAATGGTAATCTACACCTTGTTTTAATTATTAACTCTGCTCAGTTACATCGTTCTACTGCAGTTGTATCAATATCTTCATAACCATTAAAAAATGTAATTTATTCTCCTCTAAATCTCCTGATCCTTAGCATTGTAAATGTTAGACATTTCTTCAGGATATACTAATTTATCATATTACTCATTTGATATCCTTCATCTAGATATTCATGGCACATGCTTAAGCATGTGTATTCCTCAATATTCAGTTACAACTATCCAAATATATACACTTATTAATTTTTGTTCTTAATTAAGAAAGATAGAAAGACTAAATGACATGGAGTAAGGCTGGTATAGGAAGTGGAACAGTGGTTATATATGAAAAAACAAAAATAGAAATAGCTCTGATGAGCAGATTACTCCGAGATTAAAACAAGCCAGACTCTCAATAAGGCTATTAAGTCAAAGGCTTCCTTGGCAATCTACCATCAGGGTTTTTTGCTCTGGATAGCAATCTTGTTAAACATCTTGTTATACTCACTAATGAAAGAATTGATCGGAATGTTGACCTTGATCTAGAACAGACAGACCCCAATGTCGTGCTACTCCATGCAAGGTATGACTATCAGACCATGTTATTATAAACCGGCTGCTTTCTAAAGGCTTCACTGCATCATCACCAGTCATTTCTGTATACACAGACAGTCATCAAGGTGGAAATCCTTTCAAATGCTTCTATCCCCAGGTATATTGTCAATTTTTCATCATTTATATCAGAGTGCCTTTTGCACCGGCTGCACCTCGTTATCATATGGTCAGTTGTGACAGCGCAGAATGCAAGCGAGATGGATGGTAACTCGTCTGTTTAGTCTCAATGATTATATCATCAATCAACATTACTGACAGCGACACACACACAAATTTATGTACACATTTCTATTACTATGAGACTTGTATATATGTATTATTAATATGAACCATCTGATGGATGAAATAAAACATGTAATAATATGCTGTTTTTATTTAGTTTTAGTTGGTTGTAAACGCTATTCAACATAGTTTACTTTCAATTACAGAGTATATATATATATATATAGTTATTATTATTATCTGACTTACAATACAACTTTAACCTGCAATATTTACTATCATGAATAACTCAGCAAGTCAATATTAACATCAACCAGGAGTGCACATATTATGAGTGTCTGGCGGACCTACCTTTCAACACATGCATCTTTTGGAACTATAAGTATTGGGATTACACAGAACCAGCTTACACCCATGGAACAACAAACTATAAGTATTAGGATTACACAGAACCTGCTTACACCCATGGAACAACAAACTATAAGTATTATGATTACACAGAACCTGCTTACACCCATGGAACAACAAACTATTAGTATTATGATTACACAGAACCTGCTTACACCCACGGAACAACAAACTATAAGTATTAGGATTACACGGAACCTGCTTACACCCGTGGAACAACAAACTATAAGTATAGGTATTACACAGAACCAGCTTACACCCTGGAACAACAAACTATAAGTAAAGTATTTGGATTACACAGAACTAGTTTACACCCTGGAACAACAAACTATAAGTATTGGGATTACACAGAACCAGCTTACACCATGGAACAACAAACTATGAGTATTGTGATTACACAGAACCAACTTACACCCATGGAACAACAAAATATAAGTATTGGGATTACACAGAACTAGCTTACACCATGGAACAACACACTATATGTATTAGGATTATACATAACTAGCTTACACCCTGGAACAACAAACTATAAGTATTAGGATTATACAGAACTAACGTACACCCATGGAACAACAAACTGTAAGTATTGGGATGACACAGAACTACCTTACACCCATGTAACAACAAACTATAAGTATTCGGATTACACAGAACCAGCTTACACCCTGGAACAACAAACTATAAGTAAAGTATTCGGATTACACAGAACTAGTTTACACCCTGGAACAACAAACTATTAGTAATGGGATTACACAGAACCAGTTTACACCCATGGAACAACAAAATATAACTATTGGGATTACATAGAACTAGCTTACACCCTGGAACAACAAACTATAAGTATTGGGATTACACAAAACCAGCTTACACCCATGGAACAACAAAATATAAGTATTGGGATTACACAGAACTAGCTTACCCAATGGAACAACACACTATATGTATTAGGATTATACATAACTAGCTTACACCCTGGAACAACAAACTATAAGTATTAAGATTAAACAGAACTAACGTACACCCATGTAACAACAAACTATAAGTATTGGGACTACACAGAACTAGCTTACACCCATGTAACAACAAACTATAAGTATTGTGATTACACATAACTAGCTTACACCCTGGAACAACAAATATAAGTATTGTGATTACACAGAACCAGCTTACACCCATGGAAGAACAAACTATAAGTATTGGGATTACTCAGAACCAGCTTACACCCATGGAACAACAAACTATAAGTATTAGGATTACACAGAACCTGCTTACACCCATGGAACAACAAACTATAAGTATTAGGATTAAACAGAACTAATGTACACCCATGGAACAACAAACTATAAGTATTGGGATTATACATAACTAGCTTACACCCTGGAACAACAAACTATAAGTATTAAGATTACACAGAACTAACGTACACCCATGGAAAAACAAACTGTAAGTATTGGGACTACACAGAATTACCTTACACCCATGTAACAACAAACTATAAGTATTGAGATTACACAGAACCAGCTTACACCCTGGAACAACAAACTATAAGTAAAGTATTGGGATTACACAGAACTAGTTTACACCCTGGAACAACAAACTATTAGTATTGGGATTACACAGAACCAGTTAACACACATTGAACAACAAATTATAACTATTGGGATTACATAGAACTACCTTACACCCTGGAACAACAAACTATAAGTATTGGGATTACACAAAACCAGCTTACACCCATGGAGCAACAAAATATAAGTATTGGGATTACACAGTTCTAGCTTACACCATGGAACAACACACTAAAAGTATTAGGATTACACAGAACTAACGTACACCCATGTAACAACAAACTATAAGTATTGGGATTACACAGAGCTAGCTTACATCCATGGAACAACAAACTATAAGTATTGGGACTACACAGAACTAGCTTACACCCTGGAACAGCAAACTATAAGTATTGGGATTACACAGATCTAGCTTACACCCGGGAACAGCAAACTATAAGTATTGGGATTACACAAAACTAGCTTACACCCATAGATAAAAAAAACTATAAGTGTTGTGATTATACAGAACCAGCTTACACCCATGGAACAACAAACTATAAGTGTTGGAATTACACAGAACTAGATTACACCCTGGAACAACAAACTATAAGTGTTGGAATTACACAGAACCAGCTTTCACCCATGGAACAACAAACTATAAGTGTTGTCATTACACAGAACCAGCTTACACCCATGGAACAACAAACTATAAGTGTTGGAATTACACAGGACTAGCTTATACCATGGTACAACAAAATATAACTATTGGGATTACACAGAACTAACGTACACCCACGGAACAACAAACTATAAGTATTGGGACTACACAGAACTAGCTTACACTCATGTAACAACAAACTAAAAGTATTGGGATTATACAGAACTAGCGTACACCCATGGAACAACAAACTATAAGTATTGGGATTACACAGAACTAGCTTACACCCATGGAACAACAAACTATCAGTGTTGGAATTACACAGATCTAGCTTACACCCTGGAACAACAAACTATAAGTGTTGGAATTACACAGAACCAGCTTTCACCCATGGAACAACAAACTATAAGTGTTGTGATTACACAGAACCAGCTTACACCCATGGAACAACAAACTATAAGGGTTGGAATTACACAGGACTAGCTTACACCCTGGAACAACAAACTATAAGTGTTGGAATTACACAGAACCAGCTTACACACATGGAACAACAAACTATAAGTGTTGTGATTACACAGAACCAGCTTACACCCATGGAACAACACATTATAAGTATTGTGATTACACAGAACCAGCTTACTCCCAGGAACAACAAACTATAAGTGCTGGGATTACACAGAACTAGCTTACACCCTGGAACAACAAACTGTAAGTGTTGGAATTACATAGATCCAGCTTACATTCATGGAACAACAAACTATAAGTGTTGGGATTACACAGATCTAGCTTACAACATGGAACAACAAACTATAAGTATTGGGATTACACAGAACCAGCTTACACCCTGGAACAACAAACTGTAAGTGTTGGGATTACACAGAACTAGTTTACACCCATGGAACAACAAACTATAAGTATTGGGATTACACAGAACCAGCTTACACCATGGAACAACAAACTATAAGTATTGGGATTACACAGAACCAGCTTACACCCATGGAACAACAAACTATAAAAGTGTTGGGATTACACAGAACTAGCTTACAACATGGAACAACAAACTATAAGTATTGGGATTACACAGAACCAGCTTACTCCATGGAACAACAAACTATAAGTATTGGGATTACACAGAACCAGCTTACACCATGGAACAACAAACTATAAGTATTGGGATTACTCAGAACCAGCTTACACCATGGAACAACAAACTATAAGTATTGGGATTACACAGAACCAGCTTACATCATGGAACAACAAACTATGAGTATTGTGATTACACAGAACCAGCTTACACCCATGGAGCAACAAACTGTACGTATTGTGATTACACAGAACTAGCTTACACCATGGAACAACAAACTATAAGTATTGTGATTACACAGAACCAGCTTACACCCATGGAGCAACAAACTGTACGTATTGTGATTACACAGAACCAGCTTACACCCTGGAACAACAAACTATGAGTATTGTGATTACACAGAACCAGCTTACACCCATGGAACAACAAACTGTAAGTATTCTGATTACACAGAACCAGCTTACACCCATGGAACGACAAACTATAAGTATTGTGATTACACAGAACCAGCTTACACCCTGGAACAACAAACTATGAGTATTGTGATTACACAGAACCAGCTTACACCCATGGAACAACAAACTGTAAGTATTCTGATTACACAGAACCAGCTTACACCCATGGAACGACAAACTATAAGTATTGTGATTACACAGAACCAGCTTACACCCTGGAACAACAAACTATGAGTATTGTGATTACACAGAACCAGCTTACACCCATGGAACAACAAACTGTAAGTATTGTGATTACACAGAACCAGCTTACACCCATGGAACGACAAACTATAAGTATTGGGATTATACAGAACCAGCTTACACCCATGGAACGACAAACTATAAGTATTGGGATTACACAGAACCAGCTTACACCATGGAACAACAAACTATAAGTATTGGGATTACACAGAACCAGCTTACACCATGGAACGACAAACTATAAGTATTGGGATTACACAGAACCAGCTTACACCCATGGAACGACAAACTATAAGTATTGTGATTACACAGAACCAGCTTACACCCTGGAACAACAAACTGTAAGTATTGTGATTACACAGAACCAGCTTACACCCATGGAACAACAAACTGTAAGTATTGTGATTACACAGAACCAGCTTACACCATGGAACAACAAACTGTAAGTATTGTGATTACACAGAACCAGCTTACACCATGGAACGACAAACTATAAGTGTTGGAATTACACAGAACCAGCTTACACCATGGAACGACAAACTATAAGTATTGTGATTACACAGAACCAGCTTACACCATGGAACGACAAACTATAAGTATTGTGATTACACAGAACCAGCTTACACCCTGGAACGACAAACTATAAGTATTGTGATTACACAGAACCAGCTTACACCATGGAACGACAAACTATAAGTATTGTGATTACACAGAACCAGCTTACACCCATGGAACGACAAACTATAAGTGTTGGAATTACACAGAACCAGCTTACACCCTGGAACAACAAACTGTAAGTATTGTGATTACACAGAACCAGCTTACACCCTGGAACAACAAACTGTAAGTATTGTGATTACACAGAACCAGCTTACACCCTGGAACAACAAACTGTAAGTATTGTGATTACACAGAACCAGCTTACACCCTGGAACAACAAACTATAAGTATTGGGATTACACAGAACCAGCTTACACCCATGGAACAACAAACTATAAGTGTTGCAGAGATGGAGTAATCGTACTCTGTAATCGTACTCTATAATCGTACTCTGTAATCGTACTCTGTAATCGTACTCTATAATCGTACTCTATAATCGTACTCGTGGTAATCGTACTCTATAATCGTACTCTATAATCGTACTCTATAATCGTACTCTATAATCGTACTCTGTAATCGTACTCTATAATCGTACTCTATAATCGTACTCGTGGTAATCGTACTCTATAATCGTACTCTGTAATCGTACTCGTGGTAATCGTACTCTATAATCGTACTCTATAATCGTACTCTGTAATCATACTCTGTAATCGTACTCGTGGTAATCGTACTCTATAATCGTACTCTATAATCGTACTCTGTAATCGTACTCTATAATCGTACTCGTGGTAATCGTACTCTATAATCGTACTCGTGGTAATCGTACTCTGTAATCGTACTCTATAATCGTACTCTATAATCGTACTCGTGGTAATCGTACTCTGTAATCGTACTCGTGGTAATCGTACTCTGTAATCGTACTCTATAATCGTACTCGTGGTAATCGTACTCTGTAATCGTACTCTATAATCGTACTCGTGGTAATCGTACTCTATAATCGTACTCTATAATCGTACTCGTGGTAATCGTACTCTGTAATCGTACTCTGTAATCGTACTCTGTAATCGTACTCTGTAATCGTACTCGTGGTAATCGTACTCTGTAAACCTACTCTATAATTGTACTCTGTAATCGTACTCGTGGTAATCGTACTCTGTAATCGTACTCTATAATCGTACTCGTGGTAATCGTACTCTATAATCGTACCCTGTCATCGTACTCGTGGTAATCGTACTTGTACTTTTTGAGTAATCGTACTCGTACTCAATTACATTGGTAAAAAAAGCCAAGTAATCATAATCGTACTCGATTACATTACCAAAGTAATCGTAATCATGATTACTTAATCACGATAAAAAAAAATTTCATATAAACAGTTGCAAGCAAATAGATTAGACAGATAGAAATGGCAATACCAGAGGTAATCTAATAAATGTAATAGTAATTGAGCTATTACTTTCCTATTACTATTGAGCATTTCAGTTGCATAAACATTCAGTTAGATTTCCCTAATTAATACCTTCTCTCCCCAGAGAAGCCAGTCCTAGCGACATCACCCTCCTGCTTACTGTAGTAGTACAAAGTTATATTAGTGACAGTCTTTGGGAAGCAGTGCAGTAAATAAGCCTCCCCTACCATCTTGCTTTGTCATTTTAGAAGTGGCTTATACTGTTTGCACTGTTAGTATGGTGTGAATGATTGGTCATGGTTCCTACCTCCGGAGTCCTGACTGGGTGCCAGTGGGTGGTTAGCTGCTAAATCCCTGTCTAGTATGTTTAAGTGTAAACTATAAACCTATCTAAGTTCACCACTGTATTCTGTGTTTGTCCCTTTTAATATACTGCATATCTGAATTGGATATCCTTTTGAATCTGACCGCCTGGATTTGAAATGTTATCAGTGTAATGCATTTGATCATATGTACAGCCACTGTATTTGTATTTGTCATTTTAAAAAGAGGGTATTTGAAATTTTTAAATGCAACATATTTGTATTTGATTCAGAAACCATATTTGTTTGTCCCCACCCGTTTTTCTAAATATAGTTGGTATACAAATTGCAACTGGCTTGCTTGCAGAGATCTGTAACTGGGTAACCTGTAACTGAGCTCAGTGTTTGTGTGTGTCAGTGAGGATGCCTTAGCTGGCCTGCCACCCCAACACAACACAGTCAAGTCACTGGCTTGCTACTCCTAGTCCTATAGTCTTTCATTAAGCAGTTTTATCTGAAGCCATGCATGTATAACCCAATGACACTACTGAGCTAGGGCCACTAAGCCTGCAGTTCAACAGGGCCAGTTGATGTTTCACTGTAAATGCTTCAAACCTAAGAAGTGGAGTTCATTTCAGTTCCAACTGTCTATGCGATATATTGTGATCTGCCATCTGTTTGATAAAGCTATTTGTCAAGACACACATATTTTAGTATAAGTATGGCATGTACAGGGTGCATGAGCAAGGCATCAACCCTTCTGTGATGACTTAGGCATGCATGGGCATTATTTAGGCTCTGGTTTCTAGAATATATGACAAATAGTGACAAGGCTCTCCGCCGCTTACTCAATGGCAATGGATGTTGAATACTGGCCTGAAGTTGAACTACAGAAAAGTAAAGTTTTGTGATATATTCCACAAACCAATCTGATTTATTTATTGGCAGACTAGATCATGAGTCGTACAATACTGAATAGTATATATATATATGTATTAATGGTATCAAACTTTTAAAATATCACACAACTTTTATATTGAATGCCAATTTAGTGATAGTTCGAAATTCATTACTATGTCAAAGAAGTATCATCAAACTGAAAAAAATTGGTATTGAACTTACCGAAATATTGCAATATTGTAAGTGATAATTGATATATAATTAGTGAGTATCAAACCATAAAAAAGGATATATATATCCTGCTGGTTTGATACTCACTAATTATATATCAATTATCAATTACAATGTTGCAATATTTCGGTAAGTTCAATACAAATTTTTTTCAGTTTGATGATACTTCTTTGACATAGTAATGAATATCGAACTACCACTAAATTGGCATTAAATATAAAAGTTGTGTGATATTTGTTAAAATTTGATACCATTAATTCGTAGTATCGTGATATATGGATATTTTGAGTATCAATCCAGCATTAGATGATTGGGTCAATTTATAAATGTTAGAATTAGATACCTGAGAAAGTTTGGTGCGGATACGTTAATATATTTAGTTTTTAGTACAGACTAAGTGAGTATCGAGCCACAGCACTAAATCAACATTAAATATATTTACTGAATAGTCATGATACTTGTGAAAGTTTTATATGTTTATATATATATGTTTATATAAAAAAACCTGGATAGCAGTAATCAATTAGAACACTAGATACAACAAACTATATATATATATATATATATGTTATTCCCCTTTATAGTATTTTTATTTTAAACTCATTCCTGCTGACTATTTAGTTTCCACTCTCGTCAATTACGGTGACAGTAAAGTGAATGTAAACCCACAGTGGTGACCTCTGGCCGCTCAATTCACTCACTCCAAATTTCCCTGATTGGTAAAAAAAGGAAGTTGCCCAAAACACTAAGTAAATAGCTCAAAGTAACAATATCTTGTGTTGTTTGAAATACATGACTAACTGGTATATCAGAGAGATGCCAGTGGTCAAAGGAAGCAGATATTATTTAAACTAGAGGTAAACTACCATTGTTAACTGTGTTTTTTAAGAAACTGTAAGCACAAGATAAACAGTATTAACTTATTCTACCATACTCGCTGCCACATATGTCACTTTGGCATTTAATATAGTATTCAATAAATAATGCATTTGCACATTTACCAGTCACTAGTTTCCACCAGTGGAGAAATAAATGTATGGTGCATGGATATAATTTCTCATCTTTTGTGCTGTTTTACCTGAAAACTGCATACATGTATTATGTGAAAATGTTTACATGGTGTTGATGAGAAAGAGGTACTTGATGTATGCGGCATGTTGATTCACAGGAAATTTTTATTAAAAAGAAGGGCAGTCTGAGGATGCAACTTTAATAATGTTATTATTAAAAAATAAGGGCCATATCTCGTATAGCAGGTAAAACTGGGTGTAGACACAACATGATGCAAACGAACCTGGTGGGCGTCAAAGCGTTTGCACTTGTTCATTTTGTACGGTTTGATGGTAGAGAAGAGAGCGATGTATCCGCCCTGTGTCTGGGCAACAAACTGTGCCTCCGATGGATGTACACGCAGTCGTGTGCACGTGTAGCGTTCCTGGCAACATCAATAATAGTCATGTTAACATATTGATATGCTGTATCTCAAACATGACGAGCGAGTGATATCTTTCAGATGGAGTGCAAATGGGTTAGTCTTTTAGATGATGAAAGCGTTTGATGAATGTCTAATTGGCAAAACTGATTATTATGTTTATGTGATAATCTAGTGTTCTATCGTGTGCTGTTTTATCTTTGTCTTGATGATTTTTCTCCTTGTCTGGAATATTTCCCAGTCATGGTATGTAAGCAGTATGGTTATAGTTACTCACTGGAGTAATAATGTTGATGCATATTCCAGTATTGGACGAATCAGCATGCAGTGAATTGATAAGGGTTGGACATTTAAATACAGATTTCACTTGTAACTGTGAACACTTGCTTTTCTTTATTTGTAGTTGTGTTCATTTGCATTGTCCAATTGAGTGTATTTAATAGTCGTTTGGAGATAGCAGGGCAATTCAACAAGACATCTACCTTGTTTGTGATTTAGGAACGTACTCGCATAAGGTAAGATGTGGTGTTGTTTAAAATTGTTTAATATTATTTATAACAGTACATACTCAAAACTGTTAAAGTCATTGATGGAAATGGATCTTTAGGTCTTGCAAAAGTGTAAATAGCTTTATCATTATGTTATAGAGCAGGACCAGGACTTCTATTTATAAGAGGTTAGTTCTTATATAGTGTGGCATCCAGTCCTACAGGCTGCTCAAAGCACTTTACCCTTTTACTCTCTGGCAGACCTGTTCAGTCGAACACCATCTCAACATCATTCAGCCACACTGCAATTACTGGGCAAATATTATTCATGTATAAATATACACCACTGCCAGACATTCATTCACTCAGCTGAGTGAACTGGAGCAACGTAGAGTGAATGAACTTGTCCAAGATTCATAAGAGCAACAAGAGGATTGGAACCTCTTGAGTCTGATGCTCTAAGTCTAATCACTAAGCTACCTGTGCCCTACTGTTCCATTTTTGCTGAATTTTTACCAGACTTGGTTAACAATAATTTAATAATTTGTCTGATGATTTAACAAGAACTAAATGAAAAATTATACTGATCAGCCAAATTTGTAGGAGAAAAAAAATATCTTAAACGAGACTGAAAAAAATATATTAATGGGCCTTTAACACACTGACATATAACTCATACTAGAGGCATTATTGAAAATAATTAATTTTTCAAAAGTATTTAAAGAATATTCACACACTTCAGAGGGTCGCCAGGCCATGACACCTCTTATGATGTTGCAACAACTAAAAAACTCAAGCCCATGGCCCATGTCCTTCTGAGAAACCACTCCCAACACAACTTCTTAAAAACTGCTGAACCACTACAAATTATACTATTCGTCATGGCTTCTGAAAGTTGACGTAACTGAGCAGTGTAACAAAGCTGTTAGTCAGAAGTGTGGTGATTTAATATATGCCTATATCAGCCCCATACATGCGAAATTGACAGAAATGTGCTGGAGAAAAACAAACAGAGATCCACACTCTCCTTCGGTTTTATAAATTGAATCCATGGGAATTAATCATTCACCACTATCTGTTGGAGTCATTCATTCCAACCAGGGCACTTTTGGTTCTATTCTAGTATTTCTACATTTCACATTCTAAATAATTCACCACTATCTGTTGGAGTCATTCATTCCAACCAAGTCACTTCTGGTTCTAGTCTAGTATTTCTACATTTCATTCTAAATAATTCACCACTATCTGTTGAAGTCATTCATTCCAACCAGGTCACTTCTGGTTCTATTCTAGTATTTCTACATTTCACATTCTAAATAATTCACCACTATCTGTTGGAGTCATTCATTCCAACCAGGTTCTAGTCTAGTATTTCTACATTTCACATTCTAAATAATTCACCACTATCTGTTGGAGTCATTCATTCCAACCAGGGCACTTCTGGTTCTATTCTAGTATTTCTACATTTCACATTCTAAATAATTCACCACTATCTGTTGGAGTCATTCATTCCAACCAAGTCACTTCTGGTTCTATTCTAGTATTTCTACATTTCACATTCTAAATAATTCACCACTATCTGTTGGAGTCATTCATTCCAACCAAGTCACTTCTGGTTCTATTCTAGTATTTCTACATTTCACATTCTAAATAATTCACCACTATCTGTTGGAGTCATTCATTCCAACCAAGTCACTTCTGGTTCTATTCTAGTATTTCTACATTTCACATTCTAAATAATTCACCACTATCTGTTGGAGTCATTCATTCCAACCAAGTCACTTCTGGTTCTATTCTAGTATTTCTACATTTAACATTCTAAATAATTCACCACTATCTGCTGGAGTCATTCATTCCAACCAGGTCACTTCTGGTTCTATTCTAGTATTTCTACATTTCACATTCTAAATAATTCACCACTATCTGTTGGAGTCATTCATTTCAACCAGGTCACTTCTGGTTCTATTCTAGTATTTCTACATTTCACATTCTAAATAAACAAGATAACATTTTATGTTTTATTTTACCAAATTATCCAATAATGCTTTTAGCATAGCAACCATAGAAGCAAAGAAGACAGTAAACAAAATTGCTTAGCAAACTGATTACAATAATACAATGTGTCACTAGTCTTTTTCATACCTGGCATTCATGTAACACAGTGGCGCCATCTTGTGGAAAAGTTTGTACTACTGAAATTGACATACCATACCTGCTGCAAGTTACTATTTATTATGCACGTTAAACTGCAATGCCAATTTAGGTGATCGGTTGGTGGTCACACTATTTCCACTATGATTGCACACACATGTATGCCCGTAATAACTGACTTGGCAAAATTTTTCAATTTAACACAATTTTCAGACTCATTACATGAAACACTATAAATATGTACTGCCGATGAATTATGTTATACATCTTTAATTTTGTCGATATATATGCCCCCAGTGTAGCCTCAAAGGAACGGCAAACACAGAGTCAACCATCTCCAGTGGCACTTGTGGTGTAAATAGTTGTTTCGAAATGTAAATGCTAGTGTAGTTACAAATAATACCTGGGAAGGCCCACGTAACAGTTCTGCTTGACTGAGAAGTTCCAGTGAAGGTGGATGTTTTTTAGAGAGCGCCAGGTGGGAGTGCATTTGGAGGTTCCTGGTGAGCCTGAAAGGTGTGGTCAGTTGAGAGGTTTTTGATGGTCATGAAGGGGTGAGAAGTTGGAGGTTCTTGGTGGGTCACAAGAAGTGTGACGTTGGAGGTTTCTGGCGAGCCAGAAAAGTTGTGAAGCTGCCGGACCAGCAACTTCAAAAAGTTACTGGTTCAGCAGCAAAGTTACTAGTGTGGATTTTACCAAATTACACTACATTTGACTAAAAGAGAACGCCAAAATAATATTGAATAAATGGAAAGTTAAATTGCATGCTAATAATCATTTATTGCATATATGTCAGGTAAGTGTTATCCTATTCATATGTGGGGGGGTGCATTATGCACCATTTTAGAGACCATTAGCTAATGCAATTAAGCGCTGCGAACGCAAAATTTGAGCGCGACCTCAAATTTGTAGTAAACCACAGACATCTAATAAAACACCATTAGCTAAGCGCGCATTGAGTGGTTTTATGATCGGCTCCAGCAGGTAATTGTTTTCTCATATGTAGTGATTTTCTGTGTGTTACTAACAGTAAAATGCATGTACGAAATATATAGATATATGTATAAATGTGATAACGGAACAATTTAACCTTTATCGCAATCGATAATTGCCGGAAGGTAGAATTTAGGATGCAAGAACGGCAAATATGAACCCCAATACAATAATTCCGGCTCGTATGATTAGGCTAAGCAAACAAAACATTGTGTTTCGAGTCCTGTTATGCAATAACACAGCCTAATCATGATGTTTGTATACCACCGCTTAGGGTGCCGTAATGGACAATATTTTCTTTAATTGGTCTAAGGTATTAGGGGACACCCATAAAGCATGTCAAGCCTAGGCGTGGCGGGTGTATGTGACGAAACATTACATGGGATGGGAGGGGTGTCGGGGTAGTTGTTACATTACATGGGATGGGAGGGGTGTCGGGGTAGTTGTTACATTACATGGGATGGGAGGGGTGTCGGGGTAGTTGTTACGTTACATGGGATGGGAGGGGTGTCGGGGTAGTTGTTACGTTACCATTTGTGAAATGTTGCTTTGTTGAACTATTGATATCAGACAGATATAGGGTTTTTTGTTCAGCCAGTTTTGGGGTAGTCTAATAAATAGCATTCCGGCAAAAAAACAACAAAGTTGGCCTGCCATGTTTTACAATACTTTTACAGACTTTTATGTTTACATGTAAATAACCAATCAATACAACCATGCAAATACTAGGCCTAGAATAATTGTTACAGAGTTTGCATCACGGTGGGCATTTGTCAAAACGATCATATTTTAAGGTGTACATTGCTTTTTAACATTAAGAGTATTTCATGCAAAAGGTAGCTATGTTAGACCACACACATCCACATACCCAGTATGCATATTATAATTATTCAACACATGCCTATTAGGTTTTATCGTAATTTCCGTTTATGTTATTTAAAGATTGATTTTGAAGCAAAAGTAAATTTAAATAAATTATGCTGGAACAAAACAACTTTTGTGCATGATTTACAAATTCCCTCTTTCAAGAATGCTTATTTAACGTTGGAAAGATTAACACCTGTAACTGAGTGTTTCCATTATTTCAAGAACAGAGGATTCGCAAACCACATGTGCACATTCTGAGAAACATAACATTTTAGAATCTGTGATTTCTTATGAGGCATCTGCTTGATCTGAACAGGTTAAATGTAAAATGGTTATAAGCGGTGTTTGATTTTTAATTAAATATGAACGACGGGAACAGATTGCAAAAAACGCTTCAATCAACTGTCTGCATCTAGTCCAGTCGGCAACGCAAATAGGCCATAAATCTACATTTTATACAAACCGCCAAATACAATGCATAGGTTTCTGTTTAAAGATATTTATTTTCGTAGTTGCACAAAAACGTGATATGCCAGCATTGCAACAGTCCAATTTTTTGCTCACTTCAAGGGGTGATTTAGGGGGCATCATTCCACCACCCAAGACCCGGCAGCAATTCATTTTGGTGATGTCAGGGGGATGGTTCCTCCTACACATGGGGTCAAACACTTTGGCCCTTATAATTCGAATTAATTACATCGTAAGGAGCCACTGTTGGCTATGGTTTACGACACGGGGTGGGTGCGTATGGTGCTATTGAGTGTTTGAGCCGCGGGATAGGCGACTGAAATCGTTTATGGTCCCAGCCTGGACCTGCGACTCGTTTAGTTTATTCCAGTCTACTATTGTCTTTACAAAGTATGAGTTTATGAATTGGTCGGTGTGGGATGCAGATACTGTATAGCACCTGGTGTTATTGGTTTGTACAAAGTTTGAGGATACGTGATCTGGGAAATGTTTGGGTTGGATGCGTCTTTTATTTATTCTTTCGGGCCGAAAGTATGTTCCTGCAGGGATGGCTGGGATAGATCCCTCAGCTATTTTGTGCATGAATTTAAGTCGTAGGTCCTGACGTCTGCTTTGTATGGTATTGAGTTTTAGGTCTATTAACATGTTTGTGATCGATCCTTTATGTCTGGAGTGGTAGTCGCCAGCCCTTTTTACATAAAAAAAAGTGCTGGGCTCCCGGTCTAAAAGTAGACATAATGCAACCAATGACTCAAATACATTTACAAAATAAATAAATAAATTTAGGTTAATATACATAGTAGGCCCATATAACTATCTGTGTGGGCTCAATAAACATTAGATAGACATGTGTTACAATGTGGTATATACGTGTAGGTGCACTTAGCCATACATAAGCCTGAACTAAGCATGTGGAGTACAATAAACAAATGCATATTGCACTGTTATTGCACCTCACTGCGTCGCTGCAGATGAAAACAAGCAAGTCGTAGGTCTTTTTAAAAGTCGTCAAACATGCATACATGTAATTTATAACTCAACTTTCTTTAAAAGCACGTATTCCTAAAATGTGTAGCTATTACTCGGTATAGTTACATTTGAATTACCATAATTATTTATGTACAAAGTAAGTCGTGGCATCAGGTTTGTTCTTATTTCGTTAGCTAATGGTGTCTTTTTTAATTCATCTTGTGGCGAAACAGATATCGATTTCATACAAAAATAATGAATATAAACTCTGCCTTCTATGTGTCTTTTAAACTCCTCCAAAATATATCCAATTGGTTGAAATATAATTTCCAGAACATATCAAGAACAGTGAAAATAATTTTTTTGGGTAAAAAAAGAATGTAATTCAGTGATGTAGATTATTTTTTTTATAAATCAATATAATAAAGCTTGTTACAACTGTATAACTTAAGTTAAATAAATTGTTTAATTTGGTTATTACGATGTAATTTAGGTTTTACAACAGAAGTTGCTAGAGTCTACTGAATTATGAGCTACACTATCAGCCATCAACACTAGTTTTGGAGCTCCAAAATTTTACTAAATTTGATAACTTTAAGCAACTAAAATGAGACCAGTCAAACTGACAAGCGTTGTACACAAAAATAGAATATAGAACATATTGCATTATCGACTCCAACTATCATAACATCTGATGAGTATGGCGCCCCAATGTGCATAGTTCCACGATCTCCCCTTCACTTTTAACACATTTGATATATTGGCAGACTATTAATATTCTGGTAACTGATTGCAAACTTACTTTTATAAATTCTCTAAATTAGTAGGAACCAAAGAGATTTGGTAAATGTCCCTTCATTTTATTCAATTGAAACAAACGGCATGCACTGGCAGCCAACCATTCATGAGCCTTCTGTTAGCAAAGATTATTAAGAATCGCAGTGACATAATCACTGCATGAGTCGGAAGATTCATGCCAGACAAGTCAGAGTCACTGTCATCAGCATGACCGGCTGTGGCAACTCCATCATTCGGGCCAGCAGCACTGGCTTCAAGCTGGTCGTCTTCCTCTTTGTGGTTACCGAAATAAGTAAATTACCATACATTCGTTTCGGGTTCTTCTTTACTACAAAGGTCACGACAAAAATTGTTAATAATGTGCGTGCTTTCTGACCACCGCATTTCATGATAAAAGAAATTATGCAATATGAACTTGAAAGCACATATCTGGAAACCTTTTTTATTGGAAACAGCGTCTTCCAGTGGCCAGTTTTTACAATAAGCTGGTGTATACCACTGAACAACGTTGTAATTTCCAAAGAAAAGTATGCGGTCACAAGGACCAGTGACTCAAAAAATGGGCCAAGTGGCCCTGAAGTCCTTTGGACTAATACTCTATATGTGACCCCGGCTGACCAAATGAGTGATAAGTCGGAAAAATTGTAACATTGTTTTCTTAGATCCTTGTAAAGGTTTGGTAGGATGCTATACACGGTTTCAAAAATTATATGACTGCTAAAAAAATTGGTGAAGTTATTGAGCATTAAACATGGTAGGGGTCAAAAAGTGAAAATGAAGAAAACGGCTATTGAAATTACATGCATAACATTCAAATGTGGCACACAGTATGTAATATGTATGTTATGTTGCAATGATACACTGGAAGTACAAATGTGCTGCTACAAAGACTTATCAAGTTATGTCAGATTATGTCTTTATGTGTAAAATTAAGAGGACAGATTATTTGAGAGCAAAAGGTAGACTCACTGTTTGACACAGTTTAAAACATACAGGCAACTGTCCAGTTTAACAGGGGTCTAGTGGCTTAATGCTGTCTGTTGACACAAGCTACTGCCAGTGACCAATTACAGATTAGTCACAGTTTCCATCAAACAATAGCAGGCAGAGAATCTTAGCTCCACAGCTCGGTGTAATACACAACAAGTGATAAATATATGATACACTGGAAGTACAAATGTGCTGCTACAAAATTATATAGTTATGCCAGATTATGTCTTTATGTATAAAATTAAGAGGACAGATTATTTGAGAGCAAAAGGTAGTCTAAAGAAAATTTTAAATGGGTCAGCTGGACAGTGATAGACCGTTTGAACTTGAAGCCTTTGTCAAATTTTTGTCTCGACTTCACCGAATGCGGTGTCCTGCTGTCAGAACTTCGAAGGTGTTACTCACCTAACTTACAGGTGTTTGTCAGTAAGAATAATGAGATGATAATTTACACCAACGTTGTTTCCTGTAGAAGTCATTTTGTGGGATATATTAGCATTAGTTGTGCTAATTCAAAAATTAGTGCTATATATATTAATAGTAGTTTGTCAAAATGTAAACAAACTCAAAGACAGTTGCAGCTTAGCGTTAGCCTGTTCTGAAATATTTTAATGACATAATGATATATTTCACATAAATATATAGGGAGCTAATGGAGAGGCCCATCATAATCCATAGCACTACAAAATGAAGTATCTGAAAGTCACACTTCATATATTGAGTCACACATCTCATGCTGTCTTTCTGGACTTCGCAATGTCCAATAGTTTCCTATCACAACCCTCATGTACAATATACCAAAGCTATATATTTCCAACACCACAACATATGTATTATCATTGGATAGGTAATTGAATAATCTTTCAGACGAATGCAACTTGTAGCAGCAGAAAATTAAGCATACAAAAGTTACACCGCAAACAATGACATGCATTCTCAAAATGTGATTCATTCAAAAATTAGTGCTATATAATAGTAGTTTGTCAAAATGTAAACAAATTCAAAGACAGTTGCAGCTTACTGTCCACCAAGCAGTAGCAGAGCAGTTTTATAATAATAATAATCCACAAGTTAAGTGGCAGTGATCTTACTTTTATCTTTCATGTGATGTTTATTGTGAGCAGGGCAGACAAATGGTTATCATACGTAGACAGGTACAGAAAGAAACTGACATTTTCTATAAAAAGAACACGTTTGCCTGTCAATGGCATGTATTTCCTATTGTTGCTGTTTCTGCTGGGCAGAAACAGTTTCTGCCCGGCATAAATCAAACAACCCTGTAGGTAATTATTAATCAAATGTTTTTTGGTGAATCATAGTTACAAATCATTAAAGGTTATGATGGAAGTAATTTTGTTTACATGTTTACTGTCCACTGAAAAAAACAGCCCCACAGAACTAATTATAGTTATTGTTAAGATGTTTAACCTAGTTCCATTATCTGACATTGTGCCAACAGATTGGTGTATTGGGATCATTAAGCCTATATAATTATTATATAAATATAGCAGCAGACACTGGGACAGTGGGACTGCTGCCTGGCTAAATGGATGCAATGGTGCTTTGAAGTTAGTTCTTCTGCCAACTATCCTTTTCACACAAGCCTATAGGTTTAGTAGCTGCCAGCACACTACTGAGCCTAAACTACCATGCAGGTGTGAAAAACGTGCTGATGTATTTGAACTTGACCCACTACTTAACTGTCCACCAAGCAGTAGCAGAACAGTTTATAATAATAATAATCCACAAGTTAAGTGGCAGTGATCTTCCTTTTATCATTCATGTGATGTTTATTGTGAGCAGGGCGGACAAATGGTTATCATACGTAGACAGGTACAGAAAGAAACTGACGTTTTCTATAAAAAGAACACGTTTGCCTATCAATGGCAGAAACAGCAACAATAGGTAATTATTTTTTGCAGAAACAGTTTCTGCCCGTCATAAATCAAACAACCATGTAGGTAATTATTAATCAAATGTTTTTTCTGATGAATCATAGTTACAAATCATTAAGGGTTAAGATGGAAGTAAAATGTTTACAGGTTTGCTGTTCACTTATTGCACCACGTCTTGCATTTAGAGGAATAATTATAATAGAAAATAAAATGTTGTGGCACATATTTTTAAATACATGCATCGATGAGAAACCGGGAATTACTTTTCTGTGGCCTAAGAATGACTAATTTCAATTAACTTTCTGCTGATATAAAACAACTGCATAAAAATATATAGACTCAGACTCTGCATGTGACAGATGTTTTGGGAAGGGGAATAGTGTTCTGTTTCTGGTACAAGGTGCTGTGTTTGTTGACCCAAGCCTCTGCCAGTGACCAATTACAGATTAGTCACACATTAACCATCCAGCCACAAAGAGATGTGACAGATGTTGTGGGAAAAGGGATTAGTTGAACAAAAGGACTGGAAGCCTTCTAGAGCTACTGCTACAGTAGACCATTTAGTTAACAAATTTAGCATTTTAGGAGACATTTGGAGCCCTTAGAATGATTTAATCAAATACAGATTTCTTGTGTATAGTGGCACTACCATATGAAATGTCTATGCAAAATTAGAGACAAAGTTACTTAAGAGTTTTTGAAAAAATAGGCAAAATGTAAAAATTTACCAGTTTTGGGGCCTTTGGGGGGTCATTAGGTGCCCTTAGAATGATTCAATCAAATATAGATTTCTTGTGTACAGTGACACTACCACATGAAATGTATATGCAAAATTAGAGAAAAAGTTGCTGAACAGTTTTTGAAAAAATAGGCAAAATGTTACATTTTTACCAGTTTTGGGGTCCTTGGAGGCCCTAGGGAGCCTTAGAATGATTCAATCAAACACATATTTCTCGTGCATAGTGGCAGTGCCCTAAGATGCCTACGCAAAATTAGAGAAAAGGTTGCTGAACGGTTTCTGAGATATGGCAGCTAACGGCAGACGGCGGACACAGAGTGATGGCAATAGTCCTTTGGACCTTCGGCCAAAGGACTGAAAAGTTACTGACCCAATGGCAAAGTAGGTGGTCACTGACCATCGGGTCAGCGTATATATTTTAAACACTGGTATGAAGAGTTAAAGGCTTTTGGTGAGTCTCAGAAGGGGTGGAGTTGGAAGTTTTTGGTGAGCCACAAAACGCTTCCCTAAAAATCATCCATGCTATGGGCCAGAATTTCTGTCTAACATTTCTTGTCTTACTGATGAGGGAGTATGCAATTGTTTTTCCAATATAACTTGTATTGGAAAAAACAATGGGGTGGCTGCTATGAGAGTAACCAATAAGGGTCTTAGTGGCAGTCTCCCTGACCCCTGTTTTTGTTTATCTACAGCAACCTGATAGTTTATGGTCAGGATGTTGTTAACCGATTATATCATACATTGATTGTTTCTACTTTTATGTTATATATTCTACTTAATAATACATGTGTGTACTACTTGTTATTCTAACACACATTCAGTATTTTATAATTGAGCTGTACATAATTCTGGTTTTTAACAATTGTACCGTTTTGTTTTGATATGTGGGTCAAATAAACACTTCCGATTCTGATTGTAGCGCCAACCTGGGAACCTGGGAAACGATGCTGGGTCTCTTTGGTGGGATTCTAGAAAGGCTATGTACTTCTCTTCTCATCCTGCCCTGGTCCATAGAGCGCACGTCTCACTCCTATTTGTACTTGCAAAATGTGTTTCTTGACGCAACGTTTGTGAACATGTGTTAAACACAATATTGTTGCGCTACGAGGGGTGAAACTGTTGAATAGGAAACATCTGTATAATAACATACTGAACTATCATGCCCACCTGGACAATGGCTTATTCAACCATTTGCATTGGTTTTCACAGGTCTCAGCAATTCATTTTAGTCCACACTTTGTCATGAGTCAGGTTTAAAATCGAGTGTTGGGTGCAATATATGTATTAGTTCGTTTTTTTTTTATAAATTAATACAAAAACTGCGAACTCTTTAGTTTTTAGTGAAAACCGGATCCGGTTTTTTGCTTTCATTTTAGCCGAGTATGGACATTGAACTTTGTGTGGAATCGCATTCTTGTCTTCTCGTGATCGCGAATTATGGGCCTTTGACCCCAGCCTTTGGCGCTGTTGATGTTATGGAATTCCGAGTTTAGGCAATGAGTGGACGTCCACGAACATATATGCCACCGACATGGCAAAATGGGCTAAATTAGACAGACAAAAACAGTACCCACGCATAAAGGTGTATTTCTATTAGAGAACGACTATGGAACGAAACAAAGTAAACAGAAGGAGTTGGCGACAGTGCCAGCGGACTGTGCCAGTGGCTGTCGGCCATTGCCCTTAACCCCGGGGTTCGGCTGCCAGTGGAGGTTTTTGTGCCCCCCAGACTCGATTTCTGGATCCACCCCCGTATGTGATAGTTTTGTTTGTCTGCATGAGGATTTTGCAGTAATGTGGTGTCCTCATTAAATTGCATATTGTTGTTAGAAATCATGTGAATTAAAGTAAAGACAATGTAAAGTAAAAACATTTTATTGAAACTATTTGATGAGATAAATAATGAAAAGTACAATACAACTACAGGTACAATCACTGCACTTGATGTGTATAATGTAATAATTTTTTAATATCACATACACATCACATGCACATAAAATGCAAAACAACAATAGAAACAAAAATTAGGAAGAGGTTGAACAAATGTCAGGTATATATAAAAAACAAACAGACACTTTTATCAAGATTCTTTGTTACAAAAAACAACACTAGTACACACGATGTCAAATGCTAGTTGTAGTTTATATATGCCTTGTATGTTTACAACTTCGTGACTAAACAATTATGTGTATTTAACAACAATTTTTAATATATCATGCCCATAAAATGTAAACCAATGAGAAAAAATTACTTAGGAAGATGTTTAGTTGAACAAATGTAATATGTACAGGGGCTGTACACATCAAATAAAAATAACTATTATGAATCATAATTGTTTTTTTTAACAAAGAATAATAATTTACGGTTCTTTGTTAAAAAAAAACATCAATATATCAAATTCGAAAATTGTGTAGTTTATGTAATGTTTGGTATGTATGTTTACAACTCGCAAATAATAGTGACTAGACTAGTCAGGATCATCGCCATGTGACTGAGAATTACATGTACAATCATTACATGCTACATTGCTCAGGTTTACTCAGCTGTATGAAGTGTACCGGCTACAGACCGCAATATTTTTGTACGAATAGTCTTCGCATATTAATTTCAGTGTGGCTGAATGCTTCCCACATAAGTCGAGATGGTGTTCGATTTAACATGTCTGCCAGGGAGTAAAGTGAAAGCGCTTTGAGCAATCCTGAGGACTGAATACTAAACCATATCAGTACAGGTGTATAATCATCATGCGAAGTGAAAATGTAATGTAAATTATTTGTGAAAATATAAACCAGTGATAAAAAAGAATAATTTAGAAATATGAAACGTGGCATGAAAAGTATAATACCAGTCCTCATGATACATAGAGAACTTAAACAAGTAAAATGCTGCTGTCAGTGTATCAACAGATTGTTGTTGAAAAATGTGAAAAGGCTTTCAATACCATTACTTCATCACAAATTTGTGTTGTACATAACAAGTACCTGGTGTACATTGCAAGAACCACTGACTATCAGCAACACAAAGACAATGAAACCCTACCACTGTAACAATGCTGGATAATTGGTGTATTTTTCATGGACACTGCTAAAAGTTAAAGTTTAATTGAATACAAATACCGTGTATTATTGACTTCTGATAAATGTGTCATCACATATAAAATATAATGCATGTCAGAGCCATGCTAATTGTCACTTTGTCTCCGGTATAGGTAGATGCGGATGTACAACAAAATGTCAGGAAGCTGGTATGCAGTACCATCGAAGACAGCGAACACATAGTTATGTCATCGATATCCAAACCGATGTAGTTCACCGAAGAATGCTCGACACTGAATCTGTCTCACAGCATCAAGAGTTGTTGCCCGAAGACTCATGCTATATCTGCCAGACCCTGGCACCCACCGTTCCATCACCAACTGCCGAGCTAGTCAGGCGTCACCATATTCATATGTCGAGCAACCTACATTTTACATTGTTTTTTAGTCAGTTAAGCTAACTGACTGACCTGGAAGCCAGTGTACACCCATCGGCACTGGGGAATCTGTCACGGATGCAACACACGACACAATTGGGATCAGTCGGTGGACATTCACATGACAAACCATTAATATGCAGCATGCTGCATGGCTGTAGAATCTTGTCCGAGATCCTGGACAAATACAACTGCCCAGTATGCCATATTAACTTGGAGAACTAGTGGTACTAAGCACACTAGTCCAATCTCCTGTAAAGAAAGGCATATTTTCAGTAAACAAAAATAGGTATCATTGTAGTGTTGGGAGTAAATAATTATGGAGTTGTTCATTGTCATAATCAGTAAATATAAAATAATGTTTCATGTGTGACCTGCAGCATTGCACAAGAAAAACGGCAGCAAGAAATGTGCTACTACAGCTGCATCTATACATGTTTATATCTTAGGAACAGTCAGTGTTTACCGGGGTTGTTCCAGAGGAGGGAGAGGGTGGGTTGATACAGCATGCAGACATTAGTAGAATATGCTTTTTTTCAAAACGGTGAAAATGTTTACTATTTTTTCTTTACAAGGTGTTCATTGTTATTACATGCATTAAAAAGTGTTCAATTTCATTACAGTGATGCCTGGTCTTAGTCAATATTATAGACTCATTTGAATTTAGCTAATCAGTAAAGCGCATTTATATTTTTCGTTTTGTTTTCAGTATACAAATTCATGTCAGTGTCTGCCATGTGTAACTACTACACATATTCATGTTTAACATTTTAAGGTTCTGCCTGAGGTTGAATGGTCAAGGTGAATGTTGGAAATTACAAAATGAGGTGTTATTGTGATGCTAACAGTATATTTTCCTAGCAAAGTATTCAAAGGTTCATAACATGTATGTTTACCTTCTTAAAAAATGAATAATTTATTTTATAAACTTATTTCTGAGTCATCGCCATATGCTAAATAGTTTTAAAGGTGTATTAATATGTCTGTGGGTATAATATAAGTGCAGAAGTCAACTTATTTTTCCATGTCCAAGATGTTATTATTAAAATGTGTATGAAAACAAATATATATGTAAATGTGCACATTAATATTTGTTGACAACTTGTACATGGTTGATTGTTATAAATTTGAAATTACCTGGACTGATCAAATGTCGGACGCCCGCAGACTATGTATACTCCCTGTGTCTGCCTGACCCAGGTGACCTCCTTAGCTCCTCTTCTGCCTCCTCATTCCCATTCAGGGGTTGCAGTGTGGCCTCTAGCAACATCATAATTCAAGTTACATATTATGCATTCATATATTGCTGTGGTGAGAATATATACACATATTGGTAAATACACAAGAATAGCTGGCATATGTCAGTTGAAAGGTATCACAGGATACCAATTAATGCATTACATAAACTATAGCCAGACACCAAGGACCACAACGGAAACAAGTGCGAGCATAATATTGTGTAATCCTTATATATGGTGTATTCTAGCTGTATTTATATTTTATGTATTTACACGTTTACATTTTTATATTGAATATAATCATCATCACCATCATGGACATGGTTGTCATATAAAAATCTCAATTATTTTGAATAAACTACAATGCAAATCAACAACATTCTGCAGTAATAGTATCAAAATGTGAGTCACAAAACACTGTTTTAATAATTATGATCACCAATATAATACTCCCGTGTTTGACATTCTGTTGCACGAAATTACGGATGCTCCCTGACTAAGTCTAAGTTACTTGCATGATTAAAAGGGGCCTACTGCCAAACCAATGTTACATGTCATTTCGCACCCTCACGTCGTCTACTCTCTATATGTATTGTCGCAATAACATAGTCTATTAACAAGAACCTACATAACCAAATACAATGGATATCAAATATTATACTTGTTGTCACAACCTCTGACTCTGACTGAATCTCTGGCTGATATCGTCATGGACCTGGTGACTGGCTTAGACTTACTCACTTAGTCTTAGACTTAGCCAGCCTCGAGTCGAGTGTAGACATTCGAATGTTGCAATTATCATTGAATTAATACGCGGCTACGCGTTCTTGTTGCAAACTGCGATAGTGTAATACATACCTTCGTACAACCACTTTGGAACCTTCATCTTGATACGCCAAAGCACGTGTATGTTGTTATTGTTTTCGAATACGTGGGATACTGATCTCGCGTAAAGCACGTGACCGAAATGGCGCAGGAGGTCGACAGCGCAATTGGCTTTCGCCAGCTATACCCGGTGTAACAACAAATCTGTTCTTTTAGACGATTAACAAACAAGTACGCATTTTTTATTAAACCGACTGTGCACACTAGTTAAACTATTCACACATTACACATCTGGACCTAAAAGAACCGGATTGGCGATGGGCAAACGAATTGGTTGAGGACCTTTAAGGCCAGAATAATATTTGTGTTCCCCGGTATATGCTCTCAGGTTTTAGAACAGGTAGTTACGTACTAGGTGGGGTGATTTTATTTTTTTCTTAAATTATCATTTTCCTGGAGGAAAATATTTTAGGGTAGCTAGGTATGCATGAGAGTATTTCTTTTCAAAGATAATCATCCACAATTTGTTCAGATGAATATTTTCGGATTTTGATAGCTAAAGACTGGTTAAGGGGGCAATATTTATGTTTGTTTTGTGCTTAGATTTATGTGGTGTCACAAATAAATTATGTATTCTCATGTTGTGCAAGTTCTGGAGCCGACTACGTTTAAAATAGCCAATCAGGAAACACAGATATTATTCTGGTAGGCCTGATGCTGTAGCCTTTAACTCTGTATATTAGCCATCATCGTTAGTAGTCTGTACAATGTGATGACTCACTTGGAATATCTGGTTTGACAAGACAACGCCGCTGTCGAAGTGCCACGCCATGATGCTCCTGTCAGCCGAGTCTCGAGCCACCAAGTCAGTACAACACAGGAACTCAGAGCTGTCTCGCAGAAACACAATGTCTTGCACCTGCAACGTGTCATTGCCAAGGACTCTAGTTACCACATCATTGAAACAATAATGTGTCATTGCCAAGGACTCTAGGTACCACATCATTGAAACAATAACATGTCATTGCCAAGGACTCTAGGTACCACATCATTGAAACAATAACGTGTCATTGCAAAGGACTCTAGGTACCACATCATTGAAACAATAACGTGTCATTGCCAAGGACTCTAGGTACCACATCATTGAAACAATAACGTGTCATTGCCAAGGACTCTAGGTACCACATCATTGAAACAATAACGTGTCATTGCCAAGGACTCTAGGTACCACGTCATTGAAACAATAACGTGTCATTGCCAAGGACTCTAGGTACCACATCATTGAAACAATAACATGTCATTGCCAAGGACTCTAGGTACCACATCATTGAAACAATAATGTGTCATTGCCAAGGACTCTAGGTACCACGTCATTGAAACAATAACGTGTAATTGCCAAGGACTCTAGGTACCACGTCATTGAAACAATAACGTGTAATTGCCAAGGACTCTAGGTACCACGTCATTGAAACAATACCGTGTCATTGCCAAGGACTCTAGGTACCACGTCATTGAAACAATAACATGTCATTGCCAAGGACTCTAGGTACCACATCATTGAAACAATAATGTGTCATTGCCAAGGACTCTAGGTACCACGTCATTGAAACAATAACGTGTCATTGCAAAGGACTCTAGGTACCACGTCATTGAAACAATAACGTGTCATTGCCAAGGACTCTAGGTACCACATCATTGAAACAATAATGTGTCATTGCCAAGGACTCTAGGTACCACATCATTGAAACAATAATATGTCATTGCCAAGGACTCTAGGTACCACATCATTGAAACAATAACGTGTCATTGCCAAGGACTCTAGGTACCACATCATTGAAACAATAACGTGTCTTTGCCAAGGACTCTTGCCAAGGACTCTAGGTACCACATTGAAACAATAACATTGAAACATTGCCGTGTCATTCTAGGTACTCTAGGTACCACGTCATTGAAACAATAATGTGTCATTGCCAAGGACTCTAGGTACCACGTCATTGAAACAATAACGTGTCATTGCAAAGGACTCTAGGTACCACGTCATTGAAACAATAACGTGTCATTGCCAAGGACTCTAGGTACCACATCATTGAAACAATAACGTGTGTCAAGGACTCTAGGTACCACGTCATTGAAACAATAACGTGTAATTGCCAAGGACTCTAGGTACCACGTCATTGAAACAATAACGTGTCATTGCCAAGGACTCTAGGTACCACGTCATTGAAACAATAACGTGTCATTGCCAAGGACTCTAGGTACCATGTCATTGAAACAATAACGTGTCATTGCCAAAGTCTCTAGGTACCACATCATTGAAACAATAACGTGTCATTGCCAAGGACTCTAGATACCATGTCATTGAAACAATAACGTGTCTTTGCCAAGGACTCTAGGTACAACATCATTGAAACAATAACGTGTCATTGCCAAGGACTCTAGGTACCACATCTTTGAAACAATAACATGTCATTGCCAAGGACTCTAGGTACAACATCATTGAAACAATAACGTGTCATTGCCAAGTACTCTAGGTACCACATCACTGAAACAATAACGTGTCATTGCCAAGGACTCTAGGTACCACGTCATTGAAACAATAACGTGTCATTGCCAAGGACTCTAGGTACCACGTCAGTGAAACAATAACGTGTCATTGCCAAGGACTATAGGTACCACATCATTGAAACAATAATGTGTCATTGCCAAGGACTCTAGGTACCACATCTTTGAAACAATAACGTGTCATTGCCAAGGACTCTAGGTACCATGTCATTGAAACAATAACGTGTCATTGCCAAGGATTCTAGGTACCACGTCATTGAAACAATAACGTGTCATTGCCAAGGACTCTAGGTACCACATCTTTGAAACAATAACGTGTAATTGCCAAGTACTCTAGGTACCACGTCATTGAAACAATAACGTGTCATTGCCAAGGACTCTAGGTACCATGTCATTGAAACAATAACGTGTCATTGCCAAGTACTCTAGGTACCACGTCATTGAAACAATAACGTGTCATTGCCAAGGACTCTAGGTACCACGTCATTGAAACAATAACGTGTCATTGCCAAGGACTCTAGGTACCATGTCATTGAAACAATAACGTGTCATTGCCAAAGTCTCTAGGTACCACTTCATTGAAACAATAACGTGTCATTGCCAAGGACTCTAGATACCATGTCATTGAAAAAATAACGTGTCTTTGCCAAGGACTCTAGGTACCACGTCATTGAAACAATAACGTGTCATTGCCAAGGACTCTAGGTACCAGGTCATTGAAACAATAACGTGTCATTGCCAAGGACTCTAGGTACCACGTCATTGAAACAATAACGTGTCATTGCCAAGGACTCTAGGTACCACGTCATTGAAACAATAACGTGTCATTGCCAAGGACTCTAGGTACCATGTCATTGAAACAATAACGTGTCATTGCCAAAGTCTCTAGGTACCACTTCATTGAAACAATAACGTGTCATTGCCAAGGACTCTAGATACCATGTCATTGAAACAATAACGTGTCATTGCCAAGGACTCTAGGTACCACGTCATTGAAACAATAACGTGTCATTGCCAAGGACTCTAGGTACCACGTCATTGAAACAATAACGTGTCATTGCCAAGGACTCTAGGTAGAACATCATTGAAACAATCAGCCAAACGTGTAGTATTTTGCTTCTTATACAATTATACTTGACTCACCAAAATCTTCAAACAACACCTAAAAATGCACGTACACTGGAACCTCACTATTAAGGTCACCTTTGGGACCTCGCTATTAAGGTCACCTTTGGGTTTGTTCTAGGGTGACCTTAATTGTGAGGTGGCTGTATTACCGAGGTGACCGTAAAGCAAAGTTCCACTGTTTTGTCATTTCATGCTAGGACAGTGATATTTATAGAAGTTGAAAATGGCCTAGAATTCAAAATTATTACAATTAGAATACCTGCGTAGTCAGTATTGAACTGTCAGATATTACGTTTTAAAAACAGAGCTTGAGAACATTATATAACTGGTTGTTTGTACTGAAAGTACCATGTGGAGTGTTGTTACCCTTGTTGAATAAAGCCACCATTAGCCATCCTATCAAATCCACGGTACGACTCATCGGTTCCTGTTGAAAACCACAAAGACATATTTGTTAAAGAATCATATATAAAATGGTGTCAGAAGTGGGATGCCAATGACCCTTTCAGTGTTACCTGTCCAAATGGTTCCTTGTACATGAATGTCTTGGCTGGTCGTGATGTGTTCCGTTTGTCCCAACATTTGATGACATTGCGAGAGCCGCTGACAAACAGGTGGTGATTCACGGGGTGCCATTTGATACTCGTCACAAAGTCATCATGGCAACAGCAACTTGTAGTGACACCTGGTGGTGAACAGGGAACAGTTTTGAAGGTAGCATCTAGAATATTGTAGTTTTTAGAAAAGAGCAATCTAGAAATATAACTAACTGTATAAGTAGAAGTTGTAACCTCATTTATGTGACCACTTTGGTGCCTGGTGTACGTATGTGTCAGGGTTAACGAATTGTCCAAACAAACATTAAAATCATCATCAGGCATTTAAATAATATATATGTAATATTTATTAAGTTGGACATTCCGTTCCCATGAAATGATGTCTGGATTCAGGTTTCCCGATTATTGTGGTCCTGATTTAGAAGGTTCCACTGTATAGATATATCTATATATCTCCAAAGTTAACAAGTGTATTATATAGAATATATTCTATTACATTTGTTGAAAAGTAAGTGAAATTAACCTTTTTTATTCCCGATGTGAATGAAATAAAATCTAAAAAATAGTGTCAACTAATTTTTTAACCCCCTCCGTCACCCTTTTCAAGGCCCCTTTTGGTCATACTTTTCTGTACATTTTCTGCATAGTTTGTTATGACACCTAGCAGTCATTGTGATGTCACCGCAGGTAGCACTATTACGATTTAGCATGGCTCACATCTACGTGGGTTGGTGTTTCAGGTCGTACTTAAAATTGCAATCGCGGAATTTAATTTTTTTATATCAACGTAAAGATAATAATCTTACCTATAAATGTGTCGCTGGATGCACGCAGGAATTTTTTTTGCTTTTTGAGTTATTGCCGTTTGAACATAGTGAATGCGCAAACTTGCAATGGGATTTAATATTTTTGATATCACAGTAAAGATAATAATATTATCTACAAGGTTGTCGCTTTATGTACCCAAGATTTGTTTTTAGTATTTCAGTTATTGCCGTTTGAACATCGCGAATGGTTAATCCTGCAATGTATATGCGGCAGCAAATATAATGCAAGGTTGTGCATTCGTGATGTTCAAACGGCAATACCTGGACAACTCAAGAGTTAACACAATTCCTGTGTGTATCCAATGTCAAATTTGAAGATAAGAATATTATCTTAATGGTGATTTCAACAAATATTAAATTCCGCAAGTGTAATTTCATGTACAGTCTGAAACAACAGGTCGCACCGCTGCTCGCCGTGCTAAAGGATAGGGTGCGCTCAGTGGCCCTGCCTGTGGTGACGTCTGACAGGCTGGTTGCTTTGTGACATGCAAATGACCACGTTTGAACGGGCTTAGTGACACAAGTTCGCAGTGAACAGGCTTCATGGAAAAAAGTCACCGACCCAGATCTTTACCTTTCTCCACATCACAGATTCTGGCTGTCCTATCGTATCCACCACTGAGAATCTCCCTGCCATTGGCTGACCATGTCGCATCTTTCACTGCTTTCTCGTGAAATCTTAACGTTTGAACACAAGTGGGTGTAGTTGATAAAACATCCCAAACTTTCACAGAACTATCCATTGAAGCGGATAGGAGCAGATGGCTGAATTCAGGACGACACCACTCAATTTTATTCACAATTCCGCCATGGGCTGATATGTCCTTCTGCTTTCTCCGTGGAATGCGGTTCACAGACTTCTGGTTTAAATGTGGTCCTATTTTATGATGTACTGTGTAGCAACATTGTGGTCGCTTTGTCTGTCTGCTCACGGAAGACGACTGACTATGGTCAAGTTCAGTTTTGCTGTGTTTACGTTTGTATCCGCTAGACTGCTCACATCCATTGTTCTCATCATCTACCACTGCTGCAGAACGTTTACAGGAAATAGTTTGTTGGCCAAGAATATGAATGGGTTTATGTGCTGTGGTAGGTGTCGCTAAACGATCTACAATAGGTTCCACAGATGTTTCTCCTTTCCAAAATGACGTGTTTGGAACTGAAACAAGTGAACCATTGCCTGCTTCTGCTGAAACGTATACTGATAAACTGTCACAGTTCTTTACTTTTTCAGGATTATAAATCATATCTGTACATGCAGGCGCTTGGTCAATGGCATCAGTTTCATCTACATTAACCAGTCCAAAATAATCTACTTCCTGACGATTAACCGTTGCAGTGAAAGTAGAGTCCCGTAGTCTTGCATTATCCATTGTTTCAAGGTAAGAAATACTTGTCTTACACTCATTTTGGTGAGTGACATCTATAGTAGTGACACATAATTCTTTTCCATTTTTTAGACATGGAGCCTTTTTGATACAGGCTTCCGAGGTAGGGGCTGGGCATGTTCTAGTTTTCGTTTCATCTCCGACTCTGTTTTTGCCGACAGTTTGACTTTGTCTTTGACTTTGGTCTATGCCACGGCCACGCTGTTCATCGCCGCTGTCACTTTCGTACAGGTCTGAAGAATTTGAACTGTCATACTGAATAAGTGTCTCCATTGTGAGAGACCCTAAACTACTGAGCAACCTAGTAACCCAACATCGACCCTATAATCGGGTACGTGCCCCAATTGCGGGTACACCCATACTTGATCGCGACAGCCTGCGCCACTGACCTAAAGAGGTGACCTAAATAAAAAAATAGGTGATTGAATTGACCAATGAACACGTCTGTTACAAACACTTGCCCGATTGACCAATCAAAAAGAATGTTGTTGTATCCGGCGCCATAGCGGAAACACTAGCGGCGTGTTTCGATTTCGTCAGTGTCTGATGCAAGTTTACGTAAATATTCTATACTGTGATGTAGTACGTGATGAATTCTTGTTAGAGATTGGTGCTACGCTTATAGGTGTTGGTTGTTGTTCATTATTTTCACTTATTTAATATATATTCCTTAAATACGGTGTAGAAATATGGCAACGCCAAATGGGGTCGCGATGCCTACCGGTGACAGGGCATCCGTGAACGACTTGGAGCCGAACGTGAATGACTTGAAAATTAACAACTCTACTGCGGACGGTGACTGCTTAGAAAATGACGACGACAGGGTGGACCCGTGGAGCGTGGAAAGCAAGTCGTCAAAAGGCGTCGATTACGACAAATTGATAAGTATGTTGGAGTTTAGGTCACAAAGTTTTAGTATCACTGAAGATTTTGACAATGTGTCAATGACAAGGGTTATGGCTTATGAAGTTATGTTGCGTTCCAGTCACCTCGTGTATATCGTTAATACGAACTGGAAAGTTCAAGAGCTCCTCCAGTTTACGACTTGTAAATTTATGCAACTAGGTCAAGTAGGCGTTATAAAGTCGTATTCACGGTACACACAAGGTAATTGGAACACAGCATTGCACCATCACCAGAGGCAGATAATGGCAGATTGAATATGTGGCAGTTACGATGAGTCACATTTGCTTCGTCAGTTCATGAGCACTAAACTGTACAACTACGTATGGAAACGTCAATAATTATCACTGTAATTAAATATGTTTATTACTTGACATAGATTTAGGTAATGTAGGGCTACTTACCGTGTCCATATTATTAAGTTGCCTAGGAGAGGTCTTTAAATGTAATTCTTACCTTCTTTTATCTAATCTCACTGTTTATATCATCTTATTACTTCACTCGAAGTAAAAAATGGCACAAGATTATGATTATTAAATAATGTCTTTTGGGGCCTAAATAGAGATGCAGTTCACAGTGTTATTTAGGCCATTAAAGTCCCCTAAGACACATTCATTTGTGTCCCTTTGTGCATTAAGCAACATAGTATGATAGAATGAAAATTTTGGGGTAGTTTTTTGACAAAATGCCAGACAGTATTCATGAATAAGGTTATTATACTAGTTCAGATAGTTAGAACGACTTTGGATACTTTTTGAGGTGAAAATTCAACAACTTGGCAGTGCGATGTTTGTCCAGGTGAGCCGCGGGTGTGCGTCAGTAGCGAAAGCGGTAGTGATCGGGCTGCTAGAATTGGCCTATTTTTGTAACGGAAAAAGTCATAAAATAAAAACTCAATATTATTTGGTAGACCAATTTATATTATAATATAATAACATTTGTGTCGCTGGACGTAGGGTATATATCGACTCGGTAATTATCTGGTAGCAGGATCAAATGTTAATTTTTTTAGAAGTTTTGTATGAAGTTCAGATAATAATATCCCCATGATTATCAAATGTTATGTAGATTTTATAATGTTATTATAATAAAACATTATTTTACGAAATATAATTATACCTCATTCATATTTTTGTGATACGTATTAGCAAAGTTATGATTTTTATTGGAACAGTACACTACAGAGGATTTTCGTTGGCTGGTCGAAGGGTTAAACAACTCCAGATATTGCCATAATTTTACAAAATACAGAATAAAAACTGTGGTATGTTTTTGTGGTAGACAAAAAACTGTTTCAGGGACTGGTTGTACTCTAAGTTGTCTAATTTATTATGTGTGCTTTCAGAGAGATTTGGCAGCAGTAAAATCGACCAGGAACTGATTGACAGATTTGAGAAAGTAACTGGCAAACCTGCACATCACCTGCTCAAGAGAGGCATGTTCTTTTCACACAGGTGTGGTATTACATTTGACAAGTAGTTGAACATAACAATTTAAAGACTTCATGATTTGACTAATGTTTACATGCCAGCGATAGAAATAAGCCAGAATATTTACTTGTCCGCTGGACAAGTAAGTTTTGAAATCTACTTGTCCGTCAAAATTTTAACTTGTCCGAGTGGTTGTCAAGGGGAATCGAAGCTTCGAAAAAAACATAAAAAGTCTGTCTTATTTTTATGACAACACAATGTTCCAGCTGTTTTGTTGCATGCACATCTGAGTGACTTGTGATCAAAGACACCATTTTATTTAATCTTCAAATTTTGAAATTGCAAAATTATATTTGCAACTATTTTCCGGTCCATTGTTAGTCATCACGAATATTAAAAATAGACACGTTACATGATGTATACCAATATTTTAGTGATGCTGATATGAACGCTTTTATTAATAACAAATAATTATTACGATGATAGGAATGGGATTGTTTTCCTTGCTATTTGTTTTGTAATGTTGCAAAAACTGTTTATGTTTAATATGGTATTTATATATATATATATATATATAAAACATATAACATTGCTGTAAAATGTTGGCATCAGTTTGTCATTGAAGATGCCACTCAACCATCAGGAACACAACCAGTGAAAAGCCAGGAAATGTTGTCACAAAAATCATAATAAACTACCGGGGTATATAATCTGATAATAGTTTGTTAAACCTCTATGAACTTCAATATTAACAAAGTTCTGTATTTTACAAACGAAGATAATATTCAATTGATCATCGGCAAACAAACGCATATTTTTTCCTAAATGTTATATTACTATTTCAATGATGATAAAACAGTTTTAACGGTGCCTGAATTACATTTACCAGGCGGAAACTATAAGTTATAGATTTAGTTACATCGTAACGTTGTTGTCGCACGCAGATAGCCGTAGTTGGCGGAAGCCATCATGTCAAAGGCGATTGGCACCCCGGCCGCGCGTCTTGTATAATTCGGTTACGAAAACTCGCAATTTATGATTAAAATGAATGTTACATAGATACAACAACATTTCTGAAATTTCATTAATATTCCATTTATCACCCAGCACCATAGATTTACCGGAGAGTTACAAGTTTTGAAAATTGTCACCGATCTGGATCGGCTAATGTTCGATGACTTGGAAGACTGCCGAGTCCGCAGGGGTTAGGTGTAATAATGGTTAAAACTATAATTATTCAAATAACAGGTAGCAATACAAAGTCTACTATTTCCATAGTTCATCAAATATGATCCGTGAGTGGAAGCAAGTTGTATGTCGGCCAAACTGAACGATTTACGATTGTGTGAAATACAGCCTCGATGGCTGAAGTGGAGTCTGTCCTACGCGTATGACAGAGCTAGGTCGGTGCGCTCAGCGGATGACCCTGTTAACGCAGGCACTAAACTCGGCCGAACACTGTACAACACACTGGCGGTGGAACGACAAGACGCCGACACACCAACAAAATTGGAACGCGCGCGATTGCTAGCGAACTTCATTTACGTTTGAATTTCCTCAAATAAAAAGTTTGCAATGTTGCACGCATCACTATTTAATGTAAATTTTCACTTGTCCACCGGATAACCATGTAGAGTCATTTTATTTGTCCAGGCCAAAAATCACTTGTCCCGGAATAAATGGACAAGTGCTATTTCGAACGCTGCATGCAGTCCTGTTTCTTACTGTTTGGCCATTTTAATAATCTATAGGGACACTGATTTTCCGTTACTAAAAAAGGCAAATGCCGTTTCTAAATTCTGTTTCAGAAAAAGGCAAATTCTGTTTCAAACAACGTATTTTCCATTTCGGAAAAAAGCAACTTCCCTTTCAAGCGATATATTTTCCGTTTCAGAAAAAACAAATTCCATTTCAGATGACACATTTTTTATGTCAAATGACGCATTGTCTGTTTAAAAATTGCATAATGGCTAAAGAGGCCCATTTCTGTTCAGAAAATAAATATTCTATTTCAAAGTTAACTTTGAATGAAAAATAGTACATTCTGTGAAATATCTAAAATATCACAATGTTCTGATCTCTGCACCTAAAAAATACTGTTTTAATGTGTTGGTTAACTTTTCTAACAACATATATTTGTGCAATATTTGAAACACAGTGACAACCGTACATAATCAATTTAGATAATAAAATAATTCCTGTTACACAATAACATAAATGACTGGTTGTTTCTAATGCTGCAATGCTTAATATATAAGTTAATAAATGTACATTATACAAGCAATCATATTAACAATTATGAATGTTCAAATCACTGATGCAGTTTCACTAATAATTTTGTTCAACCATTTTAGCTAGCACTATATATGACGCCATCCAACGGAATTTGTTAGAACTACGAAACCCAGACTATATCACTTTGAGCCAGCGGAACCTAGGCTGTTGTTATTCCTTTGAGTTTTGTGTTCGAAACTGGAATATGCATGTTCTAACGATGTGACAATTACATTTAATTAGCATCATATCTTCAGTGCGCTTAGCGGACAGCCAGACAACAAATGCAAACCGGTTTATGTCGATGGTAGCACGGGCGCCATGACACTTTGTAACAATTTTTTGTGCGTTTTAAAAATCCTGCGTCATAAATTCACAAAAATAAATTAATACTGTTCCATAGTAATCATTGTTTTGTGTTTGTTTCAAAATATCGCCAATAAAGCCAGTATCGTTTACGGTGTTGATGATTCTACTGTTTCAGCATTTACAGAATTTCCATTTGAAAACGCATATCCCATTTCTAAATGTCGATTACGCAGAATTCCATCTGTTTTCTGCGATTGCGGAAAATTCAGTGATTAAATCTACATTGATACGATAACTTTAATTCAGTAAAGAATATTTCCCAGTCAAATATCTGTCCAAGCCAAGTATATGTAATTACATGTATATGTCCCAAACAAGCAAAATAAATGTCTCGACTAAGGATATGTGCCAGCCAAGTATATGTGCGAGCACTGATTCACACATTTTGTGTCCAACAGAGATCTACACAGCATCCTGACACTACATGAGCAGAAGAAGCCGTTCTTCATCTACACCGGCCGTGGTCCCTCCTCCAACTCCATGCACATAGGGCACCTCATCCCATTCATGTTTACAAAGTGAGTGGTCCTCATTCCATTCATGTTCACAAAGTGAGTAGTCATCATTCCATTTATGCTCACAAAGTGAGTAGAACTCATTCCATTCATGTTCACAAAGTGAGTAGACCTCATGCCATTCATGTTCACAAAGTGAGTGGTCCTCACTCCATTCATGTTCACAAAGTGAGTAGTCGTCATTCCATTTATGTTCACAAAGTGAGTAGTCGTCATTCCATTCATGTTCACAAAGTGAGTAGACCTCATGCCATTCATGTTCACAAAGTGAGTGGTCCTCATTCCATCCATGTTCACAAAGTGAGTAGTCCTCATTCCATTCATGTTCACAAAGTGAGTATTCCTCATGCCATTCATGCTCACAAAGTGAGTAGTCGTCATTCCATTCATGTTCACAAAGTGGGTAGTCGTCATTCCATTCATGTTCACAAAGTGAGTAGACCTCATGCCATTAATGTTCACAAAGTGAGTGGTCCTCATTCCATTCATGTTCACAAAGTGAGTAGTCCTCATTCCATTAAGATTCACAAAGTGAGTAGTCCTCATTCCATTCATGTTTACAAAGTGAGTACACCTCATTCCATTCATGTTCACAAAGTGAGAACACCTCATTCCATTCATGTTCACAAAGTGAGTACACCTCATTCCATTCATGTTCACAAAGTGAGTAGTCCTTATCCATTCATGTTCACAAAGTGAGTAGTCCTTATCCATTCATGTTCACAAAGTAAGTAGCCCTCATTCCATTCATGTTCACAAAGTAAGTAGACTTCATTCCATTCATGTTCACAAAGTGAGTACTCCATATCCATTCATGTTCACAAAGTGAGTAGTTCTTATCCATTCATGTTCACAAATTGAGTAGACCTCATTTCATTCATGTTCACAAAGTGAGTAGAACTCATTCCACAATGTCTACACCTAGTTCTGACTGTCACCACCAGATGGCTGCAGGAGACGTTCGGAGTGCCTCTGGTGATTCAGTTGACGGACGATGAAAAGTACTTGTGGAAGGATATGACCTTGGAGGACACGTACAGACTCGCCATCGAAAATGCCAAGGACATTATCGCTGTCGGCTTCGATGTTAAAAACACTTTCATATTCGCCGACACCAACTACATCAGGTAACATTATTATTACTTCTTATTATCAGTAGTAATTGTATTTTAGTAACTATTGATCAATATTTAAATCTTAAGTAACAGTATAGACTTTTTCAGTCAAATTATAAATACACCTAAACAGACACCTAATGAGTGTAAATTTTATTTTATTACATTTATTAACATTTACTGTAATTTGTTACTTTGCTGAATGCTACTGGCAGGGTTTGTCTGGGACCTGGAATAGCATGGAATTTAATTGTTTAAAATTCAAGACGTTGACGCCTGCATCTTGTTAAATCAAATGGTATATAAAAATATGGAATTCTAAGTTTTCAAAAAATACAGTGGCTGAATCCTAGAACTTTTAGTTGTCTGCCTTTCCACCAGTTGTTTTTGTGTCTAGTGAGTTGGGATGGAACTGGTTAAAAGCTTTTGATTAAGCGTAAAATTTCAGTTGGTGTGATCATTGTTTTATGATTTTTGCATGGAATTTCTTTTTAAAAGTTAAGAGTTGTGTTCAAGCGTATGAGCCCTGTGTAGGAATGTGAAGTCAGTGACTCATATGTACATGTTTTTGTGTGTGTACATACATATGAGCCCTGTGTGGGAATGTGAAGTCAGTGACTCATATGTACCTGTTTTTGTGTGTGTATATACATATGAGCCCTGTGTAGGAATGTGAAGTCAGTGAGCCCATATGTGTGTAGGAATGTGTCAGTGAGTATGTACACATACATATGAGCCCTGTGTAGGAATGTGAAGTCAGTGACTCATATGTACCTGTTTTTGTGTGTGTATATACATATGAGCCCTGTGTAGGAATGTGAAGTCAGTGACTCATATGTACATGTTTTTGTGTGTGTACATACATATGAGCCCTGTGTAGGAATGTGAAGTCAGTGACTCATATGTACCTGTTTTTGTGTGTGTATATACATATGAGCCCTGTGTAGGAATGTGAAGTCAGTGACTCATATGTACCTGTTTTTGTGTGTGTATATACATATGAGCCTTGTGTAGGAATGTGAAGTCAGTGACTCATATGTACATGTTTTTGTGTGTGTACATACATATGAGCCCTGTGTAGGAATGTGAAGTCAGTGACTCATATGTACATGTTTTTGTGTGTGTACATACATATGAGCCCTGTGTAGGAATGTGAAGTCAGTGACTCATATGTACATGTTTTTGTGTGTGTACATACATATGAGCCCTGTGTAGGAATGTGAAGTCAGTGACTCGTATGTACCTGTTTTTGTGTGTGTACATACATATGAGCCCTGTGTAGGAATGTGAAGTCAGTGACTCGTATGTACATGTTTTTGTGTGTGTACATACATATGAGCCCTGTGTAGGAATGTGAAGTCAGTGACTCATATGTACCTGTTTTTGTGTGTGTATATACATATGAGCCCTGTGTAGGAATGTGAAGTCAGTGACTCATATGTATGTTTTTGTGTGTGTACATATGTTGTGTAGGAATGTGAAGTCAGTGACTATATGTACATGTTTTTGTGTGTGTACATACATATGAGCCCTGTGTAGGAATGTGAAGTCAGTGACTCATATGTACCTGTTTTTGTGTGTGTATATACATATGAGCCCTGTGTAGGAATGTGAAGTCAGTGACTCATATGTACATGTTTTTGTGTGTGTACATACATATGAGCCCTGTGTAGGAATGTGAAGTCAGTGACTCGTATGTACATGTTTTTGTGTGTGTACATACATATGAGCCCTGTGTAGGAATGTGAAGTCAGTGACTCATATGTACATGTTTTTGTGTGTGTACATACATATGCAATGATGACGCAGTTCTCTTTGTCTTCTGACTCAGGCGACAAAGTAGAATGTTCAGAGCAGTGTGGTGACTGTTTTACCTTTTTGTTGACATTTAAGTTGTGCTTTAAAAACAATGACATCTATTTCTGTCCCCATAAATAACTACGCAATAAGAGTTGTTCTTACTCATGCCATCTATTACAAACAACTTGGTGATCATACTTAATCTTGCTATATACAGTTATTTATAAATATTGGGAGATCTATACATAATGACTGTAACCAGCTCATTGAAGATTGAAAATATTTGTTGTATGTTTGTAAATAATTAATTTAAATTCCATAGTCTATAGAAATTGGTTATGCATCAACAAATTCATCTGAATAACTTCCACGTGTTTTGGATGTTAAAAGTCAGTGAATTTGAACTTTGATGTCTTGGCTTTATTGTTTGATGATGCTACGCTTCAGTGCATATAACTTGAAGTGGACGTAATAGAAACCAGGTTGTTATTGGGAATAATGGTTGAATGTTTGCCAGCGGCGCGATGGAACCAGGCAACCAAGAGCTCACTCTGTCATTGTTGGTGCGTGTCTGACTTGATAGATCAGGCCATGGTCACTTGACATAACTGAGACAGTTTATGACTGTAACTAGAGCTAAATCTATTGTTAGTAGGATTAAGGAATACTTTGACCCTAGAGCTGGGGGGTGTATGTCTGTGTTTAGTTTAATCTATTAATGGTCTGAATGTATGTCGAATTTGTTCATTGTTGTATAATAGAACAGTTTGAGTTGGCTCTGGTGGCAAACACATGCTTATTTTGAATTAATCATTTGTAATAACAGTTTTGAAGATAAACTAAAAAAATCTCAGACTCTGCCTAAGACATCAAGCAATATTCTAATCCAAAAAGAATTAAATTTCTAGGTTGTTTAGTGACATTTCCATGCTTTTAAAGACAACTAAAAAATATGTCAAAAATGGCATTTTATTTCATTTTGAGAAATACCCTGAAAGAAAAATTTGCATGTTTGTAAGCACAAATATATTATTGACATTCAGACAGCTACATAAAAATGGTACAACAATGTTGAAAGTCAGCCAAAACTTGAAGTGTATTTTTGGTACAACCCCTTTACCAATTATAAATCAGTCCTGTGCAATTTGGCCAGCTTGCATGCCAAGTTATAGCTTCGTAACTATTGCAGTTTTTAAAAAATTACATTAAGTAGTGCTTCCTGGTTGTCATTGATAACAGGCATGTCACCAGATAGGGGGTTTTGCGTAAAATGTGAAATTTTTTCATTGGCAAGCAGTTTATTTTTAATACAAATTGACGGAGCATCTGTTTTTGAGATATCCCTGTTTTCCCACCAACTAGGCCCTGCGATCTGTATTTGTAATGACTAAATGTTGAAAGACTTTGTGTTTATGACTGGCCTACGGCCCCACGCACTAGTCTGTGTTTTGGTGGCACCTGATTGGTCAGGGGTCAACCCCGGGTTACTAACAAATGGCGCCGTTGTCGAGCGTGGGATAGTGTTTGGTTGCAAAACAAGAAGACTACCACCAGCATTGGTTATTTAACATCGCGATGCAATTGTGTAATCTTCATAAAACAAGAGACTGATATCAGAATAACCAGACTATGTGATATGCATTCACAGCGAGCGAATTTACACTCGCAGACATCTGCACTAGTGTGAAACTGATGTCATCGTTTCTACAGAAACGTTATTATAGTTTCCAAGAATTTGAAGGGGAATGCCACTGAGACACACAAAGTACTTACCCGGTAGTAGTTTTTAAAAGACAGACTGATGACATGTGGCATTAATGCGATGTTTTCTTTTGTAGTACATATATTCATAACTACAACTACTAATGTTCTATGAAGAAAAAAGTAAAGAAATCAACTGACACAATAACCACCGCTCAGACCTTAAATATTGTTCATATTTCTGTCATTGTGGTTTTGAAAAAATAATTGCATTTAATCCATTTGCGAGTACTTTTGATATAAATATGTGTAATTTTTTTTAGTTTGTTTAGTGCTGTCTAAATTGCTTCATTTTTCATGTTAAAATTTTGAGAAAAAAAAATGAATTGCAGTTAATCCAAATACAAGTACTTTTGATGTAAATGCTGACCAAACAATACAACACAATTTAAATGAGATGCTTTCAAATGTATTCATACCTTCAGGATTGATCACTTTCTGGATTACATTTCTTATCATATATTATATACAGTACACATTGTTTTCTTTGAAATATACTTCACATACTCTTCACCTTTGAAATATACTTCACATACTGTTCACCTTTGAAATATACTTCACATACTGTTCACCTTTGCACACTAAATGCCATTTATCACACAAGTTTCGTAGACCGTGTCGGGTGACTGTTTTATTTGACATTACACAAGGCTCCATGACTACAATCCCAACTAAGAGATGAGGTTTGCTGTTATCGATACTGATGTTTGAGTGTTGCCTTGCAGCCAGGAGCCAGCCTTCTATCGGACGATGCTACGTATCCAGAAGTGTGTCACCTTCAACCAGGCAAAGGGCATCTTTGGCTTCGTCGGCACCGACTGTATTGGCAAGATCAGTTTCCCGTCAATACAGGCCGCTCCGTCCTTCAGTTGTTCCTTCCCACAGATCTTTGGAGGCCGCAAGGACATTCCTTGTGTTATTCCTTGTGCCATTGATCAGGTAAGTGGCTTCTGTTTCTTGTCAATTTCAGTTTGTTAGTACTTATTTTTGTTTAACCCTGCAGGTGACCAATGGTAAACTTCCACGGTGTACACAATTTGGAGCTATTTGTAGGGGTGTTTTTAAAAAATCACAACTTTGCTAATACGTATTGCAAAAATATGATTGAGCTATCATTTTGTTGGCAAAAAGACCCTTTATTATTATGCAGTGATGATATTTGCATAACATCAAATAATCATAAAGATATAACTGTTTACTAGCTAATTTCCGAGTGGTTGTATGTGTCAATGTCCAATTAGAGAAATGTAGCCATGTATATAAGCTAATGAGTACATAAAAAGTTAATCAAATATACTCAGAAGTTTTTTTTATATGAATTTTTTAGGTAGACCCATGTAAAATTTAGACTATTCTTCATGAACGTCAGAACGAGGGTAAAGTAGAAACCCAAGTTTGCCCAGTGACAAAATCATTATTGTGCGGTTGTATGTTCATGCAGGCAGGGTGACAAATGTAGCTGTACATTTCAGCTGCGTGATAATGAAAACTAGACTCAAATATATTCAGAACTTTTCATTTTATTGTATTTTTCGTAGAACGTTCAAATATAACCAATACGGCATTAGGCCTCGTAGGCCTACCGTTGCGCGCCGTGGAGCACCTGTCCGATAACATGACGTATCTGTTTTCAGTTTCCTTACATATCAATAAAGTAAGTAATACCTACAGTTCCTAATTACACGCATATATATATATCATCAGGTTATAGGACATGTTGTATTTGAATTCTGAATGCATCGTATCCTTCGCTGGCGGACCGAGTAGGCCGGCCGAATCGGCCCATGTCTGGGTGCAAGACAGCGATGTCCGGATCGCCAGCAACTTGCATAATATCCACTTCAAAACAGCCCCCAAAGTCTGTGTAACTGTCTGAACTAGTATAATAACTTGATCCACAAATACTGTCATGTATTTTGCTGATACATTGCCGCGGATATTTGAAATAATTCAACTTATACAATCGAAGCGAGACAAAAAACATGGCGGACTTTCGTCATGATGGAATGAAACCAGCGTCAACAAGAAGACGTTTTAGAGCCATGCACTGATTGGTTGACCGTTGACGTAAATTTATTTGGATAGACCAATCGTTGGGCTTTCCATCGGTACCTCCATTTCCCTGTTTAGACCATATGAATGGGAATGTAAAATCCTGACGCAGAGCGTAGTAAAATCGGCCATATTTGGGCATCTACTACTACAACATTTTAAAGCTTGGTTGTGATTTGCTATTACTGAATCATGACGTGATACAACTCATTGATAAAAATGCCACAGGAAGAAGAATAATTCAGCTTTCCAATGATACCTCGCGTTCCCCTGCGAGTTGCTAATGACGGAAACGAAATTTTTTTGAAAAGTGTGATACTGAATCGGGCCGAAAATCAGCCGGGAGCAGTTTTGCACTGATCGCACGGGCCGAATTCGGCCCAGTGGCCACCTGTAGGGTTAAACCATCCACAATTAACTTTGATTTTATAATAATTTTGAATTGCTTATATATTAGTTCAGGGTTCAATCTTGGACAAGTGGGTCAAGGGCCCATGTAGGTTGTAAAAGGGGGCTATTTTTTAGTCCTTTGGCCGAAGGTCCAAGGGACTACTGCCATCACTCTGCGTCTGCCGTCCGCCGTTAGCTGCCGTATCTCAGAAACCGTTCAGCAACTTTTTCTCTAATTTTGCATAGACATCTTGGGGCACTGCCACTATGCACGAGAAATCTGTATTTGATTGAATCATTTTAAGGGCTCCCTAGGGCCTCCAAGGACCCCGAAACTGGTAAAAATGTAACATTTGGCCTATTTTTTCAAAAACTGTTCAGCAACTTTTTTTCTAATTTTGCATAAATGTATCTTAGGGTGTTGCCACTATATACAAGAAATCTGTATTTGATTGAATCATTCTAAGGGCACCTAAGGGGCCCCCAAAGTGCAAAAGGTTTACATTATCTAGTGATGTGGTTTTGAGAAGGGCCCTTGAGACCACCCCCAACATTAGATGTTGTGTATTGTGCCACAAAATCAACAGCTGTGACTAATCTCTACAGCCCAGTCCATCCGATACCTTGACTAGTCTTTAATTGGTCACAGCACCCAGGCAGAGTAGACACACCTTATGAAACAACCAAATGTCAACCATTAGAAGAGTTGACATAGTTCCGCTATACACAAGCAAGAAATCTGTATTTGATTGAATCATTCTAGTGTCATCAGCATATAGTAGAACATACATTTTCTACATCATCATCACTAAGGTTGTTGTAAATTTCACCAGCTGCCATGTCAAGTCCGTTATAATTGTGACTAACAGTGTTCAAAATTATTCAGGTAAATAGCAAATAACAAAGTTTTCTCCTTGCCATACCTCTACACATGAGAAGAAGGCTGACACAGCCTGGCCCTCATTTATACATGATTTAGCATTTTTGTACATGTTGTATACAACTTTCAACACAATACCATTAATACCGCATGAAATTATCTTAGACCACAGTGAGGACCGTCTACTAAATCAAATGCTTTCTTATAATCGATGAAGGCACAATAAAGCCTTTTGCGTTGAGACAAATACAATTCAACCAATACCCCTATTTGAACACTGCCTGTTCTTCACCTATTACATTCGCTTTGTTTAGGTATGTGGTCAGTCTGGTGTTCTGAACAATCACTAAGGATTAATGAACACTTGGCAGATTTAATTGATCTATTCAGCAATGATGACACTGCTTAGGCCTCACTCTGGACACTGTCACTCACAGTGTTGTGTATTGTCTTAGTTGGTGCATTGAGCTAATCTACTTAACCATGAATCAGTGGTGGCTCTGGTTGTGTGTTACACCCAGCTGTGGAGCTAAGATTCTCTGCCTGCTATTGTTTGATGGAAACTGTGACTAATCTGTAATTGGTCACTGGCAGTAACTTGTGTCAACAGACAGCATTAAGCCACTAGACCCCTGTTAAACTGGACAGTTGCCTGTAGGTTTTAAACTGTGTCAAACAGTGAGTCTACCTTTTGCTCTCAGATAATCTGTCCTCTTAGTTTTACACATGAAGACATAATCTGGCATAACTTGATAAGTCTTTGTAGCAGCACATAACTTGATAAGTCTTTGTAGCAGCACATTTGTACTTCCAGTGTATCATTGCAACATAACATACATATTACATACTGTGTCCCACATTTGAATGTTGTGCATGTAATATTTCCATGCAATCCATTTCCATATATAATGTAAAACTTCAACAGCCGTTTTCTTCATTTTCACTTTTTGACCCCTACCATGTTCAATGCTCCATAATTTTGCCAATTTTTGCAGCAGTCATACTTTTTGAAACCGTGTAAAGTACCCTACCAAACCTTTACAAGGATGTAAGAAAACAATGTTACAATTTTTCCGACTTATCACTCATTTGGTCAGCCGGGGTCACATAGACGTATTAGTCCAAAGGACTTCAGGGCACCTTGGCCCATTTTTTAAACATTGCACCTATGGCAGGGACTGAAAAGCCCCCTGGGAATTGACTAATGAAACATTTCTAATGACTTAATGTGGAGTTCTTGTATTATATTGATTTCCCTTCTGGGTGCTGCAGCTAAATAACAAGGATGTTTGTCTGAGTTTCCTGAACAGAAGTGGCTGTCTCTACAACTGGCATCCCATCGACGACCCTGGATATATATTTAATAAATTATATTATAATAATAGGGGTCAACGTTTTCTGCTCACACTGCAGGAAGCCAGAAAACCAGCTTTGAGCATACCAGAGATCATCTTGATGTAACAACGCAGATCCCCCATACAGTGATAGAATAGTCAACAATGACTGCGATCACTATACGCAAGGAAGGAAGGAACAACAAAACAGTTTATTTCAAGTAGTCACCAGAATAAATGAAACTACACCACACTTTAACTATAATTCATGCAGCATGTTATCGTTCATGTACTTCACATATACACAGGATTTGGAAATGAGAATATTTTGAGAAACGTCATAAAATGGTATTTTGGCCTTTACGTGTTTATTGCGGTTTGTGTTTTGGGATTTTATTAAAATAAATAATACTAATTTAATAACTTTTGCATTTTGTTTTTTACCGGTGGAGCTATTCGTCAGGGAAGTCACTTCTTTGTTACGGAAGTGACTCACATCAAACACTTTAAAAACAGAACATGACTGAATCTAGATAGCTTGCCTCATCTAGGCATCTTCAAACCTCCATATAGCCAATTTTTGGGGGTGCGGGCCTACGGCTACGCTACGCAAAGACAACAAAGTAAAATTTCATTTAAAAAGTGCCGTCTGATTCCGCTTGGTAGCGAATTTCATTATTGCCTATACTATTATCGGTAAGAATTTAAATTTCCAATTATTATTTACATGAGATACTTTTCGGTTGTATGCATGGCCTTTTGCCCCACATGTCTAGTAGTGACTTTTGCGTTTTACTTCGTTTCATGATTCTATCTAGCGGATAAACAGCGTGCGCGCTTCAGCAGATATTTTACGCCTCAGTAAAACAACGTGTGCGCTCTGGTGGATAATTGTACGCCTAGCAGATTTGAGTGGAATTAGCAATAGGTAGCGCGGTACGCTATATCATCGGACAGAACAACAACGTAATAATTACTTGCTGTTGTGTCTGCTATCTTGCACACAAATTCCAGATACCTACAAAATATCGAATAAATTAAGGGATTGTCTCGTCAATTAATGTAGATTTATTGTTAGGGCGCGTCAACTGAATTTGTTTGCGCCAGATGTCACATTTACGCGCCCTTCAGGCGCATTTGTGAAATTTTTTTTGGTCATTTGTTAAAATATTGCGTCAAGGGCGCGGCCAGGATTGAACCCTGTTAGTTTGACACTTTTAAGATAGTTTCAGTGAAATAATTTTATCAGTATGTGTGAAAGTCGTCGTACATGCTAAAAGCACTTACAAAATCAGTAAATGTAACTGTTTTTTATAATTCCAGAAATGCATTGCCCCTAATGCAATATCTGAATTACTACAGACACACACTTTGGGTGAGAAATGCCAATATTTCACCAATGGACATGTTCTTGTTTTGTCTATATACATGTGATGCCTTGCAGGATCCGTACTTCCGGATGACGCGGGACGTGGCTCCAAGGATTGGCTGTCCCAAACCTGCACTCATTCACTCTAGGTTCATCCCGGCCCTCCAGGGGGCGCAGACAAAGATGAGTGCCAGCGACGCCACGACCTCCATCAACCTTACTGACACGCCAAAACAGATCAAGACAAAGGTAGAGTGGCTGGCTTGGTTCTTTATCTCAATATTTCTCTTTCACTTGCTGTCACGGTGAAGCAGGAGTATTCATACTGCAAATTTCTAACATCATCAGCTTTGGAACAATTTTATTTGTCCAGTTTTATATTATTTTTTACTGGGACTGTCAACAATTTTGTTATACATTTTAGCAATTTAAAATTGTATAGCTTCTCTGTGTATTTTAGATTGTCAAGTTTAGTGTTTTCCCCTGTCATAGTTTTAGTATTTATTAGTGTTTACTATTAGCAATGATCTTCAATATTGAAGTGTTATTTTTAGGTATTCTATTAATTAGTATGTATACGTTAATATCTTAGTCAAATGTGAACACTCGTGAACAGAGTCTTTCACTAAATATGAGCATTGGGATGAAGTGTATTATTTACATAAATCTGATTTAATTGGATTGTAGCCATTTGTGGAAAGTCCATTCTTAAAAGGCCACAATATCTACAACTATGACAGAATGTTATCAACTGAGCAGAAAGCTACATAGTTTGAGACCCATAGTGTGAGACCCTGCGTGGTTCTGTCAACTCGGTAGTGACGCGGCGTGTTGTGCTGACTCGCTAGTGATGCGGCATGGTTGTGTTGACTCACTAGGGACGCAGCGTGTTGTGTTGACTCTAGTGACATTGGTTGTGTCGACTCACTAGTGACACTGGTTGTGTCGACTCACTAGTGACACTGTGGTTGTGTCAACTCGCTAGTGACAGTGTGGTTGTGTCGACTCACTACTGACACTGGTTGTGTCGACTCGCTAGTGACACTGTTGTTGTGTTGACTCGCTAGTGACACTGTTGTTGTGTCGACTCGCTAGTGACACTGTGGTTGTGTCAACTCGCTAGTGACACTGTGGTTGTGTCGACTCACTATTGACACTGTGGTTGTACTGACAGATCAACAAGTACGCGTACTCTGGAGGTGGGATGACAGTGGAGGAGCACCGGGAGAAGGGAGGCAACTGTGACGTCGACATCGCCTTCCAGTACCTCACCTTCTTCCTTGAGGACAACCAGCGACTGGAGGAGATCAGACGAGTGAGTCACTGCCACCGGCGTTGGTACTTGTATCCCATATTTGGGGGTGAGGTGTGGTGAAATAGTGATTAGAGCGTCACACTCTCAAGAGATTCCGGGGTCGAATCCTTTTGTTTCTGTTCCATATCTTGGGCAAGTTAATTTATTCCATGTTGTTCCAGTTCAAGTTATACCATAGAATCTATATGTTTGTTATCGTGTATTTGTAATTATTGACATTGTGAGAAATCGGCTGTACCAAGCAGTTTATTAGTGGCTAGTAGCAAAATTTGGCAAACATCAACTGTGTTGTTAGTAGTAAACTGTATGTGAACGCTCAAATGGGACTTTGTGTTTACTCACTACTAGCCACTAGTAGAAAACTATATCTGAATGGACCTTTAGGCTGAGAAAAATTGTTACTTTATCTTTAATAAAATACTCATTTATTAAAGCATGTAATAGTCACCTAAGCCGCCTAATATTACGACTGCATTCATACATTTGTCGTTAAATGTTAAGTATTGCAAAAATATTATTTACACAAACGATTAATTGTTAGATAGACGAGTAACAATTTCTCGTTTCTTTCAGTAATCAATATGTCTGATAAATCAGGCAACAACTGTTGCCAGACAATCAATTCATTTATGTGAATGGGCTTGAGGGGTTCCTTAAAGCTTGACATTAGTAATGTTAGATGTTGGTGTATGATGCCCACTGTGTCTGTTGTAGACCTACACGAGTGGAGAGCTACTGACAGGCCACTTAAAGAAAGAACTCATAGACATTCTGCAGGCCATTGTAGCCGCTCACCAGGAGAGACGCAAACACATCACAGATGACACTGTCACCCAGTTCATGACCCCACGCAAACTACACTCATAGTGAACACCCTCAGTAGGTTCTCTCATAGCTGGTGGATCTCTTCTCACTTAACTATTTGCCCTCACCCTAGGCTTATTGTCCATAGTCCCGATGTGGTTTACACTCACCCTAGGCTTATTGTCCATAGTCCCGATGTGGTTCATGTCTTTTTTGGTCTACTGTCTAGACCTTAGTCTAATTCATCCAGATAAAAACGAATGCAATGCTATACTCACAACGGCAGCTTTTGATTTGATTTAATTTTATAAACATTAACTGCGTAATAATTGAAGCTGAAAGCCAGGAAATGCCTTCATAGCTAATGTTTTGGTTGGCTGGTGAACAATGGTATAGATGTTTGCATTCTTGCACGCCAGGGTCACTGCTGGTTACACCAGTCTCATTAACCTCACATGCCACGGTCACTGCTGGTTACATCAGTCTCATTAACCTCACATGCCACGGTCACTGCTGGTTACACCAGTCTCATTAACCTCACATGCCACGGTCACTGCTGGTTACACCAGTCTCATTAACCTCACATGCCACGGTCACTGCTGGTTACACCAGTCTCATTAACCTCACAGGCCACGGTCACTGCTGGTTACACCAGTCTCATTAACCTCACAGGCCAGGGTCACTGCTGGTTACACCAGTCTCATTAACCTCACAGGCCAGGTCACTGCTGGTTACACCAGTCTCATTAACCTCACAGCCAGGGTCACTGCTGGTTACACCAGTCTCATTAACCTCACACATGCCAGGGTCACTGCTGGTTACACCAGTCTCATTAACCTCACATGCCAGGGTCACTGCTGGTTACACCAGTCTCATTAACCTCACATGCCAGGGTCATTGCTGATTACACCAGCGTCATTAACCTCACATGCCAGGGTCACTGCTGGTTACACCAGTCTCATTAACCTCACATGCCACGGTCACTGCTGGTTACACCAGTCTCATTAACCTCACATGCCATGGTCACTGCTGGTTACACCAGTCTCATTAACCTCACATGCCACGGTCACTGCTGGTTACACCAGTCTCATTAACCTCACATGCCACGGTCACTGCTGGTTACACCAGTCTCATTAACCTCACATGCCACGGTCACTGCTGGTTACATCCAGTCTCATTAACCTCACATGCCACGGTCACTGCTGGTTACACCAGTCTCATTAACCTCACAGGCCAGGGTCACTGCTGGTTACACCAGTCTCATTAACCTCACATGCCATGGTCACTGCTGGTTACACCAGTCTCATTAACCTCACAGGCCAAGGTCACTGCTGGTTACACCAGTCTCATTAACCTTACATGCCACGGTCACTGCTGGTTACACCAGTCTCATTAACCTCACATGCCACGGTCACTGCTGGTTACACCAGTCTCATTAGCCTTACATGCCAGGGTCACCAGTCTCATTAACCTCACATGCCAGGGTCATTGCTGAATACAACAGTCTCATTAACCTCACATGCCAGGGTCACTGCTGGTTACACCAGTCTCATTAACCTCACATGCCAGGGTCACTGCTGGTTACACCAGTCTCATTAACCTCACATGCCAGGGTCACTGCTGGTTACACCAGTCTCATTAACCTCACATGCCAGGGTCACTGCTGGTTACACCAGTCTCATTAACCTCACATGCCAGGGTCACTGCTGGTTACACCAGTCTCATTAACCTCACATGCCAGGGTCACTGCTGGTTACACCAGTCTCATTAACCTCACATGCCACGGTCACTGCTGGTTACACCAGTCTCATTAACCTCACAGGCCAGGGTCACTGCTGGTTACACCAGTCTCATTAACCTCACATGCCAGGGTCATTGCTGAATACAACAGTCTCATTAACCTCACATGCCAGGGTCACTGCTGGTTACACCAGTCTCATTAACCTCACATGCCAGGGTCACTGCTGGTTACACCAGTCTCATTAACCTCACATGCCAGGGTCATTGCTGATTACACCAGCGTCATTAACCTCACATGCCAGGGTCACTGCTGGTTACACCAGTCTCATTAACCTCACATGCCAGGGTCATTGCTGATTACACCAGCCTCATTAACCTCGCATGCCAGGGTCACTGCTGGTTACACCAGTCTCATTAACCTCACATGCCAGGGTCACTGCTGGTTACACCAGTCTCATTAACCTCGCATGCCAGGGTCACTGCTGGTTACACCAGTCTCATTAACCTCACATGCCATGGTCATTGCTGATTACACCAGCCTCATTAACCTCACATGCCAGGGTCACTGCTGGTTACACCAGTCTCATTAACCTCACATGCCAGGGTCATTGCTGATTACACCAGTCTCATTAACCTCACATGCCAGGGTCACTGCTGGTTACACCAGTCTCATTAACCTCACGCGCCAGGGTCACTGCTGGTTACACCAGTCTCAGTAACCTCACATGCCAGGGTCACTGCTGGTTACACCAGTCTCATTAACCTCACATGCCAGGGTCACTGCTGGTTACACCAGTCTCATTAACCTCACATGCCAGGGTCACTGCTGGTTACACCAGTCTCATTACTACCACTCTTAGTTTGTGGATGGTAGCAGACTTTGGTATTCAGAAAACAGAAGTCTGTGCGCAGTCACACACAGTGTCATTTATGTCAGAGGACGTAATAGTGTGTTATATGTTGCTCTGATGGTGCCAATCAGGATGTACACATTAGGAGATTTTACCGTGGAATCTTGGTGAAACCATGAGCTTGAGGTTGGGTGGTATTATTTGGTTTGTAATTATATTTTATCAAAACTTTTCAGGTGTGAACCGTTTTGGTTGTTGGCAAACAGTTGTTTCACAGCAGTCAATCTTTGTAATTGTTATATATTTCTATCGAGTGGTGACCAGCCTATGTCTTACAATTCAAAACTTCCATTGAGAATTCTTGATTATAGTTGAAATGGAAAAATTTTGTTAGTTAAGTACATTTTGATTTTAACGTTCCTGTAGGCACAGGATATGATATTATATAAAACACCGATTCGCTGTCACCATTACTGTCTTTGGTGTCAACTTTAAGATAAGCATTGATTTTCTTGATCACCTTTTTGACTGATCATGTCGAGTAGTGTTGGACTTTGTTATCAAGGTCATCATTTGTCAAAGAACCATTGAACTGAGAGTTATTAATGCATCAATGGTGATTTGTTTTCTCCGAATAATCTCAATCACTGAGGATGGATTGTTAAATGCTTTCTAATTTGCAATTTTAAACCTGTGAAATCTATAATGATCAAGTCAGTAATATTTGCCTGATTGCAAATTATTTATTATTGGGGTGTAATGCTATTTTATTAACAAATCTTTTTATCAGTAACCATTATAAATCAAGTTTCACAAGCAAAAATTATTACTAGATTTACTAGAAATAATCAGTAATTAAAAATATAAAAACGTACTATGGAAGAATAACTAAAATTTATTGGATTTTGGCATTCTTCAAGAAATGTCTGGCATCCATATTTGACTGTAGTATCTGAGATGTTAAATGAGTTGTATTTATTTGAGAACTGTTATTTGTTGACATTTTGTATGGACTACTTTTTGAGAACCGGTTCAAGTGGACATTGTGTATGGACTACTTTTTGAGAACCGGTTCAAGTGGACATTGTGTATGGACTACTTTTTGAAAACCGGTTCAAGTGGACATTGTGTATGGACTAATTCTTGAGAACCGGTTCAAGTGGACATTGTGTATGGACTACTTTTTGAGAACCGGTTCAAGTGGACATTGTGTATGTATTACTTTTTTAGAACCGGTTCAAGTGGACATTGTGTATGTATTATTTATTATCCATATGACTTATGCATTGTACAAGTACATTTATTCATGCACAGTATTTCACTGATGTGGCTATTAAGAAACATCACACACAGGGTTTCATATGTTACCTTTGAAGTCCAGCCTGGATGTAATGGCTTTAAGACACTGGTTGCAAAGTTGACCAACAAATAAATAAGTACTTGACTAGAAACAGTGGTGGGTATATGTGAACGAATAATCTTCATATATATATATATAATTGTAGCATGGCTGAAAGCTTCCCAGAGAAGCCAAGTTTGTGTTTGAATGAACAGGTCTGCCAGTGAGTGAAGTGGAACATACTATGATCAGTCATGTGACATTGTTGATAATCTTCATTCTTGTTTTGCCTAATGTTTGTTATATTCATTTATACACGATGGCACTTTCAGTTTAGACAGATTTTGGGAACACTGAAATATAGTGCAGGCAGACATTATTTGACATTTTCCCTATTGTCAGGATGTTAAATCAATATTATTGTTCAGAATGTGTTGTGTAAACATAATTTTGTTGACTTTTCAGGAGTTTGTTAGTCAACTCTCCAACCAGTATCTAAAAATATAAACAATAAAGTTGAAAAATTGCTTTCATCAAGTGAATCGTGTATTATCCTAGTCTTTTTGGCACATCTGTTCTGGAAGTGTGTAATGATGCGTTGTATGTAGATTTGGTTCATGCACAGAATACAGGGAACGCATACCAGGGTGTTGTCATAATAACAAGAGCAGTCTTCGTGAAGTAGGACTGTCTTCAGCTTTTCAGGAAAATCTTGTTTAAAAATCAATGTTTAAACTGTATCTGGAACATTGAACAATATTATTATTTTTAAATGAGGTTTGTACCGCAATTTAATTGGGTGTACATCTTGGTGGTTGTTCTTTGGGTGTAGGTTCCTCTGGAAGTAGAATGATGCAGGGTCTGTGGGTTGCGATTTAGGCAGAAGCCGATGTGGAAGATGTCCAAAAGATCATCCTGTGTAGGTGTAGCTAGTCATCATGATACAGGGAATTTAATGTAGGTCCTATCTATGAGTTTATGATTTGTACACCTTTTTGAACATGGATTGTTTTTGGTGGGTCACCCAGGTCATCCGAGGACAATGTACATTTAGGCAGGGGTGTTGTTTTTGAAACGTAAACTTACACTGTACAGCGTCACCTATATACGAGAGTGGCAGTGTCATTATCTGCTTCAGTGTACAGCTTTGTGAATGCCGAATAAATTATTTCAATGTGAAACCAAGAAAAACATGTCTGCACTATTTGTTGTCTGTTTAATGTGTAAATCACATTAAAAAAAAAGTTCAACATGCATACTTTGTGATAACCAGCAGTTTGATTTCCGAGAGCTATAATAGACATATAAAATGACCAGAAATATGACCATTGTAATCATTTTGATAACATGTTTTTTAAAAAGTGTTTTCGTGTATAAAAGACATCACAGTACATTACAAATTTGTAAAAAAAATGATTCTTTCACCAAAATAGTATAATGTGTTTGATTCAAATTTTCCAAAAAAATTCCTGCAAGGTAATACTAAAAGTTGTAAAAGGTGACTGAACACAGTCTATAGAAATATTCGGCAAGCATACATGTTTGTTCTGTGCTGAAATGGCAATGGAATTAGTGTCATGGTGTAATGGAATTGGTGCGACACATCAGTACAGTTTATAATGACCATGTCTACTGAACTAGTTAATAAATTAGTGTAAACGTTAGTTGTCTGAAACAAATATGCAAATATATGGCACTTCATACTAACATTGTAAAGAATGTTAACTAAAAGCTAAACTAAATCTACATGATCATCTGGTCTACTGTCAACTGTTTGTCACAAGATGTCACCCATTGTGAAGTCCACTGTCTCACCACAGAGTTTACTTTCTCCACAGAATCATTACTGCAATTATCAGTTTCACTTTCTATTTCAAAGACATTCTTTATGTCCAGTCTGCACTGGTTTCACCAGTTTCTGCTCCTCCACAAAATTTTCAGTTTCACCTATTTCATTTCTGATGCCCTCTGTCTCCTCGTTCCACTGGTTTCAGTTCCTCCACAGAAGTGCAGCTTGACTCATCAGTTTCGCTTTCACTTTCTGTATCACCAGCATAACTGTCTGAACTTGTTTCACTTTGCCCGACAGCATTCTTCTCAAGGCCGAACGTGTCTGTCATCTGTGTCGATTCGCTGTCACCACTGCTGTCTTTGTCGTCAACTTTAAGATATGCATTGATTTTCTTGATCACATTTTGACTGATCATGTTTTCTGCAAGAGTCAACTGTTTCAAACTCACTGGGAAGTTTCTGGTGAGATGCAAGAGGACCTGAAAAGGAAAATGATCACTGATTATAGCATCTGTATAGTGCTCACTTTGATAGCAGGTTCTCTCTCACAGTCCATCCTATGGTCCAGTGAGTCGAGCCATAGCTGAGACACACACAGTGGTTTACAAAACAGTAAAAGGCAAAATACTTTTGCCGGAGTGAAAGTAGTGATTTTTGTTTATTTCAATATAAAAAATTAACTACCACTTTTAGTAATGCAATTGGAAATTATTATCTTGAAAATGTGTTTTTGATGCATGTTCAGTTCAACCAACCAAAACTTCACATCAAATGGACTTATGCATTTTTATAATGTACCATTTAATTCTTACATAATTAATTATTATTGACTGCCTAATATCTATTGTGAATAATTTATGATCACTAAACACTGTATAAACATTATTATGACAGTTAACCTCCAGATGACCTTCAAACTCACCTCTGCCCCAACGTCCTTGACCCCACACCCCTCAAGATCAAGAGTTTGCAGGGTTCTACAGTTGACGAGGGCGACCGACAGACACCCCACTCCATAGTCCCCGATCTCATTGTAATCGAGACTGAGGCTTTGAAGTGAGTTGTCGGCTGCCATGTCAATAAAGAACTTGGTCCAGCCAATGGAACTGATGCCATGATTGGCGCTTAGGGTCAGCTCTTGTAACGCTGAAACAGAAACCACAAAAACTAATTTAATGTGCACATCTGCAGATATGTATGTTATTTTTAATAATTAATTTTAGAATGATGATGGGTTTCTCAGACTCAGTTATGTGTATTTAATTAGCTTACACCCACCAATGGAACAACAACCAAGGACATCAGTTATCACCATTACAGTATGTAATTAGCTTACACCCACCAATGGAACAACAACCAAGGATATCAGTTATCACCATTACAGTATGTAATTAGCTTACACCCACCAATGGAACAACAACCAAAGACATCAGTTATCACCATTATAGTATGTAATTAGCTTGCACCCACCAATGGAACAACAACCAAGGATATCAGTTATCACCATTACAGTATGTAATTAGCTTACACCCACCAATGGAACAACAACCAAGGACACCAGTTATCACCATTACAGTATGTAATTAGCTTACACCCACCAATGGAACAACAACCAAGGACATCAGTTATCACCATTACATAATTCAATTAGTTTACACCCACCAATGGGACAACAACAAAGGACATCAGTTATCACCATCACAGTGTTTAATTAGCTTACACCCATCAATTGAACAACAACCAAGGACATCAGTTATCACCATTACAGTATTTAATTACCTTACACCCACCAATGGAACAACAAACCAGGGACATCAGCTATCGCCATTACAGTGTTTAATTAGCTTACACCCACCAATGGAACAACAACTAAGGACATCAGTTATCACCATTACAGTATTTAATTAGCTTACACCTACCAATGGAACAACAAACCAGGGACATCAGTTATCACCTTTACAGTGTTTAATTAGCTTATACCCACCAATGGGACAACTAAGGACATCAGTTATCACCGTTACAGTATTTAATTAGCTTACACCTACCAATGGAACAAAAAACCAGGGACATCAGCTATCACCATTACAGTGTTTAATTAGCTTATACCCACCAATGGAACAACAACCAAGGACATCAGTTATCACCATTACAGTATTTAATTAGCTTACACCTACCAATGGAACAACAAACCAGGGACATCAGCTATCACTATTACAGTATTTAATTAGCTTATACCCACCAATGGGACAACAACGAAGGACATCAGTTATCACCATTACAGTATTTAATTAGCTTACACCTACCAATAGAACAAACCAGGGACATCAGTTATCACCATTACAGTGTTTAATTAGCTTACACCCACTAATGGAACAACAACCAAGGACATCAGTTATCACCATTACAGTATTTAATTAGCTTACACCTACCAATGGAACAACAAACCAGGGACATCAGCTATCACCATTACAGTGTTTAATTAGCTTACACCTACCAATGGAACAAACCAGGGACATCAGTTATCACCATTACAGTATTTAATTAACTTACACCTACCAATGGAACAAACCAGGGACATAAGTTATCACCATTACGGTACCATTAAGCCCATTCACAATGGCGTCATGTGGAGAATCACTGACCACTCTACAGTTTCAAAATTTCTCTGATCGGTAAAAGTTAATACATTTTGTATGTAAATAACTTAACTACTTTTGTGTTTTTTTATTACATCACCATTTAAAAAACCACAGGTCATTTGTCCTGGGGACTGAATCAACTTAGGAGGCAGGTGAACTTGAGTGCTTGGGGGGAGGATCACTTACAATGACCCACAATTAGTGTATTAATACATAGATAAGTGAATGTCGTTGTGTGTCTTGGTAGCATAGTAGCTACAAATGTAGACTTTCAGGTGTGATTCCTCTTCCTGCTTTATGTTACTGCACGCTTTCTTAGTTGACTGAGCCGTATAAATCCTACTTGACTCTTGTTGCTGGCGTTCACCTGTGATACATCAATCAAAGAGAAACTCAAGAAAACTTGATTTCCTTACGTGTTTCAATGGATTTCACTTTACACGTCATTGAACGGACCTTAACGGCTCAAGAAATGCAAATGAGTACAAAGTCCTACACCAAAACTCACGGCAAGAGTACCGCTTTATTTTGTATGCAAATTGGGCTATTTTAAATGTTTCAGAAATATGCCACTAGATGATGCTTTTATCAGAATGAAATAACACATCTGCACAAGCCGGCATGATCTAGTGGACATGAGGTAGGTTAGGCTTTTATAAAACAATTCTAATCTGCAAAAACTGAATTGCTAAAGCTGCTTGAAAGATACAAGGCAGTTTATTGTTTCCACCAAAAGTCTCAACTTCCAATTTTACATATATTTTCTGTATTTCATCAATCACATGCCATATATATATATATAACTGGCTTATACAACTAAAGAAGCATTTATTGTAATCAGATATATATGTATATATTTGACATAATATATATATATTATAATTAAGTTGCGGTTGCATAAGTTTGCAAAATCCCAAAATATGTTTAGCATTATGTAGGGGGTGATTAGTAGGCATTCACCATGTATTGCGGGAACAAATAACTGCTACAGTGGTGTCATTTAGTGTGTGAAACATGTGGTAGTGCAAACTGATGCCAACAGACGTTTTGGATCGTAAAATTGCATTTTCGACACCATGTATTAGGGGGGGATTTGAGCCAAAGGTAAAGCGTAATGTTCCTCGTGACTTTGCATGCATTGACGACCGCCTCAAACTGACCTCTCTTAGCGCCATTGGGAGGCAGGAGTCGGGCGACAAGGGAGAGGGCTTTGTCTCGAAGGAGGCAGTCTCCCACATCAAGGGAGACAATGTTGGGATGAGTGGCCAGAGCCTCCAGCACCATACACATCCCTCTCTCCCCCACCGTAGACCCATGCAGGCTGCGGACAGGGAACGGTTTGCTTATCCATCAGGGAATGATTAACTTAACCATCACAGAATTTACTGCAAGTTAAATATGTGGGGAATCCACTGAAAGTGTAACACTGCAGTGGGTTACCCTCTTCAACATACATTCAACTTCTAGTATTGCTGGCTGATTGGATCACACAACTAGGAATCAGTTGGAGTCACACACAATGGAACCTCAACAAGAGTTACATCAATGAGTCATAACACTTCAGTCACAACAGCAACAACTGAATAACAATAAATGAGTTCAACAGAACCACTATGAGTCACAACATTTGAGTCACAACAAGTGTTATAACAATAGAGTCATAACAATGGAGTTACAACAACAGAATCACAACAATGGAGTCATAACAATGGAGTTACAACAACAGAATCACAACAATGGAGTCATAGCAATGGAGTTACAACAGAATCACAACAATGGAGTCATAGCAATGGAGTTACAACAACAGAATCACAATAATGGAGAAATAACAATGGAGTTACAACAACAGAATCACAATAATGGAGAAATAACAATGGAGTTACAACAACAGAATCACAACAATGGAGTCATAACAATGGAGTTACAACAACAGAATCACAACAATGGAGAAATAACAATGAAGTTACAACATAATCACAACAATGGAGTCATAACAATGGAGTTACAACAACAGAATCACAACAATGGAGTCATAACAATGGAGTTACAACAACAGAATCACAACAATGGAGTTACATCTCTTGGAACCTGTACAAACTACGGTTTATATTCCCATTCAAAAAGGACAACGTACATATCATAAATTGCCCAATTACTCCTTATTGACATGAATATGAATCTGTTTTCATTGCAAATGCAGACTGAGTCAAGACTTCAGAAAATTGCAGTTAAAAATTTATAGATTTTATAGATAAGACTACCTGGATTTATGACCCAATAATTCGGCTTTGTTGTTGCCGGGTTCATGTAAGTACTTTATTACATTACGCATAATGAGATCACACAATAACTACTTACAACAAGGATGCCAGCGAGCGATTGCGATTGAGTGCACTGGCTAACTTCCATGAGCGACTACAGGACGACAGCATGCCCAGGTTGAGGTTCAACTGTAGAATGGATTTACATTTGCTGACGAATATCATCAGTTTTTCAAAATCCGTGTCAGAGATGGTGCAATCTCTGAGGGACAGTAGACGTATGTCATTGAGGTTCAGCGAGCAGCAGATGTCCTGGACTTCAAGTGTGGAGAGTTTCTCTCCATACATTTGTACTGACCCGAGAAGCATGGTTCTCTCAGTAGGCTCCAAGCATACAGGTCCTGCTTCGCTCCAACACAATGGGTCAGCCTTGACCAACACTGCTGCTTCCTATTACTAATGTCAACTATGTCCACAGTATTGTGCCTATGGAGAGTAATGAACTTGAACTACTGTGATGATATCCTCTTATAAAAATCCAAAACACTACCCGACTTCCTTACGCAAGATATGTGAAAATCAGATCATTCGGCAAGTGGTGATTTTGATTTTAAGCCAGGTTGTATGCACTAGAATATACTCCGATATTACTACTGCCTTGTCCTGACACTTTAAACTGTCAATGTACATAAATGTTATTATTAATTAATTGTTTTATATTAAAAAAATAATGTTTAAATAAAGACTACACTACACTGTACAGTGCACATCTGAAGTAGACTAATAAAAGTAAACAGTGGCATTTTATTTTAAATTCTAGATTATTTGCTGTATGTTAATTAGCTGTAACTATGCAAGTTCTCCGAGTTCAATGATGCGCTACACCTAACGTAATGCGCGGAAGACGATGCCTATTCATCCATTCTCAATCAGAGAAGTACTCGTCATCATGCAACTGTCCTAATTATTATGTCAGGACAATATTTTTTCATAATAAATAAGAAACAATTAATATGCCACGAAACGGTAAATTTGTGACGTGTGTTATCTGTAGTTGCGTCATGCTAACTCCATATAGTCTGGGAAAGTAAGTTACGACATTATAAACGTTCACCGAACAAAATGACTTCGAGCAGCCTCAATACTCTTTCAGCCCACCCGACGTGTTTTCACGGTTGCTAACGTTACCGCAAACATCGCCCTCTACTGGCGTTTTAATATCATTACTCGCAGAACTTATTATAAATAGTCGGACAGAGGGCAGCACTCTATGTATTTTCTCGCGCCATCTATGATTTGTTAGGTACGCGTTTTAGGGCAGCACTACATAATACTATGTATAGATTCAACGGGCAGGGCAGATTTCGAAATTTCTCAGATCCAGAGCAACCAACTAATAATAGTTCGATAAATTGTGTGATGTATTTCATTTGAATGTGAAACATTTCATATGTCGCAGTCCGCTTTTGTAGTTTTTGTAGAGTTGGATGAATCATGTGTGGTTTAAATAATACCTATATATGTCCATGATACAGCATTGTTGCCTTATATCTTAGGTTTTCGTAGTAAATTATTTAAAGATTAATTTATCGACATGCTCGTTTAGCTGTGGATATTTTACCTGGTAAAAACTGGACGTTCATTGGTTCCAAGATGAACACCGTTTATGGTGTGTAGATCTACATTTAGTTGGGTAATGTTGGGTTCTTGTCCATAATTGGGATAATAAGCGATGGTTACACGGTTCAAGTAGGGGAGCGGGTTGGAAAACGGGCCCTTTAAGTTAAGCGAGATTTGTTATCAAGTTGACATTTTTCATTCTAATAAATTGTTCTCTACGCCTACGGAATCATTTTCTCCATTTATCTGACTACATCTGTGCCAAAATTCAGCGTATTTTTTTAAATACTGTACCTACGGGATGTTTCAGAACATCACCAGTTCTTTGACTCACTAAAAAGGAGTGCCCAAAACGGTCCCCCTGCACATCAACGTGTATTATTTAGCCAGCATCACGCATTTCGCAAACACATTGTGCGTATTCGGACCCTGGCCAGTCATGCCCATGATGTGTCCATGGTCCTTTCTTTTACTTTCACGGGTCCGTATTCACTTGCAAATGATTGTCCCTACAAATATAGACAATCTACGCATGTACGCTTGGTGGCAGCACCTGGCGGTCGCTATATTATATCCCTTCCCCACAACAATACATGTTTACGAAGTAGGAACCAGGAACAGTCACACGTGTCGCCTCACACCTGTTCCAGCTGGATCGGTTTCCGGGTACGTGTTCCGGGTACGTCTTTGTGGTCCTTCGGACACCAAGGGCGGTGTCACTATTTCACTGTCTTGCCCCGAGATGGTGGCTCTGGCGGTATACTGCCAGCTCTGTCTCTTCCTCGGTAACCTCGTCCTCAATCACTGGATGGTCTTGTGCTACTTCACATGGCAGTGCGTGAAACTTGGACGTATTTCGCGTTACTAGAGACCCATCTTGACGACGTACCGTCACAATGGAGCTCTTTCGGCTGGTGACTAAAAAAAAGCCCAGGATGAAACGGTGTAGACAGTTTGCCTGTCTTGCGCTGTCTTACGAGCGCTACATCACCAGTGTCGATCGATGATGCTGTAGCTCGTACTTTCCTGTCACAGTAAGCTTTCGTGTTACTTTTGGCCGCTCCGTCAGTCTCTCTCACCACTTCATCGTCAGATTTCGGTTCCTGTACAACTTCTGGCAACTTCGTACGCGGATCTCGGCTAAACATGAGCCTGTGTGGCGTACTGCGATAGGCTCGTAGCATTCTTTGAAACTCAGTGCGCCATGTTAGTCCCTTGATGCTAGCAGCCTTCAGATATTTAGTCATCATTGGCTTGTTGAAAGACTCTGCCTGCGCATTGGCCTGTGGCCAGAGAGGGTTTATCTTGCGATGGCGGAGCCCACACTCTCGCAGAAAGGATTTCCACACGTGTCCGTTAAACGGCGGCTCGTTGTCTGTCTTCACCACTTCCGGGAAACTGAACAGACTGAACACTTTGTCCACCACCGGGATCACTGTGTCTGCGGAAGTACTCCTCATCACCTCTACGATTGCGTATCGTGATGATTTGTCTCCCGTGGGCAGCGGCCCACAACAATCGATGCTGACTTCTAGCCATGGTCCTCTCGGTACGCTCGGCGAGCGGTATTCGCCTGGCAGGGAATACAACGTTTCACTACTTCCTCGGCTGCAGCGTCTACACCTGCGAATCACACATTGGTAGGAAGCAAGGTCTTCGTCTTACATATACTCTGGTCTGATCTCGATCGCTTTCTTCACATCGATGGAAGCGGTTGTCGCCGATTCTGTAAGGCCTGTTTTGCTTGCGTTGAAGGCCTTAATTTCCCCCAGTCCCCATTGCCATACATTTTCCTGCTTTGTGAGCGCTTGCAAGGGTTCAGTAATGATCGCAAAGGTTTTGATGACCCTAGTACTGTACTGCGCCATGCCCAAGAACAAACGAACTTCCGACGATTTCTTCGGTTCTGCAGCCTTGTGAAGGTCGGCCATCTTCTTTGGGTCAGGTGAGACTCCCTCACCCGCGAAGAACTCTATCTTCTTCTTCTGGAATTCATATTTCTTCAAGTAGGCCGTCAGCCCAACCTCCTGAACCTTGTACAGTCGTCACTGATGTTGATGGCATCTGACACACCTTGTATGACAGTCTGAATTTCATGCTGGAACACCTCTGCTGCCGCATTGATTCCGAAAGACAGTCGCTTGTATCTGTACAAGCCCACGTGTGTAGAGAACATGGTTTTGTGACGAGTCGACGGATCTAGTACCAACTGTTGGTATCTTGCTGAAGACTGTCGCGCCGTTGAACATTGCGATGAGCTCGTCCAAAGTTGGAGTCCCGTGTCTCGTCTGCAAAATGGCCCTGTTTGCATCCCGCACGTGTACGCAAAGCTTGATCTCGTCTGGTTTCTTGGGTTTGGGTGGCGTCACAATTCTGCGTACCCACTCTGTCGGGCCGGATACTTTCTCGATGATATCCACTGCTTCCATCTTCTCGATCTCCCTCGCGACTCTCTCCCGCCGAAGAAATGGCACTCAACTGTGCTTCTGAGCATCCGGAAGGACAAAGCTGTCGGTGTGCAGCTTCACTTGCATGCCCTTTAGACAGCCAATACCGTTCCACAGCTTCGGGAACCGCTTGACTACTTCATCACCGTAATCGTTCGATCCAATCACGTGACAAATTCCCACTTTCGGTAGACATAGCGACTCCGCAGTCTTCTTGCCGAGTTGGGGAGTGGCTAGTAGTGATGGTGACTTTGATCAACTGATTTACTATAATCGCTGGCGAACTGTATGGGTGTATCTTGCGTTTGCATGAACGCAGTGCCATACTTTGCTCGAGGAGTTTCTCCTTGCATTCGGTGTTTATGATGTTGCATGTTGATCCCGAATCTATCAACATGGTTACCGGGACGTTACCAACTGACACAGCCACTGTTTCACCCTGTGACGTAGAGAATGCATTTTAATTCGGAAAGTTTATGTCAGACCAACTGTCACTGTTTTTATCTTTCACGTACTTCACGGTATGTTTCTGGCTATGTCGCGACTGTGTTTGCTTCTTGTGACGGCACATCTTTTGAAATGTCCCGTTTTCCTATACGCGTGTAACACTTAGCATTCTGTGTGCAGCGACAGGCATCTGCTGTGTGGCCAGGTCGACCACATCTTGTATACATTACAACTGTCCGAGTTGTGACTGACACGTCTGTCGTTCACCTTCGCCTTGGGTTGTTTCTGCCTTTCTCGCCAACCTGCCGCACCATTCACCATGTTCACTCGCTCGGCATCCTGGGACATCTGTGCTGCTTGTCGTTCTAACGCCTCCATGGCAGATGCCAGATCAAGTACACGCTCTAGTTTCAATTCAAGTCATGTTCTGCTAACCGTTTCGTTCTCAATCTTTTCGACCGACAGTTGTCGATGATTTGATCCCGAATGAAATATTCAAATTGACCGCCAAACTCGCAGAGAACTGCAAGCTGTCGAAGTCGTGTGACGAACTGCGCCACACTTTCGCCCTCGCCTTTGTAAGATTGCTGCTTTTAATTAAACACACTGTTTATGAGACTGAACGAAACATGGTCGTCATTTATTATCCAACCCGAACAACACCGGAGAAATCCGAAGTCAGTGGGATCCGTCCGTAACACATACTCTACGTATATAACATGCAGGGAGCGGCTTTTCCTGAACATATCCATGCCGGTTATAGGAAATGTTCTTACGTGGTGTGAATTAAGTAGGCCGTTAGCTTCTCTTTTGCTGTCTGGATCATACGTCAGCCCGACGAAGGGTATAGAATATGTCCTGCACATCCGTGTCCGCACAATGTAACAGTAGCTGCCTTTTCTGCGTGTCGTCAGTTACACCCGACGTTTTAAAGAACAGCTCAAACAACCGGGTCCATTATTATTATTGTATAACTGGATAATACGTAATACCAAAAATAGATAAGCGAGCAAAAAATGAACAACTATCAAACACGTTCCAAAAACGCCTTTTGAACGACTGCTAGTACCATTACGGTTCGTCGGATCCCAACAACATTGATGTCGTTTGAAAGTTTAAGCTTTCTGCTATTCAAACATATCAATGGTTTCCTGATAATCATTCCTAAAAATAACTAAAAACGGACCTACAACCGGGCCCTTTTCGGTGTCTTAGACACTGCGAACGATATTGTTTCGTTGACACCGTTCACTAAACTACCGATTGAGGCACCACTATCTGATTTCATGGTATAAGCAAGGAGCCTCTATTTGGACAGGAGGCGTCACTGAGCGAGAACATGGCAGTCTACACTGAAGGTTTTTGTCCGCCATTCGGGAGGCAAGCGCATGCGCCTACGGGACCGCAGCGCGCGATGTTAGCGTATTTGTCCAGTCACCTCATTTCATCAGAATAATCACCAAGCTGTCATGCGTTATATAAAATGAAAGATATTAAAGTAATCCTTGAAGTTTTTTATCTATCACAATTCAAAATAATGAAATTTTCAAACAAATCACATAGAAACGTTGCAATTATTTACAGAGCCAATTGAACTTCGTCGTTTTTCATCAGAATAATCATCAGGCTGTACCACTTGTTATATAATTAAAATTCTGAGGTTATCGTTGTAATGATATGCACATCATTATGGCTAGCTGCAGATTAGCTGCAGCTCAGTTCGTCTTGACCTAGATAGGGAGGCTGGTGTTTCAGACATAAAGCATAAACGTTTCTTATTAATCCGTGTTCTGTGTTACACGCTACCCGAACAAACACAGTAACATGTCATGGCGGCAGCGGTGAGATCGTGAATGTATAGCATATCATAGCCTATCAGATGTAGCCTTGGCGAAGTTTTGAAGAACATTGCGAAACATTGCGAACGATTTCACGCACCAAAAATGGCGCATCGGCTATGAACTGGTGTAAGACCACATTTAAATTTTACATAGGCGGCCATTATAACGTTTCTTTCATTTCCTGCTAAATTTGACGAAAAAATTTCTTCAAAATTTCACAGCATATTTAACCTCCATTGACACAAGTGCTGTGGAAAACTCGTAAAATTCTCATACCTCAGTTTTCAGAAAAATCCACCCAAACCTGACACCCCTCAATTTCGCCCCAATCTGGTGACGGATTTTGAAATATTGGTGCGTTCTGCAAAATAGCCACTGTGTGAATACGCGAGCGAATAGCGTATGTTTATTGCTACCTCGTGAAAGATCTAATGTAGTAGTACATTTACTATTCACTGGACTGACATGTGCCATGCCAAAGTGCTCGAAAACAATTCACACATGCCACCAAAACGGTATTTTCAAGGGCACTCTTTCGGAGGGTAATGGCGGACGAATCCTTAATGTGGTCTTACCCCAACTGTCATTCTCGATAACCGTGTCAAAGGTCACGTCAGGCGCTGTGTACACTCGCAGGCCTAGAACATTCGTAAAAACACCTACGCTGATTTGTAAGCTAGTCATGACTCAAAACAATAGTCAAGATAGCTGTATACGATTATTATGTAAGCTTAGACTCGTAAAAGCAGTCATACAGCTACACATCGACATTGCCACTCAACAACAACAACGTCAGCGAGAACGTCAACGCGATAGCCAATAGCAACATGGACCACGTACCACGAATGGACTGGTCAGTGCCGAATCCGGCCGACACTTTCAAACTGTTCAAACAGAGAATTGAGTTGTACTTCAAGGCTAAACGCATCGAGACCGCAGATCAAGTTGTCCACATTTTGCTTCAAGTTGGCGATGAAGGTTTGCGACGCTACAACTCTTGGACACTATCCGAAGAGGACAAGAAAGATCCCAAGAAGATATTCGCAGCATTTGAAGAGCAGCTTGAGCCACCGGAAAACTACCGGATCAGTCGTCTGAAACTGACGCACTACAGACAGACGCGCGAAGAAGGATTGGACGATTTCATCAACAGGTGCAAGCTACAAGCTTTAAAGTGCGATTTTGTTGACGACGAATTGAACGAACGTTTAATTGAGCTGATCATAGCAAGCACACCAATCGCAGACTTTCAAAAAGAGCTGCTGAACAAGCCAAAAGGCATGAAACTTCACGAGGCAATAGCCCTTGGACGAAGTTACGAAGCATCGGCAACGCACGTCAAACAACTACAGCAATTACATAGCGACGGTCGAGCACAGCAGATGGATGTCATCCGAGACAAGCGGGACACATGCTGCAAATACTGTGGTCGAAGTCACCCATACGGAAAGCAGTACTGTCCAGCTAAAAACGACACTTGTAATGCGTGCCAGAAGCGTGGGCATTGGCAAAAGTGTTGTTTGACAACAAAGCATGAACAACTAGCTACGAACTCTTCCGCTAGGTGACGTTACCCTCCACAGCAAACAACAGACTCGTTCGGTAGAGGGCAGCACCGTAGAATACAATCCCAAAAACGTTATGAGACGCAACGCCAAACGCCCGACGTACATCGTCCTGACAGACGCAATCAACGACTTCACACAGTAGATGAACAATGCGACTACGATGACAGCAGGTCACAAGCAAATGAATTTTCATTCAATGTAGTCCACACTTCAATTTCAAACAGGAATGAGGCATATGCTACTCTGAAGATTCAGCTATGCAACAGGCCAGGCATGCACAACTGAAAGTCGACACAGGCGCACAGGCAAACACTATGCCTTTCCGAACGTTCAGAGACATGTTTCCAGAACAACTCGACACAGTTGGAAATCCTCGTGTAGACTGCCTACAGCCAACAGATAGCATTCTAACAGCGTATAACGGAACCGCTATCACATGCAGAGGCACTGTTGACATCAACTGCTCCTACGACGAACGAGAATGGAGAAAGACGAAGTTCTTCGTGGTCGACGTGCCAGGACCCGCAATCCTCGGGTTATCCACAAGCGAAGACCTACACGTCGTCACAATGCACTGCGCATTGAGCAACGAGACGCCTCATCCGCATAAGATTGACAACATCGGAGACTTAATGAAGCAATATCCACAACAATTTGATCGGATCGGCGAGCTACAGAAGACGCACAAGCTGATGGTCGATCCGAACGTTCCTAGTCGCATCGACCCACCACGCAGAACTCCTATCGCTCTTAGAGACAAAATAAAATCAGAACTGGACAAAATGGTCGACCAACAAGTCATTCGCGTCATCGAAGAACCAACCGATTGGGTCAGTTCATTGACGTATGTCACCAAACGAGACGGCAGCATCCGTGTGTGCCTCGACCCGCGTCAGCTAAACAAAGCGCTGATTCGTCCTCGACACCAAACGCCAACGTTGGACGAACTCGATCATAAGTTTGCGAACGCCAAGTTCTTCTCCAAACTCGACGCAAAGGCTGGATACTGGTCGATTAAACTAGACGATGAGAGCCAAAGCTTACGACGTTCCAGATGCCATTCGGGAGATACTGCTTTTTGAGACTGCCATTCGGACTCTCGGTGAGCCAGGACATATTCCAACTGGAAATGGACCGAATACTCGAAAAGTGCACTGGGGTTTGCGGGATAGCAGATGATTTCGTGGTGTACGGCGCAACCGAACTCGATCACGACCGCAACCTGCAGCAGTTCATGTGCATCGCTAAGCAGCATGGTCTAGCACTCAACTCAGCAATGTGTAACATCAAGTGCAACAAAGTATCATTCTTTGGTCAACTTTACACCAGCGAGGGTATCAAGCCAGATCCTCAAAAAGTGAATGACCTCAGGGCAATGCCTGTACCGACAACAAAAGCCGAACTACAACAATTCCTGGGCTTCATCATGTATCTCTCACGTTTCGTGATAGCATTCAGCGCCAAATCTGCGGTGCTGAGAGAGCTGCTACGTCAAGACTCGGACTTTGTGTGGGAAGCGCATCACCAACAAGCGTTCCTTGACATGAAGAACGAAGTATCGGAGAACTCTTTGCTACACTACTATGATCCGCGTAAACCGGCATTCCTCCAGTGTGATGCGAGTTTGAAAGGTATTGGAGCTGCACTCCTGCAACCAGACTCAGATGACGAGCTCAGACCCGTCGCGTACGCGAGCAAAAGTCTCACAACTACCGAGCAGCGATACGCATGCATCGAGCGTGAACTATTGTCGATCGTATTCGGAATGCAACGATTCCATACGTACTTGTACGGACGAGATTTCAACGTCATCACGGACCACCGACCGCTCGTGATGATCACCGATAAACCCATCGCATCAGCTCCGCCAAGACTGCAACGGATGTTGATCAAGTTGCATGGGTACAACTTCACGATGACGCACCGACCCGGTTCACAAAACCAACTCGCAGATGGTTTGTCGCGATTACCTAGTCCACACAACGCCACACCCATCGACCTTGATATGCCAGTAGATCTTGTTCGTTTTTCAACGGAACGATTGGATCAAGTCAGGCGTGACACATCACTGGACGCAGTACTGAACCAGCTCTTGGAAACAATCGTGGCAGGCTGGCCAGAAGACGTCAAGGATCTACCTACAGACATTCGATCGTTTTGGAGTTTCCGAGACCAACTGTCTGTTGAGAATGGTCTGGTCCTGAAAGGCCAACAACTCGTCATTCCACGAACACAACAGCCTGAGATCCTGCGACAACTACACACTGCTCATCTCGGCAGAGAGAAGACCAAGTTGCTGGCAAGAGACACGGTGTACTGGTTGAACATCAATAAAGACATTGATCGACTTGTGCAAACCTGTAACGTATGCCAAGAACACCAGTCATCGCAGACACCAGAACCTTTGCTGCAACACGATATTCCATCCAAGCCGTGGAGCGTGTTGGGGACTGACCTGTTTGAGTTTGAAGGGCACCAGTGGTTGATAATCGCTGATTACTACACCAAGTACCCCATCATCAGACAACTACCAAACCCGTCTCCAAGTCATGTCGTGGTGAATGCCACAAAACAGATCTTTGCCGAGTTCGGAATTCCTGACCGAATGGTAAGCGACAATGGCCCGCACTTTTCCAGCGAGGCCTACCGTGATTTCGCACGGACTTGGCAGTTTGATCACATCACAACCTCACCTAGACGGCCCCAGGGAAACGGTTTCATCGAGCGACAAGTGCGGACAATCAAAGCCTTGCTGAAGAAATCTAAGCAATCCGGCACGGACTATCAACTCGCCCTGCTCCACTGGCGTATCACTCCCATCAACGCAAAAATAGCTAGCCCAGCGCAGCTGATCATGGGACGACGCCTCAAGTCAACCATTCCTGTGAGAGTTCGAAACGACGTCCCAAACGAAGACGATGTGCACCTCGAGCTACAGCGGCGACAAGTCTCACAGAAACACTACTTTGATCGACGAGCACAATCTACTGACTTGCCTCCTCTCTATCCCGATCAACAAGTTCGTGTGCAACACCCGGTAACAGGACGATGGGACCCCGCCACTGTACGAGCAGAATCAACCGAGCCACGATCCTACATTCTACGGAACATGAACGGGAAGGAGTTCAGAAGAAACCGTCAGCATATCCGCGAGAGTCGTCAACTTCCGCAGACTGATGAAGCCATCGAGGAAACACGTCATGCGACACCAACGCCATCACCGACCGCGGCTACAGAAACTGAGCTACTGAGCACAGTCGCCCCAATACCTTCGCCATCAACTCCTGCACGATACACCACGCGAAGCGGTAGAGTTGTGAGAAGCCCGCGACGACTGGACTATTAGGACTTGTGCCATATCCTTTTAGTCGCATAGCTAGTATTTGTATTTTACCTTTGAACATTTATCAGCATGATACTTAGATAGTTCGTTTTGACATTTACACGTTTGCTATTTGCACTTTTCGATTGTTATCTAGTTCTGCTGTTCGAAAGAAGGGACATGTAATGATATGCACATCATTATGGCTAGCTGCAGATTAGCTGCAGCTCAGTTCGTCTTGACCTAGATAGGGAGGCTGGTGTTTCAGACATAAAGCATAAACGTTTCTTATTAATCCGTGTTCTGTGTTACACGCTACCCGAACAAACACAGTAACATGATAATCGTTGAAAATGTTGAGCAATGATAATGCAAAGAACTGCATTTTCTGCATGCGTATGGTTTGGCTTGGCGCAACTCCAGAATGGCGGACGAACTGCTTACGTACTTTCCTCGAACAATGTAGATAGCGCGCGCTGCACCGTCTTGTATTGAACACAGCGCCGCAATCGGAAGATTAGTGTACTTAGTACCCGCCGCCAACATCGTTCGGAACCGTACAGAACACCGAAAACGGCGTGATTGTAGGTCCGTTTATCGGTGTTCTTTAAACGGTTACCGTGAAAAATCTAGATGACGCTAGAATAACAAAAGTGCATCCTTTCAAATAATACCAAGATCGTCGGGACAGGACGTGCCGTGATGGTGCTAGCGACCGTAGAATTTCATGTTTTGGACGTGTTCTGAGTTGTTCATTTTTTGCTCGCTTATCTATTTTTGGTAATACCCAATGTAACATAATGTAATACCATAAAACCTTACAAATGCAGGTGTGTGTATTGTATCAACAGCATATTAATGATAGTTTGCATAGCGGACCACTTAGGGGCTCGTTTTGGGCGCACTCGGCCTCGGGTTGATTATCAATATGAATACAAACTTTTTTAATGCATTACATATATATCAGAGCATATACAATAACGCCAAACGGCCGAGGGCCAGTTTTTGGGCAGGGGGCCCGTTTTACACGCCTTTCCCCTAAGTGTACTATCAATAGTAACCTGTGTATTATTTGTTTTGGTATAAAGAAACACAATGTTTCCTCAAGAAGAACATTATTTTGTTATTCCCAATCTTGAACTTGTTTGAAATATTTGACATTCAGTAACACTGTCTCTTGAAACTTGTAATTCAAAAACTTAAGGTGGCAAAATTGGTACAGACGTTACTAGCGAAATATTATTGGTGAATGTATTACACAAATATATATGTAAACACATCAAGAACTGGCATTATGCACACACACAAAACAACTACAGCGCATGTAAAGATGGAACAAAGACCGTGAATGAAATTCAAACGGCATTTATGTGGGCAACAAAACCAATGCTTCTATTCTAGAATATACGGTAAGCTTAATAAATTATGAGGCTGACGGAAACATGGGACTGGCTGTCCAATCCCAGCGTCCAGCCTCTCTTTCGAAATTTCCAGAATTGAAAAGGTATATTCGCTCGCGATTTTTTAAGTTTGTTTTCCCACCCTCCTACCCCGTCTTCACCTGAGTATCTATATGGCTGGTGGTGTTTTTTTACTTCTTTGGGTGTTTTTGCATATAATTTTAAATACACGGTTTCTATTAAGTTACAGTGTATGTATATATGTATGTATATATATATATATATATATATATATATTGTGTTCTATGATATCATTGTTTTCTCTGATATCTCTTGCAACTATAGCCATCCGTTCTGTAGCATATTTTGTTTTACGAGATTCTGGCTAATGATAATTGTACACAGTGTGTATGAGTGTTGTTATACTGTCTGCTACTTATGTGTACATATTCGCACATCTTCCAAGGGGTTTTAGGGCGGGGACATGTGCACATGTACCTAACGCTTTCCCCTTGTTTAGAATCACAGCATTTCACACATGTACGTAAGATGGTGAGTTTCCTCCACCTGCGTGTGGTCGGTTCCCCCACCTTTGCTGTAAGTTTTGTGTATTTGTTATGACATGTATAACTAGGTAACGACATTGTATAGTATTGTAGTTATGTAATCTAGTTATACATAAAGGGTTGGCGCTTACTATTAAGCTCTCAAACATACATCTTGTGTTATCAGCAAACAAGCCACGTTTCCGAGTCACCGAGTCACAACTTTATTTGGTGGTGTTGTCCCGCATACATGCTTTTAAAGTGGGAAGGCCGTTGCACGGGGTGGTCCCACTCTCTCGGCCGCAGAAGCCGGGTTTCAGTGGCCCAGAAGGTTGGTACGACTGAAGACTTCCTTGACTGCAGTGGATGGCCATGACATCTTCCGTGCCCTGCCATGCCCTACGCTGGGTGAGCAGGTCCCTAACCCACGAGGGTTTGAGACCCGTCGATTACCCTCACCTGGTTTTGTTTGCCTGTCGAGGCAGTTTGTCGGGATGTGGCCGCGGGGTGTGGCCGTTGAATCTAAACTTGATTTCCTCCGCCCAACCGCCGCAACAGTCTTCGCATGCTGGGTGAGCAGGTCCCCAATTCACCGAGGGTTTGAGACCCGTCGATTACCCTCACCTGGTTTTGCCTGTCTGTCGAAGCAGTTTGCCGGGGTGTGGCCGCTGCGCTTGCTACAGCTACTTGGAGCCACATGTGAGAGTTGGGTGCCAGGTGGGAACCAAAGCGGACGAGCTACTCCGAAGAGCACGACATGCTCCCCCGTCAGAGGTACTATCTGTTAGAATAAGTAGTTATTCTATTTGGTCGCCAGATGGCGCTATTGACGTTTATGTTACGTGACATTTCTTAGAGTTGCATATCGTATTTACAATATTTGATGCGAGCATGAGCAGTTTCAGTTCCGGTTCGACCACGCCAACACGAATTTAATAAAAGTCATTTCGTGATACATAATCGGTTGTCAACAAACAATTATTGAAACATGGTGTCAGAAAGAGCGAACTAGAGGTGAATTGGAACTCAGAGAACGTGAAGTCGCGGTGAATGAAAGGTTAGTCCGTTCTATTTTGACTACAAAAGTGATGGAACGATTCCTTCTCCCCGACCCGCTTCCCGTGTCCGGCAATCTGCCAGAGCAATGGCTGCGTTTCAAAAAGCAGTTCACGCAGTTCATCGACGCCAGTGACAAAGCTGACGCGAACGCGAAGACGAAAATGGCGATTTTACTACGCTGTATCGGTGACAAAGGGAATGACAACTTCACGTTTGAAGGCGTTCCAACGTTTGATGACGTCATCGCGAAGTTTGATGAATTCTGCCGTCCTAGAGTGAGCGTGTTTGCATCCAGACATCATTTCCTCACCATGAAGCAAAACAATCGCTCTATTGATGACTTCATTACGGCCCTAAAGAAGCAGGTCCGTGAATGTGCGTTTGGAGATCTGATGGACGACATGGTTCTTCACGCGCTAACGTTGGGGTTAGACCAAGAACGGACGCGTCGGCGTCTGTTTGAAACAAAGAACCTAGACCTGGAGAAAGCCATTACCCTGTGTCGCCTAGCGGAGGACACGGAAGGCGAAATGCGGAAGCTCAAACTGAACGAGGAAGTGCAGGCGGTCTACAAGACGAGACAGAAGAAGGCTAAACGCAGGCCGAGATCTCAACCGACTCACACGTCGAGCAACAAAGCGGACAAGTGTGGGAAGTGCGGCACAGAGCACCCGCCGAGACAATGCCCAGCATTCGGCAGTGAGTGCTACGCCTGTAAAAAGAAAAATCACTATGCCAAGTGTTGCCGAGCGCCGCAGGCACAGTCAAAGGCGAAGCGTGTCTACCTCGTCGACGGTGACAGCGATTCCAGCATTCTACGCATACAAGTGGACAAGGAGGGTCGACGTCTGATGGCAACGATCAACGTATCATCGGAGAGTCGTTCAGCTCCTACTGCACTGAGATGTCAACTCGACACCGCCGCAACATGCAATGTCCTCAGCGTCACCGACTATCGACTACTGGGCTCTCCACCACTACGCGCGAGTACCTCGAACTTGACGATGTACGATGGTTCGCAGGTACGGTCGAAGGGTAGATGTTCCCTAACACTCCGAGAAATCGACCAGCGTGAGGAGATATTGATCTTCGAAGTCGTCAAAACGAGGCACGCCACACTGCTGTCCCTCGACACGTGTCTGAAACTCGATCTGATCGCGGTGAGTGAACACGTCAGCCTAGTCGAGGATCGAACAAACGACATCGATGCTGCCATAACGGAGTATGCGGATGTCTTCACCGGACTTGGGTGTCTTCCGAGTGAGTACAACATCGAGATTGACACAACTGTCGCTCCCCTAACAGAATCGACCACGGAAAGTCGCTTACGCACTGAAGGACGAGTTCCTAAAGAAGATCGAGGCACTGGAGGCACAGGGCGTCATCGCGAAAGTCGAGACACCGACTCAGTGGATTTCGAGCTGTCTGGCAGTACGTAAGGCGAACGGCTCGGTGCGAGTATGCATCAACCCCTCTGACCTGAACAAAGCGATTCGACGCAACCACTTCTCGCTACCTACGATCGAAGAGGTTCTGCCAACGCTGACGAATGCGAAAATCGTCTCGCTTATCGACGCGAAAGACGGATTCCTGCAGGTGAAACTGACAGATGAAAGCAGTTACCTGACGACATTCTGGACTCCGGCAGGAAAATACAGATGGCTGCGTATGCCATTTGGTATCTCGTCGAGTCCGGAGGAATTTCAACGTCGTTTGCAGCAAGCGCAGGAGGGTCTCGAAGGGATCTCCACAGTAGCTGACGACATCTTGATCGTCGGTCGTGGTCAGACAGAGGCAGAGGCCCGCAGAGACCATGACAGCAACTTCATCAAGCTACTACAGCGTGCTCGCGAACAAAACTTGAAATTGAACAGATCCAAAATGAGGCTTCACATGAAAGAGATCGTGTACATCGGGCATGTGTTGTCTCCGGACGGGGTCAAGCCCGATCCTGATAAAGTGTGCGACATCAAGAATATGCCGACGCCGATGGACGTCGAACAAGTACGACGGTTCCTGGGCTTCACGAACTACATCGCGAAATTCATGCCGAATCTTTCTGCAGTCTGCGAGCCCATACGACGTCTGGTGCAGAAAGACGCCGAGTTCGTGTGGGGACCAGACCAACAAGAAGCGTTCGAGCGAGTGAAGGACATTGCAACCGCAGAACGTTCTCTCTCGTACTACGATGTGACGAAACCGGTGGTACTTCAATGTGACGCAAGTACGCAGGGGCTAGGAGTGACACTTCTACAACACGAGAAGCCAGTCGCCTATGCTTCGCGTTCACTGACAGCGAGTGAATGCAACTACACACCGATCGAGCTTGAATGTCTTGCCATCGTGTTTGCCTGCCGCAAATACGACCAATATATCTATGGACATCCAGACGTGACGATTCACAGTGATCATAAGCCACTGGAAACGAACTTCCGAAAGTCACTCTTGGAGGCTCTGAAAAGACTTCAACGCATGATGATGGCACTTCAGCGCTACGACATGAAAGTCGTCTACAAGCCAGGAAGTGAGCAACTCGTCGCAGACATGCTGTCGCGAGCGCCGTCGACACGTAGACAATCAGTTGAGCTGACGAAGGAGCAGATATTCCAGATGACAACGGAGAACGCCATCGCTGAGGAAGTCGAGACAGTCGACCCCAGAGAGTACGTCAACATCAGCGAGCCGAGAGTAGACGCGATACGTCAGGCCACAGCCGACGACCCGGTTCTGCAGAAACTACTCGTGCTGGTCGCATCAGGCTGGCCACATGACAGGTCACAGTTACCGTCTGACCTGAAAGTCTACTGGACGTTTCGAGACGTCATCGCTGGGCACAACGGTATCCTGTACAAAGGAGAGCGTATGTTCATCCCAAAGTCACTCCAGAATGACATGTTAGTGAGACTACACAGCAGTCATCAAGGCATTGAGTCGACTCTACGCAGAGCCAGAGACAGTCTCTACTGGCACGGTAAGTAGTGATTAGGGTTTCGCCATCCACGGAAGTGACCTTAGATCAAAGGCTTTTTCATTTTTTATAAGTATAATTCCTACGTTTTTTAGCAGTATGATTATAGTAAACGTCAAAGTGATTGATGGGGGTCATGAGAAAGAGGGTGTCGCCATCTACTGAATAATGAGGAAATAGATAGGGTGATTATCGACCTCTAGTGACTAATCAGGTACTAATTAATTAATTAATTAAGTACTAATTAGTAACAAATGAGTAGCGCATTCACTAGAGGGTAGCACTAGCCAATGACTAAAAGGTTATGTAATGGTTATGAGTAGCGCATTCACTAGAGGGTAGCACTAGCAATAGCTAATGGTTATGTAATGGTTATGTCGTGTGCTGACATCTAGTGACTAATCTTCCCCTAGTGACTGAAAAGCGACGATGGTGGTGCATATAGGCGACCATGACGTTGTCGGCGCACCAGATGTTGCTATGGACGGAAAGTGGAAGCACCCTTTTACGTGTATAGTGTCCGGCCCTACGGGGTGCGGGAAGACTACTTTCGTTGTACGCCTGTTAAAGTTTGCTTCGTGTATGATTTCGCCGCCACCGGAGAAAATTCTGTGGTGTTACGGCCAGTGGCAGACCGCTTACGACTCTATGGCCGGCGTAGAATTTGTAGACGGTTTGCCGGATCCGTCGCTGCTGGACACCAAAACGAGGACGCTTCTAGTGCTCGATGACCTGATGTCGGAGACTGATAGTAGCGTCACGACTTTGTTTACTAAAAAAAGTCACCACTGCAACGCGTCCGTCGTACAGCTTTTGCAGTATATGGTCCTCTTCAAGAATCCCCGGGACGCTGGACAAGTAGGCCACCTGGCGAAGCAGATGTACCCGGGTAGGGTCAACTACATGGTGGAGGCGTACAAAGATGCCACGTCGGCCGCCTACGGTTACCTCCTGGTGGATCTCAAACAGGAAACGCCGGAAACCATGCGCCTGCGTACGGAAATTTTCCCCGACGACCCCGTTCAGTACGTCTATGTGCCGACGAGACTATAAAAAAGGCGGGAGGCGCCGCGGCCGCCGTCATTCGGCAGGATGACAGAGCGCGTGAAGAGGCACATCCTTGCCCTGCAGCTGTTGCGCCGCTACAAGGGGAATACGAATCTGAGAAAGGCGGTAATCACTCACGCGGACGCCGACCTCATCTGCAGTCTGGCCGACTGCGCGTATAACATTCTGCGAGGGAACGTGAAATTGACGCCTAAAAACCGAAAAGTTCTGTTAAAGTACAGGAACAATTTGCGCAAGTTAGCGTCGAAAAAAGTAGCCATCAAACGGAAGAGGGCCGTCCTGCAGACGGGTTCGGGCGCGTTTCTGACGGCGCTGCTGGCGCCGTTGGCGAGCACCTTTCTGCCCCTCCTCAGGCAGGTTTCGGTTGATGCAGCACGCGAAGAAGATGGCGCTGGTAGACCCCCGGTTGGTGGAGCGACTACTTCCGTTACTATCGCAACCGACTACGACCACGTCTGGCGATATGAAAGCCGTCCTCGAGCGTGCAGATTTATCCGAAGGCGAAAAGGTGGTGGCGTACAATCAACTGCTGAGTCGTTACAACGCCATGGAGGCGTCTCGCGCGCAGCAGCCGATGCGCGTGTCCGTAGTGAAGAACGAGTCGGCGGCCGATCAGCCGCCGCCGCCGCCGCCGCCGCCGTCGCCTACGTCCGATCAATTGCCGGGGGAGATGGAGAGCGAGGCCGTGAAGAGAGTACCGAAAGTGCTGAAAGAAAAGGCCCGCCTCCTGTTGACGCGACTGAAGGCCGACCCGCTGATTCGCTGGAACGATCGAGCGGAGCTCGTGTACGACGGTACGCCTATCGCCGGAAGCAATATGGTAGATCTCGTGAACGATCTCATGCGAACGCGTAAGAGGGCCCCCGCGCCGGTTGGCTGGGAAGCGTTCGGCGACCATATAAGGCGCCTGAACGTCCCTATGGAATTCGTCGGCAACCCCCAGCGTCAGGCGTATATACAGCGCGAGCAGAAGCGAAAGGGGCGCACTCGGTCCGTCGAGCGCGAGCAGAAGCGAAAGGGGCGCAATCGGTCCGTCGAGCGTATGCCGTGGTCCAGCTTTTAGCCCGCCCCCCGTAGAGGATGCCCGCCGCCCGAAGATCAGTACACGTCGTCGTCGTAGCCGTCGTAATTGCGGCGGTCATCGTAGCCGCCCTCTTGTTCGCCGTATCGTCGTCGGCGCCGCGCGCTCCATGGCGGTGGTGCCCCGGCGGACTCGTGGTGCGCAACGAGAGCGCCAACAACGCGACGGCCTACTGAAGCGCGCCTACTTCGACCCGAAACGGGCAGGCAGTTATGGCGGCGTCGACGCGTTGCGCCGGTCGGCCGCGTTGCCCAAGCCGGTCGTCGGGCGGTGGCTGGCGGCACAGGACGCCTATACGCTTCACAAGCCGGTTAGGCGCCGATTTAAGCGACGTCGCGTTATCGTGGGCGGTCGAAACCAGCAGTGGCAAGCCGATCTCGTCGACGTGGCTAAACTGAAAACCACAACGACGGCATAGCGTTCTTATTGACGGTCATCGACGTCTTCTCGAAGCGGGCGTGGTGCGTTCCGTTGAAGCGCAAATCCGGTCCGGCGCTCGTCGCGGCCTTCGAGGGGCTGCTGTCGTCGTCGTCGCCGCCGCCGCACGTCCTGCAGCCCGACAAGGGGACGGAGTTTCTGAACAGGCCCCTTCAGGCGCTTTTGAGGGCGCGCGGCGTCCACCATTTCGTGACGCACAACGAGGAGACGAAGGCGAGCGTCGTGGAGCGATTCAATCGTACGCTGAAGACGCGCATGTGGCGGTACTTTACGAAGCATCAGACGCTGAGGTTCGTGGAGCCGTTGCAGGACTTCGTGCGGTCGTACAACAACGCCTACCATCGAAGCATCGGTAGGACGCCGGCGAGCGTCGACGCGTCGAATCAGGAGAGCGTGTGGCGGCGTCTGTACGGTGGCGGAGGGTGTCAAAAAAACAAAAGCAAGCCGAAACTGCGAGCGGGGGATCGCGTACGCATCAGCAAGGCGAAGGGCGTCTTCAAGAAGGGGTACATGCCTAACTGGAGCGAAGAGCTCTTCACCGTCGTAGATTTGCACCCGACCGACCCTCCTGTTTACCGACTGATGGACGACGCCGGCACGATACTGGACGGCACCTTCTACGGGCTGGAGCTACAAAAAGTGATCGTTGAGAAGGACAAACTATATCGGGTGGAAGCCGTTCTACAGAGACGTCGTCGACGACGCGGTAAGGGCGAAGAGGTGCTCGTCAAATGGTTCGGCTATCCGGCCTCGTTCAATAGCTGGATCGACGCCAAGGAGCTCGTGGACTATAAGGGCTGATGACGACGCGTTGTTGGACGGAATACGCAGAGCGCTGGAGACTTTCTTCCGACGTCCGGCGCCGCTACCGTTGTCGCTGCGACCGATGCTATCGACGTCGCCCGCAACGTCGGCGAACTCGCTCTATGATTTATCTGCGTGACCTATAAGGGATGACGACGACGCGTTGGATGCGCCACGCGGGGTGCTGGCGACTGCACGAGGCGGGGCTGTGCAACGGCTTTTCGTTTTGTTTTGTAAGGGGACCGTGCTGTATTAGTAGACTGCCGAGGAGAAGAGAGCCGCGCCACCAACACCGCCGTCGCCCCCACGCCCGTCGACGAACTCGCTCTATGGTGTGCCTGCGCGGATAAAGGAACGGCGCCGTAGCGTCGGACGGCAGTAGCGCGATGTGTGCGGACGAGACGACAGCAGCAGCAGCAGTAGCAGCCAATGCAGAAGCCGCCCACCGCCGTCGACTCAGGCGCATTTGTCGCTACACCCGTCGACGCCTCATGCGTCTCTGTGGGTGCGCCCGATGCCGTCGACGCCTCCTCCGTCACGAGCGTTCCTTGGCGTCTCTGCGGCAACGAATGCCCTAAGGCCGAGATCGTCTTCCTGTGCCAGATCGTCGTCCTGTACACGGTGATCGTCGTCAGTATATACAATCTAACGCGCGGCACGGCCGACTCCAACCTGTGAACGGCGCTGCTGAGTAGTTGCCTCGGCTACCTACTGCCGAGTCCGTCTATGAGGAGGCGCGATGGCGTCGTCGTCTGACTTTTACGTCACGTTGCCGAGCAACGCGTCTACGAAGGCGCACCCCGAAAACACGTTGACGCACTACACGACGAATCTGCCGCAGCGCGTCGACCTGTCGGGGGAGTGGGAATGCGGCCTGGTGTCGCTACAGTACACGCATAGCTGGTACAATGTGAGGCCGGTGGACGCCTACTTCTTCGTGGCGTGCGAGAGGGGGGAGGTGGGCTTTTTCACCACCGAGGACGGGGGAAAAATTGCCCGTCAGGCCAACATTCCGCACGGCTTTTACAGCAACGCCAAAAAGCTGATGCGCAAAATCAACGAGGCGTTGGCGAAACTGAGCACCGACACGGTCAAGGTGCGAATAGTGTACAGCGCCATCACTAATCGGATGACGTTGCTTCTATCGCCGGGCGTCGAAATTAACATGCCGCGGGACGGGCGCCTGAGCCAGATACTAGGCTTCGAGTCGGACTATATCGCGAATTACGGGACGCCCGCGGACGGCGGCGCCCTGCCCCCGGGGTACATGTTCGAGTGCGAGGCGCCCCACCCGGTGGACCTGAGCGGCGGCGTCGACACCCTGTTCGTGTACACGGACATCGTGGAGACGCGCATCGTCGGCGATGTATTTGCCCCCCTCATCCGAGCCGTCCCCGTCCACGGTTTGAACGGCAGCATCGTATCGAACATCTTCGACCGCGTCCAATACGCGCCGCTCCTGCGGCGCCAATTCGACTCGATCGAGATAGATATAAGAGACGATCTCGGTCAGTCGATACCATTCGAGAACGGAAAAGTCGTGACGACGCTTCACGTCCGACGCCGCAAGTCGAAACTGTTCTGGCGATGACGCGAAACGTGTACGAGGACTACTACACGCGGCAGGTCGGCGGTAGCATGCCGGTGTTCGTAGGCGCACGATCGCAGCGGGGTCACGGACTGGGTAATCTCTTCGGCAGCCTGTTTGGAAGCGCCATGCCGCTTATCAAGAGAGGGGCCATGGCGCTGGGCAAGCGTGCGCTCAAGACGGGCGTGCGCGTGGCGCAGGACGTCGTCGCCGGCGGCAATCTGAAACAGGCGGTAAAGAGGCGCGCGTGGGAGGCGGGCGCCGACATTCTCGACGGCCTGCTGAATAGGCCCCCGCCGCCGAAAAAGCGACGACGACGCATAAAGCCGCCCGGCAAGCCGGCGACGGCCAGCAAGAAGAGGCGCCGTCGAAAGAGGCCGAGCGACGACGTATTTCCCGCGTAGTAGTAGTGCATCGGTGGTAGTCGTAAAGAGCTTTACCTCGGCGGGGTACATAAGGCCGACCGGCTAGGCGGCGCCTGACAGTAAGTGGAGGCGCCGTCGAACGAAGCAGACGTAGTAGGATGGCGTTCGTGCATCGGCAGTCGTGCGAGGGCGTAAAGTCCGAACTGGACCTGTTCAGCGTGCCGACGACGCAGACGAGCATCGAGAGCGGACAGTGGATCGATCACCAGCCGCTGACGGCCCTCGACGCTGGCGGCCCTATCGACTATCTGGACCTGTCGTCCGTTAGACTGTACGTGCGCGCCAAGGTGGTGAAGGGGGACGGTGCCGCGCTCGCGAACGACAGCGTCGTGGCGCCCGTCAACAATTTCCTGCATTCGATGTTCAGTCAGGTCGACGTGACGCTGAACGGCACGCTCGTGACGCCATCGTCGAATACGTACCCGTTTCGGGCCTACCTCGAGACCCTGCTCAGTTACGGGCCCGACGCCAAAAAGTCGCAGCTCGAGGCCGACCTGTGGTGCAAGGACACCGCCGGGCGCATGGAGGCGACCAACAACAACAACGGCGGCTTCTCGCATCGGCACGATTTCGTACACGGTAGCCGCGGGTTCGACATGATAGGACGCCTGCACGTCGACGTGCTCATGCAAACCCGGTGCCTTGTGAACGGCGTCGACCTGAAGATGCGACTGGTGCGAAGCAAGGACGCCTTCGCGCTCATGGGCGACGTCGTCGATCCGGGGTTCAAGATCGTTCTGCTGGAGGCCTACCTGCAGGCGCGCAAGATCAAGTTGAATCCGGCCGTCCAGCTCGGTCACATCAAGGCGCTGACGCACGGGACGGCCAAGTATCCGATGCGCCGCGTCGACTGCAAGGTGTTCTCGATACCGCAGGGTACCGCGTCGCACACGCACGAGAACGTCGATCTGGGGACGCTCCCGCGACGCGTGTTCATGTGCCTGATCGACAACGACGCCTACAACGGGGCCTACGATAAAAACCCGTTCAACGCGAAGCACAACGACATAAACTTCTTCGCCCTCTACGTCGACGGACGCCAGGTGCCGAGCAAGCCGCTGCAGCCGGACTTCGCGCATCGGCGCTACATCCGAAGCTATATGAACCTGTTCGCCGCGACGGGGAAGGCGTACGAGGACGAGGGGTTCGATGTGACGCGCGGCGAGTTCGGCAGCGGCTACACCATATTCGGCTTCGACCTGTCGCCCGACTGCTGCGACGGCGAACACTTCAACGTCGTGCGTACGGGGAATCTGCGCGCCGAGATCCACTTCGCGCTCGAGCTAGCCCGGACGGTGAACGTCGTCGTGTACGGGGAGATTGAGACGGTGCTCGAAATCGACAAGAACCGGAACGTCGTGTACGACTTCTGAGATGGACACGTTTCAGCTGATGCGTCGCCTGGCGATCGACGCGTACACTAAAAACATCGTCGTCGGCGTCGTGCCCAAAGACGAGCTGCCGGGGCGGCGGCTCACCGCCTACCCGACGGCGTTCGTGTGCAACACCGACGACGGCGACGAACCGGGAGAGCACTGGGTGGCCGTCTACGTGGGCGCCGACCGGCGAGGCGAGTACTTCGATTCGTACGGCCGTCCGCCGCTGCACGCCGACTTCCGCGACTTCCTGAACCGCAACTGCGACTCGTGGACGCACAACGACAAGCGACTGCAGAGCGGCGTATCTAACGTGTGCGGACAATATTTCGTCACCTTCCTGCTCTTACGGTGCCGCGGAATGCCGCTAAGCGGCTTCCAGTGCCTGTTCGGCCCCGATAGGGTGGCCAACGACTGTCTCGTATTCGACTGGCTAAAGCCTCATTGAACGCTGCCTATTATCGCTTGTTGTTATTATTAGACGACCGAGAATCCGAACCGACTTTGTCGGACCCGCCGGTCGCGGGCTCCTCGCCGCGCTAGGCAGGCAAGACCGAAGTAGTGAGGTTGTATTATTGCGCTATCGCTTGCTATTACCGAAGTTAAATAAACGATGAAAACTGTACCGAGTGTTCGCATTTTTATTCGCACACATCGGGGGTAGGGAGGGAGGTCCCTCGTTATACGAGTATCGGCGCCGTGGTGACGCCGTTGTCGAGCACGCGCCGTTTGGCGTAGAAGTAGCTCAACGCCGCGCGCTCCTGAACGTAAGTCAGCACGGACGACTCCTTCACTTGGAAGCCGCGGTTCCGGCCGCCGCCGCTCCGTTGGCGGCGCAGCACGTCGAGGAAGGCGTCCTTGTCGACGTCGTTTTGACGCTTGCTCAGACCCTTCGAACTGTACTTATCGCCGTCGTCGCCGCCGAAACAGTAGTACGTCTTGCTGCAGAGCGCGACGATTCCGCGTCCGGACCATTCCTCTTTGAAGAGACCCGGCGTTCGCTTGTCGTACCGGCGCCGACGCGCGCAACAATCGTCGGGCGCGTCCGACGCTCGGCCGGCGAGCCGGCACCGCAAGTACGCCTCCGCGTGCGCGTCGCAGTGTTCCGACGGGAACCACTCGCCGCGGTGTCGAAAGTAGTGTTCGCGCTTGGCCGCCGCCACGAGCTCGTCGAGTCGGCGCCCCGCGAGGCTCAAATACGCCGAGTCCGTGTCCATCGCGCAGTACTGGAACAGGGGGCGCGAAATGTAGGCGGCGATGAAGTCGTAATAAAACTCCAGCATGCGCAGTTTGGCGTACTGATAGACGAAGTAGCCGATCTGGACGGGCAGCGCGTACCGGACGGTTCGCTTGTTCAGCGCCACCTCGTAGAGACCGTCCGGGACGACGACGTCGAGCTGACGGAAGCGACGATTATTGATCAGCGTTGAGGCGCCGGCGGCCGTGCAGAACTTGATGTTGCGGTGCAGGTCGACGCGCGTGATCGTTTTCCCGTAGGAACTGTTGCCGAGCAGTTTAAACGTGTCGGCGATGAAGGCCTTGTCGGGGTCGTCGTCGCCCGCGCGTCGCGCGGCGGAGACCGTGTCGCCGAAGCGGCGAATGCACGCGACCGGCTCGTACTCGACGATCTGGTAGAAGCGCTCAACTTCGAGGCCGTGCCGCAGATACCACCGCAGTAGCGGCGTCGCGAGCAGAATCTTGACGCCGAAGTAGCTCCCCACGAGCGTGCGCTGAGGCCGGACGAGGAGGTCGTGCGTTTCGGCGTAGCGACGCATGAACGGGCTGAGATCGTCGCGCTCGATGTAGGCGTTCTTGAAGATCGGCTGCATCTCGGCGAAGGCGAACAGCGTGCCGTCGAGCACGGCCTTCAGGATCGTCGGCCGCGTCACGGCGCCGCCGCCGGTCCAGCTGCGCGGCGGCGGCGGCGGCGGCGGTCTCGTCGAGCGCCACTGGCACTCCCACATCTCGACGACGGCGACGAAGCGGCGAAGGTAGCCCGTGTCGGCGATCGTCTCGGCGTACAGTTGGCTCATCGGCTTACCGTTCACCGCGTTCGTCTCCCTCCCCGTGCACGGACAGCCGTGGAAGAAGCACCCTTGGAACTGGTACGCCGTCCGCGTCGCGCCACACCAGCCGTCGACCCGGTACTTGCCGACGCGCTTCTCGCGCCCGGTGAGCTGGTGACGTATGTGGGCCCCCGTCCGCGCCGCCTCCCACGTCAGCCACTCGACGGCCAGGCGGCCGTAGCGGTGTACGCGCTCCGGCCGAAAGGCGTTTTCCGCGCGCCGGCGCGTGTACCACCCCGTCGCCATCTCCTGCGTGATCGCCCATAGGTAGAGGCCGTTTGCGTCGAAGCCGACAATAGAGCGGCAGGGGCGCGCCGACTCGCCGTACTCCTCGCGCCGAAGGGCGGTCACGCCGGCCTCGTGATAGCGCGCGAAAATGATCGAGGGGCCGCCGACGATCTGCGACTGTAGGAGCCGGTGCAGGTCCTTGATCGACTCGTTGAAGAGCGTGAAGTGGAGCGACGACGGCAGATCGTTAAACAGATACAGCAGCGTCAGGCCCGGCACGCTGATGGCGTCCTTGAACATGTCGATGCGGCGCTGCCGATAGAAGGCGAACTGCTTGTCGACGGCCTCCAGGAACGGCGCCACGTCCCTATTGTTATACCACACGAGGTAGTCCCGCAGCGTCGCCATCCCCTCGTCGCGCCATACCCGCGTGCAACCCTCGTATTCGGCGGCGGAGATGCCTTCGCGCTTCAGGCGGCTGTAGAAGGCCTCGCAGTTTACGCGGGTCGTCGAGGTACTCGTAGGGGAAGTGCCCCTTCGTCGCCTCGCAGCCGTAGGCCTTCAGAAACCGGGCGTAGCTGACGCCGGGGGCCAGGTAGTTGGTGAAGTCCAGGAACTTGAGCGTCGCCGTCGCCAGGCACATGAAGTTGTTCTGACGCTTGATCGTGAACGCCGACGAGATGCTCTGCGCCTCGTCGGTCATGAACAGGGGCGTCAGATAATTCTTAACGACATTCAAGTCGTACATCCCCGAATTGAAGCCGAGGACGGGGAGGCGGCGCAGGTGCTGCCACAGACGGTCGCCGAGCACCGTGTACGGGCTCTTATCGCGCGCCGCCTCCGCCACCGTCGCGTGCGCCCGCCATTCGGCGTCGAGCGCGTCGATCGCCTCGAAGGTCGCTTCGAACGACGGCCGCAGAGCCGCGCAAGCCGCCTCGCTCATGGCCTCCAGGGCGTCGATCAGGCGCTTCGCGAGGTCGCCCGAATCGCCGGACGTCACGAAGCAGCGCGCCGTCTCGTGCCCGGGGACGTTCGAGGCGACGCTCACGCTGAGTAGTTCGAGTCGCGCTATCCACCGGCATTTGGCGCTGTCCGCCGACAGATCGTGATCGTCGAAGTAGCACTCAAAATCGGACGTCGCCCTGTACGGATAGTAGCGCAGGCGTTCATCCACGTAGACGCCCTCGTCCTCCAGCTGCTGAAACACGGACGGCGTCGGATGGTAGACGCCGCCGGGAAAGACGTGGCGAACGCCGCCCTCGCACGTCGCCTCGTGACGCCGCAGCCGATTGGCGTTGCGCCACAGCGCAGCGCCGCACTTGCCGCATCGATACGAACGACAGAACAGCGACACGTCGGTTATGAAGGAATAGTGCGTTTCGAACAGATTGACGCTCATGGTGGTCGGGTAGCGATGGAGGGCGCGGCGGACCACTTCGGCGGTGGCGTCCTCCGCCGACAGCCGATACACTGTCACATTCGTTTCGAAGGCCGCCTCCACCCGGCCGAGTTCGTTCAGCGGGACGCCGGCGAACGCGCAGTAGGGTTGGTCGCCGTAGTCGGCGTAGAGCCTTAAGGCGGCGGCCGTCAAATCGTCAGCGCGAAAGTCGGCGCCCCGATGCAGCGCCAGACAGCGGAAGAGGCACAGGTTGTCGGCGTACGGATGCCCGTAGCGATCGTTCACTAGGCTGACGAGCCGCGCGTTGCGGCGCAGATAGGCGGGGAGGGGCTGCTGACGGGCGCACCCGATAGGATGGTGGATGATGGCGTTGAGGATGTACGTAACGTTCGTTACCAACTCGGCGATCCACCCCGTGTCGGGGCGCTGCGCGATCACGTACTGCAGAACGTCGGGCTGTCGGGTGGCGTCGAGGAAGCGTTCGAATGACGCGGCGTCGGAAACGAGGACGGGCGACTCGAGATAGCGGTCGCAACAGTTACACGAAGAATGGTAGTAACGTAGTCGGCCCGTCTCCCTGTGCCGCAGAATAAACCCGTACGATAAGTTTATTTTAAAGGCCCGAGTCTGCGCCTCGAACATCAGTCGTAGTTGGGCTTCGTGCGCGGCCGTATCCCCGTGGCCGGACAAATGGAAATTATACCTAGATTGAACGGGTCCGCGCGCCACAGACGTACGGATGCTCGCCAAGTAGTGGCGCACGACGCTCTGTAGGTCGTCGTCGACGACGTCGTCATCGCGAAATAAATGGCTATCGGCGTGACCGTCGAACGGTCGATTGCATTTTGGACACACCTCATCGGCGACGCCGCCGCAAATTCGCAGATGCAGCAACATTTTGGCGCGCAGCGCGAACGTTCGATCGCATTTCGGGCATACGTATTCATCGCTGCCGCATGTTTTTAGATGCTTCGACAAATGAGAAAGACGGACGAACGATCGATCGCATTTCGGACACACGTGCATCGTCGGTCTAGGCGGCGCGCTATTAACTACGACGAGGTGCGTCGACGCCACTTATATGGCCGCCCTAACGCCCGCTAGGGGCTTTCTAAACGACGGCGGCGGCGGTTTTCTCGCACCGTCAGGTGGCGGCACTGCTGCCCCCGTCGTCCGTGGACCGCCGAGGTGGCGACAGGGGAGCAACGTTTTTGTGGTGGCCGACAGGTGGCAGCGCTGCCCCCGTCGAGGGATAGTTTTACGTTTTGCAGTTCGCCTGTCAGCGGCGCCCGGCGGCAAAGTTTTTGTTTACGTTTTGTATTTGAAATTTCGGCTGTCAGCTGCTCCCGGTTCGCCTGTCAGCGGCGCCCGGATACGGCGGCAAACTTTTTGTTTACGTTTTGTAGTAGAAATTTCGGCTGTCAGCTGCTCCCGGAGTGTTTTTTTTTTGTGCGCAGCAGTTGGACAGGCATTGAATGTCAGCGACGTGCGTGTTTTTTTTTTTTTTTGGATGGCAACAACAGGAGGCGGGAATTGATTTTGTTTTCATACGTTTTATTAAGCAGTCTCGTACTACTACTACTACATCACCACCACAGTAAGGCTTTATGCCACGGTAAACAGTAAAGAGGCTTTATGCCACAGCAGAGTAAATAATAAGGCTTTGCGCCTGCAACAACGGCCTATAGCAAAATGAAAATGTTGATCGCTACTAAGTGTTCATCGGCTTTACTATTCAATTTCCTGCTAATGTTCATCGGCGTACCTACTAATAATAATAAGGCTTTATGCCATAGCGAAATGCAATGTTCATTTACTAAATGTCCATAGGCAAAAATTAAGCGTTCGGCGGAGAATACGTCAGACGTCGAGGCATGCCCTTTTCAACAGGTAATACTGCACGGCGACCTCCAACAGGGCACGGTCGAACGGCGCCGTCCAATCCGTCCCCATGAGCCAGTCGGCTACCTGGCGCATGAGGGCGCCCTCCGAAGCGCGATCGCCGCGCACGCAACGCTCCTCCAGTACCGAGAGTATACGAATAGCGGGGAGCAACAACGTCTGTTGTAGAAAGCTGTCGAGTGATGTTGAAAAAAAGCACACATTCAGGGCCGCCACGTTTTCGTACAGAATGTTGTACCGCCGGCTCGGCTTCCTTCCCCTGTAGCCGCACATGTGAACGAAGGGGCACCCCTCCTCAGGGGGGCACTCACCACATTCTTGGCGCGCGGTGTCCATCACGCGCTCGCCGATTAATTCGGCAAACGTGGCCATCATACAGCGCTGACGACCGGAGTACGAGTGCAGAACGCTCCACTCCGAATCGGTCTGAAGCGTGCCCACGATCACAGGGCGTTTGTTGCGGGCCCACGGTATGAAGTCCTCCGACGAAACTGACAGCACGGCCAGAGGCAGTGGCGACGATGGCACGGCTGCTGCGGCGTCCGCTGTTGCCGCCGGGGTTAATGGCACAGCTGCTGCTGCTTCGTCTGGCGCCACCACCACCACCACCGGGGTTAATGCAACGTACGTGGGCGTCACGGCGTCGCTCACCAGGTCGTGCGGTGGCATGGGCTGCGTGTCTTCCGCCTCAGGCCAGTACGATATCCCTTCTTCTTCTTCTTCTTCTTCTTCTCTCGCCAGCGGTGGAGGGTCGTTGGCGCCGGCGAGGCGTGGCGTCGTTTCCTTCTTAGCGCACTTCTCGGCAGGGGGTGCGCATTCGTCAGCAGCGTCGATAAGTCCGCGCAACGCAGCAGCAATTACAACGTCCTACAGAACAATAACCAAAGCAGCAATTACAACGGTCTACAGAACATTAGCCAAACGTTAGTCGTTCAAACGTACACGCCGGCCTCGCTCGCCTTCTTCATCACGACCCGCGCCTCACGGACCGTATACGTGTCCAGTATGCCACCCCACACGACCTTGTGCACGGTCAGCTCCAAGACTGTGCCAACCAGGCTCGCCACAAAGCTACTGCGCAACTGGTCGGGCAACAGGCCTGACACATGATCGGCATTGTAATCGCCTATCGCCGAAATAGCTTCGTCGAACAGGGTGATCCAAATGCCGGCCTCAGTGTCGGCGTCCTTTTCGTCTTCCACCAAAACGCGCACCGAAAAATACGTCTTCGCCTTTGCCTGTACACCGTGTACAGCGCACACCCGGCCACCGCTTTCTAGACCTCTCACTTTGCGCTTGCAAACGCCACAGCCGATGTACGTGCATTTGCTTTTCCAAGCCACGCCAACGATTGTTACGGGCGTAACAATCTTATACGTGCCATCGCACGCCAGCACGAACTCTTTCAACGATACCTCGGACGCACTCACCACGGCCTCGAAAGTAGGCGCCACGTCGGCCGTCGGAAGCGCCTTCGCGCTGGCCTCCGACGCCGGCTTCGTTTTGCCACCAGACGCCACCGTTGGCCCCTCCCTCAGCTTGCTGCCCCTCTTTGGCGGTGCCTCTCCGTGAGCGACAGGCGGCGACATGATCAACAACGCTCTGCAACACACAAAGTTACTGCAACGGTAGCAACACGACAGCGACGATACTTAGACGTTCTCCGCCCAGTCCCCTATATAAACGCTTTGCACGCGGCCCGCACGCGGCCTCCGTGAGCGAGCGCACGCGAGCCGCCAAGCATCCGACTCTTACAAGGTTACTAAAACTGAAAAAAATCTCTCGGTCAGCCTAGTGCACTAACAGAACGCCACTTTTATTTCCTAATATAAAGTTACCATAAGATTCTCTAGTCCCCACTGACTATTATAGGCCGCTTAGTTTGCTCACATTTCACCTTTAACGGTCGTTTTAAAGACTTACAAACAGTTACATAAGCGCTTTATATAAACAGTGACGTCAGCCCCTTATGTAAGGCTATGGCGTACGTGTCTAGGCCGCAACACGTTACCGCGCGCAAAACAGCGGCGCCACAACTGCGCAATTCATTTCTCACTATGAAGCCGACCGATCAAGTTGGCAATTATGCGGTCAATTCTCAACAAGCACAAACCAGGTACGTTTTGCTAACTCAACTAACACTGACTTTCCTCACTCACATTACTGCTTTCTTTTATAACGTTCACTAACTAACTAACTAACTATTTTTTTACAGCGAGCTACCTCCCCAAAACGCAGGAATTGGGACTCCCCAAGTCGCCGTGAATACGCCTCCCCAAGCCGCCGGGAATAGTGCTGTTCCGCCGCCACCATCTATGCGTCTTCCCCCACCCCAACACCGCCCCGGCGAAAGGTACGTTTAACGATACTAACTAAATAGCGCTTTTTTTTAATTTACCTTTATTTGCAGACGCCTATTACGGACTTTCGATAAAGCCTATAGCTGCTTTACCGTGCGACCCACTATTTACAAACGCCCCGCTACAGACTTAATGCTTTTTTTACAGGCCCCCACCTAAAAAGAGACGCGCCGTTACTTTAATACTTTTTTCATACTTGCAGACGAAACATCGCCGGCTTCGATACACTGCATATAGGGCGCGGGCAAACCCTTGCGAGGCCCTCGCACCGAAACGTCTTCATTAATAAATCTAGAATAAATTTCAGCCCAGGCGATCTGATTATGATTGATAGAAGGCCGCGCGCCGATAGGCCTGGGGCCACATTGTACCTTGGACGTCGCCGACCACATCACACCCCTTAACACTTTTTCCTTCTCCACAGATATCGCCTATTGATCGTGGCGCCCGAACTAGTCAATCGGCTCCTTATGGGACAAACCCTCGCCAACCACACTCATCGGAATGGCCACCCGGCAGGGCGAGGCCCGCGCGCCAGTAGTCGCCACCCCGACGCTAATTGAACTTTTCCTCCCCCCACAGCAGACACATCTTCGTGATCGACCCTGGCCTAACGCATCGACGCCACGCCATCGGACGGGGTGTTATAGTTCACTTCGTCGGACCTGCCCCCCACACAATCAGCTTCGCCTCGTCACGACGCCACCACCGGCCCCTCTTAGCCGTCGAGCCGCGACGACAACAAGAACAACAACAACAACAACAACAACAATACGACAGCGACGAACAACAACAGGACGACACAGAAGAAAACTTCGACGACGGCTACAGTGGCAGTGGCACCCCCGATTTACAATTTCTAGCTGCAGACAACCCCCTACCAGAAGAGACTTTCACACAACCATTCTCATTTGCTGACATCTTTCCACGACCTCAAATTCTCCTCCCCTCATTTGCGCCACCCATCCCAGCACATCTTTCCGTTCATTTAAGCTTTCCTCCACAGCCCCCCGGCCGCCACGGCTTTGGTCCACCCCCACCCGACCCCCATGACCCCTTTCCGTCTTCATAATAAATTCATCTGTATACCAATAACATTTATTTCTCACCGTTTATTGCTGTTTCCTTTCGTATTCCAAATCACACACGAATAATGCCTATATTTCCACCTATTCGTCGTTGCAACACCAAACACCAGCGATCGCCAAAGCCACAAGCTTAATACACGCGCACAGGCCATTCTGACAGCTCCGGCCTCCAGCTGCTATAACGATATTGCACCGCCGATGCACGCGTATCAGCTGTTTCCTTTCGTATTCCACCAGCATTCCAACTCACACACGAATAATCCAGCGATCGCCCAAGCCACAAGCTTAATACACGCGCACAGGCCAATCTGACAGCTCCGACCTCCAGCTGCTATAACGATATTGCACCGCCGATGCACGCGTATCAGCTGTTACCAACTGACACACGAATAATACCTATATTTCCACCTATTCGTCGTTGCAACACCAAACACCAGCGATCGCCAAAGCCACAAGCTTAATACAAGCGCACTGACAGCGCCGGCCTCCAGCCGCTATAACGATATTGCACCGCCGATGCACGCGCATCAGCTGTTACCAAACATCAGCTGTACTGCAGCCAGCACTGACAGCCAATACCCACATCAGCGCCACAACCTTAATACAAGCGCGCCTATGCGACACGAAAAACATTTATCCGGCCTTCCGTCAAACAATGCACATAAACTCCCATAGCCTGACATACGAAACCCCCATTCGCCAGTGAGTCGTGAAAACCAGGCCACTCAATTGCCCTCCTGATCTCCAGCGCGCCGGGCGTAATCTAAACCGGTCGACTAACCTCGATGATCCCCACCCCCACCACCGCACCGGGCTAGAAGCTTCTAGAAGGTTCTAGAACCTTCTAGAACCTTCCCGCGCGTCATGATATTAACCTCGCTGATCCCCAGGGACGCCACTTCACTCTAAAATATTTCCCACCTCCCCCGTGCACCTATTTAATACTAATTGATCGCTATTTACTATTTTTAGTCATTGCTAACGTTCTCCTCCACTAATTGCGCTACTCATTTGTTACTAATTAGTACTTAATTAATTACCCTAATTTTTTACCTAATTAGTACCTGATTAGTCACTAGAGGTCGACAATCACCCTATCTATTTCCTTATTAGTGCCTCATTAGTTAGTAGATGGCGACACCCTCTTTCTCATGACCCCCATTAATCACTTTGACAGTTACTAAAACATTAGTGCTAAAAAACGTCGGAATTCTACTTATAAAAAACTCAAAAGCCTTTGATCTTAGGTCACTTCCGTTGATCGCGGCGCCTGAATCACTACTTATATATATTGTAGTTACAATGTTATGATATTATGAGGTCTCATTCAACTAGTCAGCCTTTTTCAGAACATTATCACCAAACTGATCATTCTATGCTGGCACTGAGGATGGTCACTCAGTCGTCCTCAGTCGTTCTTTTACGTTCCAAATTGAGACGTGACCGACATTAACATAATCTCCAAGTCACGAGTCCCCAATGTTGAGAACCAGGTTTTTATAATATGCATGCGTCCGTGCGTGCGTCAACAGTTTGATGGTAGTGGTTTGATGTGTATATTTCTGTGTATTGGGCAGGGATGGTGTGTATATGTGGGAATGTGTGAGGGTGCGCGCGTGCGCGCGTTTGTCTGTATGCGAGTGCATGCGTGCGCGTGTGTTTGTATGTGTATATAGGTAGGCATATGGTTTCTCGAATGTACGTCGTTTTAGCTGACGTTATGTTTTTGTGAAGTATCAATAGGCTTTATTGCTGCTACAATATACATTTCGCCGACAAGACGCGTCACTGTTCTGAAGAAAAAAATTGTCATTTCTTTCGTTGATGTAATTATTTACTTAGGCCTGTTTGCTCGCTGGGGGCAATAGGTCATCAACCATGGTCCTCCAATCTAGTCCGTTTGATGCAATTTTCTTGATTAATCTCCCGGTGTATCCCATCTGCTTTCTTTTGCTTTCCGTGTCTTTCTGTCAGGTGTTTCTTGGCCTTCGTCTTTTTCTCGTCCCTGGGTGTTACGTGTAATTGCTTGTCGTGTGATGTTTGTTGTAGATTTCCTCCGTGCATGTCCTATCCACCTCCTTGTCAAAAAGATAAGTTCTTACATAGCGCATTATGCGGTCCCCAGGACTGCTCAAAGCACTTTAATTACACTTTACTCCCTGGCAGACCTGTTCAATCGAACACCACCTCGACTTCTCTGGGAAGCATTCAGCCATACTGCAATTAATGCGCGAATACTATTCGTACACAAATATCCACCACGGTATATAGCCAGGTACTCATTCATACAGCTGGGTGAACTGAAGCAATGTAAAGTAAACGAACTTGCCCAAGGTTCGACACCGCCGCACAGGATTCTAACCCGCTTTTTCTCAGTCAAGAATCCGGAGCTCTTATCGCTGCGTTTGTTAATGAAAGTCTGTTATCTTTTTTTAGTATTTTCTGTGTAATTCATCGTGTCTCTGAGCCATAGCGTAATACTCACTTGACATTAGAGTTATATATCCTCAGTTTGGTGTTAAGCTTTAATTTTTTGCCTACCAAAAATGACCCGTGCGTGCGTATGTGCGTGGTGCGTGGTGCGTGTGTGTTTGCGTGTATGTATGTGTTTGGTGTGTGTGTGGTGTGTGCTTGCGTGCGTGCGTGCCTACGTAGGTAGGCATATGGTGTCTTTCGAATTTATGTCGTTTTAGTTAACGTTGTGTTTTTGGTGAAGTATCTGTAGGCGTTATTGCTGGTACAATATATTTTGCCACCCAGATGCGTCTCTGTTCTGAAGACATGAATGTGTCATTTATTTCTTAGAGATGCCCGCATTATAATTTAAAAACACCCCTGCCCACAATATCTTCCTAAATACATGCAACTATAATTGAGAAGACGCATACATGAGTGTGTTTGTGTATGGGTACCCGGTATGTTAAACTTTTCCACCTAGACGATTTGCATAGCAGACACGAAAAGAATGGATTTATGTTTTAAAACAACGTCAACATACATATAAGTAGTGTAGACTATATTTAATAATGTATGCCTTTCTGATCGTATTTACGCAGACGTATAGGTCTAGGCGCCATACTTATGGAGAACACTTGACAGATGGAACTAACGATACGTAGGACGAAACACACAACTAATTGTTAGTTGTATTGACAACTAATAGGAAAATATTGTGACAACTAAAACTTGGTCAGAATCGTATCAATGTTCAGTGATCAACTGAATATAAACAGAAGCACCGACGATAACACAATTACAACGTCACGGTCCTACCTTCCGAGCCGGTTGTCCGGGATGAGCAATCAGAATTTTCATCGGGCAGCTGGGTCGCATGGTAAACGAGACTTTGGAAAGTCAGTGTTGATGCTCCGCCATGTATATTTTCAGGCCGGAGATTATACCGATGCTGGGTGATAGTGGTGAATCCGAGCTCTGGATGCAATTAAGTTTCCCCGCACTGCAATGAAGAAATACGTTGGATAACCCACAGTGATATCGCCGGTGTTGGAGGTTCACGACATTCACACCCCATATACCATAACAATTACCGTATTGGGCCTAGGTTGGCATAGAATGACAGCCTATAGCTTGGAATGCCAACTATGATCCAATGTTGATAGGCCAGTGCTAGGCCAAGCATCGGAACTGCCATTGTTGAAACAACAGTGGCCCGATCTTACCCCAATGTTGGCTGCCAACATTGGCCCAATATAGTAACATACATTGGGCCAATATTGGCCCCAGTTGGAAATGAGTTCAGTGAGCCCTGGGAGCTCTGGTCTTTGTTTTTTTCATCGGCGCTCTGGGAGCTCGGGACCGTGGGGCACGTGACACAATCAGGGACGGATCCATACAGGGTAGTCTAGGGGAACCTCCAATTGTACCCCGCTTGAGGATCGCCAAAAAACCTCCACTGAACTAAATTCATATTGGGTAGACTGAGCCGGGGCTTCAGTATGACTCCGCTGTCGAATTATCGCGCTGTCGCGATGTCGCCACTCCGCCGTTGCACTGTCGGATCTTGACATTAGAAGAGCTGGCGCAGCGAGTGTTATTGAAGATGTTTTTGCCAGAACTTCAACACCACTCCGACGTCGCGCTGTCGGATCATTACACCGGAATACGATGGGAGGTGCTGTTGAACATTTATTCACAATTTTGGAAGCTCTCCAAAAACCTCCAGTTGCATCCCCTTGAAACTAACCTAAGCGTGTCCACATTCCAAAGTCTAGGGGGCACATAACGGGGCGCGTTCCAAAGATGTATGGGGCACCCCACTCTAGCGCAGGTATAGCGAAACCAAAAGAGTAGGGGGTACGTTCCCCCAGGCCTCCCCTGGATCCGCCTATGTCAGTTATGGGAATTTGCAACCGGCGTCCCATGGCGCGCGAGGATGGACGCTTGTCGTTAATGTGCAACATAAAATTGGCGCATGTGTATACTGGCTCGACATTCACGGGAAGTTGCGCACTGCGTAGCTACGGATGGACGTATCAACAATTAATGATGACGTCATTTTTTCCCACTTGACAATCAGAGGCGTACGAATTCGAAGTAGTTCCGAAGCAGTACATATAATAATAATAATAAGATAACTTCTATTGCGCCTAAATAATTGGAAACCAAGCTCAGAGGCGCGTCAAAACAAAAGGATTGGTCAATCTCAAAATCAATAAGCAGTATTCCAGTTGTCAACATATGGGTCAAGGCGCTATGGTGGAGAAGCAAGGTTGTAAAGATAAGTTTTTTAAATGACGACGGAATTTTGTAATATTTTCAACTGATCTAACACTAAGAGGGAGCATATTCTAAAGAGTTGGTGCAGCATCAACAAAAAAACCTAGTTCCAATGTTAGAGTTGACTCTAGGAACAAAAAGTAGGCTAGAACTAGATGATCGAAGCTGAATAGATTTTCTTATAGGAATAACCAGTGAAACCAAATAAGATGGTTGCTTGTTGGACAGTGCCTGGTATGTAATGGTGCAGATCTTAAATATTACACGATATCGTACAGGAATCCAATGCAAAGACTTCAAAAGTGGTACAGAGCGAGAACAACGAGGCGATCTTGTGACTACATATGTTCTCTTTAGACCCGATTCCTATGTGGCTTTTGATACAGTGTCTGGATCATTTCGTGCCATTGATTACAGCCATTATGAACAAATCATTGGCAACGTCAGGGATACACGGGTGTTTCAAACGTATAGATGTGAAACCATTGCTTAAAAGGCCGGGCCTCGATAAGGAAGTTCTGAATAATTATTGGCCTGTGTCAAACCTACCATACGTGTCGAAACTTCTCGAGAAAGTGATTGAACACCGTTTGAAAGATCTCCTGGACATCAACAATCTACACGATATTCACCAATCGGCGTCCCGCAATAATTACTCAACCGAGACAGCTCTAGTGAAAGTCAAGAACGACATCGCAGAAGCTGTTGATAAAAAAACATGTATTCGTCTTGGTCATGCTGGATCTATCCAGTGCGTTTGACGTCGTCGACCATGGCATAATGCTTAGGCGTTTTCAACACTCAATTGGTGTGACTGCAGAAGCCCTGAATTGGATGAAATCATACATTAGGGGCAGAAAACAATGTGTCTCAGTAAGCCTCGCAACTTCGTTTAATGCACATCTATGTTGCGGCGTGCCACGATGATCTGTGTTGGGACCGAAACTGTATGCATGTACACTAAACCAGTTGGAGGTATAGTGAATAAACAGAATCTACGTTACCGTTGTTACGCAGACGACACACAAATATATGTATCCATCAAACCTGAGGAGAACTGGGCCAGTGAAAGGTCAGCCATTGAAGCCTGTGTGGCGGATATTGGCGGGTGGATGAATAGAAACATGTTAAAAATTTAACCAAGAAAAAAGCGAACTCATTGTGTTTTGTCCAAACACCGGTTTCACGAAGAGTACTTAAAGTTACGCAGTTACGTAGCGTAACGTGTTTGCGTAAGCTCATGTGTTCGCTTATATTAAAAAATCACGTCATTTACTAAGACAAATATTTTAGCGTTAAGAACGTTCTTAGCCGCTTCATGAAACCGGCCCCAGTGGACACGCAAGAGCGAACACTTAACGCCTGTGTTACGTGAACTACATTGGCATTGTGCAGAAACATCAACCCAATCGTACCTTAAGATTAACGGAGAAGTCACTTCTCGTCGTACCTGTGCTGCTGACTGTAACTTATGGTAAACGTTCGTTATTCCAGCCGACACGCGGCCATGCTGTGGAACGACTTGCCTGAGACCATTAAACAATTGAACACTTTCAGCTTTTTCAAGAGACATTTAAAAACATATATCTCGTTTTAATGACATTGCTACATACTATGATTTATTCGTAATGTTTTATTCATGTGTGTATTATAAGTGTAATTTCTATGTATTTATTTATTTGTTATGTTTAAATCAACTATTTTACACTATGTATTTTTTAAATAATCTATATTTTATAATTTAATTTAATTTATGCTGCTTTATGTAAAGCGCCTGAGAACATTTTACCTCAAATGGAGTCGGTCGGTATATAAATTCCGATATTATTATTATTATTAAATGACTGGTTGATTATTATTATTACTATTATTAAATGACTGATTGACTTGCCTTTTCGTCATTTGATGCACCATTCCGTAATAAAAAAAAACCTGGAAACCAAAGAAGTGTCGTATTGTTTGTTTCACACAGTTGTGCAGTCAAAGGATGTCAGTTGATAAACAACGAAGATACGCTAATTTTCAATACCTATAGCTTATAGTCATAATCACACTCGATAGATGCATTGCAGTAGGATATTTCCGTGGGACAAGAATTAAATTAGGCTGTTGCGGAACATGTGAGACGCGGTGGCGGCACTCAGAGCATCACATTCTCAATTTAATCCTTTTGATGCCGTTTCGGACCTTGTACAAGTTCGTTCACTCCACGCAGTCCCAGTTCACTCAGCTGTATGAGTGAGTACAACGCTATAAATAGACATCGGGAGGTATTTGTGAACGAATAGTATTCTCGCACCAATTGCAGTGTAACCGACGGCGTCCCAGATAAGCCGAGATGGTCTTCAATTGAACATTTATGCCAGGGGATGAAGTGTAAAGCACTTTGAGCAGAACCAAGGACTGCATGCCATGTTATAAAAGAACATACATTTCACGTAAAGTACAGTGAATGTTGATTTTGGACATAACATAAAGCGAACGTTGCGGTAAGCTGTGCCAAACAGATTGCACACTTGTGCGTTGGCATGTTTGATCAGACGAGGGTACAGTTCCGTCGGCAAATGCATGCGACAGATCGAACTCCTTGGAGGTCGTCTTGAATATCACATAGCACTTCGATGAGCTAGGTCATTGCATATAGCTAACGACGCGTCGTCCATATCCTAATGGAAGATATGAACAATTAACATTCTGATGCAACCTCTGAATAGTAGGCCTATAGCTATGTATCCGGATTTCTAGGGTTTATTCTGGGGTACTGATACGTGTCCGTTGTTGGCGTTCGTCAGTAGCATCGTGATATCGAAAACGCAGACGAACTGTAAAATCTAATTGTTGTTTTCTCTCCTCGAACACCATTATATATAATTATCATTACAAACATACTGATCAATAAATAAAACAGTTACAAATATGATTAGCAAACATAAATTGTAGCCTCGAAATTGAACCGAAACACCCCAAATCAATAACTGGAGTAAACAACAAAAAACACAACCATAGAAGCAACCTCTTTCTGTTTTAAGTTTTGCCATTAAGCCACCGTGAAGACCTTCTTGACAATCGGCGATGCCATTTCTCGCCGGCAACGGTTGAGCTATGGTGTGCCTCATGGATCGATTCTTGGTCTCTTACTGTTCACAATGTACTGTATGCCAATCACTGCCATATTCGATAATCACCGCTTGAAATACCATATGTATACCGATGCACTCAACTCTATGTCGATTTTCCACGTGATCTGCCCTGTGACGCAGACAATGCTACCTGCTGGGCCGTATCGAACAATGCACCTTCGACATAAAACGTTGGATGGCGAACCATCAACTGTTACTACTACTAAATGAGGCAAAGACCGAAACGCACCTAGCATCAAAGTGCTACCTGCAATTACGAGAGTCGACGTGTGTGGGTGTGACATAATCCCTCAGCCGACAGTACGAGACATCGGCGTTTTCTTCGACAGTGGGCTGGATATGTCAGTGCAAGTTGCTCGTACGTGCCAGACGGCGTATTTCCAGTTGCACAACATCGCCAAGATACGACATTGCCTGACCGTTGATGCATGTAAAACCATCGTTCATGCTCTAGTGACCTCAAAGCTGGACTACGGAATTGCGGTGTTGTTTGGCATCAACGAGCGATTGCTACAGAAATTGCAACGGGTGCAAAATTCAGCGGCGCGTGTAGTAAATTTAACGCAGCAACGACGCCGAGATCACCTCAACATCATGCCCGTGTTGATCGCACTACACTATGGAACGATATTAGGGCCATAATTCCACAATGCTACATTGTCGAATTCTGACTTTCGATTATCCATTTACGATGTCATTGTGTAAGATTTTTGTCGAACAATTCACTAGAATGCAGTTTGGTCAAATATGTTTGGTCAAATACGTTTGGTCGTAAACGTTTGGTCAAATACTTTAGGTCAAATAAGTTTGCACACAAAAGTCAGCTGAAATACGTTTGCACAAAAATTTTGCTCAAATAAGCACTCGTTATATTGTTGAGCTTGTACTGCCCCTTGCGAACTACACCAACTTGCAAATACTGAAGTATCCCTTATTTTTTAAATATAATAGTAATTTCGAATTTAAGTTAGGAATGTGGTGCATCGCGACTAGCATATAGTTCTGTGATTAAACAATGTAAAAAATATGAAAGTGACACATTTTCCCGAAGCAACCCGGAGGCGCTTGGGACCAACCGCCATCGCGGACAGGCCGAGCCGCCGTCCCACCACCGCGTGCGCTGGCTCGGTCCGAGTTGTGGGCGACGTTCCAGAATTCCCGAGGACGATTAAACTTTTAAACTTGTTACATGGTCTGTCAATCTACGTGAATCATTGCACTTAAATAAACCATTATCATTAGGGGCAAACAGTCATTTCTTATTGTTTAGTCATCGAAACGTATTGCTGAAGGACATACTACAACTTGGCCCGGGTTAATTGCGATCTATCGATCAATATATAGAAGTTGTGGGCGAGTGGTATCACGTATATGCATGTGTAACCGTAGATGTGTATATTTATTATTTTAATAATAAAAAATTATTAAATTTATTTTGGCAAAACATATATTAACATTTATTTGATAAAAACCTGCTATGTTTCAGAGCTATAATTAACATGCTAAGCACATCATAGCAAAGGAACTCATTTAAAAATGAACCAAGTTAATAAACACATTAACAACAAGAACATATTCTTTGTGGCATAAGTTAGGTATATATATATAAAGTAGGCAAACTTAAGTATAGTACCATTACTTCAATCATAAACTAACCAGTGGCTACAGTTCCATATAACAGGTCTGTATTTAATAATGTTTGGCGTGTTTCAGCACTGTCTCGACAGAGTACTCGCCTTCTGGGTCTGGTGCCCTCGGTCATCTGTGAGAGACAACCAGCAATATAAGAGAATGCAGAATTGTACAAGAATGATCTGTCCACGCCGTCTCTGCTGGCAGAGAAAATGCGCCGCTGGCAAGCTTGCTTCAGGGGCAAGAAGCCAAGCAAATGGCCCGACTCCTGTGCGAAACGATCAAGGTGTACCAGAAGGACGTCTTCCCAAACCTGCTTGTGTTACTGCAGGTGGCGTGTACCGCACGCAGGCGACTACACACATACACGGCATGGGTCAGAGCAGATTGTCGAGACTAATATAGGCCTATGTGTACACTGTTTATATTACTGCAAGACGCACGTCCGCTGGATCGTGAGTCAACTAATCTTAGTAAGTTAATAGCACGGCTATTAGTAAGAATAGTCGGATCGGTAATTGTTGGGATTTCATGGAATTGCCTTTTGACGTACGCGGGGCGCAAGCTGTCGTTTGGTTCCCACGAACACAATCACGGCCGACGAAGACAACGCAACTGGGACACAGGACCTACAACTGTTTCGGTGAACTTCCGTGCATAGCGTTGGATATCTGCCAGCTATGGTAGTGTTTATCGTTAGTAGTCAGCTACTACCAAATTACATGCCTAGATAATAATTGTACGTAGGTTACCTTATTAATATAGCTTTCGTTCTAACCTCACCCGAGTTTCATTCAGTCATACTACAACGTACACGCTTGATGTACAAAAAGGCACACACAGTTGTACAAATCAAACAGCGCCAAAATATGTTGTTGTTGTTGTTTACGTAATTAATTGGTATGGCTCAATCACAATCTTCATGGCGGCCGTTTTTCTAATCAAGATGGCGACTTGGTACCATGTCGATAGTGATGGTGTCGCCAAGGTCATGGAGAACGCCAGCGTCACCAATGAGAGCGTCAGTGTCACCAAGGACAGCGCAAGTGTTACAAAGGAGGGCGCCGGTGTCACCAAAGAGAGCACCCGTGTCACCAAAGAGAGCACCGGTGTCACCAAAGAGAGCGCCGGTGTCACCAAAGAGAGCGCCGGTGTCACCAAAGAGAGCGCCGTTGTCACCAAAGAGAGCACCGGTGTCACCAAAGAAAGCACCGATGACACCGGCGCTTTCTGTGGTGACGTTGACTTGTACCATGTGATGGTGTCGCCAAGGTCACGGAGAGCGCCAATGTCACCAATGAGAGCTCCAGTGTCAACAAGGAGGGCGCCGGTGTCACCAAAGAGAGCGCCAGTGTCACCAAAGAGAGCACAGGTGTCACCAAAGAGAGAGTTGATTTCACCAAAGAGAGCGCCAGTAGTATAGAGGCTCTGTACGGTCTCAAAACCCTACTTATGAAAAATTATTTAATGACCACTAAACGATTTCGACAACCTACTTATAAAAAAGATCAAAGGCTTTTTTGACACTAATTAGTTTCGGAAACCTACTTATAAAAAACGTGATTGATGAGCGATGTAATTTGATACTAATTGGATGATTGATTACCCATACACTAGAGATGCCACCTAGCGGTGAGTGCAGAGAGTATTTTAGTCCTAGCGATCAACGCCGTACCTAGAGTGTGCTGACGTAAGCAATAATGCGTTTATTGCGCTAATATATAACCACGCTAAAACCATTGTATAAACGTCGACGATGGATCCTGGGAGATCGAAAGATTTCCGGTCCGAATCCGTTCGTCGACCTTTTTTAGATGCCACCTAGCGGCGGGATAACCGGGGTAAAACCACCACTGCATTGACCTTAGGAGCTTAGGGGTCGAGTCGGAACTTTTTAGTCTAGTATATAAGCGGTGGCGGTAGCGGGTGATCGGTAGTCGGTATGATGTCGTCGCCTATAAGGTTTGGTGGATCGCGGTCGTTCTTGTCGAATATGTATATGTGTCGAGTGTCGGCGTTCGGTCGGGGCTTTCGATCCGTCGAGCACGCCTATCAGTATAGGAAAGCGATATTCTACGACGACGTGGAAAGTGCCGAAGAAATCAAAAGGTCGCGAAGCTCTTATGCAGCGAAACGACGCGGTTACGACATTCGACTAAAGAGAACGGAAACCAAATGGACCGACGTTAGGGTGAGATGTATGAAGATGTTGTTGAGGAGGAAGTTTGATGGATCGAGCGATTTGAAGGCTGCACTGTTGGCGACCGGGGACGTCGAATTGGTGGAATGGGTAGCGAGTAGGGAGGGTTTCTGGGGTAGCGGAATCGCGGGTGATGCGGGGAAGAACACGCTCGGTAAACTGTTGATGAAGTTGCGCGATGGTTATAAAGACGCGTAAAAAAGTGTTCGTCGTTCAGTCGTGAAAAATGAACGGACCGTCGTTGAAGCATCCTTTTACGTGTATAGTAGCCGGTCCTACGGGATGCGGTAAGACGACGTTCGTCGAGCGTTTGATACGTTACGACACTATGATCGATCCGCCGCCGGAGAAAATCCTGTGGTGTTACGGACAGTGGCAGAGCGGCTACGCGTCTATGTCTTCGAAAATAGAGTTCGTAGACGGCCTGCCGGATCCGAAACGTTTAGACGGTAAAGCGAGAACGCTTCTAGTACTCGACGACCTCATGGAGGAGACCGATAGCCGGGTGACGGTACTATTTACTAAAAAAGTCATCATTGTAATACGTCGGTCGTACAATTGCGACAGAACATGTTTCCGAAAGGGAAAGAAAACCGTACAATCAGCCTGAACGCTCAATACATAGTGCTATTCAAGAGCCCTCGAGACGCCGGTCAAGTAGGTCACCTAGCGAAACAGATGTACCCGGGAAAGGTCAACTACATGATAGAGGCTTTCAAAGACGCGACGTCGTCGGCGTACGGCTATCTATTCGTGGATCTGAAACAGGAAACGGAAGAGGACATGCGCCTGCGTACGTGCATATTTCCGGACGATCGCCTTCAGTACGTGTACGTAAGGAAGGGTGGCGGTGGTGGTGGTGGTGGTGGTGGCGGCGTCGGCGGACTATAAGAAGAGAGGGACGACGGGGCGTACGTTTATTAGTCGCTATGACGGGGCGCGCGGTGGCAGCGAAGAGACGATCGAAGGTGGCGGGACCGACGAATCAAATAAAGAGACACATCGTCGCCCTGCAGCTGTTGGAGAGACATAGGCGGAACATCGCTCTGCGAAAAGCCCTACTCGCCCACGCGGACACCGGTCTCATTTGTAGTCTGTGCGATTGCGCGTACAACATTCTGAAAGGGAACGTGAAGTTGTCGCCGAAACAGAAACGCGTGTTGTCGAAATACCGGGATCACCTGCGTAAACTCGTCGACAAACACGTTACGCGTAAGCAGAAGCGTGTCATCTTGCAAAAGGGTGCGGGTGGTTTTCTGACGGCCCTGCTAGCGCCGTTAGCGAGTACCGTTCTCCTGCCGCTGCTCAGACAGGTGTTCGGCAGCAGCGGGTGATTGATGCAGTACGCGAAGAAGATGGCGTTGGTCGATCCACGATTCGTGGAAAGCCTTCTGCCACGTGTCGATCAGTCGTCGAGCACGCCCTGATCACGTGTGCTGAGTAGCCTTGACAGCGACATGAAGGACATTCTAGAACGTTCGGATTTATCGGAACGCGAAAAGGTAGCGTCGTATAATCAACTGCTAAGTCGGTACAATACGATAGAGGCGGCTCGAGCGGCGCAACCGGTACGCGTGTCGGTGGTCAACAGCGGCGGCGAGACACCAGCGGTGCCGGCGGCAGCGGAGGCGGAGGCGGCGGCGGCGGCGGCGGCGGCGCCACCATCGTCGGAGGTGATAGAGCGCGAAATCATAGCCAGTATGCCGAAAATGTTGAAAGGGAAGACGGGACTGCTGATCGAAAAAATGAAAGCCGATCCGTTGTGTCGATGGAACGATCGCGGTGAATTCGTGTACGACGGTAAAACGATCGCGGGGAGTAATATGGTCGATCTAGTAAACGATCTCATGCGAACGAGATCGAAGACGACGGCGCCCGTAGGATGGCGGGAGTTCGGATTGCACATGAAGGATATGAATATCCCTATGGAATTCGTAGGCAACCCGCGCTATCGATCGTACATGGAGCGACGACAGAAGCACCTACTAGAAGAGGCGATGATGATGCCGACGACGTCTAGTTCATCAGCGCCGACGGAGTGGAGACGTCGTCGGATGCGAGGCGAACCTAAACGCAGACAACAATCCTCTTCGTTGGGCGTCACGGCGTGGGATACGTTATTGTGATGCCGTCACGACGCGCGATCATCGTCGGCTTCACCATCGCGCTTATCGCACTCTATACGTGTATAATAATCATCGTATCATCGTCGTCGTCGTCGTCGTCGTCATGGTGTCCGGGTGGAGTCGTCGTCCAAAACGAAAGCCTCGACAGCAACGAAACGTCGACGTCGACGACGACGAGCTGAATAACGTGTACTTCGATCCGAAACGGGTGGGGAGTTACGGAGGCGTCGACGCGTTGCACCGGGCGTCGAAGCTCCGACGTCCGGCCGTCGAGAGGTGGCTAGCGTCGCAGGACGCCTATACCCTACACAAACCGGTTAGACGTAATTTCAAACGACGTCGCGTCATCGTAGGCGGTCGAAACCAGCAGTGGCAAGCCGATCTGGTCGACTTGACTAGACTGAAAACGCACAACGACGGTATAACATTCCTATTGACGGTGATCGATGTGTTTTCGAAGTGGGCGTGGTGCGTTCCGTTGAAGAGTAAGTCCGGTCCGTCGCTCGTCGCGGCCTTCGAGCGCCTGCTGAGCGACGACGAGACACCGAACACGCTGCAGACCGATAAGGGGAGCGAGTTTTTGAACCGACCCCTGCAAACGTTGCTAAAGAGTCGCGGCGTTCATCATTTCGTGACGCATAACGAGGAGACTAAAGCGAGCGTCGTGGAACGGTTTAATCGAACTTTGAAGACGCGTATGTGGCGCTATTTTACGAAACACGAAACGCCGCGCTACGTAGAGGCGTTACCGGATTTCGTGCGATCGTACAACAACGCCTACCACCGAAGTATAGGTAGGACGCCGGCGAGTGTCGACGCGACGAATCAGGAGGCCGTATGGCAACGACTGTACGGTGACGTCGATCAACGATGACGAAAACCGAAACTACGCGTGGGAGATCACGTACGTATCAGCAAGACGAGGGGTCAATTCAAAAAAGGATACATGGCTAACTGGAGCGAGGAGCTGTTCATCGTCGTAGAGGTGCATCCGTCCGAACCGCCCGTTTATCGCCTGAAGGACGACGCCGAGACGCCGATAGAGGGCGCCTTCTACGAACCGGAACTACAACGCGTAGTCGTTCCGAAAGACAAACTATATCGCGTGGAGGCGGTTCTACAGCGACGTCGGCGTCGTGGCGGCGGCGGCGGTTCGGAGGCGCTCGTAAAATGGAGCGGATATCCGGCCTCATTCAACAGCTGGATCGACGCCGAGTCGCTCGTGGACCTATAGTAGCGGCGATGAATCGTTGGATGCGTCACACCGGCTGCTGGCTACTGCACGAGGCGGGAATATGCAACGGATCTTCGTTCTTACAGTATAAAGGTCCCTGCTGCATCGATAGCGCGCAGTGGCGCGACGATGTGCGACGACGACGAAACTACCTCGAGTGGCGATCGTCGAGGAACGAACGCCGAGCAATCATCCGTCGTCGACGAGCACGACGACGCGGACTCCATCGAAGCTACAACCACTGCCGAACCCGTTCCATGGCGAATCTGCGGCAACGAATGCCCTAAGGCCGAAATCGTATTCCTCTGTCAGGTCGTCGTCCTGTACTTCGTCATCGCCGTTAGTATATACAATCTGACGAAAGGTCAAGGTGACTCCAACCTGTGGACGGCGCTGTTGAGCAGCTGTCTCGGTTACCTGCTCCCGAGTCCGTCTATGAGTGTCGGCGGCGGCGAACGTCGACGACAACACGATGGCGGTCTCGTCTGACTTTTACCTGACGCTGCCGAGCAACGCGTCTATGAAACGTCACCCCGAAAATACGTTGACGCACAACGTCACGTCTTTGCCGCGACGTTTCGACCTGTCGGGGGAGTGGGAATGCGGCGCGGTGTCGGTACAGAATCCGCACACGTGGTACAACGTGAGAAAGAAGGACGCCTACTTCTATCTGACTTGCGCGGCGGGCGAACCGGGTGTTTACACGCAGATAGACAAAGACGGCTCGACCGTGCTGATATATTGTCAGACGACGATTCCTCACGGTTTCTACAACAACGTATATACGTTGTTGCACAATATCAACGAGGCGCTAGATAAATTACACACCGATAAGGTCAAGGCCGTGCTAGAATACTGCGCCGTCTCTAACCGATTTACGCTACGTATATCAGGCGGGTGTCGAATTCATCATACCTCATTCGAGCCGTCTGAGCTACGTGCTAGGTTTCCATACCAACACGATCATGAGTTCGTCCGCGTTCGGTCCCGCGCCGGCGGTGAGGCCCGTCATCAGCACCTCGCCCGCCTCGTACACGTTCGAGTACGAAGGTCGCAATACGTTGAATATGTCGGCGGGCATCGAGAGTCTGTACGTGTACACGGATCTCGTGGAACCGCGCGTCGTCGGTGACGTGTACGCGCCGCTCCTTCGAAACATCGCCGTCCGCGGTGAGAACGGTGACGTTATTTCGGAAACGTTCGATCGCGTGCAATACGTGAAGCTGCTGCGGAATCAATTCGACGAGATCGAAGTCGATATAAGAGACGATCACGGCCAACCGATACCATTCGAGCAGGGGAAGGTGGTGACGACGCTTCACTTCAGACGCTGTAAATCGAAATTGTTTTAACATGTCGCCGTCGTCGAAGAACCCGTACGTGGACTACTACGTTCGTCAGGTCGGCGGACAGCTGCCGGTCTTCGTCGGTGCTCGGGGTCAACGAGGTCACGGTCTGGGTAATCTCTTCGGGAGTCTGTTTCGAAGCACCATGCCGCTTATCAAGAGAGACGCGTTGGCGTTGGGAAAACGCGCGCTCAACACCGGCATGCACGTGGCGCGCGACGTCGTCGCCGGCGGCAATCTGAAACAGTCGATAAAAAGACGCGCGAAGGAGGCCGGCGCCGATCTTCTCGACGGCCTATTGAATTCGCAGCAGCCAAAGAAGAAGCAGAAGAAGAGGAAGAAACAAACGCAGCAGCAGCGTCGCCCCCGCGGCGGCGTCGGCATAAAGAGAGCGCGCCTAGCGGCGACGGCCGTCAGTAGGCGGAAGAGACCGCGTCGAACGTACATATTCGACGAGTAACGATGGCGTTCGTGAACGGCTCGACGCGCGAGGACGAACTGGACCTGATCAGCGGGCCGGTGACGCAGACGAGCATCGAGAGTAGTCAGTGGATCGTCTACCAGCCGCTGACGACTCTCGACGCCGGCGGCCTTATCGAGTTCCCAGGTTCGGGCGAAAACTATACGGACCTTCGAGTGTACGCGCGCTTCACAGTGACGCGTGGGGTCGGTACCGATCTGTTGGCCGCCGCCGCGGTGGCGCCGGTCAACAATTTCCTGCATACGATGTTCAGTCAACTCGACGTGTCGCTGAACAACACCCTCGTGTCGCTGTCGATCAATACGTACGCGTACCGCGCCTACGGAAGAAACAAACGCAGCAGCAGCGCCGCGGCGGCAGCGGCATAAAGAGAGCGCGCATAGCGGTGACGGCCGTCAGTAGGCGGAAGAGAGCGCGTGGAACGGACATATTCGACGAGTAATTGCGTTCGTGAACGGCTCTACGTGCGAGGGCGTGAAGGCCGAACTGGAGCTGTTCAGCGGACCGGTGACGCAGACGAGCATCGAGAGCAGTCAGTGGACCGTCTACCAGCAGCTGACGACTCTCGACGCCGGCGGCCCTATCGAGTTCCTCATCCCGGGTTCGGGCGAAGACTATACGGACCTGGCGAGTCTTCAAGTGTACGTGCGCTTCAAAGTGACGCAGGGGGACGGTACCGATCTGGCGGCAGCCGCCGCGGTGGCGCCGGTCAACAATTTCCTGCATTCGATGATCAGTCAAATCGACGTGTCGCTGAACAACACCCTCGTGACGCCGTCGACCAATGCGTGCGCGTACCGCGCCTACCTCGAGACGCTGCTGAGTTACGGTAGCGACGCGAAACGTTCGCATCTCACGGGTTCGTTGTGGTACAAAGACACCGCCAGACGGATGGACACGCTCGGCAACGCCAACGTCGGGTTCGAGGCACGACGCGCCATGACGGCCGCTAGCAACGAGGTGGAGATGATGGGACGCGTGCACGTCGACGCGATTATGCTAAACAGACACATACCGAACGGCGTCGATACGAAAGTGCGCATAGTGCGCTCGAAGGACGCCTTCGCGCTCATGGGCGCGCAAGCCGTACCGGGGTGGCGCGTCGTGCTGCAGGCGATTCGACTGCACGTGCGAAAAGTGAAGTTGAACCCGGCCGTCCAGGGTTGGGAACGGCTAAGTTTCCGATGCGGCGCGTCGACTGCAAATCGTTCTCGATAACGGCGGGTACGCTATCGCACACGCACGAGAACCTGTACATGGGTGCGATTCCGAAACGCCTCTTCCTCATGATGATCGATAACGTCGCCTACAACGGCGACTACACTAGAAATCCGTTCGACGCGCGTCACAACGATATAAACTTCCTCACGTTCGTCGTCGACGGACGTCAGGTGCCGAGCAAGCCGCTGCAGCCGGACTTCCCGCACAACCGGTACGTGCGGAGCTACATGAATCTCTTCGAGGCGAGCGGAAAGACGTACGAGGACGAGGGGAACGACGTATCGCGCACGGACTTCGGCGCCGGCTACACCATCTTCGGTTTCGACCTGACCCCCGACTGTTGCGACGGCGACCATTTCAACGTCGTGCGTCAGGGGAGGGTGGCCGTCGAATTGCATTTCGGGACGCCGCTACCGCTTCCGGTGAACGTCGTCGTGTACGCGGAATTCGAGACGGTGATGGAGATCGACCGGAACCGGAACGTCGTGTACGACTGTTAGTAACTATGGACACGTTTCAACTGATGCGTCGTCTGGAACGCGATACGTACGCTAAACGTATCGTCGTCGGCGTCGTGCCTAAAGACGCGCTACTTACCACCGCCGCCACCACCGCCGTTTACCCGACGGCCTTCGTGTGCAACACCGACGACGGCGGCGAATCGGGAGAGCACTGGGTGGCCGTCTACGTGGACGCCGACCGAGGAGGCGTGTACTTCGATTCGTACGGTCTGCCGCCGCTGCACGCCGACTTCCGCGCGTTCCTGCGCCGTCACTGCGGCGACGCGTGGACGTACAACGACAAGCGGCTGCAGAGCGTCATCTCTAACGTGTGCGGACAATATTGCGTCGCCTACCTTCTCCTCCGATGTCGCGGTATGCCGTTGACGACGTTCCAGAGCCTATTCGGCACCAATCGGGTGACCAATGACTGTCTCGTATACGATTTATTAAAACCTCATTAATTTCGCTGTCGCTTTTACGTGTATAGTAGTAAAAATAAAAAACAAACAAATGTACACAATTGTTGGTGGTGTTTATTATTATTACCCTACCTATACATACATACATACATACATACAGAAACTACCCCTAGGGGGTGGTGGGGGTTAGGTTAGTAGTAGACGAGTTAGACGAGAGTTGTTGTTTACGAGTTAGACGAGTATCGGCGTCGTTGTGACGCCGTCGTCGAGCACGCGGCGTTTAGCGTAGAAGTAGCTCAACGCCGCGCGCTCTCGTCAACACGGACGAGTCTTTCACTTGGAAACCGCGGTTCCAGCCGACGCCGTTGCGACGGTCGCGCATTACGGCGAGGAAGGTGTGCTCGTCGATGTTGTCGTTCTGTCGCTTGCTCAGTCCCTTCGTGCTGTACTTCGGTCCGGCGGCGCCGCCGAAGCAGTAGTAGGTTTTGCTGCACAGCGCCACGATTCCGTCGCCGCGCCACTCTTCCTTGAAGAGTCCCGGCGTTCGACGATCGAACAGGCGTCGGCGCGCGCAGCAGGCCGGCACGTCCTCCCACGCTAGTCCGGCGACGCGCCGTCGTACGTTGGCGTCCACGTGCGCGTCGCAGCATTCGGCCGGAAACCAGAGCGAACGATTCCGGAAGTAGTGTTCGCGACGTTCTTCCGGTACGAGCGCGTCGACGTCACGTCCGGCTAGGGCGATGTACGCCAAGTCCGTGTCCATAGCGCAGTACTGGAAGAGCGGACGGGGAATGTAGGCGTCGACGAAATCGAAATAAAATTCCAGCATTCTCAATTTTGCGTACTGCAGTACGAAATAGCCGATATGTATCGGCAGGCCGTAGACGATTTTGCGCTTATTCAGCGCCACCTCGTACAACGCATCGTCGACGACGACGTCGAGTTGCCGGACGCGCCGATTGTTGACGAGCATCGACGCGCCGACCGGCGTGGCGTACTTTATTTCCCGGTGCCGATCGACGCGCGTAATCGTTTTCCCGTAGGAACTGTTGCCGAGAAGTTTAAAGGTATCGGCGATGATCGATTTGTCGAGATCGATATCGCCCTCGCGTCGCGCCGTCGAGACCGCGTCGCCGAAGCGGTGAAAGCACGCGATCGGCGCGTACTCGACGATCTGGTAGACGCGCTCGACGACGAGACCGTGCGCCAGATACCAGCGTAGGAGCGGCGTCGCGAGCACGATCGCGGCGCCGAAGTAGCTACCGACGAGCGTCCGTTGAGGTCGCGTGAGGAGATCGTGCGACTCGGCGTAGTCGCGCATGAACGGGCTGAGATCGTCGCGCACGATATCGACGTTCTTGAATACGGGCTGCATCTCGGCGAACTTGTCGCGCAGCGCTTCCGGCACGGCGATATCGCACTGCACGAGGCCGAACAGAGAGCCGTCGCGCACCGCCTCCAGTATCGTCGAGAGCGTAATGGCGGTCGGTGGTGGCCGCCATCGTGACGTGTCGGGCGGCGTCGGCGCCGCCGGCGGTCGCACGGCGCGCCACTGGCACTCCCACATTTCGACGACGTCATCGACGAAACGGCGCAGGTAGGCGGTCACGGCGATCGTCGCGGCGTACAGCGTCGTCATCGGTTGACCGTTGACGGCGATCGTCGTCACGTGCGCCTGACACGTCGGGCAGCCGTGAAAATAGCAGCCGTGAAATTGATACGCCGTTCGCGTGGCTGCGTACCAGCCGTCGACTCGGTGCTTTCCGACGCGCTTCTCGCGTCCGTTCAACTGGTGACGTATACGCGCGCCGGTTTCCGCCTCCACGCAAATCAACCAGTCCACGGCCATACGACCGTAGCGGTGCACGCGTTCCGCTCGAAAGGCATTCTCCGCGCGTCGGCGCGTGTACCAGCCCGTCGGCATCTCCTGCATTATTGCCCATAGATAGAGGCCGTTTGCGTCGAAGCCTACTATCGGTCGGCACGGCGCGCCGTTGCCGCCTCGAATCGACGTTACGTCGGCCTCGTGGTGGCGAGTGAAGATGATTGACGGGCCGCCGACGATCTGAGCCTGCAGCAGACGGTGCAGATCTTTGTTCGGCTCGTTGAAGAGCGAGAAATGGATCGACGTCGGCAGGTCGTTGAACAGGTACAACAACGTCAACCCCGGTACGCTGATGGCTTCCTTGAACATGTCGATACGTCGGCGCCGATAGAAGGCGAACTGGCGATCGACGGCCTCGAGAAACGGCGCCACGTCACGATTGTTATACCACACAAGAAAATCGCGCATCGACGTCATGCCCTCGTCACGCCACGCCGTCGCGCAAATCTCGTACGCCTCCGCGGAGATTCCCTCGCGTTTCAGCTGGCTGTAGAAAGCTTCGCGCGACGGCAGGGCGGTTTCGTCCAGACGCGTCAACGCGTCGATATGTTCGTACGGAAAGTAGCCCTTCGTTGCCGAGCAACCGTACGCTTTCAGAAAGCGATCGTAGCTAACGCCGGGCGCGAGGTAATTCGTTATGTCCAGGAACTTCAACGTCGTCGTCGACAGACACATGTAATTGTTCTGACGTTTAATGGTAAACGCCGACGACGTGTGCTGCGCGTCGCCGATTATGAGCAGGGGGGTCAAGTATTTGTTGACGACATTGTGGTCGTACTTACCCGAATTGAATCCCAATACGGGCATTTGACGAAGGTGCGTCCACAGCCGGTCGGTGAGAGTGGCGTACGGTGAAGCGTCGGCGTCGTCGTTGCATCGTCGCCGCCAGTCGGCGTCGAGCGCGTCGAGCGCTTCGAAGGTCGCGTCGTAGCGGGGACGTAGAATCGCGCACGCCACCGCGCTCACCTCTTCCAGGTCGTCGATGAGGCGACGCGCGAGTTCCGTCGAATCGCCGGTCGTGACGTAACAGCGCGCCGCTTCGTGACCGGGCACGTTCGACGCGACGCTCACGCTGAGCATTTCGTGTCGCGCGATCCAGCGGCATTTGTCGGTATCCGTCGGCAGATCGTTATCGGCGAAATAGCACTCGAAATCGAACGTCGCGCGGTACGGGTAGTAGCGCAGGTCGTCGTCGCCGACGTCGATGCCTTCGTCGTCGAGCCGCTCGAATACGGACGGCGACGGTCGGTAGACGCCGCCGGGGAACACGTGACGAACGACACCTTCGCACGTCGCTTCGTGACGTCGTAACTCACGCGCGTTCCGCCAGAGAGCGTTGCCACATTTCCCGCACTTGTACGTTTTCGTGTACGCGCGCGGATCGCTTATGTACGAGAAGTGCGACTCGTACAGGTTGACGTTCAGCGTCGTGGGGTGCGCTTCGCGCGATCGACGGACTAGTTCGGCGACGTCGTTCGTCAGTCGACGATAGACGACGACGTTGATGCCGAAAACCGTCTCCACGCGATCCAGTTCGTTCAGGCGCACGCCGTTCGAGGCCGACGTGCGCGCGGCGCGACAATACCGCGCGTGCAGACGTTTAGCGACTTTCGTTAAACGGTTCGTATCGATGTGGCGGCCACTTTCGCCTCGTCGGTGACCTTGCAGGTGGAGTCCGATGCATCGGAAGAGACACAGATGGTCGTCGTAGGGCGTGCCTCGATGATCTTTCGTCAACGACACGATGGCCCTGTTGAGGCGCACGTAGGCGGGAAGCGTCGCCACGCCAACGCAGCCGATAGGATGATTGACGATGACGTTCACGAAGTAGGTGGCGTTCGTTACGAGCTCGACGATCCACCCCGAGTCGGGGCGCTGCGCGATGGCGTACTGCAGTACGTCGGTCGTACGCACGGCGTCGAGGAATCGTTCGAATGAACGGCTATCGGTGACTAGGGCGGGTGTTTCGAGAAGGCGACCGCAACAGTTACACGAAGAATGAAAATATCGTTACCGACCCGACACCTTGTGGCGTAATACAAAACCATAGCTTACGTTAATTTTAAACGCTTTCTTTTGTTCGCGAAACATTTCCCTCAGACGCGGTTCGAGCACGCGCGTACTCGTACAGGCGGTCATACGATAGTTGTAACGCGACTGTACGGCACCGCGCGCTACCGACGTCTCTATGCTACGCCGGTGCTCGTCCACGATACGCTGTAGATCGTCGGGTGACGGCGACGGCGCCCTAGCGGCTGCCGCCTCCGCCACTGATTCATTACCAGGAGGTGGCGACGTCTGATGGCCACACCGCAGCTTGAGATGTCGTAGCATAGCGTGACGCGCGGTGAATATCGCGCCACATTTTGGACACCCTCGACGTTTTACGCATAGCGCTTCGTCGCCGCAACTTTTCGAACTCTTTATGTGTCGTTCTAACGTCGACTGTGTCGCGAAATAGCGCCCACATTTCGGACATTGCCATCTAGTAGGTGGTGGTGGCATTCTCTCTAATGATATTTTTTCGAGCACTGCTATTTATAACAGCGACGGTGACGGTGACGGTGGTGGTGGTGGTGGTAAGTACACCCTAGCGGGAGGAATGTGGTGGTTGCGCGAACTAACGGTCATTTTTATAACTAAGGTACGGTGGGGAATGTGTTTGTGAGTAGCGGTAATTTTTCTAACTAATGTTATAACGGTGGGGATTTGCGCTAGCGGTAATTTTTATAACTAATGTACGGTGGGGAATGTGTTTGCGCTAGCGGTAATTTTTCTAACTAATGTGGGTAACTCGGAAACGGAAAGTACATTTTCAACGTTTTATTCGGTACTCTTACAACATTCAAACACAGCGTTGTCGTTGAAGCCTTTGTTTCAATAGCTAGCAAATATTAGCAAAATGTTCTCTATTCTACTAGTGTTCGTTCGTGCTTCTTCATTCCAGTCCGCTCCGGCGTTGCACGTACGTGTGCACGGCCAACTCGAGTTGCACGCGATTCATATAATCGCGCCAATTTGTTCCCAACAACCAGTTCGACACAAACTGTACCAAATACAACTCTCCTGCACGGCCCGTTTGCGGCTGCTGATCACCGGAAGAAGTCGACACCGTAGTTTCGTGTAGAATATGCACTAGTCTCGTGAAACAGGGGATGAGCGATCGACGCAGGAACGTTTCGATGACGCCGTTGAAATAGCGCGTCACAATACAGCCCGGCTTATCGAAACGTTGCATGTATACACGATTTGGCCGCCCCGCGCGATAGCCGGGCATGTGAACGTATGGACAGCCTTCATTCGGATCACATACCCCGCATTGATCACGCGCCTTCTCCAGAATCATTTCGCCGAGAGTCTCGGCGACGAGATCCATCGCCAGCCGTTCGTAACGCCCGACCAACTGACTCCGGCTCGGCACGACAATTTGCCGTTGGCACGTCCCCAGCTCCTCCGATACGCTCCAGTACGGCGAGCACGTCGGTCCCATCGTCCCCAGGCTTTCGTTATACGTCGGTGGAGCGGGACGCATTCGGTTCGAACCGCCCAGCGCCTCCTCGATGATCGCCTCCAATACGTAGGCGTCACGGACTCCACTACCCTACAGCTCAAAGCAGTTCTACTCTTTACGAATCACCGTCAGGAACGCGTGTAGGAAGTCGCTCATACACTCACGCCTGGTGTGTTGCATCAGAGCGTCCTACAAACACATTATTATTATGATTAGTCCGCCTCCCTCTTGTTCTCTTCCTCATCCCTCTTTATCGACCCCTGCACACCGCGTTCCAACAACGTTCTTACGATCGAGGCAACCTCGTCGTACTAAGCGCGAATCCTTTCGTTGTTTGCAAGCATTTTTTCCAGTACGCAGCGCACTTCCTAAAGCATATAAAAGCACAACTGTTAGTACATCAAACTACTACAAAATAGGCTTGCTTCGTAGGCCAACCAAAACGCTCTTATATATTGTTCGGCCGACTCGGCTAATAGTTGAAAGCTCTCCTCGGATAGTTCCCGACCACGACGATCTCTCATTCGTTGTCGTTCGTTCGCATGCGTCAATAAATCTACCAGTATCGGCCAATTTTCCTCCTACAAACAACACAAGACAACAACACATTAGTCATCGTCGTCGACGATGACGTATCTCTTTAGTGTGCGGACTGTATACGAGGGCTCCCCGTTCCAACTCGTCTTCCGCACACTAATATCAACTTTAGTACCGGCTAACTCGAGCACGGTATCGCGGAGATCCTCCTCGTTCAATTCCGTCAAGTACTCGGCCGTGTACTCGACGAGATTAGACATTTGGCTATCAAACAACGTAAGCCAAAGCTCGTCTTCCTCCTCCTCGCCGTCCTTCACCATCACACGCAACGCGAAGAAATATGTCGGTACCGACACTTCACCGTGCGTTCGACATATCAGGGCCCCGGCTTTGCTTGTCTGCAATTTCCGGCGACAACGGGAACATCCCAAATAGGTGGCGCCGGCCTCACCTTTGTACGAGACGGCGTCGATCATAACGGGCGACAGGAGTTTATACACACCGTTGACAGCACACTTCAGATGTCTCAGACTCACCACTGTGGCGCGCGTCGACGCCGACGATTCACGCTCCATAGAACCGCTCCGCGACAGGACTGGGGGCTGGTCAGCCGTCTCGTCGGGCTCCAAGGACGCCTCTTCAGCGCTTCGCTTTCGCCCGACAGTCAACGGAGCCGCAATGAGCGCGACGGGGCGCTTAACGGATGGTGACGCCCCCGTTGACACGGCTGCAATCAGCGGCGAAGGTTGACTGCTGCTGGCCGCCTTCATTGACTGCTTGCGCGGTGCCTTCGTCTTTTTTGGTTGTTGTTGTTGACTTTCATCCGCCATGTTGTCTATCGCGGAAGAACGTCTGCTGCTTGCTGCTCTGCTGTTGTAGAAAGAATACACGTTAGAACTTCAGCGTCATACAATATAGCATTTTTATCAACCGTTTTATACCTTTTCCAAATAACACGCATGCGCACTTCACGCTAATACGTCATCTTACTCAATTATCAGCGTGCGTGCCTCGTACATTTCAGACATTTTGTTTTCGGAAAAAAGTTTCCGGTCACGTCAGTACATTCGCCGTTACATCTCTCTTTACATAAAATTTATCTAATATCGATGCATCTCCCGTTTCCTGACCCCCCCCCCGTGATCGTATACAACGTTTAATTTCTTGCTTTTAACGTTTCCTTTATCGTTTGTAAAAATCCTTTGTTCTCCGTTCACATTCCAATCACGTTAAGTCACGCGCAACAGATGTCACACATGTGCTCTTAACGCATTCTGCCTAGTCTACCGAGGAATTTGTTTTAGGAAAAAAGTTAGCGTTCACGTCAGTGCATCCATTGTCAAATGTGACTTTTACAGCGAGTTTCTCTAATATCGATGCATCTCGTGTTTCCTGACCCCTCAGTGATCGTATACAACGTTTAATTTCGTGCTTTTAACGTTTCGATTATTGTTTGTAAAAATCCTTTGTTCTCCGTTCACATTCCAATCAAGATAAGCCGTAGTGTCATGCGCCGCCGCCACCGCTGTTTGACGACGCGCACATTTCATACACACTTTTACAGACACGCGCACACGACGCCTATACATCGCTCCACCACAATTTTCATCTAACATGGCCACGTCCACGACAACGCAACGGTAAGACATGTAAACAGTAACTACATGCATGCATTTTATTTAAACAATTGTAAGTACGCGTACATGCATGCACGTTTTTACTACAGCTGTTGTAAGTACGCAACATGCATGCATGCATGTATTTTATCGTTTAAATAGTACGCATGCATGTATTTTACTGTTTAAACAACTACGCCTGCATGCATGCATTTTAATTTACCGTTTAAACAATTGTAAGTCATTTTATTTTTACTACAGGCATGCATTTTACCGTTTAATGTATCATTTTATGTCATCATTTTATTTTATTTCACAACCTTGTAATGTTATTTTACCATTTAAACAATGCATGGTTCTCATCCTTTGTTTAAAATGTATTGTTTTTTTTTATTTCATATGCATGCATTTTATTTTACCATTTAAACAATTGTAAGTCTCATTTTATTTTTACTACAATTAAGTACGCATGCATTTTACCGTTTAATGTCTCATTTTATGTCATCATTTAAACAATGCATCATCACAACCTTGTAATGCATCATTTTACCATTTAAACAATGCATGGTTCTCGTCCTTTGTTTAAAATGTGGTTTTATTTCATAGACCGATCCAACTGCCTACAACCGGCGCATCGACGACGTCGACCAAGCCAACATGCACGGTCGCACCATTCATCCACACGTCGCCGCCTCCTACGCGCGTCATCACGCCGACAGGCACTGACAGCTCTGACGACGACGACGACATCGCCGATCTGGCTCGAATATTTCTCGCGAAGCAGGCCAATGGCCTATGGAAAACAATCGTGCCTCGCGAACTATATCGTCGGGAAGGCTTCGGTTCCCCGGAGAGTACCAGGCAACCCGTTGGCCGAATGCTCGCCTATCATCCACAATAAATATTTCAGTCACTACTCACGTTTTCACGCGTCTGTTTCCAATGCATAAACACCCTACTGAACGTTAGTGTATTTATGCATTTGATTTTCACTGTAATCCCACGACTAGATGTATTTAAACGCATTGGTTTCGTTTTAATCCTTCCACCAGAACGTTGTTTACCGTTAGCCAGCTATGCTGTCATCCAGGGGTCAAAGTCCACTAGAGCAGCAGCCGGCCGGCGCCTTATCGCTGCAGCAGCAGTCGTCGCTCTTGCTGTCAACATAGGGTACAGCGCGCCACTCACATAGGGATGACGGGGGTCGACGTTTATACAATGGTTTTAGCGTGGTTATATATTAGCGCAATAAACGCATTATTGCTTACGTCAGCACACTCTAGGTACGGCGTTGATCGCTAGGACTAAAATACTCTCTGCACTCACCGCTAGGTGGCATCTCTAGTGTAGGGGTAATCAATCATCCAATTAGTATCAAATTACATCGCTCATCAATCACGTTTTTTATAAGTAGGTTTCCGAAACTAATTAGTGTCAAAAAAAGCCTTTGATCTTTTTTTTATAAGTAGGTTGTCGAAATCGTTTAGTGGTCATTAAATTCTTTTTTATAAGTAGGGTTTTGAGACCGTACAGAGCCTCTATACTACTAGCGCCGGTGTCACCAAAGAGAGCGCCAGTGTCACCAAAGAGAGCGCTGATGTCACCAAAGTGAGCGCCGGTGTCACCAAAGAGAGCGCCGTAGTCGCCAAAGAGAACAAAGGTGTCACCCAAAGAAAGAACCGGTGTCACCAAAGAAAGCGCCGGTTTCACCAAAGAAAGAACCGGTGTCACCAAAGAAAGCGCCGGTGTCACAAAGGAGAGCACCGGTGTCTCCAAGGATGGCGCCGGTGTCAGCAAAGAAAGCGCCGGTGTCACCAAAGAGAGCGCCGGTGTCACCAAGGAGAGCGCCGGTGTAACCAAAGTGTGTGTGTGTGTGTATGTGTGTGTGTGTGTGTGTGTGTGTGTGTGTGTGCGCGCGCGCGCGTCTGTGTGGGTGAACCAATACCCAACATGGCATTTGATGTGTTCGTGGACTTCTGGCAGGACTGAAATCACTAGCTTGTGACGTGTCAGATTCAGGGCAGTGGGTTTGTATTGGGAAAATGTGCACCCTCATCGTGAGAAGCTGTTTACGGGCTTGTATGTGTGAAATTCCATACGTTGGTATGTGCACGTGCGCACCGCACGAGACACCTCATAACAGGCACACGTGGATTCAGGCTTGCAATTATAGGCATAGGCCTATAATTACAGGCCAAGGGCCGGTTTCATGATGCGTACTTAAAGTTACGCAATTACTTAGCGTCACGTGTTTTGCGTAATTCCTGTTTGCCAATATTTAAAAAATCGCGTAATATAATAAGTCAATCATCTTAGCGTTAGGAACGTTCTTAGTCGTTGCATGAAACCGGGCCCAGAAACAGTGTAGCCTTTTAACAGAATCCAGGTCAAAATCCTATGTAGCTGTGTATTTCTAAGTCTCTCGCAATGTTTCCCGAGTTCACCATTTGCAAAAAAAAAAAAAAAATGTATACATTTCTATAGAAAAAATACATAGCATAGTAAACCATATGCGTGTATATAATTATACACCAGGATTTGACTAACAGCAGATTTGTGTAATTATATCCCAATACTTTCCCAGTGGGAAGGTGCGTTAGTTTGTATGTTGACAGTGTGGGCGGAATTCCCCCAGCACTTACAGATGTTGTGTATTATGATATACACAGGTTAAATTCCAGCCCCCCCCCCCCCGACACTTGCTACCTACACAATTGCATGGTTCCTAATCTAGTAATTAGCGTGAGTCTTTAATACTCAATAGGAGATCATTGTGTTGATATGTTTCCCACTAAGATGTTGGCACAGTGTGATGTGTCTGCAGCAGTGTGGGGTATGTTATGCCCTAGGGACTATGGACAGTGTGTTGACTGTCAGTGGATAGACTGACTACCCACTGGGTTTAGCAGGGTAGCTATGAGTTTCTACTGAAGGGATATTAAGGCCCATTGTAGTGGGTAACTTGTGTGTTAATAGGATACATTAGCAGAAGAGTGTTTTAATAAATGCTTTAAGCAATAAGTTAATTTATAATTGTTGTTAACAATTACACTTACTTGCAAACCTAAACAAGTCCACCTTATATATGTGACACTTAGCAGGTCAAGTGTTCTCACAGTAGACTGCTGTTATTTTATTGCATTTTAAAGGGAATCATTATGGTAGCATACGTAATTTTATAATGATACAGTGCTATGTTATGATTGTATATAAGTTAATGAATATTGTTAGTTAGTGCAGTGCTGTGCAGTATTATATCACTCTTGTTTGTTTATTTACAGATAGTGCATGGTGTGATTGCACTGAACAGTGCTCAGTGTGCTGTTTTAAACTGCAGTTCCCAGTGGGGGTAAGCATTGTTACCTTTAATGTCATGGTGTATTACTAATTGGTTAGAAACAATTAGTCTAATAGTTATACATGTATACAGTCTGTATTAATGAATTAGAAATAATGCAATTATATGTGTGTTTTAGTACTGATTTATGAATTATTATTATATAAGTGTCGGGGACAGGCCTCAAGTGTAACCTTAATTTACTCTTGATTTAAGCACAACTACATATAGGCAAACAGGTGCACTCGGGTGTGAATACGAGAATGATTGTTTCAGTGTGAAGACGTTGGCGTCCCGTGTAAACATAGTGTAAACATAGCAGACAAGGTGGTTGACCATAGGGGTGGTAGCGGATTTCTAGGACGGTTCACTGCCCTGAAACCTTGTCCTGGATTGAAGAGTTTTCCAGAAGCGTGTATAATTATGCAAATGTATGCCAACCCCCATCCCCACAGTATGACACTCGCCAGGCTGGTTTTGTTTAAAAGGGGAGCTTGGAGGAAAGCGGCACGTGTTGTACGGAAGGAAAGGCTTTGACGCTCACACTACTGTTGAGTACACTGTGAGTTGAGATGTACGTAACGCTGACCAGTTTTGATTTGGGTGACCAATTGTATCGTGGTCATGCGAGGAGCTGCCCAATGTGAGTGACTCCAGAAGGACGCACCGTTTGTCCACTGGGTTTTTATTCTTTTGTAGTTATATGTCTGAATAAATGAGTTACATCGTCCCGATATGGCGTTGTCATAAATACCAGAACCCGAAGCTTGTCACGGAAGCCAGCGGGAGAGGGCGTCTCGTGACATAAGCATTGATTCGTTGTATGATTATAATGTATGTCATGTAGAAACAACACCAGAAACAACAGAAAAACATCGGAAAAGGAGATGAACAAATCAGCCATATCACAGACCACATGACACAGCAGAATCACATAGTAGACTGGGTGGGGGCCAAATTTGTCGACAGGGAGTTGGACTGGAGGACAAGAGGCATCAAAGAAGCGATCTGGATTAGAAAAACCAAGGACAGCATGAACCGAGACGAAGGACGGTACCGACTCTCACACAGCTATGGGGCGCACACATCTGCGTGACTACGTCTGCACTGAAGGACTACCGTGTCGCCATCTAGCGGTAGTCGTCTGGAAAAGACTGCTGAAAGCAGTCGAAACGTTGTCGCGCTTACATTTATCCGGGCGTTAAATAATATCCGGGTGACGTTTCTGCGCGTGCGCGTATCTAGGGGAATGTATTTAGCACCAGCTACGGCTGTCACACTTTCATTTATTCGGGCGTTATGTATGTTTATATATATATACATATATTGATATATATGTCTATATATATATACATAAATTATAAAATGTTTGCTTCCTACAGACATAAACAATTTATGTCGTAAAACAGTTTCCCCTCCACGCACACGTCACGTGACTTACTCTTATTCTTGGTCACAAATCTGAAACAGCAAATTATAATTATGTACCCTAACTATAACGCTCGGATTACGACAACAAACGAAACATATTAAACTACTGGATATTATTTATCACTACGTAATCTACTGGTGCCAAATATTATGCCTTACATATGCACATAAACATCACCCGGATAAAATTTAACGCCCGGATAAATGTAAGCGCGACAACGTCACGAGAACAAAAGGTAAACTGACTATGAAATAAGTAAAATATCACTCGTTACAGGGGGTGGCTCAAAGCTAGCTTCCCTGTGATCATGGGTCCCAACCTTCCCCTATAGTAATAATAGGGAGGTCGGAAGAAATCACGCAAACGCGTTTGCATTGGGACGCAATGTTAAATCGCCTATGTTTAAAAATTGTAAGTCCCTTGATTTATAAAGACTGATCATATATTTTATATCAAAAGAAACATAAATATGTCTTCTTTGTGATAAAAATACCTGCCTTTGCGAACTCGTAATGTTTCATACAGATATTCGTGGTGAAACAACGACACCCGCAGAAATTTCATTTCGTTGCGGGCGCAGCCATATTTAATCTCGCGGAAGGGTGGTGTTTTCATAAAATCATGTGCTCGCGTTATTACCCGCCATGCTATGTTTGGCGGTATGGTTTAAATCGCAAAATGATACTCTTTCTTCTGGCGTGTTTCTTGTACGAATTGAAATAAAATTAAGAAAAATATGATATGTTGAACATTGACCATATTTAGAGAGGATCTAAGGTATTAACAACTTGCGGAAACTCTGGCAAACTACATCTTTGCTATTTAGTAATGTATAAACGTAATATTAATGCAAATTTGGCGGAGATACACCTTTGCCCATTTCTGCCCCAAGCTCGAACGTAGAGGTACCCCATGTCCGGCAACGAATTTCTTCTATTATTGCTCACATACCAGGCGTACATATTATTGCAATCTTTTATTCTGAAGTTGTGTTTTAGCCATGCATTTGTTATTCGTGTTTACATATGCACAGATATGCTATCAGGTATTACATGATGGACGTTATATGAATATTTTAAGTTTATTTTCAAGTTATAATCATGCAAAATAAATAACAAATGACAACAAATAAATGACAACCCCCTCCATAAATCAGACATCTGATGTACTTCTAATTACACTGCATTGATCTTGCTGTAACTAAATGCATGTATAAACATTGCCTTGGTGGTGGTTTTTTGGGGTTGTTTTTTACTGTATCTTCCTAGAACTATTTTGTATATGAATATATAACATGATTTAACTTTTCCTTGTGGTGGTACGGTGCAACATTTTGCTTCAGCGGTAATGGGTATGCATGCTTTTTCAACATTTTATTTTCGAATGCTGCAAGGACATTCTTTCTTAGCAATTAAATGCGGTGCTTTATGAATAAAACAAGGTGCGTCAAACAGGTTGTTGAAATCCGTTCTAAACGACTTAGAAACGCCACAGTTTCTCGCTGGATGTAAAGCACTTGGACTTATCAGGAGCTGATCACCTGCCCCCTCTGATGCCTGATCAAAGACAAGAGTGTTCACATCTTGGACATGAACAGTCACTACCAGCAACTCGTGTCATTCTGCCAGGAGTCATGCAGAAACATCAATGAGTTAATGAGTGGGACGAGTACGCCTATCTTTGGAGACTCTACTCGCACCAAGAAGGACAAGGTGTTTGGAATGCTGACAACATTTTTTGATGTAGATGCAGATGTGGAAGTGCTTCTTCATATCCTACTTCCAGCCATCGCTGTTCTCTGCAAATGGATCTTTGTAGATACAACATTACATCAGATAATTCAAAGTTGCATAGCAATATGTATATATATATTATATACATTTTTATGCAACTTTGAATTATCTGATGTAATGTATATATGTATATATATATATATATATATATATGTATATATATGTATGTATATATATATAATGTTGTACATGCATGCTGTGTAGCGGAATGCTTATTGTTGCTTGCAGTAGTTGGCTATCCTTTTCACTTTACTAAGTCCACACACACACGCACATATGCGGACACACACACAAACCTACATATGTTTACATAATTATATGGTACAAGGCCAAAGCAAAATGTTTACATCAATGCATGCAATATTTGGCTATGCTTATACTCTCACACACACTTTAATAAGTTTGCATACATGATGTCCACATGATTTTGCTGGTATACCTGCCACTTCTAAAACATGTCAGATTCTGTTGATATCCACATAATGGAAACCATTAAAGCATAACCTCCAACCTATGGGTAGCAGGCTTTCCAAGCTGGTTGAGTGTGGTGTATGACAATGAGCCATATATACTGTGTACACGTATATATGCTGGATGACGATTTGAAAGTGGGGGACCTGAAGATACTTTTGTAAGCTTTTCCGAAAGGTTAGTTGCAGTTAATTAACATAATTTTATGTAAAATTCCTTTTGTAAATTATATTTAAAGGAAATACATAAAATAATAAGTCTTAGTTAAGATTGTTGTATTGTACAAGATTATATTTTCACATTTCCTTCAGATAAATAAACTGTCACACAAATTTATTCAGTGACCTTTACATAATTGTCCTTAACTTCACCAATTTTTATCACAGAGAGTTAAAACCGGTATGGATGTCTATCTCTTAAATATACCTTTCCAATGGTGTATCACATTTGCCAATCTGATGAATTATTGCATTTTCACCGACCTCCCTAGTAAAAATTATGTTATTGTGTTGCAAGTTTATTTTAGATTTCACACAGTAAATGATACTCATCATTAATATGTGTTTATCTGTCTTCATGGTAAATCCCCCTTACACTACTATACTCAATAGGCAACCTACTGTCACACCTTCGTGCAAAGTCTTTTACTAAAGCCTAGATTTCACACAGTAAATGATACTCATCATTAATATGTGTTTATCTGTCTTCATGGTAAATCCCCCTTACACTACTATACTCAATAGGCAACCTACTGTCACACCTTCGCGCAACGCCAAAGGCAAAGTCTGAATACTAAAGCCTAGGCTAAAGCCTAAACTTAAAGGCAAAGGCCGAGGACTCCGGTGGCGGGCGTGTTTGGTACTGTTATAACTTATATGTTCGTATGCTGATCACTCGACGACGCACCCGATGAGGCGATGACGCACCGGTATTACTCAGTAAACTGGTTAGAAGTCGCAATTCACTCTCTGCGCGAGAGCTGAGGATTATTGTTGTTTCGCAGCTGACTGGTTGTCAAGGCGACATCCGACAGGGGGCGAGAGGTCAGTTCAGTTTCACGTGTAGCACAGCTCAGTCAAGATGGCGAGTGCTACGTCTACGATAAACCAGATCCCGATCATTCCAAAGGCAGAGTCAATATCGGTACACACGGGCAATGTCGTTAATTGGAATCGTTTGAAAAAAAAAATCGTTCAAGGACCGACGGAAGAGGTAAGATTGGCGCAATTCAAACGCCTTTGGTTTTGACAGATGTCAGATGTCAACAACAAAAGTCAAAACTATCGTATCGGTGTCACTGTCCGCAGATCACTGATCAGCCAGTCGCCGGGTCGGTGGGCCGAGCTCATCTGGCAATTTGTGTTTTTAAATAATAATTTATTATATGCGAAGTATCTCATAGTTTTAATAGTCGGAATGTACTTGTGTTATAGCTTAATTAGTTAATAGGGCCGCTTGTTGATCACCCTGGCCTGATTCAAGCTAGGACTGAGTCTGACCCCTCCAGGTTGCCTCCATGACCATGACCATGACCATGGTCCCAAGACCCGTCCCATCGGCATCGCCGGCATCGGCATCGACCCTTGTCCGCTGTCGGCGTCCCTGTCCATCACTCTCAGTCTCACGTTCGGAGTCGTCTCATGACTATTTTGTGAACACGCTTGTTTTGGGCCTATTTTGGCAAACACATATGTACGTGGTAACATAGCCATGGCATAGCATAGGGTAGGCACTTCAACAACAAATTTAATATCATGCTAGAACATTGAGAATGGGCTTAAATTAAAGGTAATAGGTTAAGGATCACATATGTTCATTTTATTAAGATACCTTTAATAGATCAAAAGATATTGCGATTTTAAGATGGAAAAACTGCGTAATTTTTATGTATCTCTTACAATGGCAAAATGGACTCATTTTTGTGTTTTCTGTGGATAAATATTTGCTTTAAAATGTCATAACTTTTTTATTTATACAGATATTTAAATATTGTTTTCAGGGTTTTCAAACACATTGACCAGAGTAATAAATTTATAATATTTAATATTTTTAGTAATAATTATAACCAAATTAATGCAATTAATTAGTTAATTTTAGTAATGTAGCAGGCAAAATCAACAGACCGATACGTTCCAATTAAAGGCCATAATGCCCATGATTATGAAGATATTTATACATATTATGCAATGTGTATAACCACATTAATGATGGTAATAAATAGTCATTAGCAAATCAATTAATAATAATTTAATTAGTCAATATTGGGTAATTAGCACGCAATCTCGACAGACCAACACATTTCAGTAAAAGGCCATATTGTCCATGATTATGAAAATATTTGTATAATTTATGCATGCAGTAAACCACATTAATTATGGTAATAAATATATACATTAACCAGTCATTTCACATTAACAGTAACTTAATTAATAAGTTAATATTGGCTAATATTAGCACGCTAACAACTGACCGCTACATTTCGATGGAATGTCCATAATTATGAAGACAGTTATATAATTTATGCAATGTTTATAACCACATTAAACATTATAATAAATATACATTAACCAGTCATATAGCATTAACAGTAACTTTATTAATAAGTAAATATTGGCTAAATATCAAACAAACTCAACATATCAATACATGACAATGAAATACAATAGTCATACTCCTAGTTCACTGTGTCTATATGTGACTGTGTCATGACAGGTTGGATGACTGTTGCAGGCTCTGTACACACCAGTAATCAATTGTTACTGCTTCATAATGTAATGTTCTGCATTTTAACATGAACTTGATGAACTAATGTTTATAAATTGTTCACAGTATTCTGTCGCTGAATCCAAATGCGCCAAATGCAAGATTGCTTTCTGCATTACTCCCCATGGCCCATGGGAGTCTAGCCATGAAGAAATCTGCTCTGCTCATAAGTCTTTTTGTAATATTGGAAGTTGATTGTCTCATAATTTAATGCCAGTAGGCTGCAAGATCTGTACAGCAAGGTTCATATTTCAGTATCTTGTAAAATAATGTTGTGTTCTTCAACATGATGTCTATAAGTAGTGTTCATGTCGTGTTGAATGGACACTGTTCAGTCTAGATATCAGATATATAATCAGTCAGATTAAATGTGTACGTATGCAGGCAGGTGATGGGTGTCATAATGTTCAGACGACTCTGTGGCTCGGTACCTTCACAGTCAAACACAGATCAGTGCAAAATCAGTGTCACTGCATGTAATTGCGAACAATATCTGAAATAAAAAGGCAATTGTGAATCATGTTATGATAACTGTTTTGATTCTGCATGCAAATCTTGTGAAATACTTTTCACATCCCTGCCTCTGTTACTCAAGAGAGCAGTGTGAAATTCTATTATAATGCATTATGTCACACATAAATTCATAATAATTGTGATATTTGAGATGTAAAACTGTGGTGTTTAATGTATTGCGTGTTGTCACACAATGAAACAAATGATGCTACAACTGATCAAGGCATTTATGGTTTGTATTACATGTTTTACACAATTTTTTGCAGTGACTGTTTATCTTGAAACACTTTTTAAAACAAATTAAGTCAAATAATTTAGTATTTGACCACAAAAAAAACATTTCTAACAAACTGTTGATTTAATAGGTAACAACAATTAATTAAAATTGTTACATAATGAAATTTATATTATTTTTAGTCTAAATAAAAGCATAACCATAAATAATGGAATAAGCCATGCTAAAACCAAGCGTTGGCAGTAACCAACCCTGGCCTAAGGCTAAGACTACCATGATTGGCCTGTAGTATGGGCTGGCATGGGCCATATTTCTACAACTAGCAAACCTAAATATAAGATTCTGTATTGCAGAATTGACAAGGATATTATTTAAATATGATATAAATAGTATTGGTTTTGTAGAGATTTTAATTCAAAGAAATAGATTAAGTCACGATCTGCATCTGGCATCGCGCTCCAGTGACGCGCGCAAGACACAGAACTTACAAATGTGACGATTTTTTGAACGGCGCAAAACCATATTTCGCATCGGAACGCAGCACCAATTTTTTCAACACAGACTAAATAAAACTCATAGATGACGCTAAGCAAAAAATATTTCAGGCTATCCGCGGCTATATATAAAATGTATACAAATGAACACATAGGTGGTCATAAAATTGATGTAATATAGCTTAATTATGGTCAAATTTAAACGACGTAGACGAAGATCAACTTACTCTCAACAGCGGCCCAACATTGAATGACGTCAATGACCGGAAATAGAGCGCGAAAACACGAGTTGAAACAAAGCGATCACTGCAGTCCCGGCAAACAAGACGGACTGCGGTGATCGCGAATCGGCGCACGCGAAACATCCCAGTTTGCGGAATTCATTGAAGTGCCTACATAGGGCCTACTGGTAATTCCTTAATCATTGTCACAGGTCGACTATCAGTATCAGACGTCTAGTCCTAGAGACTAGACATAAATGATATTAGAGAGGCATATAGACATCCTCAGTTACCAACATGCTCACTAGGTGGTGCTGTTTTTTTAATATTTAATTTGCTAAACTATATCGTAGGCAACAGAACTGCTGGGAAGATATGTTTAGCCCCCAAAATATTTTGGCAAGTGCCAAGAGGAGGCAGTTGGTGGTTTTTGGTGAGCCACAATGCGGGTGCAGTTGAAGTTTTGGTGAACCTTGGGGGGAGGGGGTGCAGTTACATGAAGGGTTTGGTGAGCTTCAGCCCCCCAATATTCACCATGTTCCATACATAATATATGAAGGGGTCAGATGAAAAAATGACCAGGGTCACACTTTTTAATTTTGAGCTAGAGCAATTTTAAACTTTGAAGATATCACGGCTTAAATGCATCTAATGCTGCTCACCATAAATGCAATTTCTTTTAGGATTATTATATAAACATCACTACTGCAAAGTCGAATTGCCAGCAGGTGCAACCAAAACTGATATATATATATATATGTTTTAAAAAAGGTATACTTTGGACCCTGGTTGCCAGATCCTGGTCATCTTAGCTTTGATCGCTGGGACCCTGGCCTTTCTAGATTTGTTCGTCAGAACCTGCATCACGAATATAGCCACTTGATGGCAGCACAAACTCGTTTTTTTTTAAGTGGACCCTGGCCGTTCTACATCTGATCCCTTCATATATATATATATATATATAAATATTGATCTATGAAAAGCATCGTTTAGGTTTATTCTGGTTTGTAAAGCGTATTTAATTAGATAAATAATTAGACACACGTATAAAATTATTATGACTTAATCATTATTGAGTAGTTATTGAGGTTGTAGTAGAACCTTGTCAAATTAAATTTTATGTTTTCAACTAATGAAAAAACAACTAACAATTTCTAGACTACAATATCAAGCATTTTATGCCACGTGATCACTATTGACTCAAACAACAACACACATGAATCATGATCTACCGGTACATTGGCTTCTAGATCTTTGTAAACATGTTGATTTCAAGGTATCTAAAACAACTTTTTTGTTCTACCTTCCAGACAAACAGGTTTTGGCCAGTTCGCTGGACAACAACTTTGAACTATGCATTTAATAAAATATTCTAAAAATCAAATCAAAGCACCTAGGTAAAATGATGTGCACATCTATGCTACACCATTATGACAGGATTTGGCGAGGTGTGATAGTGGTTAGTTCAGTTGTAGCTTTATTTCATCAAAACGCAAAAATGTCAAAACTAAATTTGTTACAGCCATTGTCAATTTTTTTCATGGTATGATTTGCCAAATAATTCCTTTTCATTTGTATACTTGTATACAACTTTACAAGTAATAGCAATTGTATTGATTAGCAGACTGATCTATATCTCTTTGTATAATCTTTACAGCTAACTGAATGCATCAGTTCTACAATTGAGAGCTGGTTGTCAGACCATGAAGACGAAGAAGATTACCTTCAGGTGAATGAGCTGAATCTGATACGTAAACTTTTTTCGTGTCTGACACGGTGCAACAGATAACAGCTTTATGGTAGTGCAGTCATGAACATATAATCAGTACATCGATGCTACTTAAGGCTGCTTTCTTATGGTGGCTGTTTATGACATTGTATTATCGGGAATATTCTGAAGTACAGTGTACTACTATGTATACTATGTTATGAAAGTAACGAGAGTACATGTCAATAGTGGTTTATTTTTTTAAGATTCTAATTTGTTCTTAAATAAAGAATGACAGGATTTCTGCAACAGCAAGATTTCTGATAACTCGATTGTATGGCTATTGATAATTGGACTGTTGTAACCAGTCATTATATGATGTGTGTGTTTTGTAGGAAATTACACAAGTGACGTGTCTCAACAAGGCATTCCTAGAGCCACTTCAAAGTGACGAGAGAGATAACTTTAAAGTGACAGGTTATCACAACTGTGCCTTTTTATATAAAACTGATAAACTTCCCCTAAAATATTTGAGTGTGAAATTTGAACACATACATATGTACATATGTATGTACGTACATATGTACATATGTACGTACATACATACACACATATATACAATAATACATACATACATGCATGCACACATACATGCATGCACACACACACACACGTACACACACACACACACACACACATTGTATCTTAAAGCTAAACTAGCACCATGACAATTTTGGTGGTCAACAAAACTCTGAAGATATATGTGTGCAATTTTTAAGCCAAGGTTAGCTGTTCCTCTGTTTGTAAAATAATGTTTTTATTACTAGAATAAATATGTCCAAGGTATACTAGTCGCCAAATTGCATTTAATAAACCGAAACATTATTTGCAGTTTCAGTATTTCTACTACAAAATGTTGAAATTGTTAACAAGATTTAGCTTCTAAAAATGCTATATTGGCAATATTGTCGCTGCCGCCTTGGTTGACCACCCTCTGATATTTGGCATATTCTCACGGTTCGCACATTCAACACAACTTATTCATTGAACTTCCTGCTAATAATCACCAGCCTGGATGATCCCGGGTAATGGAACATTGCTTTAATGTAAGGCTGAACATGGCTTGAAGTTGGTGTGAACATGGCTAGAAGTTGGTGTTAAATGACATTGTTAATCAGTAAATCCGTTCTGTTGCAGCCAAGATATTTCTGTGTGATTATGGAGAGGATGTGATAGAGGAAGCAGTCAACAGTGGTAGGTTTAGCTTTCTTGCAATATACATATATTGTTTTATTAACAACACATGGTGCACATCATGGCACAGAGGCTTGGATAAATGCCATAAAAAGAAACATGAAAGAAATTACACGAATGTTATCTTATTTACATGGTGGACAGTAATACTATTACTCTTCATATTATGTCCTGTGTTCTGTTTTACACAGTGGACCGTAATACTATTACTCTTCATATTATGTCCTGTGTTCTGTTTTACACGGTGGACCGTAATACTATTACTCTTCATATTATGTCCAGTGTTCTGTTTTACACAGTGGACCGTAATACTATTACTCTTCATACTATGTTCAGTGTTCTGTTTTACACGGTGGACCGTAATACTATTACTCTTCATATTATATCCAGTGTTCTGTTTTACACGGTGGACCGTAATACTATTACTCTTCATATTATGTCCAGTGTTCTGTTTTACACGGTGGACCGTAATACTATTACTCTTCATACTATGTCCAGTGTTCTGTTTTACATGGTGGACCGTAATACTATTACTCTTCATATTATATTCAGTGTTCTGTTTTACATGGTGGACCGTAATACTATTACTCTTCATACTATGTCCAGTGTTCTGTTTTACACAGTGGACCGTAATACTATTACTCTTCATACTATGTCCAGTGTTCAGTTTTACACGGTGGACCGTAATACTATTACTCTTCATATTATGTCCAGTGTTCTGTTTTACACAGTGGACCATAATACTATTACTCTTCATATTATATCCAGTGTTCTGTTTTACACGGTGGACCGTAATACTATTACTCTTCATATTATGTCCAGTGTTCTGTTTTACACGGTGGACCGTAATACTATTACTCTTCATACTATGTCCAGTGTTCTGTTTTACACGGTGGACCGTAATACTATTACTCTTCATATTATATCCAGTGTTCTGTTTTACATGGTGGACCGTAATACTATTACTCTTCATACTATGTCCAGTGTTCTGTTTACACGGTGGAGCGTAATACTATTACTCTTCATACTATCTCCAGTGTTCTGTTTTACACGGTGGACCGTAATACTATTACTCTTCATACTATGTCCAGTGTTCTGTTTTACACGGTGGACCGTAATACTATTACTCTTCATACTATGTCCAGTGTTCTGTTTTACACGGTGGACTGTAATACTATTACTCTTCATATTATATCCAATGTTCTGTTTTACACGGTGGACCGAAATACTATTACTCTTCATACTATGTCCAGTGTTCTGTTTTACATGGTGGACCATAATACTATTACTCTTCATATTATATCCAGTGTTCTGTTTTACATGGTGGACCGTAATACTATTACTCTTCATATTATGTCCAGTGTTCTGTTTTACACAGTGGACCGTAATACTATTACTCTTCATATTATATCCAGTGTTCTGTTTTACACGGTGGACCGTAATACTATTACTCTTCATACTATGTCCAGTGTTCTGTTTTACACGGTGGACCGTAATACTATTACTCTTCATATTATATCCAGTGTTCTGTTTTACACGGTGGACCGTAATACTATTACTCTTCATACTATGTACAGTGTTCTATTTTACACGGTGGACCATAATACTATTACTCTGCATACTATGTCCAGTGTTCTGTTTTAATAAAATAAGTTGTTTTGTTTTGTCATTTACACAACTCGATGATATATATACTTATTGTAGTATTGATACGAAAAATGGTCTAAAACCCACATACTTAAATAAAAAATTCAAATATAATGACTACCTATGAATATAATGCAAATTAGCATAATCTATTATACGTTTTTGTTGTACGTCTACAACTAGGTTCTATATGAGTGTAACCTATTTTATTAAAAATCCCAAACACACGCATAATTACTATTATGTACATGAATTCTTAAAGAGATTATCCAATCATTTACATTAATTTTAGGGGTGTAACAATACATCAGACTAACGATGCATTGCAATAATTAATGTAACAATATTATCGGTAGTAAATTTAACTAGTTTATTATTGTCTATAGTACATTGACCTGTCTAAAGTAGTGATAGTTGGCCAGCGGATGAACATGGTTACTTGTGCCAAGTAGCACAAGTTGCTATTCAACCACTTTTAATTTTGCAACAAAATTGTCTTATATGGATGACATTGATATAATTGTAAAACATAAATTATGTACATCATACCGCCGAACTGTGACTTGTCACATGTATTCTCAATGTCCGTTGCAGTTTTGACAGACCTGGGAATAGGGCACATAGAGACGGTACTTCTAGCATTCTCAGAGAAACGTCGTAATTTTGAAACGCTACAAGCGTCGTGGCTGAAACTTGAAAGACTCCACAAATGTTTCAAGGTGTTCACCCTTGGCGTAGCTGACCTCAGCAAGGCACAACTCGAAGGATTGTACAATTGGGCGGAGGTAAGGCAGAAATATTAGCAGTACAAAGTCTGCTCATTTTTATCATAATATTGTCATACATCATAAGTGGATCCAGGGGGCCTGGGTGGCACATGCCCCCTAGACCATTGGAATTTGGTGTGCCTCTAGACCTTTTTGAATGGGTGCATGTGACCATGCCCCCGCTAGACCCTTTGAGATGTGCCCCCGTTCATGTTACAATCAGGTGAAGTTATGGCGACGTGGCGGTGGAAAATTTGTCAACAGCACCCCACCGTCTTACGATGTCACCAGTGAGCCAAGCTAGCGAAGAGAACCTGTAGTTATGATGCAGTAGCGACAAATTTTCAACACCATTTGGTTCGGCCACCAGTGGACATTTTTGTGTCCCCCTAGACTCACTTTCTGGATCCGCCCCTGTATATTGTTTTGTCCGTATCTATTCAAACATCTTTATGTTTATATATTTTATTTGTATGTTCTTCCTAATATGGTCACCTTTGCTATTCACATCACTTACCCAACCCTGAGGATGACCTTATTGGCTTTAACTGAGATTGTCTATTCCTCAACTTTTTATGTAATGTTCCTAATAAAGACTGACTGCCAAATAGCATTTAATAAGCCTGAAGGGTTGTTCGCAATTTAAACATTTTGACAGCGATATGTTCAAATTTTAAACAAAATGTCAGATTCTAAACAGGCTCTATTGGCAATAGTGGAGAGTTTAGCTGCCACTTAGATGGCAGGGTTAGCCACAAAGACCTTTCATTGTTGTCATGTACACCTGGTTCCACGTTCAAGACAACACATTCAGCAAACTTCCTGCTAATGATTAACACCAATGGCAATTCTGGGTAATGGAACAGGCAGACTAGTTTTAATGTTGATGGTGCTCTACAGAAACATTGGTTCATGAAGAAATGTCTGCTCCATGTTGTGGCAGGTAAAGCCAAGCATAAACCAAGTGAACCTCGACTCCTGCTGTGTCATGCCTCCAGAGCTCGTCGAGTTCGCCAAAGAATTCGACATCCAGCTACTCACACACAGTGACCCCCATGGTAAAGTTCTTTCCAGTTACTCACAGTTACCCCCCCCCCCCGATAAAGATACACCCCTCGACCTGTATTTAACACACATTTTAATATAACTCCCCTTTAAAAAAAAAATTAGATTTGTTTGTGAATTTAAGATTTTATTCCCCGTATGTATAATACACCCTTTGTAAGATCAGGGTGTTGTACATTGACTATTGCACTGCATCGATAATTTTATGTCTTCTTACACCCCTTGTCATAACAAATACCAGGTAACAAGTAATCAATTCCCTAACATTGTTACAACAGTTTGCGGCAATAACTAATCAGCAGTTGTATTCTGCACAAAACTCCAACTCTCTGCTAACCCTCCCCACAGTTATGTATCAAAGTAGTTCAGAAACCTGAAATATGTCTCATTACTCACGCTGACATTGCGATCTGTGCAGTTTGCACGTGCATGTGTGTGTGCGGGCGTGTAGTAATGACGAAAGTGAGTCGGCAGATATTTCACCTAGAATCATAGGATAACCAACTCAGATGGGTTTAATTTCTAAGCCTAGTACCAGTAAAAGCAGGGCAGAACAAGGGCACCACTCAAATATCAGAAGAAAATTAATACTTAGCTGGGAATAGGAAAGGACATTTTTTTATTTTTGGCAGAAATGCATACCTTTACATCTCCTTTTTCAATGTCCAGCTTATTTTCCTCGACAGATAATCCTAAAGTAATGAATGTAACTTAATTTATCTCAAAGCCTGACAACAGTACAGAGTTTCAAGAAAAGTGCACCACTGTTCCATCAATTCCTGTCGCTGCATTTGTGTGTTCGTGCATGTATGCAATTTACCAATTAAGCGGTCACACAAAAAAGTGAAGCACCATAAACAATTTTGGATCTGGCATTACATCAAATAAAATATTACTATGGTATTGTAGCATCTCTAAAGTAAACAATATGACTGTTGAATTTACAGCAGCACCGAGACTTCTTGTAACCTTGACCTTATTCGTTTGTCCTTGCAGACATCCTCACAGAAGCAGCGTTCCAAGGCGTCATGGCCGACAGGTTGACATCACATGACAGCAATAACTGGCAGCCATCTTGGGTGGTGCGTTACTCCGTTCTGATCAAGTGTCGCGGAGTCATTCATGCCAAGGGATACATTATGAAAGCGCAGCGTGATGTCAAACGGCGAAAGTAACAATGCCAATACTTAACCTGTACAGACATGTTTAATTTTATCAACAAGAACATTGTGTTTCAGGAGTTCATATTATGCATTGTGATGGTCAACAATTTAGAGGGCATTATGCTTAGTTAATCTGCATTAAATGTTGTATTAACCCTGTATCTAAGTCAGAATGTGGAGACAAGTCACTGTTCTCAGGTACTTTTATTATTCAAATGCTACATGCTTGTGTTAATTAATGTAACATTTCAGCCAGCATATTAGCACGAAATTCAACTGACGACTACATAGAAAGTATATTAAAAGCGCTTTTACACATAATATACATGTATGCTATCATTCTTGGAGTGACTCTGTAAGTTGAGGTATATCCGCAATAACATTTTGGAGGGATGATGGAGCAGTAAGTGGAACTTGTTTACCCGCTGCTAAACAATAACTTAGATATACTTTACATATAGCTGGGTATCCAATCTATAAGACTGCTGAAAGAGCTTTACAGTTTTCTCGCTGGCAGACATGTTTATTTGAATACCATCCCAAACTCTCAGAGAAGCATTCAGCCACACTGTAATTACTGCGGGAAAACTGCACGTTCACCTATAGCGAGGTACTCGTACAGCTGGGTGAACTGGTGCAATGTGGAGTGAACAAAATTGCCCAAGTTTTGAAATGTCAGCAAGATAATTTAGCCACTGACAATGCGAACATCTTATGCAAGAACTACAAGACAATGCGAACATCTTATGCAAGAACTACAAGACAATGCAAACATCTTATACAAGAACTACAAGACAATGCGAACATCTTATACAAGAACTACATGACAATGCGAACATCTTATGCAAGAACTACAAGACAATGCGAACATCTTATGCAACTACAAGACAATGCAAACATCTTATACAAGAACTACAAGACAATGCGAACATCTTATGCAAGAACTACAAGACAAAGTGAGCATCTTATGCAGCTGCAAGACAATGTTGACAATGTGAACATCTTATTCAAAAACTAGAAGCTAAATGTACCTTGCAAAGATATTCACATGTCACCAGTAAGAGACCGTTACATAAGTACATTGTGGAGTGAATTAAAGATTAACAAAACAGAACGTGTAAGAGGTCCACAATACAACTGTTTAAATTATGAACTGGGACAATCGAGTACACGACACTTATAAACCTGTAATATAAATGTTGTCTCTTCGATGTGAAATTACTGCATATAAAATTTTATTAAATCACATAATTTTGGAATAATTAGCATTTTCTTGAAATTTCTTTGTTAAATTTTATGCTTCTCAAAAGTATTTTGTTAAATGCTGTGACAAGAAGTGTAGCAGTAGGCATCAGTAGGTATATATAGAACTATTTGACTAATTTACAGGCATAAGTAAAAAAGGAATTATGGACCATGTTTTTGTATGTGTAAAACAATTTTTAAACACAATTAGAATATTAAATACCCAATATAAATATACATACCAACACATCACAACATTTATTTATTGCCAATTCAGTATTAACCCTGAACAAGGTTGCCCGTTTCTAGGGTAATGGCCAGTGTGGGATCAAAGAAGATACAATCCACTGTAGACAACAACACAATACTGGCTGACAAATTAAAATAACTTACGCACACTCAAATTACTACATGTTCACAATAACATATTTTGCTGTTACAACATGTATCTAATGGTATACGTACATTAAATGGTAAGTAATGTTTCTAGTGCTACCTGTCTATAATGAACAGGCATTGTTAGTTCAAACACTTCACCTGTAGAGGTTTTAGCATGCTGAGTATTGATTGAAGTTGGGTGATCTGATATGGCAACATTGTACATGGAAAAAACTAGTTTTGTTGCGGGATAACATGCACCAAGTATTCAGTGGTAATATCAGGAGAAGTATGTGCGTACATCCCTACTAATGTGAAATTGCAGTTCGTCGCATTTGCTAAATTCCTATATCAAACAAACAAATGTGATTGACAGATGTATTTCACATGGATATTTCAGATCGTAAATGCAAGGTATATCTGCCTTCAGTTAAGGTACTGAGTAATATCTGAGTATGAGTCACAAAATAGGTTTTGCAAACATGGGGGTGAGTGGGTTGGTTGTCAACAGTGTATCAGGGGGAAAATAAACTGCTAAAAAGTAAAAAGGTGCTACCTAGTGAGTACATGTGTTAATACTAGCACTTCTACCAGCATGCTACAAGACATAATGTCATCACTTTGTGGCATTTCTACATGTAGTATCTATTAATAAAATAACTGAAACATAACCCAACATTTCTAGTAACACCGATACATTGATCGTTGTATATTATAACCTGAAGGTAGTTTTCAAAATTAATGCTTGTACCAGCAGCCCAAGATCAATTATCAAACAAGCCAGGTTGCACGAGCCATCTTGGCAACTATCAAAATTCATACTTTCTAAATGTTAATGTACGGATGAACAACTTTTGAGTGGAACTAGCAACTCGACAAAGTGGAAGGTCCTGCTGATCTCCAACTGTTCAGCTTAAAAGGTATAAAATTAAATTTCGGACTGATCAATGCAAATATTTTGGCATGCGGGTCGTTATTACAAGGGAATCATTTGCCATTTGCTCCCAACAATTAATAACATACCGAGATCTAAACTGACATATATATATTTGACAGTGCCTTTATTTGTGAGAAACTATACAAACACATTAACCTGTGATTCTACATAACAATATTATAACAAAACAGGATATATCCTAACTGACCTTGCAGATAATGCCCAATGTAGCTCCAATATCAAAGCATAATTATTTACTGACAAAATTTGTTTTTTTACGTTACAGTCATATCCAGCTACGAGTTTTCAACATATATATATAATATTATTTATAATTATATAATTGTTATAAATTATAAAAAGAAAAAAAATTGTATGTTGTAGTTGGGTTAAAAGTTCACAAAGAGGAACGGTAACATCGGAGTCATCTCTGTTGACAGTTCCACTCAGAGTCGTCATAATTACATGGAACTGTGTATATATGTGGCTCTTCACCATGTAGATAGAGCCTCATTAGACCACCCATTGTTCTAGTTACTGCTCCTGTTTGAAAGAGGACAAAACTGCTTTGCAATGACATCAATGAGATGATGCCACTTTGAATGGAGGGGGGGCAAACTAACATCATTTTAACACGGTACTTACAGAAAATGCAGTTTTGAGAAATCACGCTCTAAATGCTCGAGTATTGTCTACATGTCCACCAAACACATATTCTGAGTACTTCGTCCAGCACCTCACTTTACAGTCGCGTGGGTAACACAGCCACCTCATCCTGGCACAGTCCCACATTACTTTTGTAACCGTCAAGTATAGGAAAGTACTCCTACTATTACGGTCACCTCGCTATTCGGGTCAGTGTTGCCCCGTCGCGAGGGTGGCCTTAACAGCGAGGTTCCACTGTACTCGTAGACATTTCTCAGTGAAATATATTTACAATATACAAGTCCCAAAATATGTGTGGCATTACACGGCGGTAGGGTTTGGTCGACACCACGTACCGCGACACGAAATGAATTACTACTGCAATTACTTCACCTAGTGGATGAAACATGTTAACGCAGACGGACGCCAACAGTAATAGCAATCAAAATTTTTGATCATAAAAGTCACAAGTCCCACACGATGTATTGGCTGGGGGAAGGGGTTGAACCAAAGCTAAACAAATAGTTTTGACTTTGTGAACTTGTGTGACCTCCCTTAACAGTAGCTACAATGACAACATCAACAAGACGACCCCTCGGCCTCAGTGGATCTCAGAATGAGTGTTGGAGTCACAAGTCTCATCACAATATGGTTATTAACACATACAATTAACTCGTCTGCCTGCAGTAGACAAGACGATGATTTAGGATCTGGCCACTAGAGGGCAGTCTCGTGTCTCAGACACAACATCTCGAAGACTCTTTCGCATGTGTTCTGCCTGACGACGTCCTGTGCGCAGGACAACTCCGGCCACTGTGGTCCTTGTGGTAGGTCCACATTGGGACCTAGGGCAGTAACACTCGGTCCCTTGTGGTTGTCGGGGTCTGGACCTTGCACCAAGGATGTGTCTGTTCCTCTTGTCATGATGTAGTCACGCCTACAGAGACATAAACATCACAACTCACTCAAAATCTTATTGGCACTAGTAGAACTGCCCGTCCTCAGGTTGGCGCTACTGACACACAGACGCAGAAGATGGTTTCCAGGAGTAGGCTTACATTACATTTGTTATGAGGTAAATTTGAACGGTTATTTGAGTTAATGCAAGTGATGTAAAACATCCTCAACTGAACGACAGATCTCAAACATTCAACAATCACAGAAGTTGCATACAATCCATTTATGTCTGTCTAATGTACGGTATGAACCCTAAAACTTCTAACACCCCTTAACCAATGACAAATTTCAAGAAAGTGAAAGCATTCTTTTTCTTCTGGAAGGTCTTAGATCCCTCAAAGTTTGGCACCAGAGGTGCAAGACATCTAGGAGGACAAAGTTGAAGTTAGTGTACGCTGGCTCGATTAAAGTTTGATACATCCAGAATTATGTTCAATGACCTCTCATAATATACATCACACTATTTGTGGATATTTTTGAGACCATCACCCACTTGTGACACTTGGTAAATCCCCATGATTTACACTTATTACAATAATCATATCTATGGGTTTTTAGTCCTTTGGGTCGAAGGTCCAATGGACTTATGCCATCACTATTCGTCCGCCGTGCGCTGTTAGCTGTCATTTCTCAGAAACTGTTCAGCAACTTTTTTTCTAATTTTGCATACACATATCTTAGGGTACTGCCACTATCAGACCTGCCTACCATTCCGGATTGTCCGGAATCATTCCGGAAAGTCACCTCAAATTACGGTATTACGGTGAGGGATGAAAATATTACGGACTGTGACCATGTTGGGCAATCACTCAAATTTAGGTTCCACTATATTCAACAGGTGGCAGCATATGTATGCAGCATGTGAAGGAACAAGACATTGAGAAAACAGAGGGATGGAGGAAAAGTGTTCGGCAGAGGAAAAGAAAACGGGCCAGTGGGAATAGATCAGCAGGTAGTCAGACTGTAGAGAACGAGGAGAGACACGACAGCGATACAGGTGGTGAAGAGGTAGATACCACAGAGGCAGTTGGTAAGACTGATGGAAGAAGAGTGTTCAGCAAAAAACAGAAAACATGACAGGCGTGAAGATGACAGGGGAGAAAGTGACCGTAGTGAAGGAGATAGCCGGGGAAAAGGGACGGGAGAGGAGAGAAGAAAATGTGATGGGAGGAAAGAAGAAGGGACGAAAGGAAGTGAGAGTAAATGTGCTAGAAGAGAAGATGACAGGAGGAAAGGGGACAAGAGAAAACGCGACAGGAAAGAAGGGAATGGAAGAGAATGTGACAGGAGAGAAGACGACAAGAGGAAAAGACAACAACCAGACATATGCAACCGGAGGAGCTACTCCGAGGCAGTGATTGAGGGGCAAGGAGAAAAGAGAGTGTTTATGCGATTCAATTCTGAGAAAACAGACAAGACTATATGAGGGAAGGACGTTGTTGTATGTCTACCGGGGCTAGGATAGAGCATGTGACCGAAAGGGTAGAGAAGGTATTGGGGCATGGCAAGGGAGGGTCTATACTAGTACACGCTGGGACAAACAATGCCAGACAAGGAGGGAACAACTGGTATAGTTCAGAAGTACAGACATCTAGTGAGGAAGCTAAAGAAGACAAGAGTGGAACAGGTTATTCTCTCAGGAATTTTGCCAGTAATGGGAGGAAGGGGGGCAAGATACAGAAACTGTAAGAGGATGGCGATCAGCGCACTAGTTGAGCAGATGTGTGAGGAAGAGGGCGTGGGATTCATAGATTTATGGGGGTACTTTGTTGGGAGAGAAGATATGTACATGAGAGATGGGCTCCATCTAAGTGGAAAGGGGGCAGCAGTATTCTCAGAGAATCTGCTGCGATCTGTTGACAGTGGGACAGGTTGCATCTATTTAAACTAAATTCGCAGGGGGGACTCGCAGAGAAGCCTGAAACCGGAGGCATAGATAAAGGCAGCAAAAATAATTCAGCAAAGAACAGTCTGGAAAACTGTTCTGAAGCTGGGTATAAATGTGTTTGTTTAAATGCAAGGAGTATAGTAAACAAAGAAATGAACTAAACATTATGGTAGAAGATATTGACCTCACATAATAGGTATAACCGAATCATGGGCAACCACCGATATATCAGGATGCGAAATGGGACTGACAGGATATGTAATGTTTAGGAAAGATAGAATAGGAAGAAGGGGAGGTGGAGTTATTTTATATATTAAAGAATCTATCCAGGCTTATGAAATAAAATTAGACAGAGAAACAGGATTGGAAGAAGCTGTTTGGTGCAACATAGCCAGGAAACTCAACGTTAACGGTTGGATTAGTTTATCGAAGTCCAAACATAAGCATAGAAGAGAATGAAAAAATACAAACCGCTATAAGGGAAGTGAGCAAACAGGACTGTGTTATTATGGGGGATTTTAACCATGGGCATATAAAATGGAAATCTCTACAGAGTACGGGTAGTGAGGACCACAAGTTTTTAGTTTTAGTACAAGATAGTTTCCTTTCTCAACATGTGCTAGAACCAACCAGGGGAGAGAATGTGATAGACTTAGTTTTGTCCTCACAGAATGAATTAGTTGACAATGTTAAATTATGTGAGCCTCTGGGAAGTAGTGATCACAACCAGATACATTTTACCATCAAAGTAAAATCAGAAAGAAATAATAAAAAGCAGTTCAGGAGAAATTTCCACAAAGGAAGATATAAGGAAATGAGGAAATATTTAGCAAATATAGACTGGAATAATACACTGAAGAATAAGACAGCAACAGAATTCTGGAATATCTTAAAGAATGAAATAGAGTGCATCGTAGATAAATTTGTTCCCTTCAAAAAACAAGGGAAACGGACCAGAAAGAAATACTTATCGAAAGAAGCCATTAGAAAAATTAAGTATAAACAAATGATGTGGAAGTCATATAGACGTACTGGCAATGACGAAGACTACAACATTGATAAAGAAGCACTAAACCAAGCTACAGCTGAAATTACAAATTCAAAGAGAAGCTATGAACATAAATTAGCTTGTAATATAAAACATGACAGCAAGAGTTTTTATGCGTATGTTCGAAGCAAACAGAAAGTTCAGGATAAGGTCTGTCCTCTAGAAGATAGTGCTGGAAATATAATATCAGAAGGATTCTTAATGGCAGAAGACCTAAATGAGTATTTTAGTTCAGTGTCTACCAGAGAAGACACTAGTTCACTGCCAGTACCAGAGGCTAAGTTCAAGGGGGCAGAATCAGACTATTTAAGACAGTTAATTGTAACCCCAGAAATGGTAGCTAAGAAAATTAGGGCTATGAAGGAAATAAATCACCTGGAGTGGATGGTATTCCACCCAAACTACTATTGGAAATTGTAGAACAAATTAGCATACCGCTTGCAACAGTTTTCAACTTGTCATTAGAAGAGGGAGTGGTTCCTTTAGAATGGAAAAAAGCAAACATTATACCGTTATTTAAAAAAGGTTCGAGAAACAAGTCAAATAATTATAGACCAGTTAGTTTTAACATCGGTGATTTGTAAATTATTAGAAAGACTAATTAAAGATCACATGGTGGATTTTCTTGTTAAACATAACTTGATAAACCCATCTCAACATGGGTTTCTAAAAGCGAGGTCATGCTTAACAAATATGTTATGTTTTTTGGAAGATATCACTAAGTGGGTAGATGATGGATCACCAGTAGATATCATCTACTTAGATTTTCAATAAGCTTTCGACAAAGTGCCACATCAGAGATTACTGCTTAAACTAAAAGCCCATGGCATAGGAAATGGTATAATTAACTGGATAGAAAAATGGCTGATTGACAGAAGACAACGGGTAGTTGTTGATGGGGAGGCTTCAAACTGGAAATCAGTTTTGAGTGGGGTTCCACAGGGATCAGTACTGGGACCTATATTATTCTTAATATATATAAACGATTTGGACGATGATATAGCTAGCAAGGTGTTGAAATTTGCAGATGATACAAAAGTGTTTAGAAGGATTAAAAGTGATGGAGATAGACAGCATTTACAAGATGATCTTGACAGGTTGATCAAATGGTCTGAAAAGTGGCAAATGTTGTTCAATTTTGGGAAATGTAAATGCCTCCACACAGGACATGGGAACAAATATGTAGAATATACAATGGGGGGAACTGTACTAAGTACTACTGTAAAAGACTTAGGGCTGACAATTAGTGCTGACATGAAGGTTTCAGAGCAATGTGGAATTGCAGCTTCAAAGGGAAATCAAATCCTTGGATTGATTAGGCGAAATATAGCATATAAAGAAAAAGAACTAATAATACCGCTGTACAAAACAATAGTTAGGCCTCATTTAGAATATTGTATACAAGCGTGGAGGCCATACCGCAAGAAGGACATAGATATGCTAGAAAGAGTACAGAGGAGAGCGACTAAAATTATACCAAAACTGAGGGATCTTAGTTATGAAAAACGCCTAAAAGAATGTGGTTTAACAACACTAGAGACCAGGAGATTGAGAGGAGATCAGATAGAAGTGTTTAAAATATTGAATGGTTATGAAAATATTGATAGAAATATGTTTTTTTCAGTTAAGAAAGATAGAAAAACTAGAGGACATGAAGTTACATTAGTAAAGGAGCAGTGTAGATTAGATGTAAGAAAGTTCTCATTTTCACAAAGGACTGTGAATGAATGGAACAGATTATTTGATGATTGTGTGGGTGCTAGTAGTGTGAATGTTTAAAAATAAAATTGACACATACCTCAGAAGGGCTGGATATATGTAGATAAAAGGGTTGGACTCTCGATAAGCCAAAGGGCTTCCTTGCCCACCTGCCATCTAGAGTTAATTCTCTGGATGGCAATCTTGTTAAAAGCATGTTGTGACATGGTTTTTCATTCGCTGAGTCTGGTTGTAATGTAACCAATAGGAAACAGCGTTATGACAAATTCGCATTTCCGCGATCAAAGAAAATGAAGTCATGCGGCACGAAACGATGGCTGACAGCGAAACAACGCCACCTACATAGAATGTAGGTGGTGTTGATGACAGCGTAACTAATGGTTTTGACCCAGTGTAATGTAATGGTTTTGGTCCATCGCTACCCCCCCCCCATCTATCATTTATCATACTAGAGTTGAGTAGGCTAGTGTGTAGGTGGTGTTGATGGCAGCGTAACTAATGGGTTTGACCTGTCGCTACCCCCCCCATGACAATATCTGACATGGTTCTGCATTACTGACAGGAAGCGTATATTCCTGAAAATCAGTGTAAATGGGAAGATGGATTACTGACAGGAAGTTTTTGGGGTAGGCAGGTCTGCACTATGCACAAGAAATCTGTATTTGATTGAATCATTCTATGGGCCCCGTAGTGTCCCCCAGGGCCCCTGAAACTGGTAAATTTTCACATTTTGCCTATTTTTTCAAAAACTTTCAGCAACTTTTTCTCTAATTTTTCATAGACGTATCTTAGGGTACTGCCACTATACACAAGACATCTGTTTTTGGTTTAATCATTCTAAGGGCACCTCAAGGCCCCCCAAAATGCTCAATTTTCCTAGTATTTCCCTACTGCGGTAAGCCTCCTGCACTGTACTCTATTTATAACTGGATATTGCCCTATCTCTGATCACTAGGGTGGCTAGCCTGGCACTGAATTTAGGTCAGTATGTGGTCAGTGAGCCACTGACTGGAGTGGTCACTCATGGCCACAGTTTATTGTTGGTCAGTCTTCCTGTGGCCAGGGCTGGGCTGTTGTTTATTGCCCAGTGTGGGAGAGTGAATGCTTTGTGGGCTTCAGGCACTGTAGGCACTGGGGTGAGACATTCTGATGTAATACATCTTTTGTACCATTACAGCTATAATGATATAATTAGCTAAGCACTGAATTTCTAGTGTATCATGGCACTATACGTTAATAACATGCATACTATAAGCCAACTTTGAATGCCATACATTCAATATTTCCATGCTACCCATGTGCATATGCAAAACCTTCACAGTCATGTTGTGTTATCACTTTGTTTATACATAAAGACATAATCTGGCATAACTTGATAAGATTTTGTAGCAGCACATTTTTACTTCCAGTGTACAGGGATGAGAGTGACATTCAGAGAAAAAACCAGAAATTTTGCATGGCCCACATTTCAGCCCGAGAAGACTGTCTCATCTAATGGGGGGACTCCTCCGATATTTTTTAATTGTAGACGACATATGGTGTATTTTGAGCAATATTAAATAGAAAATCTTAACATTTCCAATAGCAAAAAAACCACACGGACTCACGCACACATTGTCATAGTACTAACTCACTGGTTAATGATATTTTCTGGGCTGAACCCGAGTTGGCTGACAGGCAGCTTTCTCCTTGGCCAGCTTTGTCAAAACAGCCCGTTGATGGGCCATTCTAGCTTTCTTCGTTGCCAGCTCAACTGCTTCCTTAGCTTTGTACTTGGTGGCTGCCTTCGTCTTTGACATGTTCAGCTCAGTTTTCTTCTCCTCCTTCATCTTTCCTTCCTTGGCAAGATGGGTGGAGTACATTTAGTGTGCACCCCTCGTGTTGTGAACAAGGCGACCAGTCCTGTTTGTGGAAGTCCTGTATAGCAGTCTTGTTGCTTGCCATGAGTGAGTACTTCACTGTCTGGATAGTGTTGAATATACTAACATTCTTTCTGGCAGTGGCAGTATTCATGATGTTAGACATGTGACTAAAACATCCTTCCACTTAAGGACCATGAAAGCAGCTCATCATTGCAGCCACCAGCTTTGACAAGGCTGGGAACTTGCCAGTAGAGAATATGGTAGCCCACCACGAGTCCAATCTGGAACTTGTGGGTGCTTGTGGAAGTGTGTTGTCTACATGGAATCGGCGAACTTCCATGTGATACGCCCTCTGTTCAGGTTCTAATAGAACATTAGTGACCAGCGTGGGCAGTGCCAGCGTGTGTACTTCAATGCCTTCGGTTCCCCTCTGACTGTAGCCTGTAGGATCCAATCCGCATAGTTGACATTGGCCTCGCACCACAAACAGTAGGCTTTCCCTGGTGCTGATAATGTACTGATGAATATATCCAACATAGTGTCTCCAGCCGATCTCTCCAGCCAGGCCAAATTCCACTTATTCTTGACACTTTTGTCAATGTCCTTCACGCAACATTTGTCTTGCGTCGTCGATTAGCCATTGGCATTGTGTTCGAAAATGATCGACATCGCCACAAAATACATCGTCGTTTCCTATTGGTCCACTGCTTTTGTGCGTGCACTTCGAAAGAGCTGAAGTGAACAGCCAACAGAACTAATGGTTTTACTTCGCAGATTCACGGGTTCGGTTGGGTCGGTTCTGTCGCTAATTGCCAGGCAGCATCATTAACACGTGGCGACGCCCGGTGGATAGATGGTTAACTCAATCTGCCGATAGATCGTCAGTGAATTGTCCAGGATTTTATATGCCCTACCCCCCCAACATTCATTTTTTTTCACCCCAGATTTACACGATTCACAAAAGTGATCTTTGGAGCAGTATAAAAACAGGAATTCCGGCAAAAACCAGAAATTTCTCATCCCTGAGTGTATCATTGCAACAAAATTTGAATGCCATGCACGTAACATTTCCATGCAATCCATTTGCATATATAATGTAAAACTTTAACAGCCTGTTTCTTCAATTTAACTTTATGACCCCTACCATTTGATCAGCCGGGGTCACATATAGTCCAAAGGACTTCAGGGCCTCTTGGCCCATTTTCTGTATTGATCCATTGTTTGCATATAAAATTCTATGAAAGTGACAAAAACAATAGTACATTGCTGATTTTTCATTGCAATACTGTTGAAATCTACACAAAAGTGGTTGAACAATGAAAGCACCGATACCAACAGCTTGACAAGCTAACATTTCATAAATCATTACATAAATTGAATACACAGACCCCCCTAAGCTTGACATACTTTATGGATGAAATTATTTTCTATGACAGATAGAATTTCTTATTCTTTGGGAAGCAAACACAAGTAAACAATCCGTTTCATCATGGTTTGGTAGATTAGATGCCGATGGATGTTGGTGTTATCTACACCGACCATTCACTCACACAATATATAATACCTCTGCTATCCATGAGGACCATGGCGAAGGTACGGATCCGGTCCTCTTGCCAGAAGGTCCCGTGTTCTTTGACTGGCACACGGTCCCACACGATTACGGGGGTCAGGCCCCTTTACATTGTTGCGGTCGGGCCCCACTGCGAACTCGTAGTCACCACTGTAAGCGAGACAGTGGGGATAAGCCACATAAAACACAAGCCGAATCACACACAACGAAAACAGAAAACAACTGCGTAACAAAACTTTCAACTACTGGTAACAATGAAGTCTGTAGCTTAGAATCCACATGCAAGGCAACGGCGTGCGAAGTGCATCATGCCAAAAATTATGTGCTAGTGAACATTAATTGGAGGGATTCCATATGTACAGATCCAGTTTTTCATGCGGACATGGACAAATATAATGGGAACAATTAGAACAGCCAATCCTCTAACTAAATGACAAAGTGTGCAGGAACAACATCAACTTTCAACAAAACTGGGTCACATCCCTGAAGCACAACAGGAAGAAAAAACAATTCCTATACAACAAGCATTAAGCAACAATGTTATCTTCTAGACGGCCAGCATTAACTAGCAGTAATGACCACAGAGTACGTACAGGAGATTCTGAATCTGCGGTCCAACCACGAGGGTTGGGTCTGGTCCCTTTGCCAGCGTTCTGTTTGGCGACACATAGTCCGGCTGTTTCTTGATGGCTGGCGATTTCTTCTGTCTCTCAGCCCTGCAGGAAGAAAGTAATACTAAGTTGCCTACATCTATTTCCAAACAGTACACACCAAGAGCAAGTGGTATTTTAAAGTTCAGTTGTCTATTCCGTTACTCACAATAAGCCAGAGGTGATCATTATTAGCAGGAAGTTCAGTTGTCTTGAATGTGGGAACAACACAAATGCACCAAATATCAATGGGCCTTGCGGTTAGTCCTTATGGTTAGTCCTTGTGGTTAGTCCTTGTGGTTAGTCCTTGTGGTTAGTCCTTGTGGTTAGTCCTTGTGGTTAGTCCTTGTGGTTAGTCCTTGCGGTTAGTCCTTGCGGTTAGTCCTTGCGGTTAGTCCTTGTGGTTAGTCCTTGCGGTTAGTCCTTGCGGTTAGTCCTTGCGGTTAGTCCTTGTGGTTAGTCCTTGTGGTTAGTCCTTGTGGTTAGTCCTTGTGGTTAGTCCTTGTGGTTAGTCCTTGTGGTTAGTCCTTGTGGTGAGCCTAACCAACAAATGGACTAGTCTCAGATAACCATCTATAGCCTCATCAGTTATAATCATCTATAGCTTTGTCTAGTGATAATTCACTAAAGCCTCATCTATATAATAACCATCTATAGCCTCATCTAGAATCCTTAATTGAATTGGATTTATACAAAACGGTGTTAAGTTAAATTTTAAAAAGTATAAACAGTTTGAACTGGAATTGAATGCCACAAAGTGAGATGAACTGAATGAAGTGATCAAAATGGAAAATAAATTTACAATATTTGTCTATATCAAGTTCAACTGTACAATTATTGGACATCCATTTCTGGTCAAACACCCAAACAAAACAACCAACAACTGAACTCCCAGTACATGTAAACAGGACTTGTCACTTGACAATACATTCCTTTGTTCAGGAGATCTCTTATCTCTGCTCTCTCAGTCCTTACACAGGTTTTAATAGCAGCAAAGAACTAAGATGCTAACTGCAAGTTGTGGCAGTGGCTATCATTGACCAGTAAACTACTGTTTGCTGGATGGATTAGCACCTGCCAATGTCCAGAGTTCAGCATCCCATTAGTTCTTTAGACAAACTGCAAGTTGCTACAAAACTAAAATGGTACAGGTCCTCAGACTTAACTCAACATACTTCTTCAGAACACTCAGCCTGCAGTTCTTAGCACCAGGCCTGCTTAGCGCAGTCTCTTCCGAGAGCGACACAGGCATTTTATTATGGAATACCTGGCTCGAGCATAATTAAGCAAACAGACGGCGAATACTATGTCAATAAAGGCTTGATTATGATGCCAAGTATTCACATAATTTTGCACTGCAATCAGCACAGTCCATTGTGCAAGACTTACATTTCAGATGCACCTCCACAAGGAACAACATGTTCCAGTGTGTACAGAGTTGAAGGCTGATCAAACACAACGTTAGCCATTGAAGCACTCAAAGTAATTACTTCAAGCTTCACCACCTACACTGCTGCATTGTTTACAAATGGCTTTCAGACACCTGCATGCAACCTAACAATGCAGCCTGGAGAGCAGTTGGCAGTGCAAGGGTGGCACTCTACTGGCTGACCTATCAAAGGTGACACTCTATTGAAACATCCATGCAGGGGTGGCACTCTGCTGGCCCACCTATCAGGGGTGGCACTCTACTGCCCACCCATGCAGGGGTGGCACTCTACTGACCCACCCATTATACATGGTACTCTGCTGGCCCACCTATCAGGGGTGGCATTCTATTGGCACATCCATGCAAGTATGGCACACTATTGGCCCATCCATTCAGGGGTGGCACTCTATTGGCCCATCCATACAGGGGTGGCACTCTATTGACCTACATATCAGGGGTGGTTCTCTACTGGCACACCCATCATGGTTGGCACTCTACCGGCCCACCTAGCAGGGATGCCATTCTACTGGCCCACACAGTAGGGGTGGCACTCTACAGGGCCACCTATCAGGGGTGGCACTCTACTGGACCACCCATCAGGTGTGGTACTCTACTGGCCCACCTATCAGGCATGGCACTCTACTGGCACATCCATACAGGGGTGGCACTCTATTGGCCCATCCATTCAGGGGTGGCAGTCTATTGGCCCCCCTATCAGGTTGGCACTCTTCTGGCCCATCTATCAGGGGTGGCATTCTACAAGACCACATATCAGGTGGTGGTACTCTACTGGCCAACCCAGCAGGAGTGGCACTTTATAGCCCACCTGTCAGGGGTGGCACTCTATTGGCCCATCCATACAGGAGTGGCACTCTACTGGCCCACACAACAGGGGTGGCATTCTATTGGTCCATCCATACAGGGGTGGCACTCTACCTGCCCACCTATCAGGGGTGGCACTATACTGGCCCACCCATGCAGGGGTGGCATTCTACTGGCCTACCCAGAAGTGGTGTCACTCTACTGGCACACCTATCAGGGGGGTGGCATTCCACTAGCCCACCCAGCAGGGGTGGCACTCAACTAGCCGATTCATACAGGGGCAGGGGCTTAGCCAGATACCAGTCTTCCCATCTTCAATGGCATGGCATTTCATCAGCCCATCCGTATGACATGGATCTAAGGGGTGGCGAACACCCCCACCATGTTGCTTGACCAAGCATTAATGGGGGCTTAATTGGATGTATCTTGTTGATTCATGGGGTATGTGGGGGGTACATGCCCCCCATCTTGGGGGCTTAGTTGGATGTATCTTGTTGATTCATGGGGTATGTGGGGGTACATGCCCCCCATCTTGGGGGCATAGTTGGATGTATCTTGTTGATTCATGTGGTATGTGGGGGTACATGTCCAACATCTTGGGGGTGCAGTTGGATGTATCTTGTTGACTCATGGGGTATGTGGGGGGTACATGCCCCCCATCTTGGGGGAGCAGTTGGAAGTTTTTGGTGAGTCACAGGGGTTTCAGGAGGTTTCTGGGGATTCTTAGTGCGGTGACAGGTGGGTGCGTCTGCCCTTTGGTAATGACCACTGGACAAGATACCCATCACAATTTCTTGTTTAAGGACAGACACTGCAGTAAAAATGGCATGTTTTGACAAAAATACTCAAAATATGATTCTGTATTCTGATAGCATTTTATGTTTACTATTAATACAAATATCTTTTATAACATTTACATAACTCTAAGTAAGTTATATGCATGAGTAAAGTATGCTTCTGTCATGTGATTAATCCCATTACCGAATCTTTGTGACAACCGTTTAAACCTGTTTGCTAAAACCTGTGTTTTTCCAATTTGGAAACATCATATCTGTAGAAGTAATGATGCTACATTAATTACATTTTTACTGATGTGTTCCTTCCAAACTTCACACTGCAATGACGATGATATATTTTTAATTTTATTTTTAGTTATATGCTGAACATACTGATTGTAATAAAAGTATGGATTTTTTACCAACAAAATTTAAACATATTTTTTAAATATTAAATAATTACAATACATAAATATATATCTTCATCATTGCATAGAATGAGGTATTGTAAATAAGAACTAGAAAGAATTACATTGATTACTGCATTATTGGAGGAGCCACACTGTTTACAAATTGTGCTATATTTTCCCTCTCTGGTGGTGATCTTTGATTGTTGCCATGGAAACGGGGGGTCTGGCAGAAAAAATTCAACATATTTTATTCAATAAGCCATACTCTACAACTTGGGCACAAAACATTGCATTAATCATGCATTAAAAATATCCTATCTAGCTGCCATATCTCTCCTTGATGAATTTATCAAACTGATCCTACCTTGCTGGTCTTGACTTGGTTACTGTAGCGTTAGGAGCCGGTCGCTTTGTATGTCTTGCTACAACAGAAACAATTACAGTGAAACTTCGCTATTAAGGTCACCTTTAGGACTGAACAGAACTGACCTGAATAGTGAGGTGACCATATTAGCAGATCTAATTTCCTAGTTTAAAGTTATGAAAATCATTCGGGACTGTCCTAGGGTGACTTTAATCATGAGATGACTGTATGATCGAGGAGACAGTAAAGCGAGGTTAGAAATATGAAGAGAATCGTTATTCCAAAATTCTATTAAACATATGATACATAGTCATAAAAAGCATTTTGAGTAGGTGCCAGCTGCTAACATCGCAAAATCGATAGAATGAATGGTTACCACTAAGCATGCATGATAGTTGGCTCTGTGACCCTCATTCACATATGAGGATGTTTGACGTAGATTTACTTCACTCAGTACATTCATAGAAAACATGTAGTGCATTGTGGACTGATGTCACAATGCTATTTCTGGCCAATGATAACATAACTACAAGAGTGAGACAAAAATGGCTGCACTATGGCCGAAATGACATGGATAAACAGCCAATTAAACTATACATTTCCTGAAAGGCAGATCATTTTCTATGCAGTTCAAAAAAGAAAGTCACTAGTTAGACGACACAACATAACTTACTTCCAATTTTTCACTAATATATACACTTAGACTGTCATCCAATGCGTTTTGCTTGGTAAACATACAAAATTTCATCTTTTAGTTACGACTTCTGGTTTATTTTTGCTGTCAAATTCTTGCAAATCTAAGTGTACTTGTAAAACCAGCAGCTGATTACCTCCTTTTTGTAATGATTAATCTTATTGTTCAATTTGTAATGATGTCATGAACACATTGCAAAAATTAAATCAGCGCAATCAGCTGTGTGACATTTCTTAGCAAAACTGGTGATTGGAGGAATTGGCTCTGTGGCATTGAAACGGTTAATCATTCACTTATGAATTCAAGAAATTTTATTTCTGTGAAGAACTTACCAGGAGATATGACCCGGGGGGTGGCGCTGTGACTGTGGGGGGTGGCGCTGTGACAGTGGATGGTGGCAGTCGCATTGCTGGAGGATGAGAAGACACCCACAGGGGTGGGGCTTCTACTGGGGGCTGAGTCACCTACAGGTAAACTTGTCTCTAATATTCCACTTCCATAGAGGGGGGTTGTACTCCCATAACTGGGGGTGACACTTCGGCTGTGAGACACCTCCTTTCTGTCGCCCTGCTGTGTACTGCTACGTCTACTCTGGGGTGCCCTGTACAAAGACATCACGGGAAAGTTTATTTTGATAATATAACGTAACCGATAAGTAGGCGTACATATTGTTATTACTACAAATCTATTTATAATCAATATATATTAATGTTTTTAATAATCATAAAAGCTACACTGTATAGATTGTAATGCACCTCTGAATGGTAATAACTGCCAGATTTATGGCGAAGAGAAATGCAATAAAATTATTATTATATTCCTATTATACAAATGCGATGTAGTATTTATTGAAGGGGTCAGTGACTCCTATTAAGGTATAAGAGTCACTTTGATAGGAGCCACCATAAATTATTTTAACTCAAGTTATAAAAGAAATGTTATACATGTCTTGAGGTCATTACGAAGGCAATATGAAAAAGACCAATTTACTCACTACTGGTGCTAAGTCAGCAAGAAATATAGTTCTTGTCATTTCGCCGTCATCTAAAAACCTATCTTTTTAATACTGCAAATCCTCCTTAATTTCTTAGCAATTTCATCCATCAGTTGATGACTTTACTCTGTACACGACAATGAGAATGCTTAATCCGTTGGATTTGTGCCACTGACATATTGGTGCTAAACAAGTCACTCCATCGTTACTATTATGATGATGTGCTGCTCTCTTTGTTCTCATAACTAAACCAGTGGCACAATCATTATTACAACTAAGGCAGCTTTATAAAGGTTAAAGTATCATTTTATCTGTCACCATGACTTAGCAAATACTGTTTGAGCTTTATAAATGTTGTGATACATTTTGATCTGACCCATTCAAGATTGGCCAAGATGAGATATGCTTTTGAGGTTTATTCCACTAATAAAAAGGTAAGTTCTTATAATTATATTAATAGTCATTTTATAGTGCTGTATCCAAGCCTCAGGACTGTTCAAAGACCTTTACACTTTACTCCCTAGCAAACTTATTCATTTGAACATCATCTCGTGTTGCTAAAAAGGGGGGTGTACACTAATGACTCCTACCCATTGTTTGTGGTGCTAATGCTGCTCTCAGCCTGTCGACTCTGGCTGTGAAGTACAGAGCGGGTCTTAGCTTCATCGTACATCGACACTTCTAGAGCCATCTCCACGACAGTCTGGGAAACTGACTGGAACTCTCGCTGGAGTTTCTGTTTCACTGCAATCAAACAGTTATTAACATTCACTGAATTGATAAGGACTGTGTATGAACCCCGGTGGGTCCAATGGTACAGTGCATACACTGCCTGCTTGGCATCTCTCACACGCCCGACCTGGAAGCAACTCTGCCCGCTGGGAGCAAGATCCAGTGGGTTAGAGACAGAGACCACCACTCTGTGAGACCGCGACAGGTTACACATTTACTCCCTGTGTGGGATCTTTTACTTCCCCTGGTACAGACACCAAATTTCTGCCGGGAAGAAACAGTTTCTGCCCGGCAGAAATCAAACAACCCTGTTCGTAATTATTAATCAAACGTTTTTTGGTGAATCATAGTTACAGATCATTAAGGGTTATGATGAAAGTAAAATGTTGACATGTTTACTGTTCACTTATTGCACCACGTCTTGCATTTAGAGGAATGATTATAATAGAAAATAAAATGTTGTGGCACCTATTTTTAAATACTTTCATTGATAAGAAACCAGGAATTACTTTTCTATGGCCTAAGAAGAACTAATTTCACAAACTTCCTGCTTATAATTACATAACAGAAAAGACAACCTCCATATAAAACAACTGCATAAAAAAATGGGCCAAGAGGCCCTGAAGTCCTTTGGACTAATACGTCGATATGTGACTCCAGTTGACCAAATGATAAGGACTGTGTATGAACGTTGGAAAAATTGTAACTTTGTTTTCTTACATTTTTGTAAAGGTTGGGTAGGGTGCTTTACACAGTTTCAAAAATTATGACTGCTACAAAAATTGGCGAAGTTATGCAGCATTGAACATGGTAAGGGTCAAAAAGTGAAAATGAAGAAAACGGCTGTTGAAGTTTTATATTATATACGCAAATGGACTGCATGGAAATATTACATGCATGACATTCAAATGTGGTACACAGTATGTATGTTATGATGCAATGATACACTGGAAGAACAAATGTGCTGCTACAAAGACATAGCAAGTTATGCCAGATTATGTCTTTATGTGTAAACCTGAAAGTGAAACTGCAGCTAGTGAGATACCTTTTGATCCAAGAAAGATTTCCCAGTCAAACGAACACATAAACAGACCATTCATGCAAAATGAGTACTAATGCAAATAAAAAACTCAAAAACAAAAAGGCATTTGGTATTGATAATGTTATAAATGAATACTTAAAAAAACAGGGCCAGGCTGTGTCAGCCTTCTTCTCATGTGATGTAGAGGTACAGCAAGGCGAAAATTAGTCTCCTTTGTTATTTGCTATTTACCTGAATTTTAAACATTGTTAGTCATAATTATAAGGGACTTGACATGGCAGCTGGTGAAATTTACAACAACCTTAGTGATGGTGATGTAGACATTTTCTTGAAAATGTATGTTCTACTATAGGCTGATGACACTAGATTGATTCAATCAAATACAGATTTCTTGTGTAAAGCGGAACTATGTCAACTCTTCTAATGGTTGACATTTGGTTGTTTCAGGTGACAACTATATTGTGAATCTGTAATTATTAGTCTACATTGATACAATTGATTTACACAGTACCATGTCTACACAAGGCATGGCAAGCATAAATAGAACAGTAGAATGCATTTGATATCAATAAATTGTATGATATTTCACTCTATAGTTGTCCAGAATATTAACTTTCTATGTCTGTCACCTACAGGTGACAATACATCTTTAATCAATATACAGCACAGTCACACCATTTTATAATAATTAAATGCATCAAAATAAACACAACTTGCAATTATAGAATATCAATAGTTTTGAACTGTTCAGTTTAACAGGGGTCTAATGCCTATGCTCTGTCTGTGACCAATTAAAGATTAGTGAAGGTCTCAATGGCTCAATAGCAAGCTGGACTGGCTAGGCTCCAGAGTGGGAGTGGAGAGGCCATTACACAAGATACTGGCACTGCCAAACAATAGCAAGCTGGACTGGCTAGGCTCCAGAGTGGGAGTGGAGAGGCCATTACACAAGATACTGGCACTCTGCCAAACAATAGCAAGCTGGACTGGCTAGGTTCCAGAGTGGGAGTGGAGAGGCCATTACACAAGATACTGGCACTCTGCCAAACAATAGCAAGCTGGACTGGCCAGGCTCCAGAGTGGGAGTGGAGAGGCCATTACACAAGATACTGGCACTCTGCCAAACAATAGCAAGCTGGACTGGCTAGGCTCCAGAGTGGGAGTGGAGAGGCCATTACACAAGATACTGGCACTCTGCCAAACAATAGCAAGCTGGACTGGCTAGGCTCCAGAGTGGGAGTGGAGAGGCCATTACACAAGATACTGGCACTCTGCCAAACAATAGCAAGCTGGACTGGCTAGCTCCAGAGTGGGAGTGGAGAGGCCATTACACAAGATACTGGCACTCTGCCAAACAATAGCAAGCTGGACTGGCTAGGCTCCAGAGTGGGAGTGGAGAGGCCATTACACAAGATACTGGCACTCTGCCAAACAATAGCAAGCTGGACTGGCTAGGCTCCAGAGTGGGAGTGGAGAGGCCATTACACAAGATACTGGCACTCTGCCAAACAATAGCAAGCTGGACTGGCTAGGCTCCAGAGTGGGAGTGGAGAGGCCATTACACAAGATACTGGCACTCTGCCAAACAATAGCAAGCTGGACTGGCTAGGCTCCAGAGTGGGAGTGGAGAGGCCATTACACAAGATACTGGCACTCTGCCAAACAATAGCAAGCTGGACTGGCTAGGCTCCAGAGTGGGAGTGGAGAGGCCATTACACAAGATACTGGCACTCTGCCAAACAATAGCAAGCTGGACTGGCTAGGCTCCAGAGTGGGAGTGGAGAGGCCATTACACAAGATACTGGCACTCTGCCAAACAATAGCAAGCTGGACTGGCTAGGCTCCAGAGTGGGAGTGGAGAGGCCATTACACAAGATACTGGCACTCTGCCAAACAATAGCAAGCTGGACTGGCTAGGCTCCAGAGTGGGAGTGGAGAGGCCATTACACAAGATACTGGCACTCTGCCAAACAATAGCAAGCTGGACTGGCTAGGCTCCAGAGTGGGAGTGGAGAGGCCATTACACAAGATACTGGCACTCTGCCAAACAATAGCAAGCTGGACTGGCTAGGCTCCAGAGTGGGAGTGGAGAGGCCATTACACAAGATACTGGCACTCTGCCAAACAATAGCAAGCTGGACTGGCTAGGCTCCAGAGTGGGAGTGGAGAGGCCATTACACAAGATACTGGCACTCTGCCAAACAATAGCAAGCTGGACTGGCTAGGCTCCAGAGTGGGAGTGGAGAGGCCATTACACAAGATACTGGCACTCTGCCAAACAATAGCAAGCTGGACTGGCTAGGCTCCAGAGTGGGAGTGGAGAGGCCATTACACAAGATACTGGCACTCTGCCAAACAATAGCAAGCTGGACTGGCCAGGCTCCAGAGTGGGAGTGGAGAGGCCATTACACAAGATACTGGCACTCTGCCAAACAATAGCAAGCTGGACTGGCTAGGCTCCAGAGTGGGAGTGGAGAGGCCATTACACAAGATACTGGCACTCTGCCAAACAATAGCAAGCTGGACTGGCTAGGCTCCAGAGTGGGAGTGGAGAGGCCATTACACAAGATACTGGCACTCTGCCAAACAATAGCAAGCTGGACTGGCTAGGCTCCAGAGTGGGAGTGGAGAGGCCATTACACAAGATACTGGCACTCTGCCAAACAATAGCAAGCTGGACTGGCTAGGCTCCAGAGTGGGAGTGGAGAGGCCATTACACAAGATACTGGCACTCTGCCAAACTGAATCAGCAAGCTTAAGCAGATATAAGCAAAATTATTTAATTTAGCTTTTTTGGGAAGCCCTGAGGTGCCCTTAGAATGATTCAATCAAATACAAATTTCTTGTGTACAGTGACACTACCCTAAGAGAAAAAGTTACTGAACAGTTTTTGAAAAAAATAGGCAAAATGTAAAATTTTACCAGTTTTGGGGTCCTTGGAGGCCCTATGGAGTCCTTAGAACAATTCAATAAAATACAGATTTCTTGTGCATAGTGGTAGTGCCCTAAAATATGTCTATGCAAAATTAGAGAAAAAGTTGCTGAACGGTTTCTGAGATATGTCAGCTAATGGCGGACGGCAGACGCAGAGTGATGGCAATAGTTCGTTGGACCTTTGGCCCAAAGGACTAAAAACCTAATCCCACATAAATGCAATTATTAATTACCTAAAATGATAAAATATAATTTAAAATGAACATTGGCAAGAATAAAAGTATTATATAATTTTACTGGTAAAGTTCAGCCTTGTTCAGGTAGCAATATTGTTTGAGAAACAGGAAACGACTGGTAACATGAACGTACGGTTAGTTTTCTCCGACTTAGTCAACTGCACGGCAACTGGCGGTGTTTTGGCATGTGATGGCGACAACGCCCTGGATGCACTCCCACCAGAAGGCGACTGTGTACGTGAGGGCGAGAAAGCTCTGGGCGTGTTGCCACCAGATGGCGACTGTGTGTGAGAGGGCGGCGTGTGATGCTTGTATCCCAACTCTATCAGCACCTTACGTGTCTCTCTCTCGTTTCCATGGTTACTAACAACAACGTTTGTTCATGTTTCATATTCATAGAATGAAACTCATATTAATGTTAGTGTGCTTGATATAAAAATATAGAAAAAATTAAATATATGTGCATAAACAGGTTTTGTACAGTGATCTGAAACAACGGAACTATTCCTGAAAGCACTTAAAGGCAAGCTTTCCGTTCGTTCCTGTAGTAAAATAATGTCATACAGTTTAAGCTACATCTATTTAAGATACTGATCACACAAACATGTTTTAATGAACAAGTCTTCGTTGTTGAAACGTGTCTTGGGAGGAAGCCATTTGTTTACTTGGTAGTGCACTGATTTTGAAGGTGTAGCCTCAGATCCGAAGCCATGATGACAGTGTACCGACATTAGAAGCTCTGCCCCTGTTAGGTCACGACCTCCCTTGCAATTATCTGCGTGTGTTATTCATGGAATTTTGTGACAGTGGGGCGAATTCAAAAGTTATTTCTGCTTTGCTAAAACAAATGTGGGTGGTCAGTATCTTATAGAAGATGTAGTTTATGTTGTAGAAACTATGTACATGACCACCATCAAGCTCTTCTCCCTGACAATGTTTATGTAAGTAATGTAATGTGCGTTACATTACTAGTATGGCATGACCTCTGCTAAATCAACCTTTCCCGCATGCAGTTTTCATTTAGACAAACTTTGCCTTATGATTTTGTCATAAAGAAAAACATTTGGGGCCAGAATTTCAACAAAATATACTATGGAATGTCGGAATGCTCCACATGTTCAGCATCCATTTTTGGTGGCTTGACCGACCTTGTTGCTAGGCAACAGGTCACATGATAGATAGGTCAATTGAACACAACGACTGCATTCATGAAGTAAACAAACAATTCCATCATAATTGGACATACGATTATAAATCAAAATTGCATTGTGTGATACAATATTGTGTTAGACATGTTTAAAATTAATAGTCTCGTACGTCAATAAATTCCTTTTTTTGTACATCGTCACCAAAAAAACATCACACAGAACCAAATGTACTGACATAGTGTATGACCTCATTTAATTCTGGATGCATACAATGAAAGCTAGTGTTAAGTGGCGCCCCCTGTCAGCAACCGTTTCTGCAGTGGTGGTCACAATAGCTAGGTGAAATACTTCCCACAAAAGTTGAGTTAGTGTTGGATAGAACCTGACAATGATCTAAATGTGCAAAAAGGTATCCATACAAGGACACACTAAACTTCCTTGCCATACCTTTCCAGAAGATCAGAAATGAGCTCTCTCTCAGTTTCTGGAAACTCAGCTTTCAGCTTCATCAATGTCAGCTTGCGCCCGTTACTGGAGCTGTGGTGAGATCCAGCCAAGTCTTCACGTGACGTCTTCCGGTGTCTGGAAACATGCATAAGTACGCACTGAAAAGTCTTCTAAACATTCCCGTTAGATGCTTAAGAATACTGATAATATTTAAGATTATAGCACCCGATCAGCTGAGATTGCTCTCAGGCACTTCACGGCCATGTAATGAACTTCTTAGAATTATATTTAAAAAAAAATAATCATTCTAAATTGTAGACTGTCAGTATGAAAAAATCATTAAAATAGTCCTTCTAAAATACAATGTATAAACATTTAAAAGTATATAATATGTATTAAACAATAACATTAATTAAAATATAAATAAACCCCAACCACTTATATTGTGTACATCAAGAAATTACTGGTAAACAGTTTTTATTGGCAAATTACCTGAAAAATGACCCATACCCAAATCAGATGGACCCCAAATAATGTGCATTAAAAATGAGCCAACCCGATTCCTTACCCCCCCCCTAATAAATCAAGACCGTTACTTAAAGCAAAGGAAGTACTACGGTTAGATATGAATCGTACCTGTTCGCCTTGCTGATGCCTTGAGCAAACATCGTCTCCTGAATGTGAAGTTGATGGTCAGTCAAACGCACACAAATACATAGTTACTGGAATTGGGCAATAATTGTCAGTTTACCTGACACCTCTTTTATACTTAGTTTCCACCTCAATTAAATGTTTTCACAAGTCTTCTTTCCACTTCTTTTCATGACCAACAACTGTGTCTGCGACTTGTGCAATTTGTTTATTTCATTTTGGTGAAATCATCTGGAAAACATCAGGATTCCATAATTTTCCAATAGCTTAACATGCTTTGGCTTCCCAACAAGAACTCTGCTAACAAATACTTTATATATAATCAGATGATGTGAAGTATGTTATGGATAAACCTTGAAGAATTGGGAACCAACACTTTTATAAACAAAAAATGGGCTAAGTGGTCCTGAAGTCCTTTGGATTAATACATCTATATATGACCCCTGACCAAATGAGTGATAAGTCAGAAAAATGTTAACATTGTTTTCTTACATTCTTGTAAAGGTTTGGTAGGGTGCTTTACACAGTTTCAAAAATTATGACTGCTACAAAAATTGGCGAAGTTATGGAACACTGAACATGGTAGGGGTCAAAAAGTGAAAATGAAGAAAACGGCTGTTGAAGTTTTACATTATATATGCAAATGGATTGCATGGACATATTACATGCACAACATTCAAATGTGGCACACAGTATGTAATATGTAAGTTATGTTGCAATGATACACTGGAAGTACAAATGTGCTGCTACAAAGACTTATCAAGTTATGCCAGATTATGTCTTCATGTGTAAAACTAAGAGGACAGATTATCTGAGAGCAAAAGGTAGACTCACTGTTTGACACAGTTTAAAACCTACAGGCAACTGTCCAGTTTAACAGGGGTCTAGTGGCTTAATGCTGTCTGTTGACACAAGCTTCTGCCAGTGACCAATTACAGATTAGTCACAGTTTCCATCAAACAATAGCAGGCAGAGAATCTTAGCTCCACAGCTGGGTGTAATACACAACCAGAGCCACCACTGATTCATGGTCAAGTAGATTAGCTCAATGCACCAACTAAGACAATACACAACACTGTGAGTGACAGTGTCCAGAGTGAGGCCTAAGCAGAGTCCTCATTGCTGAATAGATCAATCAAACCTGCCAAGTGGGTGACATTCTGCACAAGTGATCATTAATCCTTAGTGATTGTTCAGAACACCAGACTGACCACATACCTAAACAAAGCGAATGTAATAGGTGAAGAACAGGCAGTGTTCAAATAGGGGTATTGGTTGAATTGTATTTGTCTCGACGCAAAAGGCTTTATTGTGCCTTCATCGATTATAAGAAAGCATTTGATTTAGTAGACCGGTCCTCCCTGTGGTCTAAGATAATTTCATGCGGTATTAATGGTATTGTGTTGAAAGTTGTATACAACATGTACAAAAATGCTAAATCATGTATAAATGAGGGCCAGGCTGTGTCAACCTTCTTCTCATGTGATGTAGAGGTATGGCAAGGAGAAAACGTGTGTCCTTTGTTATTTGCTATTTACCTGAATAATTTTGAACACTGTTAGTCACAATTATAACGGACTTGACATGGCAGCTGGTGAAATTTACAACAACCTTAGTGATGATGATGTAGAAAATGTATGTTCTACTATATGCTGATGACACTAGAATGATTCAATCAAATACAGATTTCTTGCTTGTGTATAGCGGAACTATGTCAACTCTTCTAATGGTTGACATTTGGTTGTTTCAGGTGTCAACTATATTGTGAATCTGTAATTATTAGTCTATATTGATACAATTGATTTACACAGTACCATGTCTACACAAGGCATAAACAGAACAGTAGAATGCATTTGATATAAATAAAGTGTAGGATATTTCACTCTATAGTTGTCCAGAATATTAATTTTCTATGTTTGTCACCTACAGGTGACAGAATATTAATTTTCTGTTTGTCACCTACAGGTTTCTACAGACAATACATATTTAACCAATAGACACCACAGTCACACCATTTTATAATAATTAAATAAATATCAAAATAAACACAACTTGAAATTATAGAAAATCAATAGTTTTGAAAATACAGTTTAAAAGTGTTAAGCAACTGTTCAGTCTAACAGGAGACAAGACACCACAGTCACACCATTTTATAATAATTAAATAAACATCAAAATAAACACAACTTGAAATTATAGAAAATCAATAGTTTTGAAAATACAGTTTAAAAGTGTTAGGCAACTGTTCAGTCTAACAGGAGACAAGACACCACAGTTACACCATTTTATAATAATTAAATAAACATCAAAATAAACACAACTTGCAATTATAGAAAATCAATAGTTTTGAAAATACAGTTTAAAAGTGTTAGGCAACTGTTCAGTCTAACAGGGGTCAAGTGTGTCTACTCTGCCTGGGTGCTGTGACCAATTAAAGATTAGTCAAGGTCTCAATGGACTGGGCTGTAGAGATTAGTCACAGCAGTTGACTTTGTGGCACAATACACAACATCTAATGTTGGGGGTGGTCTCAAGGGCCCTTCTCAAAACCACATCACTAGATAATGTAAACCTTTTGCACTTTGGGGGCCCCTTAGGTGCCCTTAGAATGATTCAATCAAATACATATTTCTTGTATAGTGGCAGCACCCTAAGATACATCTATGCAAAATTAGAAAAAAAGTTGCTAAACAGTTTTAAAAAAAATAGGCCAAATGTTACATTTTACCAGTTTTGGGGTCCTTGGAGGCCCTAGGGAGCCCTTAAAATGATTCAATGAAATACAGATTTCTCGTGCATAGTGGCAGTGCCCCAAGATGTCTATGCAAAATTAGAGAAAAAGTTGCTGAACGGTTTCCGAGATACGGCAGCTAACGGCGGACGGCAGACGGCGGACACAGAGTGATGGCAATAGTCCCTTGGACCTTCGGCCAAAGGACTAAAAATAGGCAAAATGTTACATTTTTACCAGTTTTGGGGTCGTTGGAGGCCCTAGTGAGCCCTTAGAATGATTCAATCAAATACAGATTTCTCGTGCATAGTGGCAGTGCCTTAAAATATGCCTATGCAAAATTAGAGAAAAAGTTGCTGAACGGTTTCTGAGATACGGCAGCTAACGGCGGACGGCAGACGCAGAGTGATGGCAATAGTCCCTTGGACCTTCGGCTCAAAGGACTAAAAACTTATTTGTTTATTGCATGTTGATAATACCAAACTTGAGAAATGCAGTTATATATATGTATATATAAATTTAGTTATTACCATTTAGTAAATTTATACATACATACATATATATAATTTAGTTTTAACTATTTACCTCTATTGCAACATCTTCTCGTGAAGAGAACTGACTACTTCCCGCCGCCGGAGTCAGCTCATGTGTCCAATGTTGTCGCTGTTCCAGGAAATGGAAATAAATTATCATTACATCAGCAATTTAATTTTTTACAACAACGACATTACCTGACTGTATACCTTGAAGTGACATTGTCTATTTCAATATTCAAAACCTGTCAAGGCTGGTAATCATTAGAAGGAACTTGGCTGAATGGTGTCTTCTCGTTATAGCTACTTGCTATAATACTACTATTATTCCTGTTATAGCAACTCGTTAACTTTTACAGTCAAGCTAGTCCTGTATCCGTATATATTTAATTTAATAAAGTCATGGCTACTTGTTTAGTTGTACAGTTCGCAGTGGCAGGATATGGGAGCATTAACTATTTCAGATTGCATTGAGATTTAGACGTAACGCAGCTATCCACTGCAGTGTCCCACCACCTGTGTGGATGAAGTTGGAGACCAACTCACACTTTGAACAAACAAAAGTATAATGTGGACACAATCTGTGCTCAGTTTCTGCTTGCTGCTGAACACTTGCTGAACATAGAGTTCACACAAACTTTGTAATTCATCACTTACATGACATCTGCTAAACACCTAAAAACGGACACACTTCATGAAGTATTTTCTAATGAGTATTTGTACTTTACGTCTGAAGAAACAGTCTACTGCCCTACAGTCACCTCGGTAATAGTGCCACCTCGCAATTAAGGAGAGTCCCAAATTATTTCCCTAAGCAGTCAATTATACGAAATTAGTCCTGTTAATTTGGTCACCTTGCTGTTTAGATCACTGCTCCAATCCTAGGGTAATCTTAAAGTGAGGTTCCACTGTACTATTTGAAATAACTGATTCTTCCTTTGGGGTGATTCCATGTCAAATCAATCAGTTTTGACACTTTTTTGGCCGACCCACCTCCGAATTAGCTTAAATTTCATATACTAATTGGCACATATTATGTAAACAACCATGCACAATTTTAGAAAATTGGGTTGTATAGTTTTCGAGTTACAGGCCCTAAAGAAAATTACAATTTGTTAAAAAAACGGAATTTGATCATCGTTTTGTATCATTCTCCGACCCATAACTTCAGTAATAATAGTGCTAGACTAATAAATGTTACATTTCTGGAAAGGTCTCATTTAACTGCATCTAGTGGACATGGAATCATATAACAAAATATTTATAAAAAACCTCCAAACCGATTGGACCAAAAATAGATTCATTATATAGAACAATATGTAGCTCAAATATCCTGAGAAAATCAGAGTGGGCACTCTTAGGGTTTTTAAGATATTATCAAAATAGCACACATATTAATTTTTTTTTAATTTGTATAATTCTGTTATAATATTTTTTTCTATGCTATCATTTTGCAATTATCCAGTCTATTAATTTACTTATACTAAATAGTAAATATACAAGTACCAGGTATATATAATTATATTATACATAATACATTTTATATTCTGACCTATAAAATATGTAACAGTGGTTATCAAGTTGCAGCTTCACATTTTGTTACATAACAGATACAATGTACACTGTTTTAACAACGTTTACTGTTTTAAGCTGAGATCCACCATTTACCACTGATGACATACATCAGTTCTTCACTAACCATGGCGTTGTGCTGTGTTGGAATTGACAAAGGAAAACTGTGTGATCCTGTTTTGAGCACACATCAACTGACACAGGAGCAACAATCTTTAGCTACTCTGCGAATTGGATTAGATAATGTTACGGTACTGTGTGACATTCACTTGAAAAAGTACATTACTAGTTATGCTTCCAACCAGAAAGTGTGCTGTGATCCGTGGCTATGCCATACAGGAAAGCCTTCTCGAAAAGTCAGCGGATTGCGACAAATTACCAAATCTTTGGCTGCCCAATATTCCAATATTGTGCTCATACCTGGCAAAAAATTGTGCACACGATGCCGGAAGCAACTACCAAGTTGGCGCCCAAAGACGGTCTCTGCATGCCCAGATGAAGATGCTGAAGGTGATAGCACTGATGACGTGTATGAAGTTGGCCGTTCAACCGCAGTCAATCAATTGAACAGTTCACTGACCGTGCTTGGTGAATCACCAATCTTACAGAAGAAGCTGTCCACTAAACGATATGCGAAAGATAAGTTGAAGCGTGTAGGGGAAACCATCCGGAAGAGGCTGAGATTGAAGATGACAATGCAGCATCAGATGACCACAATGATATTCTGACGTTTAAAAATCAAGTTCTCAGGCAGCAGCTCTCGCAGTGAACAAATCTCCATTCTCACTGTTGCACCGTCTACCTGGAGCATTCGGCGCTTGATGTCCGAGTTTGGTACAAGCTACCACATGGCACGGGTAGCAAAGAGACTGACCAGTACCGAAGGAATTATGTCGTCTCCTAACCCAAAGCCAGGGAAGACTCTCTCTGAAGATACAGCAACTGTAGTAAGAAACTTTTACGAAAGTGATGTTGTAAGTCGGCTGATGCCTGGAAAAAAAGACTGTGTCAGTATGAGAATTCAAGGTCAGCGTTGTAACGTCCAGAAGCGTCTGATTCTGTGCAATCTGAAGGAAGCATACAGTTGTTTCAAGGCTGAACACCCGACACTAGCAATAGGGTTTTCGAAATTCGCCGAACTACGCCCAAAGAATGTTGTGTTGCCAGGTGCCAGTGGCACGCACAGCGTCTGCGTATGCACCATCCACCAGAACGTGAAGCTCATGCTGCACAGTGCAAAACTGAGCAATGCATCAGAGTTCTGCAAAATCGTGGGAGATTATCATGCGGATATCAAGTATGACCATCTCATAGCAGCTATGACATGCAATCCACCGTTACCGGCATGTTTCCTTGGGAAGTGTGACTACTGTCCCACACAGGATCATTTGAAAGAGAGTCTACATGCCGCACTTGATGAACTAGCCATCGATGAAATTACATATAAAGCATGGGTCTCGGTTGATCGAACAAGACTGGAGACGGTTGTAAAACAAACGGACGTGTTTGTGGATTGTTTGATGGACAATCTTGAGGTCTTAAAACGTCACGATTTTATCGCGAAACAGCAGTCAGCTTTCTTGAAAGACAAGAAAAGTCAGTTGGTTGAAGGAGAGGTGATAGTCACTGGTGATTTTGCAGAGAATTACTCATTTGTTGTGCAAGATGCTGCACAGGGCTACCACTGGACAAATGACCAAGCAACCATACATCCGTTTGTTGCCTACTATCGAGAAGAAGGAGTAGTCAAGCACAAAACCTTTGTGGCCATCTCCAACTCAATGACACATGATACAGTGGCTGTGCATTGCTACCAACGTCACCTGATAGCATTTCTGCGTGACAACATGCCTCTTCACCATGTCATCTATTTCTCGGATGGAGCTGCATCGCAGTACAAGAATAGAAAGAACTTCTCCAACACCATTTTCCATGCAGAAGACTTTAATGGTGTTACTGCAGAGTGGCACTTCTTCGCCACGTCTCATGGCAAGGGCCCATGTGATGGTGTCGGTGGCACTGTGAAACGACTGGCTGCTAGAGCCAGCCTTCAGAAGCCATATGATGACCAGATCCAGACACCAATGGACTTGTTTGTGTGGGCCTCTGGCAACTTGCCGTCCATCAAAGTCATGTTTGTTGACACAGATGAAATCACAGATGAAGAAGTTAAGTTACGGAACAGATTTGCTGATGCTGTTGTAGTAACAGGAACACAGCGACTGCACTCCTTCGTTCCCGTTCAAGGATCACGTTCTTTGATGGAAGTGCGCGAGTTCTCAGCAGACACAGAACAGGAGATCGTGAAGATTACGAATGAACGAGAACTGTTACGAGTGGCTGACATTGACGGATCATACATTACGTGCATGTATGATGACAACTGGTGGCTAGCCTACGTGTTGAAGGTGATGCCTGAAACCAATGAAGCACAAGTCAGCTTTCTTCATCCAGCCGGACCTTCGCCTTCCTTCACCTTCCCAAGATGCCTTGATGAGTTGATCGTTGGTCAAGATCAGATCTTGACCACTGTCGAACCACTTACGTCAACCGGGCGAGTCTATCAACTCAGTGCATCAGAAATGAAAAACGCTACTCTTCTTATGAACAAGGTAATCCAAAATTATACCACTTTAGAGAATAATCCTTTGTTTAGTACTGGCTGGCTATAAGCAATGGTGAGTGGTATATATCATATACATATATATCACATAGTATTAGACTATTAGTATAATTATATAAACAAATTTTTTTTTTAACCAGTCCCAAAGACTGGATACTTGCTATTATATATTTATATTATATCGATATTCAATGGTGTATTTAGGGGGGACTACTGGAATAATATTCTGGAATAATTTTGTAACCTGTTTTGTCCTCACATTGCAGCATGGCAAAATAATGAGTGATTCAGTCTATCCACCCCTCTAAAGAATCTAAATATGCTACAAACCCCAACAGGGCAATACTGAATCTACCTACAGTTTGATTCGATGTGAATTATCTAGCAAATTATATTTCCATGCCCCTTACCATTACCGGGTACTAAATATTTGCATTGCAGGCTGTGTAAAAGGATTGATGGGACAACCAGCTGTTGCACTGTGAATGAGGAATTCGTGTACATGCATTGGACTCGAGACTATGAACATTTCAGTTAGTCTGATAATAACAGTCATGACTTTGACCAAGTGGAGAAATGGTTGAAAATTAATTAGCTTGTGGTTTTTTTACAATTTATTAAATTTATACCAATATATAAAAAGTGTACCGGTAAATAAACTGCATCAATGCATGACCAGTTTGAGACATGTTGGTGTTATAATATTGGTTCTAATTATAATGCACTGTATAAAGAGAATTAATTATCTAGACAGGTTTCACATGACAATTATCTAGTTTCACTAAAACATACCTGACTGACAGTGACATGTTTAGTATGCAAGCACATTTGGTGTACATAATGACTGTATAACAAGCATTAGAATTAGTGCAATGTTCATATACGGGGTGTATGTACATGCTATTTTGATTGTATTTTAGTAACCCAACGAGTGCCCACTCTGATTTTTTCAGGATATTTGGGTTACATACTGTTTTATATAATGCATGTATTTTGGGTCCAATCAGTTTGGAGGTTTTTTGTCACGGGGGGTTACAGGGCACAAAACTGCATGTATTTGGATTTAATTTTTTTAATTATTCAGTTACCCGATTCCATGTCCACTAGATGCAGTTAAATGAGACCTTTCCAGAAACGTAACATTTATTAGTCTAGCATTATTATTACTGAAGTTATGGGTCAGAAAGTGAACCAAACCGGTGATCAAATAGATTTTTTTCAACAAATTTTTAATTTTTTTGAGGGCCTGTAACTAAGAAAATATACAACCCAATTTTCTACAAATTGGCATGGCTGTTTGTGTGGCATATTCCAATTGACATACCAATTTTCAGCAAAATCAGAGACGGTGAGGTTTTTTAGTGATTGATCTGACATGGAATTGCCCTTTGACCAAGAATATCATCTAGTTAGTAGCTATAACAGGATTAGTTTTAATGTTTCATTAAATCTCCCATAACCTACAGCTATAAAATGCTTATCAAATATGTGTTTATGAGTGTATGTGATTCTGACTTTGATTCTGTCGACATAAACGATACTCCAAACATACAACTTGAAATGTAAACGTAAGCACTGCACAAGTATTGTACATCGGCAACCAGGAAGTTAAATCTGATCTGTACCCCCATGCCTTCTCTCTGCGTAAGATACCCGCTAGGGCTTAGGCGGTCTATGCCACGCGTAACTTCCTGGTCCAGTACCGTTCTGCATCATTGCACATCGATCGTTCCATCGATTATATCTAGCAAGCATACCCCCCTGAAGCCGATCAATAGCAATTACAATAACAAACAAGCAAACGCGCATTCTCGGAAAAAGTGCACATCACAAAATGTCAGTTATTACTAATGTCACCGACACTTGCAGTTGCATGTCATCGTTAGTGTGACAACAGACAAACGGATGCAACAATAAAAGTAATAATTCTTGGTCGATATATCAACCAGTAGATCCAGGTTTTACCCCGGAAATCGACGACATCACTGTCCAGCCGGATTGCATTTCTTCCGTCGATCCCCAAAGTGGCGAATTTGGACGTCCATAATAACGTTTTATCAACGACATCGTTGGCGTTGCGCGTTCCGGGGCGAAGGTCGACGCAGTGTCGACGCATTACGAGGTTATCTGAGCGCCCCTTTAAGGTCGACTCCACTAGTTATCTGGGCGCCTGTGCATCATTAATATTCATGAAGTAGTGACGTATCGCTCCGTCTCATGGCGACAATAAATACATCGACTCCCGTCTGACGACTAATACAAATAGCGCACCTCTGGCTCTGCACACAATGATATCATTGTGAACACAAAAACACACAGAAAAAGTGCAAACGTCTCAGTTGTTTATCATATACTATGTGCAGATGCCTTTTAATGTTCACTGGAGTAAACGGTGAGCCTGTTTTTATGAGTAACAGTACAATGTTGTTAGGCCGTAGTAACGATTTTATAATGTTGGCAAACACCATAGTCCATACGTTGTCTAAATGACCAAAACGACGACGGCCAACTAGTCTTCGGGCTTCGCGTCTTCAAATCTAGCGGCGCTTAAATCACACCTAAGTGTTAACTGATTAGCAATACGGAGCATAGACATACAGCATCGGTTTTACCACGGACTATCCATAATCGAGTATCATAATATATCGTATATAAGCGGATTTGGTTCAAATTAACAGAAAATCACTAGGCAGATTTCCGCAGCGAATCCTTGGGATTTCTTCAGACGTTGGCATAGCCCGGTAGATGGCGACACCCTATCTGAATGCCTCGAATGTGGCGCCACCAATATCATTATGTACTTGTATGTCCTTGTATGTCCATCACCAGTAGAAGAGAGATCAAAATACATACAGTAATACTTTAGAATGAGACCTAATATTTTGAAAATGAACCAGTTGTTTAATGTACATAATGTGAAATAGTTGACACATCTTTCCAGATTTATTTGGAAGATATCACTAAGTGGGTAGATGATGGATCACCAGTAGATATCATCTACTTAGATTTTCAAAAAGCTTTCAACAAAGTGCCACATCAAAGATTACTGCTTAAACTAAAAGCCCATGGCATAGGAAATGGTATAATTAACTGGATAGAAAAATGGCTGATTGACAGAAGACAACGGGTAGTTGTTGATGGGGAGGCTTCAAACTGGAAATCAGTTTTGAGTGGGGTTCCACAGGGATCAGTACTGGGACCTATATTATTCTTAATATATATAAACGATTTGGACGATGATATAGCTAGCAAGGTGTTGAAATTTGCAGATGATACAAAAGTGTTTAGAAGGATTAAAAGTGATGGAGATAGACAGCATTTACAAGATGATCTTGACAGGTTGATCAAATGGTCTGAAAAGTGGCAAATGTTGTTCAATTTTGGGAAATGTAAATGCCTTCACACAAGAAATGGGAACGAATATGTAGAATATACAACGGGGGGAAATGTACTAAGTACTACTGTAAAAGAAAAAGACTTAGGGCTGACAATTGGTGCTGACATGAAGGTTTCAGAGCAGTGTGGAATTGCAGCTTCAAAAGGAAATCAAATCCTTGGATTGATTAGGCAAAATATAGCATATAAAGAAAAGAGCTAATAATACCGCTGTACAAAACAATAGTTAGGCCTCATTTAGAATATTGTATACAAGCGTGGAGGCCATACCGCAAGAAGGACATAGATATGCTAGAAAGAGTACAGAGGAGAGCGACTAAAATTATACCAAAACTGAGGGATCTTAGTTATGAAAAACGCCTAAAAGAATGTGGTTTAACAACACTAGAGACCAGGAGATTGAGAGGAGATCAGATAGAAGTGTTTAAAATGGTTATGAAAATATTGATAGAAATATGTTTTTTTCAGTTAAGAAAGATAGAAAAACTAGAGGACATGAAGTTACATTAGTAAAGGAGCAGTGTAGATTAGATGTAAGAAAGTTCTCATTTTCACAAAGGACTGTGAATGAATGGAACAGATTATCTGATGATTGTGTGGGTGCTAGTAGTGTGAATGTTTAAAAATAAAATCGACACATACCTCAGAAGGGCTGGATATATGTAGATAAAAGGGTTGGACTCTCGATAAGCCAAAGGGCTTCCTTGTCCACCTGCCATCTAGAGTTAATTCTCTGGATGGCAATCTTGTTAAATCTATTAATGTAGTCATGTCAAAGTTTGTCTAACTAACAAATTTCCTGTCAAAACTGTGAATTGCATAGACAAAACATTGTTGCTTATAGTTAATTCACTAATCATATAATTACATGTAAATGAGTTCAAATTGTGCAATACATGTATAAATATTATAATACATGGTGTATTTTATTTTACACTATTTTACATTATTTGGTTTACACTGCTGATTATAAAATTATTGAAAATACTTAAAACAGTAAGGTCACTGAATGTTTTATGCATTGTGTGTTGTTTATGTTTTATATACTGTAAATATGATTTATATAATACAAGTCTAGATGTTCTAAAGAATACAATATGTTGTATCAAAATGTACAAATTCTCTCATACACCGCAAGGGGACATAGGGAAATAAAACTCATTGTCATTGTCACCTTGTGTAGCTCTCGGGCATGCTCACGAATCATGGAGGAGTCAGATAAATATTTTGTTTTCCTTCTTCCGTCTCTGATCAGTTTCAATGCCGTCTTCCCAACCCATCTCCATGCCACCTTATCTCTCTCTCTTGTTCAACACAAATTACATTTCTTACATTACATAACTTATAACGCACTGCAACATTTTCCTTGAAAGTTTGAGTATTATATACAAATACCCGTTTCATTGCAGGCAAGACTAATACTACAGGTCACTTATCTTGTATTTGTTATGTGTACCAGCATGTCATTACTGCATTCTCTCTACACACTCGACATCAGCAGTAATGCAGTGTGGATGATCAGCTTTATTTTGGTGTTTTAGGATGTAAATAAATGAAAAATAATTACGCTGGAAAAGATTCAGCAATTTTTATTTAGCATCACATCCTAGTGACTCATTTTGTTTGACGACATTTTGGCAAATTTTATTTAAAAATTGTATTCAGACTATGCGTGATACACAGTGTGAGACTGATTAAACTTGTGATAACATAAAACGTTAATAATTCCATTTGAAAGTCTGCAGTTGAAATGCATTGGTGTTGGCATTTGAAAAATTTAACATTTCAGGCTATTGTTTGCAAATGTTTCTAAACGGCATGCATTCCATTGTAAATGCACTGAAATGTCATGGGTGCATTTCAATTCACATTCAAATGCTCAGCAAAAAATATGTCATCTAATAGATTTCCATATCAATAATGTTACATAGTTTTTCTCAAATTGTAAACATGAGTGCATGCAATCTGGTATCCTGCAGTTATATCAGCACAGTGTTATAATGCAGATTTTCCCATAATAATCTAATGCTGAAATTCAATCACTGGTACAGGGAACTGCATCTTCGATTTAGACATAATTAAATAATGAATAAATATGTAGTAGAAAACAGACCATCAATAAAATACGTCGTTGCTTGATTTTTAAAAAGCACGTGGACTATGGACCGTTTCTCTAAAATAATGACCTCATCGTGAAAATTCATTATTTATAGTTAAACTTAAGGAGGGTTTCGAAATACAAAAAGACACCGTCGTATCACAGAGGACCCTATCTTCATGACAGGCAAGTGTCCCGGTGGCGCATCCTAGTGGCGCGTGCTGGTGTTAACAGTTTTCAGTATACAAGATCACCGCTGTGGAGCAACATTGATTTTAAAGAGCAAAATAAGGTTTATGAACTGAGAAGAATGTTAGTGAAACTGACCCCAGCTCTAAGTCTTGAGCTTGAGTCTAAATGACCATATTTCTCAAAATATCCATTTTTAAAGTTATCTTCAATTTTTGCAATAAATAAAAACCTACTGAAGATATTTCTACAAATGAGGTATAATTTTTAGGCTTATTATCGGTGGAATGACTGGAATAAAAAAAATGGGCCAAGTGGCCCTGAAGTCCTTTGGACTAATACGTCTATATGTGACCCCTGACCAAATGAGTGATAAGTCGGAAAAATTGTAACATTGTTTTCTTACATTCTTGTAAAGGTTGGGTAGGGTGCTTTACACAGTTTCAAAAATTATGACTGCTACAAAAATTTGCGAAGTTATGGAGCATTGAACATGGTAGGGATCAAAAAGTGAAAATGAAGAAAACGGCTGTTGAAGTTCTACATTATATATGCAAATGGACTGCATGGAAATATTACATGCATGACATTCAAATGTGGCACACAGTGTGTATGTTATGTTGCAATGATACACTGGAAGTACAAATGTGCTGCTACAAAAACTTATCAAGTTATGCTAGATTATGTCTTTATGTGTAAAACTAAGAGGACAGATTATTTGAGAGCAAAAGGTAGACTCACTGTTTGACACAGTTTAAAACCTACAGGCAACTGTCCAGTTTAACAGGAGTCTATCAAAAATAGCAGGCACTACCACATGAAATGTCTATGAAAAATTACAGAAAAAGTTACTGAACAGTGGAAAAAACAGCCCCACATAACTAATTATAGTTATTGTTAAGATGTTTAATCTAGTTTATTATCTGACATTGTGCCAACAGATTGGTGTATTGGGATCATTAAGCCTATATAATTATTATATAAACATAGCAGCAGACACTGGGACTGGCTAAATGGATGTAATGGTGTTTTCACGAAGTAATGCAGTTTGTAAATATTTTTTGTAGTAATTATTTATTCGCCACAAAAATGAAAATATGGTAATTATCAGGGGTAGAACTTCAGCATTTATTTTACTAGACAGCAGGACTAGTAAAGACAAAAGTTTACTAGTCCGCCAAAAGGTTTACTAGTCCTGCAAATAAAAAACATAGCACAAATTTAGGTCACAACAATTTTATTTAAAACACAAAAAACCACAGTGTCATCCAGGCCTGGCGTTAACACTGCCTGTCAGTCAGTCAGTGTCACTCAGAGTCGGAGGCACTACTGTCATCACAGTCGGTGTCACTGCTGTCAGTGTAACTACTACAGTCGGGCCTTGGCCTAAGCGGCTGAGTGTCTGGCCTCCGGGCTCCACCAGCACTCCACAGCTCGATTGCCTCCTTTGGTTCAAATGCAGCGATGTCTGGTGAACTCAGCTGAATGGTCAACAGATCAGTCAGTCGATCTGCCTTCAGGACTGACCGGATGCTGCTCTTCGTCAGCTTCAGCTGACTGAAGCCTCTCTCCGCATCAGCCGAGCTGGCTGGCAGAGTCAGAATGGCGTCAACAAGCCCAAGTATGTTTCCATACTCTGCCTGGTGGGCTGCATTGACACTAGACCATGTCAGCTGTCGCACGTCTGGGGACTGTTCATACAGGATCATCTTCAGAAGTGTCCACTCCGTCTCCACACTGGCAGTATCGATGCCAGCGTCGCGAAGCACAGGGCCAAAATGGTTGTTGAGTGTGGCCACAGCGTCATGTCCATAATCACCTGCAGCTTCAGGCCACAGCTTGAAGCTAACGATTGATGATGCACGCACAACGTGCGAATTGCTGTCAACGAAGCGACCCTCCAGACAGCTGACCAGGTTGCCCAAGATCTGCAGTCGGGTCTGCTTGGCGAAGACAGCACCTGCGAGTGTCTCACCATGGAAGTCTTTCATGCGCGTCAGGGCACGCTCCTTGGCAGTTGTGGTCGTCTTGTACATCACAAGGGTGGCCACAACGGATGTCAGCGTGGCATGTACATCAGCAACTGTCGCAGTCACTGTCTGAGCCACCAGCGACAGCTTGCTCAGAACAAACAGCACATCGAGAAGGAAGTTTGCCATCTCGATGATGTCTCGTCGGTGCAGTGTCGCCAAGAAGCCAACGGCCTTTGCCTTGGCATCTCCGGAGCCCCCGGGCACTTGCATCTGCGTCAGATGCAGGACATATGCTGGATATCCCTTCACAAGGGCCTGCAGTGCCTTCAGCAGATGTGGCAACCAGCGAGTGCCACCGACACGTGGTGGAAGGGCACATGGCAGAGACAATGTGTCGAATGCTGCCTTCAAGTTGCTACGGTTCAGTGGCGAGTGATGGTAGAACAAGTAGAGGCTCAGGAGGAGACCGCTCAACTTTGTGTACATGGGCAACCGACACAATGCGTCCTTATATGAAAGTTCCAGGCGATGCGCATAGCAGTGGATTGCTTGCAGACACGGCTGCTCATTTCGGAAGAGCGTGGCGACACCGTTGGCTGATCCGGTCATAACAGCGGCGCCATCACTGCCGAATCCGACAAGCTTCTTCATGAGTGTCTCTTTCGGGATGTGGAGGTAGCGCTCCACGACACCGTCAATTGCCCGCTTGATTGACGGAGCATCTGCCTTGCCGACGTTCTCAATACCAGCGAAGGCAGTAGAGACGACACCATTCACTGCATACCTCACGTACACTATCTCCGCTTCCGTGATGGACGCATCTGTCGTACCGTCACTGATGAGGGCGAGAAAGTGAGCACTCTCCAGGTGCTGTGCGAGGTGACGGCGCTCAACCTCAGCGATGGCACGCACGAACTGCTTGCATGCCTTGTCATTCCGATAAGTGTTCCCCACATCAAGGCCCTTCTGTGCGTCCAGGGTACACTGCCACACATAATCTGTGAACGGACGCCGGTGCTTTGCTATCGCGTGACAAGTCCTGAAACATCCAATGCAGGAAATATTAAATATCATAGTATTAAGTAAATACTGAGTATAGTCACAACATAACAACCTTCCTCAGCAAACAGTGAATACTAAAAACATCCTCGCTTTCAAAACAAAACTTGACGAAGATTTGAAGATGGGCAGGTTTAAATTTTAATAAAAGCACAAAAATCACAAGACAAGCCACGTTCTCAAAACCAAAAATATGATGCATAAAGGCGGGAAATACAACACTAAATAGTATTACTTTTGAACCCGAAGATCCAGGCAAGTTATAACACAGATCTACATCAATTGCAAATTAATAATTTCCCATGGCATTGTTTACTGCACGGCATGCTTGAAATGAGAGATAACAGAGAAATGAGGGATAATAATTTAAACCATATAGTGCTAACCCTAACAAAGTACAATCAAACACAATATTTTTTTACATTTTATAACATTATATCACATGGGTAACATAATTACCTAAACAAATGCGTCAGACGGTCCATGGTGGCCGTGTTCAGCGCTTGGATGGCTCGGTGGGCAGGTGCAGTGCCGGGACGGGCTTCGAACGCAGTTTGCCGGAAGACAGCTCGTGTGTGCGCCTCGCTTGTACTGTGTGCGCGTAGCGAGTCTGGACGAAAGTTGTCCGTGCCAGTCAAGAACGCATTCTTGCCACGGACACCAGTTACGTTGTGTGTCCTGCACACTTTGCAAAACATCAAATCGTTGTCGTCATCGTAGGACAGCCAAGTGTGGTCTCGTTCCCAAACCTTCAAATAGCCACGCTGTCGTTTCTGCTGGTCGTACAGCGTGTCCCGTTCTCGCTTTTCCACCTTGCGTTTAACTTCTGGTTTTGCAACCCCAGTTAAATAACGATGCATCGTGCGTAAACGTAACAAAATAATTAGTAATGAATTAACAAAATAATTGATGTAGAACTGAAGATGTGAACCGTATTCGAAATCCGCGCATTTGAAAATAGATTAGAAAATAGACGCGAAAATGGACGCCAATTGCGCTCATTAGCCGGTACCCCTCTACATGATACGCTAAGCCAAACAAAACGGTCGTTTCAGATTTCTATGTCACACAACAACCAATCAAAAGTACCGTTTCACTGTCGATTCACATTAGGTGAAGATTTACTTTGTCAATTGTACGGTTGGTGGCGCCACGCAACACGCTGATTTTACTAGACAGCCGGACTAGTTGGTAGGCCGGGTTTACTAGTCCGCCGTAATCTTTACTAGTGTACGGACTAGCGGACTAGTGGGTAGTCTACCCCTGATTATATATAACGATGTTTCTAAATGTTATTTATCCTGACAGATCACCATTTGTTTTCATATATATAATTACAATATATTACCGTACAATATATATATACAATTAATAAATTATATATCCATTACATTATATTTGCTTGGATAAATAAAAATTAGATCGAAACATCGTTATATAATTCCCATATTTTAATTTTTGTGGCGAATAAATAATTACTACATTTTTTTTTAATATTTACAAACAGTGCATCATAGTATAACAATGATTTTGTTTATATTACTTCGTGAAAACTTTTAAAAAAGTGTAAAGAAAATCAATGGTTGAACCGGCGTCGCCCGATTGCAAAATAAATGCCACGGAACCAATGAGTTTATCAACTGAGCTAGCAGGACCGACAGAAATTCGCTGACTGATTTAAGTTGTTATGATCAATTGTACAACTCCTCCTTCATACATCGATATTCTAGTGATATTATGAGATTATACACGTTTTTTTCTGTACCTGGATACGATATATGTTTGCTATGTATGTTTATTGGTGTAGATTATCTCCCGTTGGTTGCATCCGATATAATTATTCTAAAAACGAGCCCAAGCTCGGCGAAACCTAGTCGACTTGTAGGCCAATTCACATTCATTGTTTTGAATATAATTGGATTGATGTGGAACCTTAAGATAACTGCTTGTTCCTCTATGATGACTAGTGTTTGTATTACATCGGAATATCGCACAACTAATTTTGATGCTCGTTTCGACCCGAAAGCTATCCTTGTAAACATGCTCTGAATGCATGGAAAGGGTCGGCCTGATGCGAGTATGGGTCATATGTGACGTCACATTTCGGCGTCCCGAAAAGCGCGCCAAAAACATGCATATTCGAAAATGTCCAGATGCACAGCATAAAATGTGGAATTTCTAATTCATTGATTTTTTTTGGCTTGGTGGACATGGATGTAGATAGCAGAATGTAATATAATATGAATTCAAGCATTAGATGTTTTTATTCCCTTTAAGTGGCAGTGATCTTCCTTTTATCATTCATGTGATGTTTATTGTGAGCAGGGCGGACAAATGGTTATCATACGTAGACAGGTACAGAAAGAAACTGACGTTTTCTATAAAAACAACACTTTTGCCTATCAATGGCATGTATTTCCTATTGTTGCCGTTTCTGCCGGGCAGAAACAGTTTCTGCCCGGCATAAATCAAACAACCTTGTAGGTAATTATTAATCAAATGTTTTTTGGTGAATCATAGTTACAGATCATTAAGGGTTATGATGGAAGTAAAGTGTTGACATGTTTACTGTTCACTTATTGCACCATGTCTTGCATTTAGAGGAATAATTATAATAGAAAATAAAATGTTGTGACACATATTTTTAAATACATGCATTGATGAGAAACCAGGAATTACTTTTCTGTGGCCTAAGAATAACTAATTTCAATGAACTTTCTGCTTATATAAAACAACTGCATAAAAATATATATCCATACAAGACACAGACTCCGCATGTGACAGATGTTTTGGGAAGGGGAATAGTGTTCTGTTTCTGGTACAATACACAAAATCTACTGTTAGGGGATAGTCTCAAGGGCCCTTCTCAAAACCACATCACTAGATAGTGTAAACATTTTGCATTTTGGGGGGCTGTGTCAGCCTTCTTCTCATGAGATGTAGAGTTACCACAAGGAGAAAACTTGTCTCCTTTGTTATTTGCTATTTACCTGAATGATTTTGAACACTGTTAGTCATAATTATAAGGGACTTGACATGGCAGCTGGTGAAATTTACAACCTTAGTGATGATGACGTAGACATTTTCTTGCAAATGTATGTTCTACTATATGCTGATGATACTAGAATGATTCAATCAAATACAGATTTCTTGTATATAGCAGAACTATGTCAACTCTTCTAATGGTTGACATGTGGTTGTTTCAGGATGACCCCTTAGAATGTAGGCACAACTGTCCAGGGGTCTAGAGGGTGCTGTGTCTCTTGACCCAAGCCTCTGCCAGTGACCAATTACAGATTAGTCACACTTTCCACCACCAGCCACAGTGACCCAAACCTATGCCAGTGACCAATTACAGATTAGTCACACTTTCACCAGCCAGCCACAGTGAGGTGTGACAGATGTTGTAGTAAAAGGGACTAGTTGAATAAAAGGACTGGAAGCCTGCTAGATCTGCTGCTACAGTAGACAATTTAGTTAGCAAATTTAGCATTTTAGGGGACCTTTGGAGCCCTTAGAATGATTCAATCAAATACAGATTTCTTGTGTACAGTGGCACTACCACATGAAATGTCTATGCAAAATTAGAGAAAAAGTTACTTAAGAGATTTTGAAAAAATAGGCAAAGTTGTGAAAATTTACCAGTTTTGGGGTCCTTTTGGGGGGTCATTAGGTGCCCTTAGAATGATTCAATCAAATACATATTTCTTGTGTACAGTGACACTACAACATGAAATGTATATACAAAATTAGAGAAAAAGTTGCTGAACAGTTTTTGAAAAAATAGGCAAAATGTTACATTTTTACCAGTTTGGGGATCCTTGGAGGCCCTAGGGAGCCCTTAGAATGATTCAATGAAATACAGATTTCTCGTGCATAGTGGCAGTGCCCTAAGATATGTCTATGCAAAATTAGAGAAAAAGTTGCTGAACAGTTTCTGAGATACGGCAGCTAACGGTGGACGGCGGACGCAGAGTAATGGCAATAGTCCCTTGAACCTTCGGCCAAAGGACTAAAAATGGGCCAAGAGGCCCTGAAGTCCTTTGGACTATATTGTGAGTTTGTACGTATTAATAAAATGTTTTTGGTGAATCATAGTTACAGATCATTGAGGGTTATGATGGAAGTAAAATGTTGACATGTTTAGTGGAGACTATATATGCATGCCAGTGAAGATACACCTGGAAATAAAATATTCGAGTATACCGTTTCGTGAAGATTGTATATATTAACTAATGTGTTATTAAAAATACTGTAGAATTTGATCCCGATACTCTGCTATTTAGGCTGATTTCCAGTGGTTGTAGAAACGTTGCAGGAGAGTTGGTGAGCTGCAATCTCGCATGTAGCACAGTTATAGGTTGTTTAAGAAAATTTGCACACATTTTCTGTTCTCATTTTGCCCCTACCACTCTCCCCCAGAAATTGGAAAGAAGAAAGAGATGAACTATAATAAAACTTTATTTGTTCACAAGGTACATATACATAGTGTGCATTTTGACTTAAAACAGTAGCAATTAATTACATAATACTGATTGAATTGCAGTGAAGTAATAGCTGCAACATGTATAGTAAAACATATTAATAATAATTCTTATAAATTTGGCTAAATGTGCTTTAACCTTTTCGAGTATACCTAAGTTATTTTATTTTATATATTATTTTACACATAATTTATTTTATTTTAATCCTAGATCATATCTTTATATTGCATTGATAATTATGCCTACTGCTGTTTTAAAGTTGCTCAGGTTCTGCCAGTGCTGTAGGGATTCCCATTACACACTATATTTATAGCCCACATGGAGGCATTCTGTTTGACACTGGGACAACGGGAGCCGAGGCTAGTCCAATACACAGGTTTACAGCCTTACACCCAGGCCACTCCACTCAGCCACCCCAATGATCAGAGATAGGACAAAGTCCACTATCCAGTTATAAATAGAGATCAGTGTAGGAGGCTTACAACAATAGGGAAATTTAGCATTTTAGGGGCCCTGAGAATGATTCAATCAAATACATAATTTCTTGTGTATAGTGCCAGTACCACATGAAATGTCTATGCAAAATCAGAGAAAAAGTTACTGAAGAGTTTTTAAAAAAATAGGCAAAATGTGAAAATTTACCAATTTCGGTCAAATACATGATTCAATCAAATTGTGCGTAGTGGCAGTACCCTAAGATACGTCTTTGCAAAATTAGAGAAAACGTTGCTGAATGGTTTCTGAGATATGGCAGGTAACGGCGGACGGTGGACGGTGGAGTGATGGCATAAGTCTGTTGGACCTTCGGCCCAAAGGACTAAAAAGTTACAAAGCTCTTTTTCACAACTGTCCAACTTAACACCCACTGAACTGTGGCAGGTCACATGTGGGGAACTGGTGAAGGATGGCAGAGACAGCAGCACAGGAACAGTGATGGGAAAAGAAAAGAGGGAAAAGCAACAACATGGCTGGTGTGATGTGTGTATCTGCTGTAAACATGCTGTAAGTGGTACACACGTTTGTCTGTCTGTCTGCCAGGGGCATCATTTCGAATGTCTGGGATGCTGGCTGGGCGCGGCCTGCGTATGGTGAATACTGCGCTGCCTGGCAAAACACAAAAGTACAAACAATGTAAACATGCCTGCATTGGCAGTATGCGTTCAAATAATACATGCATGTAAAATTTCCTGACCAAAATGTAACTTTCCGTACCAAATATAACAACACATACTTATTTGTTGGCAACTTTTTGGCAAAACAAACATGTTGACAAAGGCATCCTGGTACTATACTGGTGACGACAGTTTGAAATGTCACATATGGTAATTGACAACTATAATACCAGTAGAACTTTGAGCCTGCAGTGTCAAGCCATCAATTATTTATACACAAATATGGTGTCACCAACCAAACACGAGATGTACTGAGCGATGAACTGAACCTTGAGAACAGTATGTTGTGTATGCTTCATTTTTGAGTACAGCAACAGTGCCCAGCAATATACATACAGTAATAAACTGGTACTATCTATTGTTTGGTAAGATATTGAAACCATGGCAATGATTCATCATATCTCACAAACAATCTATCAGTTAATGTGACAGCAATTATATTTTTACTCAAGAATATTTTATTTAGATCCATATTGTGATGTACACACACACACACACACACACACACACACACAAACACACACCCACCCCCGCCACACACACATACACACACACATACATGGACACACACACACACACACACACAGTGACACACACACGGACACGTTAAAAAGTGGTAAGACATATGGTGATTAAATGATCATTTGTTTAAATTTTATTATTTTAATTACCGTCCAAATGACAAAGAAATGCATTAAATTAAAAGGTCATATTAGTGAGGGAAAAATTGTTGCAGTTCAGTTCAAAAACACAGTGTTCAGTACTGTAAATGTTCACTGCTTGTTCTGCATCCATAACAAATGACAGACAGTTACTCACACTTTGCACTGGCATGTTCTGCTGTTTCCATAACGCCTCTCTCGGGTCAATCCAAGTAGTTGTCTTTGTAGAGTGGTCAATGAAGAAACTTCAATAAAAGCAGCAGGATCATTAATGATGAAACTAGAACATGGTGTCATTGTTGTGTTATGCTTAAATGACACTTATAACCCCTGCCATCTGGTCGGCGGGTGTTATTCCCACGAACCATTTATAGGGTTCCCAACTGACTTAGTTAGGGTAAATGTGTTTTTGGATCAAATTCAGTTAAGCCCAGTTTAAAATTCCAAACACAAAATTTAATACACTGTAGATTAGAGTCTAATGTCAAATCTGCTCTACAAAACTATTTAAAACAAGAATGTCAAACACACGGCACAATTCAAATATGTAATATTTATCCCTAAATAAGCAGGCGTATAATATAGTGTACACGCATGTTGAGAAGTAGAAATGATGGTATTACATGAAGAAAGAGTGGGTTGGGCTAGATAGGTACTAAAGAGGAGGACAGACCACCATTTGAACATCAGTGTTTGATGTGTATTTTATTAAATTCTGAAAAAAGCTGAATACATATTGTCACGAGATACCCCAGCTGATGCCCAGCAGGGAGGGTATATTTGGACTGATTGCCTAGCAGCAACCTCTGGAATCTAATTAGCATATAGAGTAGTGGGTGCTGCCGCCGCTGTTAGTGTAGTGAATCAGTCTAGCCTAGGATTTAGACCAGTGCAGCTGTGTATCTAGATAATAACGTATTAAAATTATTCTTCTCGACATGTTGTTTGTATGTTATATAATACATAGATACGAGCAATACCGTTACACATATATATGCACACAAATGCATGTCTGACCCGTACTCACATGTTATAGGGTTGCATTATTTAGTCTGTAGAAATATCCAGGTTGTTTTTGATACTGAGGATGTAACATGCTCATTCCCCAGTCCTTTACCCATTCCATGAGTTGCTTCAGATTGTTTTAACTTGCCTCGATCTTTGAGTTAAAAGAAAGTCTTAATAGCCTTGTATACACCCGCCTTCATGCATCATACTGTATTTTTGTTTTTTGAGAACTTGGGTTTGTCTTGTGATTTTGTGCTTTTAAAAATCTGTCCATCTTCAAAGTCAAGTTTTGTTTTGAAGGCAAGGATGATTTCAGTGTTTACTGTTTGCTGAAGAAGGTTGTTCCAATCTTAGAAGATGTGTTGAAAAAAGGAGTGTTTTCTTATGTCAAGTCTGCTTGGTGCCGTGTAGAATGTTGTGTTGTGGCCTCATGTGCAGTGCTGTTGATGATTCTGTATAATTGGATTAAATATCCACTTCTTTTTCAGTATGCCAAACTTGGTAAGTTCAGATGTTTCAGCCTGTTTTCATAGTTTATTTCTGGAACCAGCTTGGTGGCTCTGTTTGTTTGTGATCACTGAATGTCTTTATCCCTCCCTGTAATAAGCAGTCATCTGTAAACAGGTGGACTTGTGACCTGACAGATGCTGGTTTATGTGGCACTGGAAGGGCTGAGGACCACACACAGTGCCTTATGGGATGCCAGAGTTGACAGGTACACCTGTTGAAGTTTTGCAACTCAACATGACTCTCAGTGATCATCCTATCAGGAAGATTTCTAGCCATTTGAGTGTTTTTGGTGAGGATCAAGGGCGGGTGTAAATGGATGTTTTGTTATAGGATTACGGTGTTTTTTTTGCAACCGTGAAAGGAGGGTGTAATTGGAGGGCAGACATATGGTTTTCCCCCAGTAATGTCGTCAGTTCAGCCAAGACAGCGAAGAGAGAAGCTGAACTTACAACAGTACAGCAGCAAAAATGTTCGATAACACTCCCGTCACCCGCCGTCTTCCGATGCCATATAATCCGACAGCGGAATGGTGCTGAAGCTCCGACAGCCCCATAATATTAATATCGTCCGTATCTGGGAGTGGACAGCGTGGAGGATCTGGTCAGGACATGCTTTATGCAGTTTGATGGACTCGAGTAATTTGCGTATTCCTGTTGTATCAATGTCAATGGGGTGAATAGTGATGCTGGATATACCCGGATGCTGCGACGATCCATGTGAAGAGGGAGCGGGGCGTGTTGTAGGAGTTTTAACATAATTTGGTAAGACATTATAATGTTTAACCGCTGTTTGGCTGAAGAAAATTAATGTTCCCTGACTTGTAGCCTAGATCTTGTGGATCTAGATCATACTGTGGATTATAATTACCGACCACAGCCACGCATAGAATTAGACCAGACTCCAGGCTTCTAGCCTCCGGTCCTGGGCATATATCATCTGCCTCTGCTCAGCCTCTTCACGAGCCTCTTGTGAAACTCAAAAATAGTCACGGCCTAATTTGATTTATTATGCCAGCCGATTTACTTTAAATACACTAATCTCGTGATGCTTGCATCGTAAGTTGTAACATGATCTAAGATATAGATATGACACCTAACATGACTTACTAGCGATTCTGTGTTGGGTCCCACACCGATTGCCAGCCCGGAGGCATAGGCAGATTCGCCCAATTCACGGCGGCTGCCATTTTGTAATATTGGGTGTTTACGTTCGGCGCCCACCCCCCACCACCCCGGCCCGGATGACGCCACATCGTTTGAATTCACTGTCTTCTCTTTCACCAGAGGGAACCACCTGTCACGGGCTACACTAAAAGGCGGACCGCGAATGGGCGGACCACGCCGTCCACATTCACAAAGATGCGCGCGATCTTTGTTCCTTCTTTACATGCGTTGTTGTTGTTTGAGCGTGCGTTCGTAAATATTGGAGTCTTTTACCATTGTATTATATTAACAATCTAAACATAATACCTTGATGGTGTAACTTGCATTTAGAAAATCTTAACATAATAATAAATTAACAGTTTACTTACTATAAAAGAATACTCTGAATATCCCACCGAGAGTCAGTTTATTTAAATCGTTTGATGTAACCACTCGTCTAACGGTACATGTTTTCATGGGACACTCTCACCTGTCATTGAACGCTGGCCTTATTGAAACAATTACAATAGAGCCAGGTGAGGAATGCTGAGGTTCCAGTAGTCTTTTGATTTTGTTTGATCTATTGTACAGGGGCGGGCATATTTAGTTCCATCACCATGATAAATAGTAATGGACTTAGGGCACTTCCTTGCCTCAATCCGATGTTAACTAGAAAGTCTACCGACATCCTTGATCCAGCCACAACTCTTCCTGTTGTTCTTTCATACACTGCTTCCACCATCCTGGCTTCTGCTTCTGGCACTCCCATCCATATCACTGTTGCCAACACCATCTCTCTTGGGACTGTGTCGTACGCCTTCTCCAGCTCCACAAATCGATCCCACTGCCATTCTCCTTTGCATCTCCAACCTCTTCTCCACCAGTTGTCTCAATGCAAACATTGTATCCATCGTCCCTCTGCCCTTTCTGAATCGCTGTTGTTCTTCACCTAATTCCTGTTCTACTCTCTTTCGAATCCTCCCATCCAGGATCCTCTCTAGCAGCTTCACGATGTGACTTAGATGTGATGCCTCTGTACTTCCCTGGACCTTGCACATCACCCTTCCACGTCCACATTGGGACAATTAGCCCTGTCAACCACTCTGCTGGTACTTTACCTGGCCTCATACATGTATTCAACAGCAGCTTTGTCCAGCTGATTCCACTCTCCCCTGCCACCATTACCACCTCAACACGCATCTCATCGATACCAGGTGCTCTACTATTCATCACTTTTAACCTAGTTTGCATCTCTGTATCAATAATATCAGTTAACTCCATTTTCCCTTCTACATACGATGGTATTTCCAAGTCATTGTTATTTCCTTCCTGGTTCAGAAGCTCCTTGAAATAGTTTCCCCACACCTTCAATATTCCTTCTAATATTATATAATATATATATATATATGTAAGCCTTGATTACTAATAAAAGTTCTAAATAGGCCACAGTAATAATAAGGAAGAGCTTCTTTGTATTACTGTATACGAAATATAAGCAAAGTTATTTTATGAAGATATCAGGAAAAGACAAGAGTAATTCAGAATAATAAAGTTTAATAACAATAAGAAAAGAATCGATGATTTCACGTATATCACACACACTAATCTAATCTCAACTTTATACAAAACAAACTAGTTTCTAAAACCGATGAAATAATACCCTAGGAGAACAACCGTCAACAACAATAACAGGTACTCGGCAGGATGGCCCTACTTTCCTGACAGCCGAGCCATAATTTGCATAATACAAAATACATAATTATTACCTGGGTGTCAATCACTCGACAAACAATAAAATTACTGCTGTCAAAACATTATACAGGGCATCTGACAGATTGGCAACAATTAACTTTTCAGTATCTCTACCATTCACTTTACCGTGGAGTACAAACCAGCTAGAGCTACACATAATTATACACTAATTATTCAAACGATTATTCAGACATTAGTGGCAGTGGATTACAACAACCATCAACAACCTACAGTGCAAACAACTTAGTTGCGAACTGTCACTGACTTGGCCACAATAGTGTCACCATCTAGCGACTAACTGTGGACCGAACGTCCATCTCTGGAAAGTAGTTAGTGGCACCATCTAGCAACTAACTGTGGACCGAACATCCACACCACCACCAAATAAATGCAAATTAACCTGTGCTGTGCAAATATACATCTACGGGACAGATATCATCCAAGTCGAACATTAGAGTTGGTCACCATAGATAAAGGTGTTCTCTAGAAACCTGGGTTCCAACCAAATAGTTAAATAAAATGCCTTGCATGATAATATCACCCACTATTCATGGTTTAGCGGGGACGAACAAAGCTACAGTGAAGCATTACAACAAACATACAAAGTATCAAGACTGCCACTCATAAGACACAAAGTCCAAGATAAATATCAAGATTCGGCGACATAGCAAATAGTGCAATATTTCACCAATCTCTATTTAGGTATACGTTCAAACACACTAGATCACAACAATGACAGGCGATACACACGTATGGCGGAATCACTAAAAACATAGGGGCTGACCAACTGGAAACACGGGCTCTCCCGTGTCACGGTAAAAGTCTCGCATGGTAAATTTCCATGTAATGTGTTTTTGTTTTTAAAACATACAAGTACAATAAAGGTCATATGTTAAGATAAAATATAACAGGTCATACATAAAAGGCAAATGATAGCAATAGCCATGGCTGGTAAAATTTAAGACCAATTCACGTCACAAATCAGCGTAATACCAGTGACAGCACCTAGTGCAACATAATAAAAATGACCTTGTTACATCCTCCACTTCTTATGCTCATCCACAGTCTACTGTGATGAAGCTAAACAACACAAGTATCCAACAACTAAAAGGTCCTTCACATCACAATACCGTGATTGTTAGTCACTCTCTGCACACAGAGCGTGGTAAGTTCAACGGGTTAGAGTGCAACCCGGCCGTGGTACGTTGTGTCCGCCAACGAGGTTGCTCCACGGTCATCTCGTCAGACGAGGACACTGGTGGCACTGAGTCCGGTGTCACCGTACGTGGTGGCAATCTCAGAGGGAGTCTTCGAGGTGGTCTACGTTCGACTCGCGGGGCCACAGGCACGGAGCACATCCATGGTGTATTTGATGAATCACTTGAGCTGTCCGAGTCAACATCTGCAGCACTGGTTGGTGCACACGGCAACTTGCGAGGTCTCGGGCCCTCAGTAGGCTGTGTACACAGGCGAATCTCGGTTCGATTGACGGTGCGTGGTTCACCAAAACCATCGGCAGGCTCTACAACATACACATGGTTGGTGCTTTGCCGCGATACCACCCGGTATACCATACTGTCCCAGGCATCCTGGATCTTGTTGCGTCCCTTGACAGCATGATTCCGCAGGTAGACGCGTTCTCCTGCCGAAAGAGGAAGATCCTTGGCGCGACGATCGTATGCCACCTTGCTTGCATCAGCGGCATGTACAATCTGTGCACGGGCGAGTTCATAAGCGTGACGCAGCCTATCTTGGTGATGCCGCACCCAGTTGTCATCAGCAGCTGGTGCATCGCCACAACCCAGGAGCAGATCAACTGGCATCCGGCTGTCACGACCGAACATCAGGTAATGGGGTGAATATCCCGTGCTGGGATGTGGCGTGATGTTGTACGCATGTACAACTTCTGGAAGAAATTCCGCCCAACGTCTCTTCTTTGTTGCCGGCTGTGTCCGCAGCAGATCGTGGAGTGTGCGGTTAAATCGCTCCACCTGACCGTTTCCCGCGGGGTGGTAGGGGGTCGTATGTGATTTATTTATGTCGTACAAGTGACACAACGAGTGGATGACAGCCGATTCGAAGTTTCGCCCAAGGTCACTGTAGATGCCCAGGGGTATCCCATATGGCAAAAACCACCTCTGTACTAGTACCCGCGCCACAGTATCAGCTTTCTGGTTTCGTGTAGCCACGGCCACTGTGTATTTCGTAAACACATCGGTGATCACCAAAACTTTCTCACAGCCATCGGATGACGCTTCAAGCATGGTAAAATCGATGGCCAATACTTCGAGTGTTTGCATTGCAACCAGTCGACCAAGAGGTGTCCGTACAGTAGTGTGGGGCAACTTTGCGACAGTGCATCGAGCACACTTCTCCACCCACTGCTTCACGTCAGCCTGCATATTAGGCCAGTAGCAGCGGTTGCGAACAAGCATCTCAGTTCGATTCACCCCCTGGTGTCCAGCGTCATCATGCACACCTTTCAGCAGGTTGTTCTGAAGGCATTCAGGCAGCAATAGCTGGTCCAGTGTATCACCCTGGGTTGTCACAATGCGTCGATAGAGAATGCCGTCTTTCTCAACAATGCGGTCCCACTGTTTTAACAGCGTCAATGTCCTTGCCGTCTCAGCAAGTCGTTCACTTCGGTCAGGTCACGGACTCGATATGATACCAATCTGCCAATTGTTGGGTCATTCTGCTGCATTTCTCTCACCTGTGATGACGGGATGCACGGTAGTGTACCACTCGACGGGAGGGCGGTACCGGTCACGTCAACCTGTGCAACAATTGGTTGTTGTATGCACTGCACTGCACGGCTGACTCCACCAAGTTCACACGCAACGTAGCTGGGAGTGCTGTTGATCGAGTCACTTCTTCGAAGCAACTACTCACGTTATCATCGTCCATTGGCACAGCGTGGTGTGTTAGTCGTGATAGAGCATCAGCATTGGCATTGTGACGAGCCGCACGATACTGGATGTCAAAATCGAATGGAGCCAATGCAGAAGCCCATCTCTGCTCCAAAGCAAGAAGTTTCGTCTTCTTCATCAAGTACGTCAACGGGTTGTTGTCTGTGAAGATGGTGAACTTGCTGCCTAGAAGATAGTCACAAAACTTCTCCGTCACTGCCCACTTCAGCGCCATTAGCTCCAACTTCTTGGACGAGTAGTTGGCAGCATTGCGTTCAGCCCCACGCAGCCCTCGACTGGCATATGCAATGATCCGCAGTCGCCCATCTTGTACTTGGCTCAACACTGCACCAAGTCCTCGGTCACATGCGTCCGTCTCCACAACGAATGGCTTGGCGTAGTCTGCGAAGCCGAGCACTGGAGCACTGGTGAGGGTTTGTTTCAAGGTGTTGAAGGCAGTCTCACAATCGATGGTCCACCGATCCCCGAGTCTCGCGTGGGCGCTCCTCCTAGGCTTGCCTTTCGCATCCTGACACATCGATGTCACCAGTTGGTGTAGAGGGCTGGCAATGGGTGTGAATCGTGGCACATAGCGACGGTAATAAGATGCGAAGCCGAGGAACGAGCGGACTTCCTTCAGTGTCGAGGGGGTTGGCCAATTCGTCACATCAGAGATCTTGCTCGGATCCGTTGCAATGCCCTCTGCTGATATGCGATGACCCAGGTAGGTTACTTCGTCTCGGAAGAAAGAACACTTCTTCAATTCCAACTTGAGGCCATATTCAGCCAGTTTCGCAAACACAACATCGAGACGGCGTATGTGCTCGGAAATGTGTTCGGAGAAGACGAGGATGTCATCCAAGTAGCACAACAAGATGGTGTAGAGTTCGTTGCGGAATGCTGTTTGCATCAGACGCTGGAAAGTGGTCGGTGCATTGCACAGGCCAAATGGCATACGTACAAACTCGTACAGTCCAAATGGTGTCGTAAATGCTGTTTTGTGCTGGTCTTCAGGGTGCATGCATACTTGGTTGTATGCCGACTGCAGGTCAATTGTGGAGAACCAACGAGCTCCTTTCATGGCGTCCATCGATTCATCGATCCGAGGAAGTGGATGAGCATCCTTGACCGTTTTCGCATTCAATGCTCGATAGTCACAGCACAGTCGGAGAGCTCCAGAGCGCTTCCGCACTAACACGATGGCACTGGCGTGGTCACTCTGACTCTCAACGATAGAGCAATTTCGCAGTAACTTCTGCAAATGTTCCTTTACCTCTTCAAACTGCGTAGGCAGTATTCGTCGGTATGGCATCACAACAGGAGTGTCGTCTGTTGTGCGAATACGGTGCTGCATTGCATCAGTACATCCCAAATCATCATCAGATTTGGCGAAGACATTGGCATGGCGACAAAAGAGTTCCTCCACTTGTCGCAACTCATCACTTGTGCCTGGGAAGTCGGACAGATCGATAGGTGAGACTTGTGGCGCATCCATGTTTTCAGGTGACTTGGTGTTAAGTAACGGCTGGTTACTAACGACAATCTCACTGTTGTTCACATCGACGTGCAGGTCTCTAGTCCCCAAGACTTCTACGGGTCGCAGAATTCCAAGTCTGGTGCGTGGCTTTAACCACATTTCAGACTGGGTGGTGTTGATGACGGCCATAGGGAAGGTTCTGGTGCAGATGATAGCTGAAATGATTTGTGGATTTCCACCTTCGAGGGGCAATGGCTCCAGGATTGCTGTCGCACGGCCTCTCCCTCCAACTGCCTGCACGTAAGAGGTGGACTGTGCAGGAACACAAACCGGGTAAGCACCAGCAACACGTGCAAAACCGAGTGTCTCACTGGCAGCCGGTCCCTTCGTTCCCAATTCCCTCAGGCATGAGGTCATCTGGGGCACTGCTGAAAGCACGTTCGTGCCAATCAAGCCGGGCACTCTACGTCCATTGGAACGGTCACGTACTACCAACACAGCTCGGTTGTTCACCATGACACCAGACAACATAATGTTCGTCTCGAAATAGCCGAGGTACGGCAGCTCCAGCCCATCAGCGGCTCGAATTGTCAACCAATTCCGCACAGCGTGGAGCTGATGACCTCGTGGTTTGAAGTGTTCTAAGTAAAAGGATTCATTCACCAGTGTCACTTGGCTGCCTGTGTCCAGCAGACAGTCTACCGGTACACCTGCCATCATGACGGTGACAACTGGCGAGTCGCCAATGAAACGTTCCAATCCGTGAGTGGGCAGCACTTGATCTGGGACCACTTCGTTCACATCCGCCCCCAGGCCCCGACGGGAGGTGGACCCATTTAGTTTAAATGGGCCGGACGAACAGAGCGCTGGTACGCTCGACAGTCGCGCCGGATGTGTCCTCGTTTGTGGCAATGAAAGCATTCCACTCCACGTCCAGTCTCCTCAGCCCGCTGCCTCGATGCCCGGTCATTTGCCATGGCTGACAGGATCTGCTGCTGTTGACTCAACACATCAGCGATCGTTTGCTGTTGAGCAGGGATTCCCTCTGCGAACAGCTTTCTCTGTGCAGCTAGCTCATCCCAGACTTTGGCCAGTGCATCAGGGGGCGCCACATCACACTGGGCCACGCACACCCTGGCCTTCCTTGGGGCCGCTCCTTCCACTTCATCAGCCCACATCAGGGCCACTTTCCGGATCACCAGGAACGTGCTGGCTGGCTTGCGTTCAATAAGGCGTTTCAGCTCCCACCGAAAATGTGCGTCTTTCACGTTCTCGACTAGTTGCTCTCACAACATCCTGTCACGGTCTTCGGCAATTCCCGGTGACGTCCTCTGCAGCTCGACCAGCCCATGTGAAAATTCAGAGATCGTCTCTGAAGTCTGTTGCCGTCGTTCATAGAAGGCGTGCAGTAGCTGCGAGGTGGAGCTTTTCTCGCCAAATTCCTCCTCCAGGGCCAAGAAGATCTTCTCAGCATCTCCCCGCACCTCGTCTGACTGGCACCGCATCTCCAGCCGAGCTGCTCCATCCAGGTAGCTGACTACAAAGTTCGCTGCAGTGCGTCCTTTCAAGCCCTGCACAATGATGCAGGACCTCGCCTCTTCCAGCCAATCCACCAGAGACATGTCATTTGTCCCGCTGTAGTGGTGCAGCTTGCGTTCTCGCTGCACAACAACATTCGTCGCAGGCTGTGCAGCCTGCTCCCTCAGCTGCTGCAACTCCTGGTGATCTGTCTGCCAACACTGTTGCAACGCCTCCAGTTCCCTCTGGAGATCCTCCATCCTGCCTTTCCCGGTTGTTGTTTATATAAAAAATATTAAAAGAGGGCAAGAACTAAACAAATAATTTTGTTTGGCCTATCCCACTTCTGACACCAAAATGTAAGCCCTGATTACTAATAAAAGTTCTAAATAGGCCACAGTAATAATAAGGAAGAGCTTATTTTTATTACTGTATACGAAATATAAGCAGTTATTTTATGAAGATATCAGGAAAAGACAAGAGTAATTCAGAATAATAAAGTTTAATAACAATAAGAAAAGAATCGGTGATTTCACGTATATCACACACACTAATCTAATCTCAACTTTTTACAAAACAAACTAAAGTTTCTAAAACCGATGAAATAATACCCTAGGAGAACAACCGTCAACAACAATAACAGGTAACGGCAGGATGGCCCTACTTTCCTGACAGCCGAGCCATAATCTGCATAATACAAAATACATAATTATTACCTTTAACTTTTCAGTATCTCTACCATTCACTTTACCGTGGAGTACAAAACCAGCTAGAGCTACACATAATTATACACTAATTATTCAAACGATTATTCAGACATTAACGGCAGTGGATTACAACAACCACCAACAACCTACAGTGCAAACAACTTAGTTGTGAACTGTCACCGACTTGGCCAAAATAGTGTCACCATCTAGCGACTAACTGTGGACCGAACGTCCATCTCTGGAAAGTAGTTAGTGGCACCATCTAGCAACTAACTGTGGACCGAACATCCACACCACCACCAAATAATTGCAAATTAACCTGTGCCGTGCAAATATACATATACGGGACAGATATCATCCAAGTCGAACATTAGAGTTGGTCACCATAGATAAAGGTGTTCTCTAAAAACCTGGGTTCCAACCAAATAGTTAAATAAAATGCCTTGCATGATAATATCACCTACTATTCATGGTTTAGCGGGACGAACAACAAAGCTACAGTGAAGCATTACAACAAACATACAAAGTATCAAGACTGCCACTCATAAGACACAAAGTCCAAGATAAATATCAAGATTCGGCGACATAGCAAATAGTGCAATATTTCACCAACCTCTATTTAGGTATACGTTCAAACACACTAGATCACAACAATGACAGGCGATACACACGTATGGCGGAATCACTAAAAACATAGGGGCTGACCAACTGGAAACACGGGCTCTCCCGTGTCACGGTAAAAGTCTCGCATGGTAAATTTCCATGTAATGTGTTTTTGTTTTTAAAACATACAAGTACAATAAAGGTCATATGTTAAGATAAAATATAACAGGTCATACATGAAAGGCAAATTATAGCAATAGCCATGGCTGGTAAAATTTAAGACCAATTCACGTCACAAATCAGCGTAATACCAGTGACAGCACCTAGTTAAGGAGGTCGGTGAAAATGCAATAATTCATCATATTGGCAAATGTGATACACCAGTGGAAAGGTTTATTTAAGAGATAAACAGCCATACCAGTTTTAACTCTCTGTGATGAAAATTGGCGAAGTTATAGACAATTATGTAAAGGCCATTGAATAAATTTGTGTGACAGTTTTTTTGATCTGAAGAAAATATGAAAACATTATCTTGTACAATACAAACAACTTAGCTAAAACTTGATATTTTATGTATTTCCTTTAAATATCATTTACGAAAGGAATTATACATAAAATTAAGTTAATTAACTAAGCTACTAACCTTTTGGAAAAGCTTACAAAAGTGTCTCCAGGTCCCCCACTTTCAAATCGTCATCCATATATATACAGGTATGTCTACACAATATACATATCTGGCTCGTTGTCATACTCCACATTGAACCAGCTTGGGAAGCCTGCTACCCACAGGTTGGAGGATATGCTTTAATGGTTTCCATTATGTGGATATCAAAATGTCTGACATGTTTTAGAAGTGGCAGGTATACCAACAAAATCATGTGGACGTTAGTGAGTACGTGCATGCATGTCATGTATGCAAAGTTAATAAAATGTGTGTGACAGTATAAACATAGCCAGATATTGCATGCATTAATGTAAACATTCTGCTTTGGCCTTGCACCATATAATTATGTAAACATATTTTACATGTAGGTTTGTGTGTGTGTCCGCATGTGTGCGTGTGCGTAAAATTAGTAAAGTGAGAAGGATAGCCAACTAATGCAAGCAACAATAAGCATTCCGCTATACAGCATGCATGTACAACATTATAATATATATATTGCTATGCATTATTTGAATTATCTGATGTAATGTTGTATCTGCAAAGATCCGTTTGCAGAGAACAGGAAAGGCTGGAAGTGGGATATGAAGAATCACTTCCGCATTTGCATCTACATCAGAAAGCGTTGTCAGCATTGCAAACACCTTGTCCTTCTTGATGCGAGTAGCGTCTCCAAAGATAGGCGTACTCGTCCCACTCATTAACTCATTGATGTTTCTGGATGACTCCTGGCAGAATGACACGAGTTGCTGGTAGTGAATATTCATGTCCAAGATGTGAACACTCTTGTCTTCGATCATGCATCAGAGGGGCAGGTGACAAGCTTGCCGATGAGTCCAAGTGTTTTACATCCAGCGAGAAACTGTGGCGTTTCTAAGACGTTTAGAACAGATTTCAACAACCTGTTTGACGGACCTTGTTTTTTTTAGAAAGCACCGCATTTCATTGCTTGCAGCATTCGAAAATAAAATGTTGAAAAAGCATGCATATCAATCACCGCTGAAACAAAATGTTGCACTGTACCAACACCAGGAAATGTGAAATCATATATTCATCTACAAATTAAATACTTCTAGGAAGATACAGTAAAAAACAACCAAAAAAACCACCACCAAGCCAATGTTTATACATGCAGTTAGTTACAGCAAGATCAATGCAGTGTAATTAGAAGTACATTAGATGTCTAATTTATGGAGGGGTTGTCATATATTTGTTGTCATTTGTTATTTATTTTGCATGATTATAACTTGAAAATAAACTTAAAATATTCATATAACGTCCACCACGTAATACCTGATAGCATGTCTGTGCATATGTAAACACGAATAACAAATGCATGGCTAAAACACAACTTCAGAATACATGATTGCAATAATGTGTACGACGGGTATGTGAGCGATAATAGAAGAAATTCGTTGTCGGACATGGGGTACCGCTACGTTCGAGCTTGGGGCAAAAATGGGCAAAGGTGTATCTCCGCCAAATTTGCATTAATATTACGTTTATACATTATTAAATAGCACAGGTGTAGTTTGCCAGAGTTTCCGCAAGCTGTTCATACCTTAGATCCTCTCTAAATATGACCAATGTTCAACATATAATATTTGTCTTAATTTTATTTCAATTCGTACAAGAAACACGCCAAAAGAAAGAGCATCATTTTGCGATTTCAACCATATCGCCACACATAGCATGGCGGGCAATAATGCGAGTACGTGATTTTATGAAAAACACCGCCCTTGCGCGAGATTAAATATGGCTGCGTCCGCAACGAAACGAAATTTCGGTGGGTGTCGTTGTTTCATCACGAGTATCTGAATGAAGCATTACGAATTCGCAAAAGCAGGTATTTTTATCACAAAGAAGACATATTTATGTTTCTTTTGATATAAAATATATGATTAGTCTTTATAAATCAAAGGACTTACAATTTGTTTAACATAGGCGATTTAGGCGTCCCAATGCAAACGCGTTTGCGTGATTTCTTCCGACATCCCTAACCTAGTGCAACATAATAAAAATGACCTTGTTACATATATATATATATATATATATATATATATATATATATATACATGTAGTATTTAGTTTCTCCCAAAGGTATTCCAGGGAACTTGGCTTGCAATTATGAACCCGCACTTTCAGGTTTTGCCACAGATTCTCGATGGGGTTTGGGCTGGCCAATCCATTATTGTAATGTCTTTCTCTTAAAAAAATCCATAACTTTTTTGTTTGTGGCATGGCGCATTGTTTTGTTGAAAGATGTAATCTCTGCCACTGTTCACAGTATTTCAGAGCTGACCCGCTCATCTTTCGCGTCGAAAAGAAGAATTATTTCTACCCTAGTTCCCCTGGGAGTCAAGTGCACAAGGAAGACGACTCACAGTTCTTTGCAGACTTAGACAGTCTTCTTAGCAATATTCACAGCTGACTCTCTCGTTAATCCATGTCATTTTACTGTATCATTCTTTACATTTCAGTGTCTCACAAAATAATGCCACACACTTCAAACAAATGTTTATAAAATATCCACAGTACACGGTGAGCCCAGTGTAGATATATTCAGCACATTGCACAAGCGTGTAACATATTTAAGCAGACGAAATACATGCAGGCAGTTGAAGTGTCAAGTTCACAGGTCAGTGTATGCTCCTCAGTGAAGATGTATTCACAATTCACTGTGTCATAAATTATATTCAGGCTGATTAAGTGTACGCAAGCAGGTGGTATGTCATGTGTAATGGTCGTAAGACCTTGTACGCTCAGTGTATGTATAAATGATAGAGTTACTGCTTGTCGATCATTGTAAAATGTCTGGTTTTGTAAATATTTTAATCCAGAGAAATGGAAGAAACAACGATCTAGCTCTGGTGACGGTCACTCGATCGGTTTCACTGACACAAATCGGTCAAATGTCACATGTTTTGAAAACGCAAAAACTATATATTGCGTGCGATTCGGGGTTTCTGTGTTTGGCAACAAAGATAAGTTGGTCACGCGTGTAGGGCAGAAATACGTAAACAAACAGACGCGCTAAGCCAGCTGGCGTTTGTTGTGTTGTGTAGGTTAGTTGTTAGTTTTATAGTATTTTGTGGATAGGGCCATGCGAATAAATGCGCAGTTGGCTGACCAAACAAGCCACCTTGACAGCGTGTCGTTTAATCGTTTTCGTCAAAAACGTCCCAGACCGATACAGACTTGACAGGACGGAATGGGTAGATGTTGTGCCTAAGACTAAGTGGCCCTCTATAGATTGTGGTGGCATATACACATACTTTATTACCACCCCGGGGATGTACACTACAAAATCCATGCAATCATACAAAAATCTTGTTTCGTATACGCCTATACCACGCAGGACACGTACACACGGTGCTGTACCATATATGCATAGCTTTGCCTCGTAGGGCCCTGCTTGTATACTGAGGGCAAAAGTCACGAAGTCCAAAAGGCAAAGTATGAGGGACTAGCCGTATGATGCGTGGGCTACGGTCCGGAAGAAAGCAACGGCTTATACTTGCATGGCCGGATATGTAGGAATAGATAGGTCTTAATTAATGGCAACATTCAACTGATACTTTAACGATAGTTGCATGCAACGGTCTTGAAGGCAAACAATGAAGGGTCACAATTTGGATGGGTAGGGTCAATAGACACGTGAAATATATTTATTAAACTAGTATTTCTCATTTGTCTACACCAATATAAGAAACATATTAATTATATGATGTGTTCTGTAGCTTAACATAATGAAAATAAAAGACTGAAAGCCAACATTTTTATATGAATCAAGAAAATTTAGCAATTTGCGCTATTAAAACAGTGTTATGACGATATTTTCATATGAAAACATAAACTAAAATCAACAGCCTTATGGAGTGACAAAACATCACACACACACACACACACACACACACACACACACACACACACACACACACACACACACACACACACACACACACACACACACACACACACACACACACGCACACACACACACACACACACACCACACACACACACCACACACACACACATATATATATAGTTTTAAAACCACGAACGAAAATACTAAGCCACATACTTCAGTGATATCAATAGCATTTCAGGATTAGACACTACTGGGTAAAGTCTTTATAGGTAAAATCTATGTAAGTTGGATAATTAAGTTCTGGTTTGTAGCGTATGACATCATAATTAACAAAACGTGTTCTTGTATGGGCATGTCTTATATAATCGTTGGTGTGTAATTCTTTCTTTGAAAGTATATAAGCCGCAAGGTTGAGTCTGAAACAAATAAAAATATAAGTAAGTATCACATGTATTACTGTGTATGTTCAGCTTTCTGCCAACCATCAATCCCATAATGCTCAGTTTGGCATTAGCTTTACTCAAATAAGTATTAGCTATATAATAATGTATATAACACAAATTAATGTGCTAAAAATATATTATACTTGAATGGATTGATAATCCGGTTTCTTTGTTGTTATAACATAACATAACATAACATAACATAACATAACATGACATAATTACCTCACAAGAAAGGCAGCAAATTGTAGTGTGGTATATGACATTCAATGCCCAGAATGTGACCAGCACTACATAAGGGAAACAGCTAGAGCGCTTGGCACAAGAATGAAAGAATATATGTCACGTAGCCAACCCCTATCAGCCATAAGTGAACATAAACTGAACATAGGCCATCAATGTTCATTGAAAGACGTCACACTTTTAGACCACGAGGAGAACTGGCATCGAAGAAAGACAATAACAATCCACAGAGGAAAACCTACATTGAATCGCGACGTCGGCCAGGAACTCCCAGCAGTCCTTCTCCAACTTGTGTCACATGACCACTGTCGTAGTCCAGTGCTCAAAACCAGAACACCTGGCAATGTCCCCCTAAAATAATTTCGTTGCATTTTTGATTAGTCCATGTCATCTAATGACAAAGTCCACTGGGTGTGGACTTCACACCCGCTTACCTTTTTCTAAAATCCAAGATGGCCGACAAAATGTCCGCCGAAATGCTAGAAATGGCATAACTTCTGAAAGAATTGTCTTAGGTATGGGATCTTGGGGTCTAAACATAGGTTTTGGGGAACGTGGAATCGATTTATGAGGTTTTCATCAAGATTGGTTGAGTACTTATTGCAGAAAAATCCAATATTACTGCCAAAATGATTTCCGAAATGCTAAAAATCCTTAAAATCTTTACAAATGCCATAATTTTGGAGCTAGGTGACATAGACTAATGATATTGGGTTTCGGGGTCAGCGATGGCAATGTGAGGAATTCATATGCTGCCAAATGATTATATGTCCTCCAAAATTGATGTCTGAGGGCTAAATATCTGAAGCCAACGACTATTGTTGGTATTTGTCTGTTTATAAAAAATATTCAAATTGAAACTGTTATATGAACTAAACAGACTATTTATTAATTACAATCCACTATGAACTCAACTTAGTGTCAATAAACATTTAAAAATCAGTGACTTGTGACCGTTTCAGAAACCTACATATCAAGAATAACTTCAAATTACTGATGCAGACATGAAAATATGATATGATTTCAACTTCATGATAGAGCGCACCAGGTAAGTGCCTCCTTGCCTGCGTATATTTGAGCACTGAATCACGGGCTGGAAGTGGTGACTTCAGATTGAGTTTATGGACCCTTGAAGACGTCATGGCTCGCGTTGCTTGGGTGCTGCTCTTGGTTGAGTAGTCCTGGTACCTGTCACACACCAGGTACACGTCATTTTTGTTTCGAGGCCATCCAGACTTTGAAGCCTTGAACAAACATCTGGACTGAATCCTTTGCAGCCAGTTGTCAAGAGAGCAGCGGAGATATCAATGATCACAGCAGTCGGAAGGCCACTAGTCTTCAATGCCACTTCCAGGACAAGGTTTTTCTTGAGCGTTGATTTGCCGGTCGCCACTCTCATGGTCCCATCTGGATGGAACATGGAGGGTAGATAGGCTAGGTGATAAGTCGAGATCTCTATTGCTGACTAGAAGACCAATGACTCGGGCCTCCTGTTCCAAAACTTTGTGCTCCGTCTTGCCAGGTGTTCTTAAACTGCAAGCTGCTCCTTGCCGATTTCATTTCAGCGATAGCATTGTAACAAGCGCAGCATATTGTAAAGTCAGAGATTACACAGTTTGGTCTACCAATTGTCTGCATAAGACATTGTCAAGATTATGGGACCATAAGTGACCTTGACCTTTGCTTTACAATGTAACTTTGACCTCAGGTGTACAGATGATGTTGGTATTTGGATAGGTCATCACCAAAACACCATGAAAGAAGTTTTGATTTGCTTTGCTGCGTCTTTTACGCTCAAATTATAAAACATCTAAAGGTTTTTAGGACCTCAAATTACATTGACCTTGACCGATTTGACATGGCCTTGCCTTCCAAGCATCATCAAGCATACCCCAGGGAAATCAACATCATGAAAAACATGATTTTGTCACCAACATCATCGCTCTATCTTATACGGTTAATAAGTTAAGAGAATTTTAAGGATTTGTGGCGTTTCGACTGCATTTTGGATTGTCTTTGCATAGGACTACATTGAATCATCAACCTCACGGCATAAACGGATTCCCTCACCTAAAGAAAACCTATGTTTAAACTACAAGGTCACCTTCGTCGGTCAATTCGTTCAGAAGTTATGCCATTTCTAGCATTCGGCGGCTATCTTGTCGGCCATCTTGGATTAAAAAAAAAGGCAAGCTGGGTCCACACCCAGTGGATTTTTTAGTAGATGACATGGACTAATCAAAATTGCAAAGAAATGATTTTGGGGGACATTGCAAGCTTTTGGGAAAATACGGGGTTCTGCCACTGGACTATAATTAACGTCATTCTGCCGATGAAGACAGCGAGAAGCAGTCGAAATATTCAAAAGAAGAGAACAAGTTTCTTGTGAGGTAATTATGTCATAAAATATATCATAGCTTCTATACTTTCAGACATATTTTGTATGGGAGTAATGGCAGGGGCATTGAAGAGGTGGACTGCAACATAGTGTCTTACACGGTTACGCCAAAAGCCGCCCGTTACTGGTCGGCCCATCTACAGTGACTTGTGCATCCACCTACACGTTAACTGTTATTTAAGCATACGGGAGGCGGATTGTCACATATAAACTACAGTCAGCCTGCCATTAATTGGTGCGCGCGCACTTACCACGATCGATTTCAAAGCGGCCAACGATGCTCTTGTAATTCCACCCCCTCGACGGGACGTACTCCTTGTAAAAGATTAGATGTCGTGACGACTGGCAGTGCAGAACCCACTTAGGACTCAAGTGGACCACCTACAATAGAGGACGCGAGCAAACGTCAAAAACGCTTGTGATTTACTGGCAAAGACTGCTGCCAGAAATAGCAAATTGATGTATACGTCGAGTGACTTATACACGGATGCTCTTTAACGATATCGTGTTTATTCTGGACAATCTCAGTCTCGAGCTGCCAGTCAATGCGTCTCGAAGTATCTTAGCTCAGTGGGGAACCTGCTTGCACTGTTTGCCAGGCCTTGGCCAAGGTGCGAGATCAGGTTGTGTGTTTGTTTGCAGGTGTAACGGGGTGAGAGTTATCCCTTCACCGATCTCTATAATGCACTGTCACGAGTGACTACATCTTTAAAAATCGGTCACAAACAAATACTCTTGCTTTGAACTACATTTTCTGCAGGCTGAAAAACATGGTAATTTAAATCGTTATGGTACAGGTAAACTATGTTCTTATATAGAGCATTTTCAGTCTTTAGGAATGCTCAACGCGATATATTCTTCACGCCCTTTTCAATCGAACACCATCTATACTTTTTGGAGAGAAAAAATCAGCCACTCTGCAATTAATGCGCAAACACTATTCGTATAAAAACATGCACCACATATAGCCAGTACTCATTTTTACAACTGAGTGAACTGGAGCAACGTGGGGTGAAATAACTTGGCCAAGGTTTGAAACGGCACCAAGAGGTTTCGAACCCGTAGGATCGATTGAAAAAGTCGAATAGTAGCTAGTATGCACTGCCGGTGTTGCCGAGTGATCTGACCAGGGAGAGAGAGAGAGAAGCGAGATAAAAGAGAGAAGAGAGAGAAGAGAGTTCATAGGGAGAGAGGAGAGAGAGAAGAGAGGGGGGAGATGAGAGATAGTGCAGAGAGCGGAGGAGAGGAGAGAGCGAGGGAAGAGGGGAGAGGGGGAGAAATGGGAGAGAGGAGAGAGATAGAGATAGAGAGAGAGAGAGCGAGAGAGAGAGAGAGAGAGAGAGAGAGAGAGAGAGAGAGATGGGGAGAAGGTGAGGGAGGGGAGAGAGAGAGGGTGACAGGGAGGGGGAGAGGGTGAAAGGGAGGGGAGAGAGGGTGACAGGGAGAGATGTGGCGAGATGTGATTGAGAACTGTTACTGTATTAGGGCTGTGCGCGTGAGGACATGGCGAGGTGGGTGTGTAGTTGTGTGTTCGGTGAAGTTAACACGGGTTACTAATTCTGAGCTACAGGCCAATTATTTAAGAGATACGTCAAGTGTGGCGGAAATATGTCGGTTTTTTAAATAGCTGTCGTCTTGATAAATTACTGCACATCTGGTATGCAAATCACATAATTATACGCATAACTATATCATATTGCTGCTATACATCTTCCATGTTTATTTGGCAGACATTTTGATAGTCAACACCGCATATCGGGGTTATTGTGTGGAACGACAGAAATGAAAACATCCAGGTTAACAGTATAGTACGAAACAGAAATGTTCGCATATCTCCTGACATTAGCTGCATTTCGCTGAGTGCTGTTTTTACTTCTTTCTTCGCCCGCGCCAAGATGCAGGCAACCCGATCACCGCGCCACAAACTACCTAGTCCCGCTCTAGTGTTCGACATGACCGTATTCATCTCGTGAAACAAAAACAGTTGATATAACACCAAAATGTCAAGTTCATACATGTTCAGTGAAGACGAACTAGAAGAACTGGATACGGTCGACGTTAACAAAATTACATACATATATTACAACACACACACACATTATACACAGGTATTAGTATATTATAAACAATGCCATTTATAATGCGTGGCGAAAACAACGACTGTAACAACAACAACAACAACAACGACGACGACAACGTCAATGACAACAACGACAACAACAACAACACTAACAAAAATAACAACTTCAAATTAGTAACTACTCCACAGCAGCAAGCGGTCCTCTCAGAATGGCCAGGATCAGCCACACGCTGTATCCCCGTTCGCGGGCCCGAGCAGATTACTGCTATATCGCCGTAATCGATAGGTAGTCCGGCAGTGTGTGGAGGGACGACGCGGGGCGCCATCGTGACAACGGGTCCTCACAGCCGCCGTCGACAGCTCTGCCCATCAGTTCGTGTTCAGCCTACAGTCAGACGGTCGGAGACAGACCGAGACGGAACACTTCCTCGCCGCCCGCGGTTCAACCGTACGACACCACTCGACATCGGCGTGACGCGGTGCCACTTGAAGAGACTTCTCGATCTGACTTTCGACCGTATGACGTCGATGGCGTTCTGTTCTCTGTAGCGACAGCGTAGCCATCGCCGCCGCGTGAGTTAGGGAGTTAGAGTAGCATTAAAACAACGCGTGCGAAGATGCAACGGAGGAAAGAGTCTTCTCCCGATCGCCGACAGAAGCGCACATAGAAACGCGCTGGTTCAAGGAGTTCACCGGACACGAGGAGAACCACAAGAGTTACGATGTCATCCAACCAGGACCGCAACGACGCCATCGTGGCCGAGCCGGCGGGGGAGGATACGCCACCGCCGACGTCTCGTTCAACGACGGCCGTCTACAACGAGGCGAACACCGACGTGCGCGTGAACTTGGACGCCGTCGGGGAGGACGTCATCGACCTATCGCTCGACGAGAAGAAGGTACGACCGCACGGCGAGAAGGACCCATCGCCGGCGTTCGTCTACGGCTGGTGCACCCACCGCATCCATGTGTTACAGCGGCGCGTGCACGGAGCCCTGCAACGCAATGTGACGCTCATCAAGCGCGTCTTCCTCGGCGTATTCCTGCTCTGTTTCGCCGTGTACTTCGTCTTCGCCGTCATGCACGACGCCGACGACTCGCTCCTCATTATCCTTCTCACGGCCTTCGGCCTCGCCATCGCCGCCTTCGCCCTCGTCAAGCGCCACCTGGGGGCCACCATCAACGACGCCATCTGTGTGCCGCTCGAGAAACTGTTCTCCAGGTCGTGGTGGAAGTACGTCCGCTGGTAAGTGGAGCGTGACGATCGCGCTCACATTCTTGATATCTATTTATAGCAAGCTTGTGTGTGCGGGTATGTTATTGTTTCCTCAGACGGCTTGAACTTCGAGCGCCAATCTTTCAGGGAGTAATCTACGGCCCCAAGAATAGGACGTTTTCAAAATACCCCAAATATGTCAAGATTGTCACCTTTTATGGGGAAATCAGTTGTTTGGAAAGTAAAACATAATGTGTTCATAATACGTAACACGTAACAATTACAGGAATCACGCGCGCATGGCAAATACTTCGGGAAAACGGATTTGGCAACATGAAGTAGACGCTGACATAATATGCTTATCTGTACCCTCATGGCAATAGCATAGCAATATGAATATTAGTTAACGATTCTACACTATCACGATCGACAAGGACCAATCGATGGACGTGAACTTCACATTCTCTCCGACCTTCACCATTTTGAACAAACAATGAGTATCTGCAACAGCTTTGTGATGTTTATGTAACGATGCTGTGTGTTTTCTAACATTTGGTCAATATTGTGACGGCACGTGACGGGCATTTGTGCTGATTTATACATAAATACCTGTCTAGTTATCAAGGATTCGTTGCAGCATTGAACTATGTATACGATACACACACGCACGTGGGCTACTACTTCATCGCCTCGTATCATTACAACTGCATGCAGTTCTCAAAGGTACAACTTGATATAACGATGTTTTTTACGATATACACGACATACGTAGTCAATTTAATCTGATAGCAGGAGTGCAATTAGACATTGTTCGTAAATCCGAATTTTACTAACTATGAATAAGGTTCGTGGTTACCAATACTGAATACCAATAAATTAGTTTTGACTGTTTTAAGTTTCTAGGATCTGGAGTCTTATAATATGTGTTTCTTTATGCTGCTCAATGCAGCCACAGAGGCAGGATCTTTATTGGAGGTCCGTGACGTCTTGCAAATGAGCTTCACAGGTGTGATGGACGAGCCAGTTTTGTTACTGTGCGAGTGTAGCATGTCGCACGTCCAGTCTAGATGACTGAATCTCGAATGATGGGATATTTCGCTCATCCTGCGTTGCCTCAGTTCACTTATAAAATGTGTGTGCATATATGTGCATGTGTGTATATGTATGTGTGCGTTTGTGAATGTGTGTGCGCGTGCGTGCGCGTGCGCGCGTGTGTGTGTGTGTCCGCGCGCGCGCGCGTGTGTGTGCATGTGTGTGTGTTTGTATGTGTGTGCCTGTGCGTTTGTGTGTCCGTGTGCGTTTATGAATGTGCGTGCGTGTATGTATGCGCGTGCGTGCGTGTGTGTATGCGCGCGTGTGCGCGTGTGTTTGCGTGTGTGTGCATGTGCGTGTGCATGTGTGTATGTGTATGTGTGTGTGTGTGTGTGTGTGTGTGTGCGTCCGTGCATGTGTGTGTGTGTGTGTCTATATATGTGTGAAGTAAAAGGTAGGTTCTTATATAGCGCAGTATCAAGTCCTTTGGCAGACCTGTTCTCTGAGAAGCATACAGCCACGCAGTAATTAATGCGCGAAGCCTATTCGCACACAAATATCCACAAGTGTCTATAGCCAGGTATCCATTCATACAACTGGGTGAACTGAAGCAACGTAGAGTGAACGAACTTGCCCAAGGTTTGACACGGCAGTACATAATCGAACCTGGGATCTCTCGATTGAGCGTCCGATGCTCAAACCACTGCGCCACTGCGCTCCACGTGTGAGTGTGGTCGTGCTTATGCAAACGGTGCGAGGGACTAGATGCCACGCTATATAGGAATGTACAGTAGCTTTTTATACGTCGACAACCCTACCCGCGCAGTGATACGAATGTGACACCATTTCGATTGCTAATGTGATGGGTCGACCTTCGTGAAGAACCGAGCTTCTTTAACTTCAGTAATCAGTCTCCGTCAAAGGGGGAAATAGTGATACAAAACGTCACGCTGAGCATCACAACGGAGACTTTCACCGTTGATGCTCGGTAAATTGACGTCGCAAACAACGTATTGTCTGCACGCCACATTTAGCAACAAAGAAGTTAACGAGATTATTTATTATTCGGTTTAAGGATTGTTGGCTGTGGGAGATGTTTTTATAAAATAATACATAACCATTTAATCACTTTGCCCCCGCTCTCCCTCCCTCCCTCTCTCCTTCCCTCCTTCCCCCACTCTCCCCTCTGTCTATCTCTCTCCTCTGTCTCTCTCCCTCCCTCCCTCCCTCTCTCTCTCTCTCTCTCTCTCTTTCGCTCTCCCTCTCTCGTTCTCGCTCTCTCTCCTCTCTCACCCTCTCTCTCTCTCCTCTCTCTCTCTCTCTCCGCCTCGCTCTCTCTCTCTCTCTCTCTCTCTCTCTCTCTCTCTCTCTCTCTCTCTCTCTCTCTCACTCTCTCTCTCTCTCACCATCTCTCTCTCACTGTCAAAGCAACCACATGTACCCTTTCATGCTCTCATAACATAGTCATAACTCCCCAGAAGGGGGGGGGCAGTCTCAAATTCGCCGGCGTTTCAGTGCATAATGGGCGAACGAAGAATCACAACGTAAGGGCGATATAACTGTCGAAATATAGAATACGAGATTTAGTGGTGCTAAGTAATGTTTGTAAGATGAAGCGTGATTGCCACATACATACGGTCTCAAGTTGTTACCATTTAAAAAACATTAGGTCACTCAACTGTTTACATAACTTTGATTAATTCAAAACAGATGTGACTTGTTAATGTAGTGCCAACAACAACAAGTAAATAACTTTATTTTACGACGTAGCATACAGTTAAAACATACATGTCTAACAAATGCACTAATAATGTAATATAAGTGTTCAATGATTGCAAAGCTGTGAAACGTAAAGCATTTAAGAGTGTATTATGTGTTAAATAATAAGCTATTTTATGGTCGTTTATTAATCTGGGTCAGGGCAAGTAACTCCTTTTTGCTCTAGATGTAATTTTTACCGAGTCTACTTTTACTTGTTATTATTATTTAGAACACACACACACACAGAACAGTACTATACCCTTTAACATCACGGATGATTATTTCAATAATAATATAATGTGTTTGTTAATTCGGTTTCTTGTGAAATATAATAGCAATACAATTACAAAAGAATGTTAAATTAATAATTATTTGTGTCCCAAGTTTTGATGTCATTTTTGTTGAGCTATATGATTTTGTTGTTGAGTTCTATGTGGTTTTATTGATGAGTTTTGTATGGTTTTGCTGTTTAGTTCAGTGTGGTTTTGTCGTCGAGTTCTGTATGGTTGTGCTGTCGACTTTTGTGTGGCTTTGCTGTCGAGTTCTATGTGGTTCTATTGGCGAATTCTGTGATGTTCTGTTGACGAGTCCTGAGTGGTTCTTTTGGCGAGTTTTGTGTGGTTCTGTTGACGAATACTGTGTGCATGGTTTTGTTGTTGAGTAGTTCTGTGTGGTTTTGTTGTCGAGTCCTGTATGGTTTTGTTGGCGAGTTGTGTATTGTTTTGTTGTCGAGTATTGTATGATTTTGTTGACAAGTTCTGTATGTTTTTGTTATCCAGTTCTGTATGGTTTTCGCCTCAGCATACGCTAACGGCTGTGCTCTGTCACATTTTGTTTCGGGTGATTTACCCTGTGATCGACATGCGGGGAGACGGGTATTGCACACGGTTACGAATTAACACGCAGCATGTGTGCAACAGGGCTGGGTCGCTGTAAGGCGATGAGGAAACATATGACGGGTGGCAGTATAGTGAGTAATGATCTTAGGTTAATCATAACCATGTAGAATCTGCATCTTTGAAGCGATCCGACTTAACTCGCCCGAGTTCAACCCCCGTTTTCATAGTACCCAGTTTAATTGTTATTACAGGCATCCTACAAAAAGCGCCTTGCGTTACCTTACCCTGTTTCATCGGGTCCACTAGACTGCAGGGCATCGTCTCCAGTTTGTTACGTCTCTGGCTGCCCGTTTGGCTCTCGATAAGCTAGTGGTTTCCTTGTCAACTTGACATCTGGAGTTTGTTGCATTTAGTAGCAACATTGTTAACAATCTAAAACAAATTCATTTTCTTGCTTTACTTTGATCAACTGGGTGTGTTATGGATAGTCTCGTGATTTCGCAAAGTCCAGAGAAAAAAAAAAGTCGCAAACGACGTACGACCCACAAACACGTCGCGTGGGACTGACGATTCTGAACGATCCAAAATGGCACCCGAATTGCATAGCCAATATCCAGCGGATTCAGCTGACGTGACAAAGTTGCCAACACCATGCTGCCTGGTTCTCATATCCACAATAGCACCGACGTGCATTAATTCACGTTCCACTCGTCATGTGGCGCCACCCTATTGATTTATTTTCCTCGATATGTATTTGTATTCGTCACCAACCCATTGTCATACAATCATCTAATATATAATTAGTACTGCGTGTTAAACTGACGGGAACACAGGGAAACGACTAAATACGCCATGCGACCTCCACGCAACGCAATATTACTGTGTCCATGTTCTTTGTATCATATGTCACTTGCTGCGAAATCTAATTGTATGTTTATGTTTGTATTTCTTCAGGACGACGTACGCGGCCATCGTGTCGGCCGTGCTTGTGTTCCTCGCCGTCGACGTCATCAACGACATGAGACGTCTGACGTCTGTCTGCGGCATGCTGCTACTCATATTCCTCGTCTTCATCACCTCCAAGAACCCGTCGAGGGTGAGCCTCGTCGCACTTGTGACGCCTTTTTCGCTTGCCTTCGTATTCCTTGCTTCCTAATCTAGCTATGATCGAGTAGCTGTGTGTGATTGTGTGCGAGTGTGTGTGCGAGTGTGTGTGAGAGCGTGTATGCGTGCGTGTGTGTGTGTGTGCGTGTGTGTGTGTATGCTCGTGCATGTTGTTGTCTTCAAATGAAAACTGTGCTTTTTTGTGTTCCATTGAAAGTGCCCTTTTGGAATTTTGCCCCCAGTGGAAATAAAAAGAAACTGCCGAAATTTATCTTACCATTGTCTCTGTTTATATATAATATTCAAATTGGTTGTAGTTATTATAATATGGTAGTTTCATGCAATTAATTGTCTTTGTTAGCATTTTAATTATCGCATTTCCAAGTTTTCTGTGTTGGAATTAAGTGTTGTTACTGACAGGGTCAATGTCGATATCGGTGGTTCTCTTACGTCCCTATTTAACATGTCTGCTCCCTGCACGAGTGGATTTTACGCGGTTTATAATACTAAAGACACCGCAGCGTGACTCACAGCGCGAAAGGATGGAATCTGCACCTGTCTTCGCATCATAGGAGTACCGCTTTGATGTAGTCCAGGACCATCTTATTCGGGGTATTTCTAGTATGCAACCTTTCAGCAAGTGGTTCCAGAGTGTGTTTAGTAACGTGTGTCTGTCTGACTTCATTACTTGTGTACGTGCGTATGCCTGTCTGTATGTACGTGAGTACGTACCTATGTACATACATGGAAAAAGGAAAGCTGCTGGACGAGATAATATTACCATTGACATGTCGAGTGCTTAGATGAATTTGATATTGATATAGTAAGAGACTACGTGAGTAAAATATATGACAGCGGAAGAATCCAACTAACGTTTTAAGGTCCATCTAAGTAGCAATACCAAAAAAGATTGAATGTAAACTACATTGTACAACAAGTCTCAAGGTACACGTAATGCAATGTACATCATAAGAACACTGGTTGATAGTGAAAGATCTGTATGTATGTTTTATTAATTATATAATGGCAGTTGACACAGTTCGTCATGAAGAAATCATATCAATACTGGAGAGTTTGAACATTGGTAAGAACAGATCTGAGAATTGTGAGAAATCTATACATGGAACAAACAGCAACAATGCCAATAGAAAATTACATCAATATTTTTGCAAGAAATAAAACGTGGTGTGAGACAAGGGGGTGTCGTATCCCCCGAGCTCTTTCCTTTTCAATGTACAGTGACGTAGGCTACGGAACCGGGGGAGGCTTGGGACATGTGTTAGATGCAGTAATCAGGGAAAGTGAGAAAAAGGTCTGTCCCTGAACAGAACAAGAAACCATTGTCATTTCAAACAACGATTACAATCCAACATGCAACATACTAGCATATGGCACTGGCCTGAAGCACGGTCATACGTTTTATATATCTGGGATGACTAATAACATATGACGGTCGATGAAACGATGAGATCAAGAGACGAATTGTTCACACCAAAGCAGCTTTCTTTAACATAAACCCACATTTTAACAAACAAAAATATATCACTTGCATTGAGGACGCGTGCACTGCAATGCTACATAGAGCCCATACGTCTATATGGGTGTGAATCCTGGGCAATAACCTAAATCTCACAAAAAACATAGAATCCAGTGAAATGTGGTTCTTTAGAAAGATGCTGTGAGTGCCAAGGAGTGAAACGAAAAGCAATGAAGTCATACTTAGGACATCAAAAAGGAAAGATCATTAATACAAATTAGAACACTACAAGCAAGATGTATAGGCCATATAACGAGACAATTATAACATATATTAACAACAGAAAAGATTGAAGGAATAAGATGCAGAAGATGCCAGATAATAAACATAATATATAGTCTGTCAACACGGAGTTTCAGAACAGTATCATTTGCCATATTGTTGCATGTTGGATTATCTGTATACACAGATACAAAACAAAATTAGACTGTATATAAACCAATGTCCTCCATGTCCGCTTGCCGTCTGTGTGTCTTGCTATGGATGGCGATCTTGTTAAATGTTGTTATGTCACAGATACTGTGGGAAACAAAACCTCGCTGAATTGATCGTTTGTTGGAATGTATGTGATATAACATCCTTAAATAGACACAGTTAGTAAGTCGTACTGGCATCGCGTGTCAATGTACTCGTCATAAATCCGTCGTAGCGGCCATGTGCAGAATTCAAATGGGCTCGGTTTCTCTGTTATGTAGCCTTATTCATGCACCATAATGTGTAGTTTTCACAACATGCTTTGAAGGTATATAACTACAGAAACAATATCCATATGCTATTATCGTCTCGTAAATGTCATTTGCTAACAAATGATACCAACAGAACTATCGTCTGTAGTTTCACATTGTTACCCGCCAAAAAAGAATTAGTTTTATGTGAAACTCGCAATAAATTGTTGAAACTAGAATCAGTATACATATTCATCAGACCTTAGTCATGCCATTGCATTGGAAGATGTAGCATAGATGGATCTCTTTGGAGACGATCAGGTTTCGAATAATCTTCTTGAAGTTGCAAGTTTGTTCATTTTCGTATTGTTCCAATCATTTTCCAATGGCCTCAGTGCGTTCTGCGTATACACACTAATTTATGGTAACATTCTTGACATTGTACTTCACGAATACATTGGTTGGAGCCTGGTTGACATATCCCCAGACAAACTGGATTTTAATGAGAATAAACATGTTTCGGTACAACTTGCCTGATTCAAATAAGCTGAAGCAAACACATATCTTTAAAATAGCAGCAGTGATATACCATAACATAATATTTATTCATCTGCTTCATTCAGTTATGTTATCCGACCGTCTGTTTTAAGACATGAATGCACTTAGCCGTACATTGGCAGGGCAATAGCAGAACACTTGTGGAAGACACCAGAAGATATCTGTGGAGTTTCGTCGCGCGTTCCAATATAGCGTCGGCTTCTGCTCTGGCTTGCTATGTAATATTGCCCTCGCAATTATACGAATTACAAAATTCGATAACCATTCATTCCCTCCCAAAACTAGATATCCCATACCATAACGCCAGCATTAAACCCCTTCTGTACCGTGCTGTGTACGACAGTTGCATCAGCAACTAATCCGCAATTTTGAAAAGCAATGTTTAGCTAATGAGTGTAGGCATCAAGCGACGCCTGCAACGCGCTATCTGCATACAGGGGCCGCCGTTAAATCTCCTTAGCAATCGTGTACTTAATTACAGTTTTGATATTGCCTGAATAGGGAGCTTTGCACTCGCCGAGCGGTTAGGGAGTTCTGCTGGTTGGTAGGTGTAGCTCGGAGCCGCGAACGGGCGTAATAACAGACGATCTCACTCACGCGAATTAGGCGAAATACACGAGTTATGTGAATTATCGAAAAATGGATGTCTGTAATCAGGGCCGAATCTGCATACGACATATAGGGTAGCAAACTTGGGATAATTAATGTAAATCAACCCTAGAGCAGAAGATGAAGCCGGCAGAATATCAGAATGAGAAATGCAAGGGTGACATATCTTTAGTATAATTCTCATTGCCTCGACAGTTTGACATTGCACTGACTGAAAAATCCCTTACATGCATGCATGCATGCATGTGTGCGTGCATACATGTATGCACGGATGCATGCGTACACTGTTCGAACTCCCCTTATGCAAACGAACCCCTATACATTTTCATGAAAATGTTGGGTTATATATATATACACACACACATATATATATATATATATATTCCTAATTTGGGGGGGGGTGCAATTAAAGTTCTCGGGAGGTTTATTTAGTTGCACGTTTTTGTACGCATAATTGCAGGCCTACATCTCTCTTATAAAAACGTCAACATGGTTGCTATATATAGTCCCCTAAGATAAATACGAACACCCCTTTGAAAAAAGCATGGCTGCGGTGCTGAAATATCAGCGATGGATGTCTTACCCAAGAAGGATGGGTTACAAATAAACAGACACAAATAGACGACTCCGGACGAGTCTTCATTGTCCTCATGTCATCTGGGCTTTTGCTCCAGATAGACATATCGTTAAATATTGTATCTATAAATACGAACCGCCTTGCTACAGGTGAACTGGCGGCCGGTGATCTGGGGCCTTGGCCTACAGTTTTTGCTCGGAGTGACCATTCTACGCTGGACCGCCGGATACACGTTCTTCAACTTCCTTGGCATGCAAGTGAAGGTGTTCTTGGACTACGCCGACGAGGGGTCAAAGTTCGTGTTCGGGGAAGATACGTACATGAAACACCCGATGGCATTCAAGGTGAGTAGGCATATACAATAGAGATTCGGCATCTTTTCTACCAACGTGTCACATAGTGCGTTACATCACCGTGAGTGTTGGTTTTGTTGTAGTGATGTTAACTGATCGGTACAATCGATATCCGTGTCAAAGACACCTTTATTTGGCGAGAAGATAAATTCAAAAGTCACAGATAGCTGTGTACTGGAGTTTTGTTTTGAACACGTGTACATACAGGTGAATTGGATACTTCAGTAGAGGAGTTACACCCAATGCATCAAGATTGGTGATAGTCATATTTATGGAGAACGAAAGATGTTTAAGTAATCGCCATCCAACTCTTCCTACACAAATACAGGTTTCCGTTGCATCTGTTGTTGTTACAACATTCAGCCATTATTAACAACCATTCAAATAAAATATTTACGATATCGTCGTATTATATTTCCTTAGTTTTCGCAGCAGGCGCTGTTTCCTAAGTCTTCCCAATCGGTCATGCACAAAGATATGTATACCTTTGGCCAACACAGCACTTCTGGCTCGATTGTTTTTCTTGTTTAAATGTTTCTCTTTGGCACCTCCTTTTCACAGTTATTAAACCTTTGACCTCAGCATGTAGTATAGCCCGATGTGATATTGTTGGCAATAGAGGAACTGTGTTGGTAGTTTTCGCATTAACTATTTATTGTAACTGTGATCCGCTAATTGTTGTAATAGTTGTCTCCATCCCAGACACTCGGTGAATTTATATATATATATACATATATATGTGTGTATATATATTCACACACACATTTATGGGTGTACACGCACATGAACCACACATACATGCACACGCATCGCACACGCTCGCACGCGCGCGCGCAGACACACACACGCGCGCGCGCACACTTTTGTGATTATCCAATCAAAAGTATATTGAAACTCAACTGATATACTCATAATGAATAAAACGTTTCTTTTCTTTTTACACAACCTTCTATTAATATACATTATTTTGTAGAAATCACGTATACTTCTATCTATAGAATTCAACGTCTGTCGGGAATAAGATCAATGAAATCACTGAACCGTGACGGTCCCGCGCGGCTGGTTCGTCTTGTAGGTGTTTCCGATTGTCATCTACTTCAGCGCAGTGATCAGCATCCTGTATCATTGGGGCATGATGCAGAGCGTCGTGTGTAAGATCGCGTGGCTCATGCAGTTCACGATGGGCACGACGGCTATCGAGTCATTGAACGCCGCCACAAACATCTTTATCGGTATGGTAAGTATTGGTATGTGACCCAACTTCGTGCATCGCTCAATTCCGTGGCAACGCGGTATTGTATCTTTTTTCAACTAGCTGTTCATCACAGTAGGTCAATGTGTTTATTCTGAACTAAAGAATAGTTGTCCACATCGAATCCTTTAACAAGATTTAGAAATATTGCCCCCCAGAGAATTAACTCCAGATGGCAAGAGCCAAGGAAGCCTTTGGCTTATCAAGAGTCCAACTTTTAGGTGTATCATGCAAAAATCTAAATGAGTCATAAAAAGAGAATTTATATACAACTTAAAGAATACTAGTTAAATAATTATATAGAAACCTGCAATTTTCGGACTACTCTTATCGTTAATCAAAGGATGACGGAATGTTCCAATACTATACGATATTACTATGTCATCGGTCACATTTTGCTGAATATATTTTTCCCTGCATGTTTGTAACACCCAACCACATTATGTTAACAAACAAAGCAGGACTCGACTCACTGACATAAAATACGCATGACACACCCATAATGCATCAAAGATATGACGTTGGGGAACGCCAGCAATGGCGGGTAGACATGATCGCATTGAGTTCAAAGTCAGTGTTTGCTGATTAAAATTCTAGATAATTTCACTCTGTGTTGTTGTTATTGATAAACACAGATAACGCATATTATTTATATATATATATATATATATATTTATTTATCTATTTTTAGTGAATTAAATAAAATTGTTCGGTTTTTATAATTATTATATCAAATTTGTATTTTATATCTATTGTGCACATACCTTTGCTAAATTTTAATGTTTTATGATATTAGCTTCTTATACAGCGCTCTGAGCATTTTATTGGAAATTGCGCTCTATAAAAAAAAAAAAATATTATTATTATATTATTATTATTTTAGTATAAAATGTTGTGTTCATAGCAGTTGGAATAGGTCCAGAAAGTGCAAGAAGCATAGCAACTCTAGTGGCCTGTGGCCGTGATTCTATTCAATGGTGTTCACTGTATTCTGTTGAATGAGAAGCCTCCTTCTCGATACTATGCCAACGATGAAAGAGAACGTGCCCATTCAGGCAGCAAACATCCAATCACATCACCGCTAATAACAATGTATCACTTCACGTAATGGCCGAAGACGTAATCGGTGATATTGATCATGCGTATTTCTTCACCCAAATGATGTTGCGCAACATTTCGTGCGGTCGTAATTTCATAGTAAACCCGCGGGCTTTCGAGGCATGATTTCCCGTCCATCATATGCTCGCTAAGGCAATCAAATACATGCTCTGTGTTAAGTTGTCAGTATTCCTGTTGGATCGTCAGGCATCAGAGCGATTATCGAGCCGGTTAACGGCAGGCTAGAGCGGCGTACAAATCCGGCTTATTAAGGGGAGGATTTGCAACGTACTAGTTTGGCAACGATGATGACAATGTATCGAAACGTACTGGTACTTCGAATTATGACACGGGTCGCAGAGCATGCAGAGAAAGTTAGAACATTATAACATCTTAGAGTATAGAGACACTTAGGTCCTACCTTGGTTATTTGTCATATGCCACATACCAGTTAACATGAAACTCTACATGAATATGTAGGTCTACGGATTGATAAATTCGTAAAAAAGTCCAATATTATTACAAAATAAAAAATATGTTTATGTTCAAATCTTACCATCAATAATCTGCGTGTTCGCGGAATTATAATAGTAGCTAAGTACAATAGTGAATATCACATTTGCTAAAGGCACACCTTAACATTACAAGAAAAACGTTTTTTTAACTTTAATACTTGGAGTGATTATAACGTGATAAATTAACAGTATTCAGCGTTAACGCAAATACAGTGTCACCCAGTGATAACATTAACTATGATGATGGTGATGATGATATGATGATTGTTCTAATATACAAGCACCTGTTGGCTGTCTCTCCAGGCGGAGTCGTGCGTCGTCCTGCGCCCGTTCATCTACCGACTTACCAAGTCGGAGCTACACGCCGTCATGACTGGAGGCTTCGCCACTGTCGCTGGCTCCTACATAGCGCTGCTCGTCGAAGTCGGGGTCAGTTATTCTTTGTATATTTACCACACTTGTACGCGATTCTAGATCTAACATTGAGCGTATTTTGTGCGCATTTAGTAGACTCTATACAGAGGTGCCAAGTCTACCCCTTTGGTGGCAGAACTCACGCTTTTTCAATTTTGTTCTCGTGGTTTACCGCTTTAGTACCGAAATCTATCAGCAGACCGATATTTCAGAGTATACATTTTTTTCTGATTGTAAATCGTCATAAACCGGTGAATTTCAAGGTTTAATGACGTAATTATTAATTTTGAAATCAATTATACTGTCCAACCAACATATTACGTTGCAAATGAATCAGAAATAAGTAAAGTTACCGTACAATTGAACCAGTTTTTTTACCGGGCTATGGAGCTATTCCCTTTCTAGCATGCAACCCCCTTTGCAAATGCAGCGCGATGCTCATGGTGCCAGATCCTCAATTACTACCACCACGCCAGAAAAACCAATAGATCAAACCCTTTTTGGGCGACATAACTTGCCACCTCTGTCTAGTCCCTCATGCGCTCCGTCCGACTGCTTGGGTTGCCACCGCAATGTTGCGATTATCAAGTAATTAGCCACCTACGTCACATGTGACTTGGGTGGCGATGGTTTATTTTACAGAAAATAAAACGTCACTGCGCCGATGCTCTGCTCTATATTTACAATTCATTGAATCTGGATCAGCTGTCTTTGCATAGGGTGTTGACATTTTGGCAACATGTGCATTTACATAGGCCAGCGCATAGTATTCTTGACATGACATTTTACTTTTTACTTTTCTTGACATCCGACAGCTGCAGTTCTCGTCGACACAACCTTTGGTACAGCGGCACGAGCATGTCGCTTTACAAACATCGTAAGTAGCAGGGATCAAGACGCAGGCTCTACCAGATGCGATTTTGGGTATCCAGATTCCAGTTTCTACCCCAAGCAGGTTACACTTGGGGCTTTATATTGGTCAGGAATGTTTCTACCGCAGACACTACCACCTCTGTTAATGCTTTCTTTCCTACGTGTTCCAAGATATTGGTCAGTCTGGGATGTGTTTTCATTAGATTTGTATGTATAATTTGTTGTATGTTTGTACGTGGCTTATTAGTCCAATGTTTGCTCGGCAAAGCTTCCCACGGAAACAACACTCGTAACTAGAGGAGCGCAGTGGCACAGTGGCACAGTGGTACAGTGGTACAGTGGCACAATGGATAGAACAACGGACTCTCAATCAAGAGAACACTGGTTCAAATACTGTGCTGCCGTGCCGAACCTTGGGCAAGGTCGTTCATTCTACGTTGCTCCAGTTCACTCAGCTCTATGAATGAGTACCTGGTGGTGGTGGATATTGATCCCTGTGGTACCCCACTCAAAACAGATTTCCAATTTGAAGCCACCCCATCAATTACTACCCGTTGTCTTCTGTCAATCAGTCATTTTTCTATCCAGTTAATTATACCATCCCATATGCCATGGGCCTTTAGTTTAAGCAGTGATCTTTAATGTGGCACTTTCTCGAAAGCTTTCTGAAAATCTAAGAAGATAACATCTACTGGTGATCCACCGTCTACCCACTTAAAAAACATAACATATTTGTTAAGCATGATCTCGCTTTTTAAAAAACCATGTTGAGATAGGTTTATCAAGTTATGTTTAAGAAGAAAAGCCACGATCTTTAATTAGTGTTTCTAATAATTTGCAAATCACAGGTGTTAAACTCACTGGTCTGTAGTTCTTTGACTTGTTTCTCGAATCTTTTTTAAAATAACGGTATAAAGTTTGCTTTTTTTCATTCTAAAGGAACCACTCCCTCGTTTAATGACAACTTTAAAACTGTTGGAAGCAGTATGCTAATTTGTTCTACAATTTCCGATAGTAGTTTGGTGGAATCCCATCCACTCCAGATGATTTATTATCCTTCATTGGTCTTATTTTCTTACCATTTCCGGGGTTACAGTTAACTGTCCTAAATAGTTTGATTCCGCCCCCTTGAACATAGCCCCTGGTACTGGCAGTGAACTAATATCTTCCCTGGTAAACACCGAACTAAAGTATTCATTCAGGTTTTCTACCATTAAGAATCCCTCTGATATATTATATTTCCTGCATTATATTCTAGAGGACCGACCTTAATAATATTAAGATAATAAAACTAAGATAGTATTTAGAAAGACTGTTTCCTGTGTACTACGGCATACTTCATGTAACAGCAGATTTTAATTACACAGCTGACAGCTGACCCAATCACAAACGCAATAATTCCACTCGTTTTTCAACTTTTGTGCACCGCCAATTCTCAACGATTTAGACCCGCCAATGTTCCCGCCAAGAAGCAAGTGTTCTGGTCGATGTCACACCGTTTCAATGTGAATTTGAGTATGTCTATTTAGTGATTCTCCTCCTTGCGTGTGTTCACAATGTTATTGGATTCTGTACTTCGTGGACACGTGACTTGCTGGCATACATTTGTTCTTGTAATCGAGTGCCGAACGTACGCGGGGTTAGGTAGTGCAATGGATATAGGCCTGATGTCGTGTCCTGATTCAAATAAGACAACCACGCGACAGGTTACACAGGTCGCGGTTTCATTGCAGTTTAACGAGAACCATGTCGGTGCTTTTGGGGTTAAATGCGATCGTTGACGTGCGACTAATCCCGACAAATAGTCGCAGTCGTCATCCGCTCTGACCCTGATATAACCATACGCAAAGCCACGCGTCTTTTGCACATCGCGGACAGGCACCGATAGCACCCACATCGCGGAATGTTTGTGTAACACCGCTACAAAAAGCCCTTCGATCGGTTTCTTTTTCACGCAGCTCGTGAAAATAATACCGAGTCGGGCAACCAAAATGTAAACTGTAAAACTGATGAAATATGAGCCCTACGCAGATCTTGTGAATGTTGCAAGCGAGTGCCAGCCATTCCCATTACGCTCTTGTATCAAGCACCGTGGCTACGAGTGTTATGTCAACGTTTATTTGCCACTTAGCTTCTGTCAAGATACCCTCTCCATCTTACTGTTTGGCTCTCGGGTTTCAAGTCTCCCCGACCCTGGCAGCTGCCAGTCGAGTCGATTTGTGTAAGATCTTGCCGCAATTAGAGTTCTAAGCGGCGCGAGCGCAAGTGCCGTCACTTTTTTCCAAAAATAAAACAGCTAAAGTTTGTCTAAAGCGCCGCTGTAAACACGGGTTCAGTTTCGGAGCTAAATGCGTTATTGCTTAACGTTTGATTTCTCGATCCAGACCGGGATCCAGAATATATGTCAACACTTAGAATGTCCAACAGGTTTGAGTTCTAATATATAGAGAAATATGTGGTGTAAAAAATAATCCATAGAATATATTGGCGAATGTAAGATATACTTTCGTATAATGAAACATAGTTTCCTTTACATATATCGACAACTAATTCAAACAAGTATTTTGATTTCTGTTATTGTCATATTACATACACACACGCACACAGATACACACTCACACACACACACACACACACACACACACACACACACACACACACACACACACACACACACACACACACACACACACACACACACACACACACACACACAAACACACACACTCACATACACACACTCACACACATGCACGCACACCACACGCACACATGCACGCATCTACTTATATATTTACAGAAACAATGCCATATAAAATATATAACATTATGCGCTATGTATAGCTGACGTCATGTACATATACACAGTCTTCCACATAGCTACTTATTGTAGCTATATGGAAGATTGGATGCCATAGTACCATATGATTTTTGAAGAAACGAGACTTCGGAACGGAAACGTGGACTGCAACTAAATTAAATAGCTAACCTATTGTACGAGTTGTGATTGCTTTCTGAGTGAGTAACACCCGAGGCTGTCTAAACAAATGTCACCGACGGAATGAGGGCTGGTTATCTTTTTGCGTTTCGTCTTACACAACAATAGAATGGGAGTATACCCTGATGACGTTACATCAATAAATCCCGTCATAATGGACTAAGATTAGTCCCGAGCTAGAAGTACGCCTTTACGTACTAATGTAGGCCCTTGTGTAATTTCGTACAGAATGTTTGCTAAAAGCAAACTTTCACTTGATTATGAATCTTTATTCTATAAATGTTTAAAACAATTAGGGTGATCATTTTTCTAAGCAGGATACGTTTACCAAATTCAAGATGACCGTCCACCGTACAAATTGTCGTTATTTTTTATTAAATGATTATATTAAATAATTCCTTACACGTTTATTGCAGTATGTGGAACCCTTAGCAATGACAGTACCCTTTTAAATTCATGTTTGTATCTTTAGATACTTGTGAAAGGTAGTAGAGGGTCGCCATCTTGAATTTCAAAACGGTGGTTGTAAAAATAATTGCCTACCGGTCACTGTATTAATATGTTCAGTATACACTTTTCTCTTACCAGTGATTCTTGATATCCTCAGAGTATCCGTTAATTTGACAAAACTATTATAAATACGGTGGCAAATTCAAGATGGCCGCCAGCATGAACATTACTATTTATCACGGAATAGTTGGCTTTAAAGTGCTCTATACATCACTTTCCTTAACTCCGTATAAAGTATGTTTCAACTAATAATTTGTTTCACACAATTTTAAGATAAAACGGCGCAAGAGACAAAGCATTATGTCCGCGTACCATACATTTATTTTTCAGCGGGCCGGACCTGGGAACCGGTAATTTTACAAAAGAATAATTTAATAAATAACATATGAAATGCGAAAGTGACATATACGGTAGCAAGTATGATCAAATAAATATTGTTCGTTTTGCACATCATACCTCTTTAAGAACAATTTAAAAAGGTTGGTTTACTCAGAATGAAACTCTAAGCGGCTGGAGGGAATTTCTTTAAAGCAATTCTTTGAACATTTTAATATCTTCATAATGTACACAATTATTCATTAAACTTATTAGTATGATTCATTCATGCTACTCTGTACAGTAATATTATAAGAATGATGTTTAATTTATCATAAATGACCATCAAATCTATCCAGGCTTATGAAATAAAATTAGAAAGAGAAGCAGATTGCGAAGAAGCTGTTTGGTGTAACATAGTTACAGGAAACTCAACGTTAACAGTTGGGTTAGTTTATCGAAGTCCAAACATAAGCATAGAAGAGAATGAAAAAATACAAAACGCTATAAGGGAAGTAAGCAAACGGAACTGTATTATTATGGGGGACTTTAACCATGGGCATATACAATGGAAATCTCTACAGAGTATGGGGAGTGAGGACCACAAGTTTTTAGTTTTAGTACAAGATAGTTTCCTTTCTCAACATGTGCTAGAACCAACCAGGGGACAGAATGTGTTAGACTTAGTTTTGTCCTCACAGAAAGAATTAGTTGACAATGTCAAGATATGTGAGCCACTGGGGAGTAGTGATCACAACCAGATACATTTTACCATCAAAGTAAAATCAGAAAGGAATAGTAAAAAGCAGTATAGGAGAAATTTCCACAAAGGAAGGTATAAGGACATGAGGAAATATTTAGCAAAGATAGACTGGAATAACACACTGAAGAATAAGACAGCAACCGAATGCTGGAATATCTTAAATAGTGAAATTAAGTGCATAGTCGATAAATTTGTACCTTTCAAAAAACAAGGGAAACGGTCTAAAAAGAAACACTTATCGAAAGAAGCCATTAGAAAAATTAAGTATAAACAAATGATGTGGAAGTCATATAGATGTACTGGAAATGATGAAGACTACAACATTTATAAAGAAGCACTTAATCAAGCTACAGCTGAAATTAGAAATTCAAAGAGAAGCTATGAAAAAAAATTAGCTAGTAATATAAAACATGACAGTAAGAGTTTTTATGCGTATATTCGAAGCAAACAGAAAGTTCAGGATAAGGTCGGTCCTCTAGAAGATAGTGCTGGAAATACAATATCAGAGGGATTCTTAATGGCAGAAGACCTGAATGAGTATTTTAGTTCAGTGTTTACCAGGGAAGATATTAGTTCACTGCCAGTACCAGAGGCTAAGTTCAAGGGGGCAGATTCAGACTATTTAGGACAGTTAGTTGTAACCTCGGAAATGGTAGCTAAGAAAATAAGGGCTATGAAGGATAATAAATCACCTGGAGTGGACGGGATTCCGCCCAAACTACTATTGGAAATTGTAGAACAAATTAGCGTACCGCTTGCAACAGTTTTCAATTTGTCATTAGAAGAGGGAGTGGTTCCTTTAGAATGGAAAGAGGCAAACATTATACCGTTATTTAAAAAAGGTTCGAGAAACAAGTCAGAGAACTATAGACCAGTGAGTTTAACATCAGTGATTTGCAAATTATTAGAAAGACTAATTAAAGATCACATGGTGGATTTTCTTGTTAAACATAACTTGATAAACCCATCTCAACATGGGTTTTAAAAGCGAGGTCATGCTTAACAAATATGTTATGTTTTTTGGAAGACATCACTAGGTGGGTAGATGAGGGATCACCAGTAGATATCATCTATTTAGATTTTCAAAAAGCTTTCGACAAAGTACCACATCAAAGATTACTCCTTAAGCTAAAGGCCCATGGCATAGGAAATGGTATAATAAACTGGATAGAAAAATGGCTGAATGACAGAAGACAACGTGTAGTAGTTGATGGGGAGGCTTCAAACTGGAAATCGGTATTGAGTGGGGTACCACAGGGATCAGTACTAGGACCTATATTATTCTTAATATATATAAACGATTTGGACGATGATATAGCTAGCAAGGTGTTGAAATTTGCAGATGATACAAAAGTGTTTAGAAGGATTAAAAGTGATGAGGATAGACAGCATTTACAAGATGATCTTGACAGGTTGATCAAATGGTCTGAAAAGTGGCAATGCTGTTCAATTTTGGGAAATGTAAATGCCTCCACACAGGTCATGGGAATGAAGAGGTAAAATATAAAATGGGGGGTACTGTTCTAAGTACTACTGTAAAAGAAAAGGACTTAGGGTTAACCATTAGTGCTGATATGAAGGTTTCAGAGCAGTGCGGAATTGCAGCGTCAAAGGGAAATCAAATCCTTGGATTAATTAGGCGAAATATAGCGTATAAGAAAAAAGAATTAATAGTACCGCTGTACAAAACAATAGTGAGGCCTCATTTAGAATATTGTATACAAGCATGGAGGCCATATCGCAAGAAGGACATAGATATGCTAGAAAGAGTACAGAGGAGAGCGACTAAAATGATACCAAATCTGAGGGATCTTAGTTACGAAATACGCCTAAAAGAATGTGGTTTAACAACATTAGAGACCAGGAGATTGAGAGGAGATCACATAGAAGTGTTTAAAATATTGAATGGTTATGAAAATATTGATAGAAACATTTTTTTCTCAGTTAAGAAAGATAGAAGGACCAGAGGACATGAAGCTACATTAGTAAAGGAGCAGTGTAGATTAGATATAAGAAAGTTCTCATTCTCACAAAGGATTGTAAATGAATGGAACAGATTATCTCCTGATTGTGTTGGTGCTAGTAGCGTGAATATGTTTAAAAATAAAATCGACACACACCTTAAAAAGGCGGGATACATGTAGATAAAAAGTATTGGACTCTCGATAAGCCAAAAGGCTTCCTTGTCCACCTGCCATCCAGAGTAATTTTCTGGATGGCAATCTTGTCAATCTTGTTAAATCACAGTATATCGATATAATAACTCCGCGTTCGCGGAGTTCCCGGTTTGCGCCAGCGTTCAGATCCTTATAAGGCATGCTCGTGAATATTCGGTACCGTCCGTCAGACTTCGGTTACCTCCGCTGAGATTTATGGGGCAAAAAACACCCAGCATATTTATATGGGATCATGGGTTGATTTTCTGTTCAAAACATGGCATCCATTCTCTAATGTTGCGGGGACCTATTTTGTTAAATTGGTACACAGAAACAGGTGTTAAATTACATTGTAACCCATTGTCCATATTAAATTGGTTTATGTTATTGTGAAGCAACTTTACAAATCTTTATGGGTGCATACACTGATTTCCTGTCATGTCAAATGTTACCATAAACGCCTTTTTTGTCCTTAAAATACGTATTAAGACATCTGTGCAAACATTTAACTAAATGAAATAGCTTTTTCTATTGTAGCACCTTTTTGATATATTACTCCTTGTCATATTGAGTAGTTCCACAGCTTCCTTATTCGAGGGGGTGCAGGGGGTCCTGGATCACAATTCACAGTGAAAATATTTGGGTTTTCACATTTCACACTGAAAAATACCATTTCTTGTTTCACGAAGAGATCGAAATTTTTTAGTCACCTGTTGACATAGTGTCGTCAATTTCACGAAGAAAGTGATACCTCAATCACGATTCACAAGGAAGATATATTTTAAATCACGCTTCACGCTGTTGCACCTGATCACGAATCACAGGGATAAAAAGAGCTTTCACGTTTCAAGAGGAAATAATTTTGCTAATCACGGATCACGAAAATACCCCCTGCACCCCCTCTTATTCCAATATTCCAGCCTGCAATGTAACTAGTGCCTTAGTTGTTCCTACAATACATGTTGAAACACCAGTGTAAACATTCATCAAATAAAACTAATATTTTGCTACTGTGACACCAGTAGACATTATTCAACGTCTTCGGAGACATTCTGCTCATATTTATGTGTGCAGATATTGATTTCCTGGCAGAAACTCTTTAAAGTTGCGAGTGTATTTTTGTTCCCAAAATCTATGTTAAGACACCTCTGTAAAGTGTTAAGCAAATCATATTGGTATGTTGTTGTTGTGGCCAATATAGACATTACATCAGGTCATATTGCGCCATTGCGCATCTTTTTGTAGGTGCAAACATTTTAATGTATATATATATATATATATGTATATATATATATATATATATGTATACATGTGTTTTACATACTTTGTACCTTTCCATGGGTGCAAGATTTGATTATCTGGCCAAAACTGCACACCACACATACTGTAAGGTCAACCGTGAACTCGTACCTACTAAAAATAAATACTCAGTAAGATACAATTTTAACCCTTTGACTTTGTGCACTTTAAGTTAGTTTTTGTTATTGTGTCATCCACGAACATTATTCCTGGTCATTTAGAGCTATTCTTATATTTCCTTGGGTTGCATGTGTTAATTTTCTGAACTTTTACACCTTTAGCAAAAAGGCACCCGTGACATAACAGGGTGGAGGAGGATTTTGGCCAGATAAAAACACAGTAGCAAAAAACAATGTCATGCTGTTAAATGGTCACAATGTTCCTTGATGGAGTTTGTTTGACAAAATAGGCACTCGTGACTTTATAGGGTAGTGTATTGTTTTGGCCATGCACTCACATAAAGATGCATAATGCTTCAAAATTCTACAATGATTGAATGCATCAAGCATCCACTTTCACTCTCTAACAGGAAGATTTTTAGCAACGGAATATATTTGATCTTTATTCAAAATCATTAAAGATCAACAGAAAAATGACAACATCCATATATTGTCATTGCTAAGGTTAATATAACACATCTATAAAAGTGACCATCAATTAATTTCATGCCTACGGGTGCCCAACCATAAAGCATTGGCCTCCCCCACTATTATTTGTTGCATAGATACATCACGGTTGCTACCACGACAACCTGTCCAACCTGTATAACATAGGAAGTCATAAAAGATTGATAACAGTTTCTTTTTAAACTACTTTACTTAACGGTGATAAAATAACTAAAGCATACAAAGTATGATTAATTAAAGAACGACATAGATTGAACATAACATACAGTAGCCAGGAGCTCATTCTCACAATTCGCCTTTTTGTAACCGCCATTTTAAAATTCAAGATGGCGGACCGCCAATAGCGCTCACATGTATCTAAGACGCACATGTATTAATAAAACGGATATTGCCAAAGGTAAGAGCTCCAGACACCATTGTAAACATGTAGGTAATTATTTAAAATAACATTATAATGGAAAACTATCGCAATGGTGGGCGGCCATCTCGAATATAGTAAACTTATCCTGCGTAGAAAATTGCCACTCTAATTTTAGTAGACCTCTACTATCAATAGCACACCGCAAGTTAGTTATGTTTAGCGCGACGGCCGAGGTCAAGGTCGCGCAACTTAACTCGGCCAACCGGAAGTCAGACACGCGGCTCGAGTTTTGCTGGCATTTAACGAGTAGCTGGTTTGTGTATTCCACGTGTTTGTAATAGTAATTTCTCAACACAATGGTGACGCGCGTTCGTAGGTTGGGTTAACCACATGACATCCTTACCTTGCAGGCATCTCCGCAGCACCTCCTGTCGGCGGCCATCATGTCCGCGCCTGCCGCTCTGGCGATGGCGAAACTCAGCTTTCCGGAAACGGAGCAGTCCCACACAAAAACTGAGCAGGACGTCTACATGGATAAAACGTAAGTCATTTTTTTACCAATATGATGCCCCTCCTATAGACAATGTCGTCCATTTGCAAGACATATATGTCTACAAAAGTACATCACGCTAACTTGGTTGAGTGAGGTGTACTTTTATGATATGGAAAGGACAGTGTACACTGTGTCGTTCTATTGTGTTCCGACGAGTTCCATCCACAATGCGGAAGATATATTTAGTTTTCGCGGCTACAGCAGTGAAATAAACGTAGTTCAATAGGCCTATGCGACTGGTTGGACATGCTCTCTACGAAGATACGTGTACATTTACATGGTACGACGTTTCTTTTGAAAAAACAATTATGATATAAGATGCGGACATAATGATAAGGCCTACTAATTTTGCGGACTTAAAGGAAGCGCATGCTGTCCTCACATCCCATTACGTCCGCAGTACCCGAATAAAGGTATGAGTGCTTCGCAAAGAATAGAAGTGGTGTTCGAATGAGCAGATCTGACAAGGTGCGTGTGTGTGTGTTTGTGCGTGCGTGCAACAGAGGCCGGGATACACTGACACTTTTTGCGAGACCCGACCATACCACACCAAACCAGATTCACCCCGACTGCAGTGTGTACATTACACCGACTGACACAGACGGAGTCATACTTGAAGCTGGTGTCTAAATCACGTAAATTGAAGACAAAAACTTTCCACTACGCCCGTGCTAGTCAGTGTCAGTCTGAAGTATTCGAAAGTTTTCAAGTTGACGTGATTATGACGTTAATCCGGCTTCGAGTATGACTCAGTCGGCGTCGGTCGGCGTAGTGCTTAGTTTGGTCGGGTTGAAACGGATCGGATGGAAAGTGAAAAGGCCATAAGAATATATCTTTATCTTCACATACTAATTTTACTGTGGTAAATTTATAGTACCTACAATGCAAGTAGTCCCTACATTAATCCTTGAATTAAAAACAATTACCCCAACTGAGCGTTGTTGCTGGCCCCGACATTAGTCAACACTCATCAAAACAAAACGAGTTAATAATTACAAACTCGCAAAGCATCTCCAGAAGATCCAATCCCACAACAACGTTAACGAACCGGGCCGTTACCTTATGTGACGTCATATGTTCCTTCCGACAGGCCGGCGCGCAACGTAATGGAGGCTGCGTCGAACGGCGCAATCGCCGCTGTCAAGGTCGTCAGCTCCGTCGCCGCCAACCTCATCGCCATCCTCGGCCTCATCGCCTTCCTCGACGCCGCCATCTCCTACCTCGGCTCCAGGGTCGGCTTCCCACAGCTCAACTTCCAGGTGACGTTTGTGTAGCGCATGTGTGCTTGCAGTGGGTGTCGACCATTGCGAGTTTATCATTTAGCGGCCTCTGGCCACGCGAATGCTTCGGTTTCCAGGAAGAGTAAGGGATCATCTCACAACGTCGATGTCCGATATCAGACGAAATTACTCTCATGTGGCCTCAGCCCCCCACCCCCTCCCAGACGAAAGTTTGTAAATATTGATATGATGATATCAATATATTAACAGTGTCGCTACGAAGCGTAAAATATCGATGTCTGACGCCAAACAAAACTGCATTTGACACCCCTCCCCCTAAACGAAAATAATGTTGTCTGACATCGGACATCAACGTTCAGAGATAATTCCTTACCTCAGTTGGATAGACAGTAAGTTTTATTATAATTGTCATCGTCGTTACTAATGCACCTGTTTCTCTTATTATTAAAATATTGCTGCTGCTGCTGCTGGTGGTGGTGGTGCTGCTGCTGCTGCTGCTGGTGGTGGTGGTGCTGCTGCACGTGGTGGTGGTGGTGCTGCTGCTGCTGGTGGTGGTGGTGGTGCTGCTGCTGCTGGTGGTGGTGGTGCTGCTGCTGCTGCTGCTGCTGCTGGTGGTGGTGGTGCTGCTGCTGCTGCTGCTGCTGCTGGTGGTGGTGGTGGTGGTGGTGCTGCTGCTGCTGCTGGTGGTGCTTCTTCTGCTGTTGCTGGTGGTGGTGGTGATGTTGCTGCTGCTGGTGGTGGTGGTGCTGCTGCTGCTGCTGCTGGTGGTGGTGGTGCTGCTGCTGGTGGTGGTGGTGGCGCTGCTGCTGCTGCTGGTGGTGGTGGTGGTGCTGCTGCTGTTGCTGGTAGTGGTGGTGGTGCTGCTGCTGCTGCTGGTGGTGCTGGTGGTGGTGGTGGTGCTGCTGCTGCTGCTGCTGGTGGTGGTGGTGCTGCTGCTGCTGAGATGGCGGTGAGATCAACGAATGTAATACTATGGGTAACGTTTTAGTGAAATAGTGAATGTTGTTAGTTTGCGATGATCCACTCATAAATTTAACATCGTTCCACCCACTACAGCTGATCTGCTCCTACGTGTTTTGGCCCCTGGCTGTCATAATGGGCGTGGAAATAGAAGACGCCAACAAAGTTGGGAGCCTGCTCGGTACCAAAGTATTCGTTGACGAATTTGTCTCCTTTCGTCAACTACAAGAAATGGTACAAAACGGGGAAATCGCGGTAAGTCTACGTAAAGTACAGGGTGAAATTTTATTTCTACAGGCGGGCGAGTAGACTCATCCTTCGTAATTCACAACACTATAAGGCGTACTGATACTGCCCCGAGTCGGCAGCGCCCATTGGCTCACGAAGATGATTATGAGTGTGTGTGTGTGTGTGTGTGTGTGCGTGCGTGGCGCGTGCGCGCATGAGTGAAACTGTACATGTGTGTGTGTGTGTGTGTGTGTGTGTGTGTGTGTGTGTGTGTGTGTGTGTGTGTGTGTGTGTGTGTGTGTGTGTGTGTGTGTGTGTGTGTGTGTGTGTGACTTAAAATTGCTCATATTTTTTAATATTATGTAAAATGCGCGTGGTCGCACTCGTAAACCATTGATTGTTTCGCCTAGGTGAACAGACAAGGTCACTATCACGAATTTATGTTTTCAGGAGCGTTCCGTTGTCTTGGCCACTTACGCCTGTTGTGGTTTCGGTAGCATCGCTGCGGTTGGCATTTATGTAGGGGCGCTGATATCCGTGGCACCAGAGAGACGAGGCGACATCTCAGAGGTGGCGCTCCGAGCCGTCATAAATGGCAACTTGGCGAGCTTCCTCACCGCCTGCATCGCTGGTGAGAGACGATGTTTGACTGGTCTCAATCTGTCTCCTAGACTTTGTTGTGTATACTACTGTATATCGTGTGTCTGCGAAACGTACTTGTATAATCTTGCTTATCCACCATTGCTCCATGGCGTATTCATGCATCTGTTGACAATTTGTATAATACTGTTTTGTCTTGTCTTGAAGAGAAAAGAAATTATCTTTTATCACACACACACGTACGTACCCACGTACGCACGCACACACATACTCAAACACGCGCGCGTGCACACACACAAACACGCGCGCGTGCACACACACAAACAGACACACGGGCACACACCCACACCGACACCGACACCGACACACACACAGACATGCGTGCACACGCACACACACCAACCACACACACACCAACACACACACAGACATGCGCGCACACACACACCAAACACACACACTAGCACACACCAACACACACATACACAAACGCGCGCGCACACACGCCAACACGCACACATACAGGCACACACACACACGCACGCACGCACGCACGCGCACACACACACGTCGTTCTTACATAGTTTTCGTTGCTGCAGGAATCTTGTACAAAGGAAAGGGGACGATGATAGACACGCCGTCGATCCTGAACGTTGAGGCGATATTTAATGCCACAGCCTCGGGGATGTCTACCATGGGACCATACATGCCGAATGTATGACATGGTCCATGACGTCATTAATTTATGACGTGTTCAGTGATGTCACGAATGTATGACGAGTTACAAGACATCTCGTTCGAACAATCTCAATGGCGTCAACGTTGACAATGGTGTCTCTCATGGGCCAAGGTCGCCGGAACGATTCCATTTTAGTAAATCTAATTATGTCATAAACAATATTATAGAAATTGTGTTGCATATTTATCGGTATGAATTAGCAGTAGTTAGTTTCATTTTTTTTATTTTCACTTTGTTCGATTTTCACTTGAAGTTTGCTTCTTTTGTCAGAAGGTATATTGCATGAACCACAATGACAGTTTTTTGGGAGTGTACAACGATTTTGATTAGAACGAATACGGAGCTAGCTAATAGTTTCGTATAATAGAAACTCCTCCATTCTCTATCATTTTTTGATCTAAACGGTGCATCTAAATCGACAATGATGTACTTCATCTTGTAGTATGTATTGCCTTTGGTATGTTAGACCCTATGTATACCGGAAGTTCGAGACACATAGTTGTAAGCCAGCATTATATTATATCACCGCCTGCCGACCAACGCCATTTTTTCTCGGTTTGAGCGGCGACTGTTTACAGGTTAGTGCGACGCTGAATGTATTAGCATTGATAAAATCTAGATTTATTTAAAACAGTATTCATGCGAAGCATCTTACTATCTTGATCTTTGGTTTAATATTTTCAAATTACATTACATGGCGAGTCAAAAGAATAAGATAATGTTATAACATACAAAGACTGTTTCACGGAAAGTGTTGACATAAATACATCATTCGATGAAAATCGTTGCACACTCATTAAATAATAATTTGCACATTTAACCCTTTTGATTCATGTTTTATTGATGATACAACGAGTTTCATCATAGTTATGTACCAATAACATTTCACTATTTGGCATTGTTTGTCGCAGGTGTAGTGCGCACAGTTGTAGAAAGGTAGGTGGTCGGCTTACCGTACTGTGAGTTGCACCATACGTGCTAATCTACCAGTGACTCCAACGTAATACCGACTTCCACGGATGAATCACCTGCCATGTACATACAGTGTATACGTTTACAACCATTTCGTTGATTAAGGTGTGTATACGCGGGATAGTTTATTAGGACGCAATGTATGACGTATCGGTCATGAAACGAATTTAATTAGTTAGTAATTGTCTTACAGTTGGTGCATTGTGCTGTTGCGACTCACGTTTGAGACAAACGTTCACAGTATTACAATAGCCCTTTTTAAAGTGAAGTACATTTAGACACGATAGGAGCCGATTAGAAGTCGTGCTTTTGTATGTTTGTCTGTATGGGGATCAGTCGTGCATGAACATGAGCTCACGCGTACTCAGGCCGCGCTAAAGGGTTTATGTCGGTATGTCATTCATAAATACACAATCTCATACATTATATAGATACACAAGAAAATGGACGCATGTGTGTGTGTGCGTGTGCGTGCGTGTGCGTGCGTGCGTGCGTGCGTGCATGCGTTGGTGTATGTGTATCCTGTATGTATGCAATAACTTATCTAAGGTGTTGTTACTGTATTTAATGTACGATTTATATAGATCGTTGTATAGTCGTAGTTTTTCTACATACTTATTTATACAACTAATGACTGAAAACCCATGTGACGATGTATAATGTACTAGATAGTTAGTAACTGTCTTGGATCAGACACATATACATACGTACATACATACACACATACTTACGTACGTATTTACACACACACACACGCGCGCGCACACGCACACACACACCACATACTTAGACATACAAGCACACGTACATACACATATACACAGAGACGGATGCGCGAAGGTGCGTACAAAATAAGACATATTACACGCTTATGTACGCGCACACACATTCGTAATACATCTGCTTGATTCGTCTAGCGCATACAATAAGTGTCTTCCCATGTTGACAGTGACCATGTTGCAATAGCATATACCGGGTAGCACTGAATACATATTATAGCAGTGTACATAGTTGTGCTAAAAATCTAAATACTGCATGTTGTTTGTACTTATTGGTGTTCTTTGTATTGATTAAAAAATGAGATGACTCAAAATGTCCGTTAGTCAATCTTTCTCTTGCTAGTTTTAAGTATGGTTTGATTACCGAGTTTATACAAACTTCGTACAATGTGTCATTCGATTGGTAAGCTTTTCTGACAAAACGACAAACAACCTTCTACTATAGATGGTGTGTTCACAATATGGCAAACACAGACAAAATAAATGCGACACCTTGGGTTTCAATATCAAACAATAAATTAGTCAATGAGTACCACGTGGATAAGCTTTATGATAGAGAAACAAGGCAAGATACATTGTACTAGAAAGGCCTATTTATCTACTGGGTTTGTGCTATAAGCTGCTGGAGGAAACTCGGTACATCTCCCCGTACCGTACCGTAGGATCCATCGATGTCCCATGAGCCATAACAACACTTTTACATTTAGATTTAAGAAGATTGCCATCCAGAAAATTAACTCTAGATGGCTGATGGACAAGGAAGCCTTTTGGCTTATCGAGTGAACAGATCAATGAGTTATCATGTGATTTTAATCACAATAAACATCTGGTATATGTGTACGGGCTATTCGCCATAACTGAGATCAAGATATGATATTCAGGCTTTACAATACCTGCAAGTCAATAGTTGCAATATTTTTGGGGGGAAATGTGTCACGACGAATATTTGCATACTGTAAATCCAGAAACATCAACGAACATGGGCAATTAATAACAGTGATCAAAACTAAGTAATATGTTAATTACTAACCGATCTACAATTTATTCTTTGTTTATTTTACGTTTCTCCACACTTGAGTTTGTAGCATTCCGGGTTTACAGGAAACCGTTTAATTTATGTTATACTTATCGTAACGAATTATAACATACAAATACATGTATACGAACACTAACAACATGCCCCATTGAACACAAACAAATGTGGGGCTTGCACCAGTCAACTGTGGCACTCATGAACCGGCTTATCGAACCCCACAATGCAAAACGACTTTTACCGAAAATGAGACTTGTCTGCCAAGAATTGTGTCATGTGTTGACAAAACATGTATCCCGTATTGTCAAAATGCCAGTACCAACAACATTGTATTAATTATGTAATGTATAAAAAAAAAAAAAAACATGAAATATTTACTCAATAATATGTTACTGGTTCAGTTGAAACGCAATAAACAACATATTATCTTATACAATCGTGATTGTTCGCGCCATTAGACGTTCGTAATTAGTCACACTGCCTTAAAGTCGTAAGTGGGACGACGGGCCTGTAGTGAAATTAAAGTCTAATAAGTATTAACAAAGTTATAGGGGTGACTCAAAGCTCCCCTATACGACCACGGCTTCCATCCTTCCTACCCCTACTGTCCACGAAAGATCATCCTCGCTACGAGGATTCGCTGCTTATGACGACGGCGACTACGACGATGATGATGACGGCGACTACTACGATGATGATGACGGCGACTTCGACGACGACAACTACAACAATTATGACGGACGTCGGCAGTGGTGATATGTCAACAACAAATAAAGTAAAGGTAAGTTCCTATTCAGCGCAGCATCCTCAGGACTGCTCAAAACACTTTACACTTTACTCCGTGGCAGACCTGTTCAATGAACGAATGAATGAAAGTTTATTCAACAACAACATAGTACACACAATACACATAATACACATAATACATCTAATACACATAATACAGATAGTACACGCAATACACATAATACACATAGAACACATAATACATACACAATACGGTGTGCTGCTGCTGCCGCTGAAGGGACATAGCTGAAGTCATAGACTTATATCTTGCTATGTCCTTCTCATACTAAAAAAACTGAATAAATACAATACGTATTATGAATTACAAAATAATATTCACAATTCATATATAAACGTGTTACCATATTGCTTGTGTTACTAATACGTGGGTTTAACTAAACATCATCTTCAATTAACAATTCACAAATAAGTAGAAAGTAATGACAACTTGAATGTTTTTAAATGTGTGTGTTAAATTGGAAGCTGAGTTCCACGTTTTTATACCCCTGGTGGTGAGTGACAGCAGTCGGAGGGTGGTGTTTGTCTTTTTAACATAGAACAGTTTGCTTTGCCTGGTATCATGCATGTGATAGCTTTGGTTTGTTCAAAGAATGCTTGAACCCGACAATTTAAAGAATGGTTGTTTGCTTTATAAAGTATAATCATAGTCTTGTATTTAACTAAATCATGAAATTTAAGCATGTTTGTAAGATGGAAAAATACAGATGTACACTGTATGATCATGGTAATTAAGGTTATAAATAATCCGTATGGCTTTTTTCTGTAACAGAGATAGTTTTCTGAGTCTAGATTGATAAGTATTTCTCCAGATCTCACAGCAATATGACATATTTGGTTCAACGCGTGATTTATATGTGTGTAACGCTTGAGAATCAAGAACATGCAGTTTTATACAAAACTGCTATAGTTTTTGATACTTTTGATTCAAGCATTTTTATGTGTTCTCGCCATGTTAAGTTTTCATCAATGGTTACTCCAATGAATTTTGTATGTGATACCTGCTCAATGTTTGTCCCATTCAAAACTATATTCACATCTATTCTAGTTTTTTTTTTACTGTTAAACATTACCAAATGTGTTTTGTTCACATTGAGCGATAATTTGTTCGCTCGGAACCACAAGTCGAGTTTCTTTAGTTCGTTGTTAACAACAGTGCTTACGTCAGCAGTGTTACTAGCAGAATAAAAAATGTTTGTATCACCAGCAAACAGAATAATATGATGCAATTTTGAGACTTCACGCATGTCATTTATGTACAGAATAATTAATAATGGGCCAAGGATTGAACTTTGCGGGACTCCACACTTGATTTCCTTTTGTTCTGAGTTACTGTTGTTATAGCTATACATATTGTCTACGGTTGGTTAAGTAGCTTTTTATCCAGTCCAGAGCCAAACCCCTTATTCCGTAGCATTGCAATTTACTTAGCAATACGTTGTGGTCAACAGTGTTAAACGCTTTTTTTAGATCAATAAAGACATCAACCGTACTTTGACATTTATCCATAGTGGAATAACCTTTTCGACAAATTCTATTAAAGCTAGTGAAGCTGAATGATTACTTCTGTACCAATACTGCCCATCTGTCAATATACGAATCCCATCTCGACTTCTTTGGAAAGCATAACGCCACGCTGCAATTAAATACGCGAAGACTATTCGCACACAAATATCCACCACTGTCTATAGCCAGGTACTCAATCATACAGCTGAGTGAACTGGAGCAACGAGGAACGAACGAACTTGCCATAGGTTCGACACCGCAGCACAGGATTCGAACCCGGGTTCTCTCGGTCGAGAGTCCGAAACTCTTGTCACTGGGCCACTGCGTTGCACACAAATGGATTATGAGCATGCAACTACGTCCATTATAATATAGACAGTCTCATCTCTCCAAGAGCCAAATGTCACAAGAGAGACTACCACTGCCAAGTCGGTGTTGCATGATTGGCGACGAAAGGTGAATATGTACACTTGAACAGTCAGACACGTACCAAACGAAGGCAATAAAATATATGCTCTAAGCCGTGACAAATACTAAACGGACTGAGGGTGTATAAACTCAACAGTTTCCATTTCCGCACACGTGTACAATCTGTGGAAGTAAACATTCATTCGTTCACATAATATAACGGGAAATCATTTTCTGTTGATTGTCCAAGGAATATGGGAGTGGTCAATTTTGAAGAAAAAAATCTGTGACATTACAAGCTAGAATTTTGATTGATATAGCCACAACTCTACCGAGACAAATACATAGCACGGGGCGTTGTGCTTTGACAATGAACGTCCCACTCTTCACTTGACGAATTTGCTTTCAATTCTTAGCGTTACCTCAGTGTTTGATAAAACTGGATTGTGCCATTGCATGTTTGGATTTTGTGTTATTTATGTGTAACTGAGACTACGATTAACAATTAACATGTCGATATTGTGATGACGTGTGCGTCGCTAATAGTCCGTCATTTGTCTCAACTATGAACTATTAAATGTCTTTGAAACTTCGTATACATAAACTTAATGCTCTTGTCAAGTAATTTGCCAAATATGACGTCTGTTCATTGCGAACTCATGTCACTAAGCCCGCTCAAACGTGGTCATTTGCGTGTCACAGCCCTTCAGATGTTGCCGACGTCATCACAGGCAATGCCGTTGAGCGCGCCCTATCCTTTATAGCAAAGACAATTACTGAATTTAATGTTTTTTATATCACCGTAAAGATAATATTCTTATCTACAAGTTTGTCGCTGGATATACATAGGAATTGAGTTATCGCCGTTTGAACGTCGCGAATGCTAACCTTTGCATTATATCCGATGCCGCGTATACTTTGCAGAATTAACCATTCGCGATGTTCAAACGGCAATAACTCAAAAACTAAAAACAAATCCTGGATACATCCAGCGGTATATTTGTAGATAAGATTATTATCTTTACTGTGAAATCAACAGCAATTAAATCCCATTGCAAGTTTGAGCATTCCCAATGTTCAAACGACAATAACTCAAAACGTCAATAAAATCCCTGTATGCATCCGAAATAAATATTTATAAAAAAAACTAAATTCCGCGATTGCAATTTTAGTTACGGTCTGAAACACCAACCCGCGTAGATGCGCGCCATACTAAATCCCAGCGGTGCTACCTGTAGCGACGTCATAACGACCGCTAGGTCTCGCAACAAACCGTGCAGAAAATGTACAGAAAAGCGCAACCAAAGGGGTCCTTGAAAAGGGTGACGTAGAGGGTTAAAAATTAGTTGAATATCAGGACACTATTTTTAGATTATAATTCATACAGACTGGGAATATAAAAGGTTAATTTCGCTTAGTTAAAAACAGTTTCTGTCGCACTTGGGGGAAGACATGTAGATTCTAGGCAGTTGGTTGATAAATGGGTGCACGATTTGTGGAATCTGCTTTAAAAAGGTGTTACTTTTCTTCCGGAGGGTCATAGATTAATCCCTGAAAGTTTGGCTTCCGAGATGCAAAGAATCTAAGAAGAAAACGTACGTCAATATATCCTACGTACACGCGCACACGCGCGCACGCACGCACACACGCACACACGCCAGCACTCTAGCCGCTCGACCACTGCGCCCCGCAATAGCCAGTTGCCACGTCATGGTCGTCTGGACCAGGAGGGGGTTGGCCAACATAATTATTCTCGATCGTTTTCATACTTAGAGTAAAAAACGTTCATGTAGCATGTCATTAAACAAGCAGTAATTACGTTTAACGTATCACTTTGGTATTACACACACATGCACGCACGCATGTACACAGTTACATACATACACTCTCTCAAACACACACATACTCTCACTCTTACACGTGCGTGCGTGCGTGCGTGCGTGCGTGTGCGGTATACATGTTTCTTCACATACTGTAGCTAATTTGCTTTAACGGTCATTTTTCAACACCAATCTCTATCGCCGCATCTTCCCACTTTTCACTGTCGTTTGCCCATCCCGTGTAATGCAGTATTCTGAATTCACATTCACATTCACACTAAATATCTACATACTTCCTGGCTACATCCTTGTTGCCGACTACTTAGCGGCGGAACAAAAAGGCATCTTAATGCATGTTGTTACTCCAGCAGTGCTTTTCTTTGCTCTCATATTCCTTAATTTTCCGGTATTTTTTATCTTGCAGACCAGTACTAATAAAAACATCAAACATAAAGTAGTATTCTTTAAAATCATAGTAATTGGTTAATACGAGGGTATCTACACATTATATATGGATTATAAGTCGTAGTAGTGACAATTTACAAAAAATAATCATCTCCATAAGCACAGTAGGTATGATGTCCGTCACGCAAATTCAGCAAAAACGGTTGTGGCTAATGACTACTAATATAATTATTAGTCATTAAATGAACGCTCATAAGCAGATGAATTAAATTCATCATGGCCTAAAGGGTAAATGTTCAATAGCTAATTCGTAATTAAGCAATATGTCAGGCATCAGGTGACCAACGTGATGTCCGTCACAATATCAACCGGCGCTAAGACATCTATGAATATCTGCACTTGTGATGCACATGAGCATCTTTGTAGACGTAAATTGTAGACACAGTGCAACTTATGCTTATTTTGCTAACCACAAATATCTACCATAGTATTAGCAATAAAATCACATTTCGCATACCGAATAGTAAAAGATTTTGTTTCACACTTCATATATCTACGCACCATTGAGCTAAACTGTCGGTATGCTATGATGCTGGAAAACTCTTGCAAGGATAATATACTAATATACACGTACCAGGTATGATGACTTGTGTAAATATGCACATGCAAGTGATGACAAAAGCTTTCGTGACAGACATCACGGCTAACTGTACTGGTGACGGACATGATGCCATGTTTGCATGTACAGTACAACTAAACACGCAAACTGTCACCCACTCCACTCTGCCTTTCGCTTTCATTCTCCACTCCTTTCCCAACATCACGATTCCTGTTTAGATAACCCCCCTAACGCGGTCTAGGCAGTCCTCGTCTTCTTTAACCTAACAAGTTCCGGGCATCTGCTAAAACTTTCTTTTGCACCAACCTCCTCCCTCAGCTCCTCCATCCTTTTACACCAACCTCCTCCATCAGCTCCTCCATCCTTTTACACCAACCTCCTCCATCAGCTCCTCCATCCTTTTACACCAACCTCCTCCATCAGCTCCTCCATCCTTTTACACCAACCTCCTCCATCAGCTCCTCCATCCTTTTACACCAACCTCCTTCCTCAGCTCCTCCATCCTTTTACACCAACTTCTTCATTCAGCTCCTCCTTCCATTTACACCAACCTCCTCCCTCAGCTCCTCCATTCTTTTACACCAACCTCCTCCCTCAGCTCCTCCATTCTTTTACACTAACCTCCTCCCTCAGCTCCTCCATTCTTTTACACTAACCTCCTCCCTCAGCTCCTCCATTCTTTTACACTAACCTCCTTCCTCAGCTCCTCCATTCTTTTACACCAACCTCCTCCCTCAGCTCCTCCATTCTTTTACACTAACCTCCTCCCTCAGCTCCTCCATTCTTTTACACTAACCTTCTCCCTCAGCTCCTCCATCCTTTTACACCAACCTCCTCCCTCAGCTCCTCCATCCTTTTACACTAACCTCCTCCCTCAGCTCCTCCATTCTTTTACACCAACCTCCTCCCTCAGCTCCTCCATCCTTTTACACTAACCTCCTCCCTCAGCTCCTCCATCCTTTTACACCAACCTCCTCCCTCAGCTCCTCCATCCTTTTACACCAACCTCCTCCCTAAGCTCTTCCATCCTTTTACACTAACCTCCTCCCTCAGCTCCTCCATCCTTTTATACTAACCTCCTCCCTCAGCTCCTCCATCCTTTTACACTAACCTCCTTCCTCAGCTCCTCCATTCTTTTACACCAACATCTTCCTTCAGCTCCTCCATCCTTTTACAACAACATCTTCCTTCAGCTCCTCGATCCTTTTAAACCAACCAAGAAGACAACAGATTAACTCAACCAGCTGGGAAGAGGGAGATATATATTACAGAACAGTATTATTAATTAATAAATGAAAAACTAGGAAAAGACTGCCTCCTTTTACCGAGAAATATAGTAGGAAACATTATGGAGTGAATGGTGGGACATTTGTTGGGGGCAGAGACATGCTGACTGCCAAAAGGAGAAGGGATGAGACAGTGAGAAAACACAATTAATATGTTAATTCGGAATACTGCATTACACGGGAAGCAGATTGGTGTTGAAGAATGACCATTACAACGGGTCAGCTATAGTATGTGAAGACACATGTATTGGCTTCACCCTTATATCAACAGGACTTTGAGGAATAACATATGTACCGCACATGCACCCACGCACGCACACGCACAGCGAGCGAGTGAGAGTATGTGTGTGTGTATGAGAGAGTGTATGTGTGTGACTTTGTACGTACGTTCTTGCGTGCGTGCGCGCGCGTGTATGTATAATACCAAAGTGTTACGTTATACGTAATTAATGCATGTTTAATGACATGCTACACGGACAGTTTTTTAATCATGTCCGATTTCAGCCCAATACACCTTGACATGTATATGATAACTACTCTAAGTATGAAAACGACCGAGAAGAATTATGTTGGCCGACCCCCTCCTGAGCCAGACGACCATGACGTGGCAACTGGCTATTGGGGGGCGCAGTGGTCGAGCGGTTAGAGGGCTGGCGTGTGTGCGTGTGCGCGGGTGCGTGGGGCATATTGACGCACATTTTCTTCTTAGATTCTTTGCATCTCGGGAGCCAAACTTTTAGGGATTAATCTACGACCCTCCGGACGAAAAGTAGCACCTTTTATCCTGACTGGCGGTGTCGAACCTTGGGCAAGTTCGTTTACTCTAGATTGCTACAGTTCACTCAGCTGTATGAATGAGTACCTGGCTATAGACAGTGGTGGATATTTGTGTACGAATAGTCTTCGCGCATTAATTGCAGCGTGGCTGAATGCTTCCCAGAGAAGTCGAGATGGTGTTCGATTGAACAGGTCTGCCAGGGAGTAAAGTGTAAAGCGTTTTGAGCAGTCATGAAGACTGTATACTGCGCTATATAAGAACTTACCTTTACTTTACTTTTATTAAAGTGTCCGTTGTCTAAGCCCGCCGCACACCGCCCGATTGTCTACGCTGCGACAGTAGTAGGTAGGTCCATTTGACATATAATCCTGCGGTGGAAACGCACCCCCCATGGTCCAATTCTAAGATGGCGGCGCCTTTCGTCGGGTATCTATACGTGTGTGTATGTGTGAGTAGTCACGTGACCGTATGTAGGGGACCCCCCTGGCGGATGAGAGCGGAGTGAGTATCCATTGAAGTCCCATCGTGTATAAGGAAGATAGAAACGAAAGAACAAAGAGGAAAGTTTTAAAAGGTGTGTAAAGGTGGGTAATTAGAGATAAAGAAGTATACTGAATGTATTGATGATGTGATATGTATGTATGTATGTATGTATGTATGTATGTATGTATGTATGTATGTATGTATGTATGTATGTATGTATGTGTATGAAAGAATTAAACCTAATGTATTGATAATGTTACATGTATATAAGAATAAGAGTATATATGAAACTACAATGCTAGGTCAACAGACGGGAGAGATAAGAATGGACTATGACACTAGTCGTCAGCTGCTGCTGTTGCAGCCGGAGCGATGTAACCAGACACCGCGTAGCTAGCCGACACGAGAAAGGGCAGGCTAGGTCAACATACACATAGATAAGGAAGGGCTGTGACACAACATGTATATAACATTATGGAGAATCGTGGTAAGTAGGTCATAAAATAGTAATATTAGTATTAGTAAAAGTAGGTATAGAATCGTTGAAAACTTACGTGCATTCTGAGACAGTGGAGGCGATGCTAGTATCATCATCGTAGAACTAAAAAGTAAATATAGACAAATATTACACATAACGAATGAAGTGAGTATAAATAAACGTAAGGAAGTCTAATGAAATGGTCAGAAGAAGACGAATAAGAAGAAGAGGTAACGACGTATCAGAAATAGGGTTAGATACACACGTCACAAGTAGTTTGCGTGAAGAACACCTAATAACACTGTGTAAATATTCATATGCTATCTATTGAATGAATGAAAGCAAAGAGAGAAAATTATATAGCTATATACCGTAATGAAAGAAAGTACTTAATTTGCGCACTGCACGCATCACGAAGTCGCCATTGGGCACGCAGTTCTTCCCAAGGTATGTACATACTTGTATTTTGTGAATAGAATGATTTGAATGTTACAATCGAGATATATATATATATATATATAAATATGTATGTAGTATAAATGATATGCAGATCACTGTGGAAAGTTTCATTATATTCAGACACTCTATGGAAAGTTTTAAAGTACAAACCCATATCAATCTGTTCTTATAGCATGTAACAGTCTACGGAAGTGACAACTAATGACTGCACTTATATTGGACATGTGGCATATGATGCATGCTTCAGTTGTGTTGTGCGTGCGTAATTGGCGCCTCTTATTAGAGGGGTGCGTGTGTGTTATTGTATGTAAACATGTATGTGCGTGTTTGACAAAACGAACAACAATTACATATTATAAAGTTTTAACATGTTTTTTATTCTTCACTTTGTGTAGGCCATCTCAGCCGTTCCTGGCAGAAAGTGATGTTCGCCTGTCGAGCACCAGCCGTTCCTGGTAGAATGCAATCACCATCTGAGGGCAGATGATGTTCACCTGTCGAGAAAACACGAGATCCATCTCGTCACTGTCTTTCCTGCAAGTCACACAGGTCAATGTACTTCATTCTCTTGTATCGTGAACGTCAATGAAGATTCAGTTGTAACTATACAATCGTAAACATTATTGAATGGAAGCCAGTATTCCTCTATCCTGAATTAACCGGGGTAGTAATATGTAAATGTATGTTTGTCATGAAGAATAGTTATGATGCAACATTGCTTGTTGCTTAAATAGATCCACTATAGTGTTATCGTTGTTGAATCTATCTTGCAGATAATCAACGGTTACATTCCATTTCATAAGGAAGATCACTTCCCCGTTATGGTATGTCGCTCCGACGATTCTCTCTGGCTGAAGGCCCCGGTCGAAGCCCTAAGGTATGTTGTCGTCCTCCTATATCAATGCACATTACGATGCATGACACTACATCATCTCATTAATAAGCGGACATGACTCACCAATCTTATGTTGACAATATACCACAAACATATTGTAATAACGTACCTGTAGCATATCAAATCCGTCTTAATCCAAACGTAGATTTAGTGTAGTGACTGATGACACCATAGTATTATTGATATGTATAGAAAGTTGTAAAGTACAAGTTATATCAGCAAAGATGACATGTAGCAGCTGGCAATGCGTGAGCGCGGCTTATCAGAAAACAGACGACAATTACCGAGGTCAGACACATTGTAAAAACCGAGGACAGACCCATGGGAAAAACATATGACCGTATGGAATAGATATGATTAAAGGCAAATTGACGTAGACTGAGTTTGCTGATATATTGGACCCACCTGACGGAAAGTGATAGTGTCTGCCGTTGAGGGGGAATTAGCGATATACATATCAGGTATATGCATTTACACAACTAAAATATATGTTACCCTTTCATCTAAGTCACGGAAGTTACAAGAAAATACTACGTAAGTTATGGGTGTGAAAACTCATTCCCATTTCAAGTTTTATCTTGTCTAATGCTGTAGTACATTCAGTATTCACGAGACAAACATGTCCCATGTCAAAGTGATCGAGACAAATTCAAGCATATCACACCAAAACGGTATTTTCAAGTACGCTCTTTTAGCGGACGGATCCTTAATGTGGTCTTACACCTCTGTCACGGGACCGACCTCCTTGTGGAAGTAGTGCCACCTGGCGGGTGATGAAGGAGTAATGAGGGAAGATTCAAGGCTATTGACGTAGACTGAGTCTGCTGATATGTATCACACTGGGCGGGACCACCCATGGGGAAATTCTAAGATGGCGCCCGTCTCCACGTGACCTACCCCCTGGAGGAAAGAAGTGTAAGTAGTGGACCCACCTGGTAGAAAGTGAAGGAGCTTGTGTCTGCTGCTGCTGAGGGGGAATTAGCCTTCCTAGTGGAAGTAATGCCACCTGACGGGCGATGAAGGAGTAATGAGGGAAGATTAAAGGCTAATTGACGTAGACTGAGTCTGCATATATATATTACTCTGGGCGGGAGCACAAATGGGGAAATTTTAAGATGGCGCCCGTCTCCACGTGACCTACCCCCTGGAGGAAAGAAGTGTAAGTAGTAAAGAGGTAAAAAAAAGCACAAGAAGAGACAAGACAAGCTCAAGCACAGTACACACTAGCTGAGAAGGAGGTAAAGAAAAGTACCAGAAGAGACGAGACAAGCTCAAGCACAGAACACACAAGATGAGAAAGAGGAAAAGAAAAGCACCAGAAGAGACTAGACAACCTCAAGCACAGTACACACTAGCTTAGAAGGAGGTAAAGAAAAGAACCAGAAGAGACTAGACAAGTTCAAGCACAGTACACACTAGCTCAGAAAGAGGTAAAGAAAAACACCAGAAGAGACTAGACAAGCTCAAACACAGTACACACTAGCTTAGAAGGAGGTAAAGAAAAGAACCAGAAGAGACAAGCTCAAGCACAGTACACACTAGCTCAGAAGGAGGTAAAGAAAGGCACCAGAAGAGACAAGACAAGCTCAAGCACAGTACACACAACTGAGAAGGAGGTAAAGAAAAGCACCAGAAGAGACTAGACAAGTTCAAGCACAGTACACACTAGCTGAGAAAGAGGTAAAGACGTAAAAAAAAACACCTGAAAATACAAGACAAGCTCAAGAACAGTACACACAAGCTGAGAAGGGGGTAAAGAAAAGCACCTGAAGAGAAAAGACAAGCTCAAGCACAGTACACACAACTGAGAAGTAGGTAAAGAAAAGCACCAGAAGAGACTTGACAAGTTCAAGCACAGTACACACTAGCTCAGAAAGAGGTAAAGAAAAACACCAGAAGAGACAAGACAAGCTCAAGCACAGTATACACAAGCTGAAAAGGAGGTAAAGAAAAGCACCAGAAGAGACAAGACAAGCTCAAGCATAGTACACACTAGCTCAGAAGGAGGTAAAGAGGTAAAGAAAAACACCAGAAGAGACAAGACAAGCTCAAGCACAGTACACACAAGCTGAAAAGGAGGTAAAGAAAAGCACCAGAAGAGACAAGACAAGCTCAAGCACAGTACACACAAGCTGAAAAGGAGGTAAAGAAAAGCACCAGAAGAGACAAGATAAGCTCAAGCACAGTACACACAAGTTGAAAAGGAGGTAAAGAAAAGCACCAGAAGAGACAAGACAAGCTCAAGCACAGTACACACAAGCTGAAAAGGAGGTAAAGAAAAGCACCAGAAGAGACAAGACAAGCTCAAGCACAGTACACACTAGCTGAGAAGGAGGTAAAGAAAAGTACCAGAAGAGACGAGACAAGCTCAAGCACAGTACACACAAGCTGAAAAGGAGGTAAAGAAAAGCACCAGAAGAGACAAGACAAGCTCAAGCACAGTACACACAAGCTGAAAAGGAGGTAAAGAAAAGCACCAGAAGAGACAAGACAAGCTCAAGCACAGTACACACAAGCTGAAAAGGAGGTAAAGAAAAGCACCAGAAGAGACAAGACAAGCTCAAGCACAGTACACACTAGCTGAGAAGGAGGTAAAGAAAAGCACCAGAAGAGACAAGACAAGCTCAAGCACAGTACACACAAGCTGAGAAGGAGGTAAAGAAAAGTACCAGAAGAGACAAGACAAGCTCAAGCACAGTACACACAAGCTGAAAAGGAGGTAAAGAAAAGCACCAGAAGAGACAAGACAAGCTCAAGCACAGTACACACTAGCTGAGAAGGAGGTAAAGAAAAGTACCAGAAGAGACTAGACAAGCTCAAGCATAGTACACACTAGCTCAGAAGGAGGTAAAGAAAAGCACCAGAAGAGACAAGACAAGCTCAAGCACAGTACACACTAGCTGAGAAGGAGGTAAAGAAAAGTACCAGAAGAGACAAGACAAGCTCAAGCACAGTACACACTAGCTGAGAAGGAGGTAAAGAAAAGTACCAGAAGAGACTAGACAAGCTCAAGCATAGTACACACTAGCTCAGAAGGAGGTAAAGAAAAGTACCAGAAGAGACTAGACAAGCTCAAGCATAGTACACACTAGCTCAGAAGGAGGTAAAGAAAAGCACCAGAAGAGACAAGACAAGCTCAAGCACAGTACACACAAGCTGAGAAGGAGGTAAAGAAAAGCACCAGAAGAGACAAGACAAGCTCAAGCACAGTACACACAAGCTGAGAAGGAGGTAAAGAAAGGCACCAGAAGAGACGAGACAAGCTCAAGCACAGTACACACAAGCTGAGAAAGAGGTAAAGAAAAGCACCAGAAGAGACAAGACAAGCTCAAGCACAGTATACACTAGCTGAGAAGGAGGTAAAGAAAAGCACCAGAAGAGACGAGACAAGCTCAAGCACAGTACACACAAGCTGAGAAGGAGGTAAAGAAAGGCACCAGAAGAGACGAGACAAGCTCAAGCACAGTACACACAAGCTGAGAAGGAGGTAAAGAAAAGCACCAGAAGAGACAAGACAAGCTCAAGCACAGTACACACTAGCTCAGAAGGAGGTAACGAAAAGCACCAGAAGAGACAAGACAAGCTCAAGCACAGTATACACTAGCTGAGAAGGAGGTAAAGAAAAGCACCAGAAGAGACGAGACAAGCTCAAGCACAGTACACACTAGCTGAGAAGGAGGTAAAGAAAAGCACCAGAAGAGACGAGACAAGCTCAAGCACAGTACACACTAGCTCAGAAGGAGGTAAAGAAAAGCACCAGAAGAGACAAGACAAGCTCAAGCACAGTACACACTAGCTGAGAAGGAGGTAAAGAAAAGCACCAGAAGAGACGAGACAAGCTCAAGCACAGTACACACTAGCTGAGAAGGAGGTAAAGAAAAGCACCAGAAGAGACGAGACAAGCTCAAGCACAGTACACACAAGCTGAGAAGGAGGTAAAGAAAGGCAACAGAAGAGACGAGACGAGACAAGCTCAAGCACAGTACACACAAGCTGAGAAGGAGGTAAAGAAAGGCACCAGAAGAGACAAGACAAGCTCAAGCACAGTACACACAAGCTGAGAAGGAGGTAAAGAAAGGCACCAGAAGAGACGAGACAAGCTCAAGCACAGTACACACTAGCTTAGAAGGAGGTAAAGAAAAGCACCAGAAGAGACTAGACAAGTTCAAGCACAGTACACACTAGCTCAGAAAGAGGTAAAGAAAAACACCAGAAGAGAAAAGACAAGCTCAAGCACAGTACACACAAGATGAGAAGGAGGTAAAGAAAAGCACAAGAAGAGACAAGATAAGCTCAAGTACAGTACACCCTTGCTCAGGAGGTAAAGAAAAGCACCAGAAGAGACAAGACAAGTTCAAGCACAGTACACACTAGCTCAGAAGGAGGTAAAGAAAAGCACCAGAAGAGACAAGACAAGCTCAAGCACAGTACACACAACTGAGAAGGAGGTAAAGAAAAGCACCAGAAGAGACTAGACAAGTTCAAGCACAGTACACACTAGCTGAGAAAGAGGTAAAGAGGTAAAAAAAAACACCTGAAGATACAAGACAAGCTCAAGCACAGTACACACAAGCTGAGAAGGAGGTACAAGACAAGCTCAAGAACAGTACACACAAGATGAGAAGGGGGTAAAGAAAAGCACCTGAAGAGACAAGACAAACTCAAGCACAGTACACACAACTGAGAAGTAGGTAAAGAAAAGCACCAGAAGAGACTTGACAAGTTCAAGCACAGTACACACTAGCTCGGAAAGAGGTAAAGAAAAACACCAGAAGTGACAAGACAAGCTCAAGCACAGTACACACAACTGAGAAGGAGGTAAAGAAAAGCACCAGAAGAGACTTGACAAGTTCAAGCACAGTACACACTAGCTCAGAAAGAGGTAAAGAGGTAAAGAAAAACACCAGAAGAGACAAGACAAGCTCAAGCACAGTACACACAAGCTGAAAAGGAGGTAAAGAAAAGCACCAGAAGAGACAAGACAAGCTCAAGCACAGTACACACTAGCTGAGAAGGAGGTAAAGAAAAGTACCAGAAGAGACGAGACAAGCTCAAGCACAGTACACACAAGCTGAAAAGGAGGTAAAGAAAAGCACCAGAAGAGACAAGACAAGCTCAAGCACAGTACACACAAGCTGAGAAGGAGGTAAAGAAAAGTACCAGAAGAGACAAGACAAGCTCAAGCACAGTACACACTAGCTCAGAAGGAGGTAAAGAAAAGTACCAGAAGAGACAAGACAAGCTCAAGCATAGTACACACTAGCTCAGAAGGTTGTTTGAAAGGTTTACCGAACAAGCACGAATTTAAATACTACAGTATGAAAACAGATCAAAAACGATCTAATGGATCTTTATACACTTGACCCTTAATACGGTAAACTATATAAATACCTATCTGGGAGATTAGTATGGTCATATACTGTTGATCATAACGCTTCACTTTGTTACGCGTCTGTTTCGAAAAAGAGGTTTGCAACCAATGTTTTACTCGATAAGTTTGATGTCAAGGTCGAAGAGTTGACATCGTATCTCGCACGTAGCGCGTCGATTGTGTTTACTTCTTTACATATGTACATACGTGTGGGTTAAGAATCATAGCATGATAAAAGGTTGAAACAATACTGTTGATCTCTAGATGCAGACGAAACACAGATGAGACTTGAACAGGGAACACCACTTCAAACAGTTTGGAACCAGTTTAGACTCAGTTTTCAAGCGACGCTCAAGTGAGAAACGGCTGGTAAGTACAGGTCAAAGGGATTGACCAAAATCCTACATAAATAGCTGGCAGTTTGAGAGTTTTAATAGATAAGTAATTGTTTTATAATTCCCTATGGCTTAACACGAGACAAATACACGGATGTTCTTCCAACACATAGAGCTTTGGGCTTGGTTACCGGTTCATACCAGTTTGATTATAGCGTAATAAAGCTGTAGTGTGATGAACGATGTTTTACTCTGAAGGACGTGATTGAATTTTCTAATATAGTTCTTACAAAAGTTGGCTAACCAAATCACAATGATAGCTTTGACGTTATACAGGATGCGGGCGCGCTCGCAACAAACAAACAAGTCCAGACACGTCTCCAGGACACAGTAGCACACAGTAGCGTCGGTTTTGTAGTGTTTTGACAAAAGTACCAAAGAAACTTCTAGAATGAAATTTTACAGGAATATTGACCATAACGTTACGTGATGGGGTTATATTCAAGCGCGAAAGCTGAAAAAACAATGGTTAACCAAATGACTACCTGCTTGACCAAATCACCTCGAGCACAAAATTTGACTTATTTTACTAGTTCTCTACCGATTCGTCAGGATTTAACCTATTTTATGGTTGTAAATGTATAGGTTAAGAGAGGCCTACACCTAAACAAGTGGTCGACAACCTATGGGACATAAGAAAAGACACCATTACGCATGCGCAATGGCCTATTTAACGACGTCACTGACCTATTTAATGACGTATTTGACCTATTTTTACAGTAAAAAGAGAAAAAAGAATCATGAGGCACGAACTTAAGCAGTATCGATATTTGGTTCACTGAAATCCGTCAGGGGGAGTTATTTGTACTTCTCTTTCAGTTCATAACCTTTCCACCAAGGGGCGCTAATTTTCATGAATAAGACGCAAGAAATTAGGCAGTACTCCTACATTTAGTCCAAACCTTGTCCGTAAGGCGGCACCACTGTTGTTTGTAGTTCACAACCTATCCGCCAAGGGGCGCCACTTGACATACATCCGTGTACTTGATCTTCACCTTTGACCTACATCCGGGTACTTGACCTTGACCTTTGACCTCCCCTTCCCCCAACGGAAAACGGATTCCATGCACGCTGAACCACCTATATTACTACTTACGCATATAAATACCTCATAATTACAATTGCTATTTGTTTGAGCTTGGAAAACATGTTATACGTGTTCTTCCTAAAGAAATGTGGCTCGAGTGGTCAAAAGCGATTATTCGTAAATAATATTATGTTTAGAAAACTCCTAGTTATATTGTTCACTGCAGATATATGTTATGGATCGCTGAATGGCAAAATCGAAACCATCACAAGTTGCCTACATCATTTGTATGAACTGTGCCAAGTTTCCCCTATATTTCAATGTGAATAAAGGAACCCTGAGTGATCTTCCTCCACGTTTAATTATTATCACAGTGTTTATCGCATAGATTTATGTGGACTTTTGTTTTGGCAATTTAGTCATGTTGTACATATAACAATACATCATAATTACAACTGCAGTTTCTAGATTGAAAAGTACATTGTGCGTGTGTCCGTACATAACAAATGTATCTCTGCCGGTCGATACCAATTATTTGCAAATCTGTTTAGCAGATTACTGTGACTATTCTGTATTTTTCAATTATATTTACTGAATTACTGAATAGACCAACTACCGCGTCGTGGTATTCAACATTTGCTTGAAATGAGCAACGAAAATTAAGCATACAGCCAAAATTAACCGATTCCCCTACATTTCAATATAACGAAAAGTGACCCGAAGCGACTTCCCGGCATTCACTATTATTGTAAAATTACATAATGTTTTGGATCATTGAACACAACAACCTTGCTAACTCTATACATCACTCTTATGATTTGTAAACAAACTGAGAAGCTATACAGACTAAATAACAGGCCTGGGGTCAATTACATTGCAATGTAATCTATTACTATTACTTTGTTTCCTTCCTATTACTATTACATCCTGAATTCTTCCTATTACTATTACATTTGAAGCAATTACTATTACATGTTCAATCGCAACATTTTATGGTAGTATGCATACATATATACATACTGTTTAAGGATAAAACATATATATATATATGTACATGTGTGTATATATATATATATATAGTCTATTATACTAAGTCAGGCATACATAGATGGAGACTAACTGAGAGTGACAGGTAGCAAACTTTTTGATACAAAGGTACATTTAACAAAAATAGAATAAGTAATTAAGTGCCAGTTTTTAAATAACAACTTTATTACCTTTATTTTGCAGACACTTGGTATCAAGGGTGCAACCTTCAGGGCATCTAAACCTGGTAATCTCTAGGTACATGCCGTACATCCAGTCAGTTATGCTGTGTAAACTGTACATGGCTTCATTGGCAGACTGGTGATCTTCGTTGTCTTTGTTAGGCTGTAGGAGCAGGTCTAACACAAAAGAAGCCAGTACTACTCCGAAGTGTAGATTCCTTTGAAGTCCAAGTATGAGTAAATGGGGCAATCTGGAATTTCAGTTGAAATGTTCATTTGTAATATAAAAGTAATATGTCAATTACTATTACATTGCTTCCTATTACTATTACATTGATTTTTTGCTCAACCTATTACTATTACTTCAATATTTGTAATCATTACTATTACATATTACTATTACCCCAGGCCTGCTAAATAAAGCGTCCCACTATGCATTTCAATCTTGTAATGTAGACATATAGTACGAATTAAAAAAACATTATACATACTATTGCAATTTGTTTGACGTTGACCACCATTTCACGTTGGTCTGTGATAACTGTATTATATTGGTTAAATCCTTAAGATTCGAAAATCACAGTCGGAAAGTGCCGCACATATAAACCTAGCGTTAATCTTTTGAAACATTGGCTATCACCTTTCGGTTTCTATCCGAACTTCAACAATATGGCGCCTTCCGTTGAAGAAAGTTTTCGGGTAATTGTGAATGTTTTAAGCATTTTCGTCATCAGCAGGTTAGTTAATCGGAGGCGGGAGAGAGACAAAAAACGGAGGGGTGGGGAGACATGATGAACAAGGCTGTTACAACAACCTTGTAAAGGAACTGGCCGCAGAAGACGCTGGCAGCTTTCGAAATTTTGCCAGGCTGTATCCTGCGTTTGACATCCTTCTTCATCTTGTTTCCCCGCTGATCGCCAAACAACACACTAACTACCGAGCCGCAAACTCCCCGGCAGAGAGGCTCGCCATGATCCTGACGTTTCTTTTTTTATAAATTATATGCTATTGAAATGAACGTGGAACGATTTTTATAATGGATAAAATGCCAGGCCAAATTTATGATCGTGTCATTATTGATAACTGTGTTGATACATCAAATCAATAATGAGTATTTTATAAATTGAATGCAAACAAATTCTCCGAATAATTATTTCATTAGCTTCTATTCTATTTTATGTACACAGTCCTGAGAGACAAGTATTTCAAGGTGTGTTTTTAAATAAAATAATTACTGAATTGTTGTAACAATCGGAAATTTCTTTATTAAACAAATATTATATTAAGGTATTTACAAGATATGAATCCGCATGAACTTCGGAATTGCTAATGAATTAAACAACCATTCTAGAAAAGGCAAGTCAAGCTGAGAAAAAAACACATACTAAACGAACAGGTTTTGCCTTTTACTAGCAACGCTACACATTCACAGCTGCATACGTGTTCTCAGCCTGCTCTTGATGTTGAAACATTTGTTGCGCTGAGTTTGTCCACCTTCCCATAAGCGCCTGGAAAAAAAAAAGCTCTATATCATTCTGGACAATGTACAGAGTGCGGGAATTTGTGATGTGGCGCAATTTTCGCACAGTGTGCTTTCCAAAAACATCTAAATCATCTTCTGGTGCAGGGAATTGGGGTCCTTGTGACTTTGCTATGGTTGCACGATTGATATCGCTGAGACTCTGAGCAACTGTTTTCAAAACGTCCAGCTCGTCTTCCTGGTCCTTCTTCGACCCCTTTCTAAGTTTCTTCTTTTGCCATTCGACTTGCTTGAAGCCAATGGCGGTTTGGTTGACGTTGGTGTGTCGGCGATGATATAGTCAGATACGATGTCTGCGCCTGCGGGTTCCTCTTCGTTTACGTCACTGTTGTAGTAATGTTCAGGTGCAACCTCTATCTCCGAGTCTGATTCGTCGTCTCCCACACCTCACTTCTCTTGCTGCCTTTCGTTTTCACTATCGTCGTCAACCTATAAAATGCCATATATTAAGCGATATTGTATCTATTAGTTGGCAATACTGCCTACTTCAAAAGTTCAGTGTTTGTCGAACTTGTTTGTTCCAGTATTAAAGTAAAAGGCACCGTAGCGGCGTATAGCCATGGCATAGGCCTTACTACTGACACAGTGACAGTGACACTGTCAGTGTCACTGGCACTGCTATTACTATGTTTACCGTATCAACTGAATTTAATAATATTTCAAAGTTAAACTTAAAGTAGGTCTGTTTTAGAATAGTTTGACCTGGGAAGGGTATATTAAACTGGCCTTACCTAGTTGTGTGATTCTACCAGACCGGCCAGACTCAAAACGTCTAGCATTTAGCAAAATTAACGTTGTAAATAACCTTGAACACCGAAGGCAAGATCAACAATCCGGCGGTGGCACAGTCCAAGTCCAAAATACGTTGAAGTGAACATAGCTTTGATGCGAAAACAATTAGTTTGCCATAGCTGCACACTATTGTCGGTGACAAATTAATTAATGCAGAAGCATATCTCTATTTACCATAAAGAACATAGACCTGTAAAAACAAATTAAAATAATCAACAACGAACATCTACAAAAAGCCGACACCCATATGAAAAGTGTGCCTGACCCTGAACGCAATACGATCACAATGTAGCTAAATGTATGATGCTGCGACAGCTTGTTATTGGCTCTTGGGCAACATTATTCATATTTAGGGACCATATCTTGTTTTATTAATATTTTTGATTGGGTTGATTAACAAAATAGTCAAGGTATTTTGTCCAATATTGTAGACGTAGTTACATTTCAAGTTGAATTATTAAATACAAAAAGAGTTCCGCTTGAGGAGCGTTCCGGTAAAATGGGGTTTTAGTTTTCCTATGAGCATCATTAGAAGGGAGTGCATTTTAAAGATTGTTTTTGAACTTCAAAGGGGGTGCAGCTGGAGGTCTCGGGGAGGGGTGCATTTATAGGTTTTTGGTGAGTGTTAAGCGGTGTGCAGTTAGAGGATTTACTATATGGGGGATGCAGTTGGATGTTTATGAAGAGCATGCAATCGGAGGTCGAAAAACGCACCCCTCAACAAAGTAAGCACGCTACGGGGATGACCACGTATAGCAAAGATCCAAATAATGCGTCAATTCTGGAAAGTGCCCACCAATACAAGTGGAAATCCACACCAAAACGTTTGGTAAAAGGCCCGCTCAGGCTTACGTCCAATGCTGCGACAGTCTGCTGGTCTACACACGCAATAAGCGTTATATCAATTATTTGCCTAACGATGTTGCATTGCACCAGGCCAACCTGTAAAAACAGTTTGTAGTACGCACGTTAACCCTTACATGTAAAACATCAAATATTCATACAAAACATATCAAACCAAGCCCGTAGTGTTGTGCTGATTTGGGGAAGAATGTTTTTTTTCTAAAAAAATCTCCAACTACAATCCCTCTCCAAACCTCCAACTGCACCCCCCGGGGCTGCTAAAAATCCATCAACACCCTCCTTTTATACTTCCAATTGCACCCTTTCGTCATCACCCAACATGTACAATAATGCGATAACTATTAGTGGAGTTGTTTTTACACCCAGACCTATACACACATGTTTTCACAGTTTTGTTAAATGTGTATTTGTAAATTTCAGTTAATGATGTGAACAAGTTAATAACACTCAGAATGCAATTCTCCAGGCTGTCCAGAGACAAGAGTGGTTGTTAAACAATTTACATTTCTGGCGCCACATGTGAAGAAAAGGGCGCCAGTATCAAATTGTGATGTACGTATGATCATACATGTCGATCTAGATCTGTCTAATAACAGCACATGTCTCCGGAATCATTTCGTTGGGTGCATTCAAATGTGTTCCCATTGCTACGGCACAGCTCCAACTTGGGACTTGCGGTAGGCACACACGTGATCGCGTTGTGCTTTGGCTCTGTGTGTGGGATTGTGACCGGTAGGAAGAGCCGCTTGAGCTAATATGGGATCGTTCCTCCAAGCCCCTGGGTCATGGGCTCGGAGGAACGGGTCATGGGTCGCTGGATCCTCGTGGTTGGCTACGGGATTGACGTACGTGGTGTCGTAACTTGACTATTAATGTATAACTAGAGAGTAGTAAGTATTATAAACCTTTTTATTATGAACGAAGAACCACGCCTGCGGCGGAAACCAACTACACACACAAAGGGCGCAACAGCGCGCCGTATACACAGAATAGATTATACCCGATGTAACGACTACAGAATGTCCGATTATAACACTCCTTCCTCTTAAGCTTTTAAGTCACTAACTAACGTAATAACATGGAACAGTGTCAGAATACTGAATCAATTAAAGGTCCAGTATTTTCCGTTGTTTGACACACCGGTTTGATCGGCGTAGCGCAGGAGACGATGATTCATCAGGAACCACAGTCACATCACTTGGTGCTCGAACAGTTTCATCTGCCTCAGACGGAAGTGACTCTGCTTGAACACACGGCTCCGTAGAAGATGAAGGAAGGGTAACACACACCGACTCTGGAATCTCCGGAACCATAGGTACAGTCACCTCACCTTCAGCCGTCAGCCGTAGATGATCTACGTGCACATAGCGACGCTGCGCACGTACTTGCACTAAGTAGGTGAGCGGACCCAGTCGTCTGATGATCTTGCCCGCGACCCATTTCGGAGGACCGCTGCCACGATGATTGCGAACGTGTACTGGATCACCGCTGATCAGCTCTCGAAGCTTCACTCTACTCCGATCGTGTTGCTCTTTTTGTTGCGTCTGTTTCTCCTCCATGTGTCTCTCTAGGTGCGGTTTGAGAAGACTGAAGCGATTCCTCAATCGACGCTTAAGGAAGAGTTCCGCAGGAGACACACCGGTCACGGTATGCGGAGTGCACCGATAACGCAGGAGGAAATTAGCGGGCCAACTCTCCTTCGTCAGTTGAGTTCCAACAGAGTACTTCCGAAGACTCTGCTTCACAGTCTGCACACAGCGTTCAGCAGCACCGTTCGACGCTGTATGGTATGGAGCCACCCTCGTATGCTTGATGCCGTTCTTGTCCATGAACGTCTTGAACTCGTGTGCGATAAATTGAGGCCCGTTATCTGACACGACCTCCTCCGGTAGACCATGAGATGCAAACATTCCTCTGAGTACCTCAATGGTCTTAGCGGATGTAGTGGACCTCATCGCCACAGCTTCCAACCATTTCGAATGGCTGTCAACCACAATCAGATAGTTCACACCGTCCTTCTCAGCAGTCAATGTGAATTATCTGCCATATGCGTGTGGGCCAAGGCCATGGATGCAGTGGTGCTACGGCTGGCTGATTCTTCACTGACTGACACACTGCACAAGCCTGCACCATCGTCTCGATATCATTGTCCATACCTGGCCACCATATGTAGCTGCGCGCGAATGCTTTGGTCTGGCTGACTCCACTATGCTCCGAGTAAGCTCATCTAGCATCGCCTGGTGATAGGCTGACGGAACCAGAACGCGTGATCCCCACAGCAAACAACCCTGTTCAGTTGACAGCTCGTCTCGCTTCGCGAAGAACACTTGTAGTTCCTTGTCTGTGTGGTTGGGCCAACCTGTGAGTACATACTCGAGTACTCGTGATAACAAAGGATCGCTGCGGGTTTCCACGCCGATGTCCCTAGCCTTGACCGGGAGATCGTCAACCACTGATACTTCGAATATTGCTGGCTCCTCTGTCATTGTAGTCGGTAGAGGTAGTCTCGACAATGCGTCAGCGTTGGCGTGATCCTCGGACTTACGGTACTCGATACCGTAGTGGTACGCTTGCAGGATGAGTGCCCAATGCTGCATTCGTAACACTGCCAACGTTGGCACAGCCGTTTTGGGACCGAAGATTGTGACCAACGGCTTATGATCCGTGATCAATGTGAAAGAGCGTCCATAGAGATACTTATGGAACTTCTTGACTCCAAAGATGATCGATAACGCCTCCTTCTCGATCTGTGCGTAGTTGCACTCACTCGACGAAAGGGTCCGTGACGCGAACGCTATCGGCTTCTCATCTCCGTTTTCCATGACATGTGACAGCACGGCCCCGACGCCTGTCGGAGACGCATCCGTAGCCAGTCGCAGTGGCTTACGACAGTCGTAGTGCACCAGCACCTGCTGTGACGTCAGCAGATCTGTGCACTTCTGCATTGCGTCATCACACTCGGGAGTCCATCGCCACCTACGATCCTTCATGAGCAGTAAGTGTAGTGGACGTAACACGGTAGACATGCGGGGTATAAACTTAGCGTAGTAGTTGATCAAACCCAAGTGTGGGATGGATGCCTTCCGCATCTATCAGATGACCCAAGTAGTCAACTGATTTCTTGGCAAACTCACATTTCGCCAGATTCACTTGGACGCCACACTTCTCCAGACGAGTGAGTACTTCGTCTAGAAGTTTCAGATGCTCCTGCTCCGACTCAGCCGTGATGAGGATGTCGTCTAGGAAGCACATCACATGATCCATGCCCTGCAGGATCTGATCCATCACCGACTGGAAGATTCTCGGTGCGCTGCTCACACCGTACGGCATACGCAGGTAGCGATACGTGCCCTTGTGGGTATTCACTGTGACGTAGTGTTGCGACTCGGCGTCCAACTCGAGTTGTTGGTACGCATGGGATAGGTCCAGCTTGCTGAACACCTTGCCACCGGCTAGTGACGCGAAGAGATCCTCCACGTTTGGAAGTGGTTAGTGCTCACGTTCCACATTCGGACTGATCGTGACTTTTAAGTCACCACAGATCCTCACCGTCTTGTTCTCCTTCGGCACTACCACAATCGGAGCCGACCAATCGTTGTGGTCCACCTTCTGGATGATGCGCTCCTTCTCCAACCGGTCCAGTTCGTGTTCAACTTTATCTCGCAGTGCGTAGGGCACCGGCCTAGCCTTATGAAAGCGAGGCTGCACGTCTTCCTTCATGTAGATGTGCGCTGTGTAGCCCTTTATTGTGCCCGTTCCTTCTTGGAATACCTCTGAATGCCCTTTCAGCACTTCCTCCACCGAATGCCTTGCAATTGCGGTGACTGCCAGGATACTCGACCAGTCTAACTTCATTTTTGCCAGCCAGTCTCTTCCTAGTAGAGGTGTTTTGTCGCCCTTGACGACCACTGCGGATAACTCAGCTCGTTGGTCTCCATGCCTCACATCCAGAGTGACCACTCCGATGTGCTCGATGACCTCTTGAGTATAGGTGCGTAGAGTGAGGTTGGTGGGTTGTAGAGCGAGATGTGCAAAATGTCTCAAGTACAGTGTCTCTGGAATGAGCGACTTAGCTGCACCTGTGTCCACCTGCATTCTCACGGCGTTGCCTCCAATATCCACTTCAGCGAAGATTGGCTGCGCCCCGGCCCCTCTAACGTTACACGTGTAGATTCCAATGTCCGACTCATCAGCGACCACACCGACGTAGCGAACATTCTGGGATTGACTCTTGGTCATCTGACTCTGAGACGTGTTTCTGCGGTTATTTCCTCTGCATTTGCGTGCCAAATGTCCCACTTTGTTACAGACATAACACACTGCTGTCCTGAAGTGACATCTTTCAGGATTATGGTCCTCGCCACAGCGGTAACACTCATTCCGTCTCGACTTCTCAGGCTTGCGTGCAGCACGACCACTTCCTTGACGCGGCGAGTAAGTGATTTTATTTACGGATTCACCAGTGGCCCGTAGACAGACCTCACTTCTGGTCGCCAGCTCCATTGCAATCGCTACTTCTTTTGCTGATTGGAATGTGAGCTCTTTGGTGGTTAGCAATCGCCTCTGAATGTTCTCATCTCGAAGACCACACACCAGACGGTCTCTCAGAGCGTGCGGTAGGAACTCTCCAAACTCGCACGTACCACTCAGCTGCTTCAAGGTGATCGCGTAGTCTGCCACCGACTCTCCCTACTTCTGTCCTCTCTTGTAAAATCGGAATCTCTCAGCAATAACCAGAGGGTTTGGCGAATAATGCCCCTTTAAGGCATCACATAGTTCAACGTAGGACTTATCCTTCGGTTTCTCCGGCGTCAGGATATCTTTGAGTAGTTTATATGACGTAGGTCCGATCACAGAAAGAAGCACGTTTGCTTTCTTCGTCGAATCGATTCCGTTCAATTCAGACCACTGATCCAGCCTCTTTACGTAACTCTGAAAGTCCTCTTTAGCCTCATTGAACTCTCCTAGCTGACCGATGTAGCCTGCCATTATCCTCGTCGCCAGCTGTCGTAACTTGACTATTAATGTATAACTAGAGAGTAGTAAGTATTATAAACCTTTTTATTATGAACGAAGAACCACGCTTGCGGCGGAAACCAACTACACACACAAAGCGCGCAACAGCGCGCCGTATACACAGAATATATTATACCCGATGTAACGACTACAGAATGTCCGATTATAACACGTGGTGCCTGCCTTCACCCTCAAGAAGTTGTGAAGAGCACAGCAAGCTAAGACGGTCTTTTCCACCTTTTCTGGTTCCAGAGCGATGTGGGTGAAAACAACTCTGAATCTGTTCGCTAACATACCGAACGCATTCTCAACTACCCTTCTCGCTCGAGACAATCTGTAGTTGTAGACTCGATGGGCGGAATCGACAACGCTGAAACTATGTTTATAGTTGAAATAAGTGGATCCCGAATTCATAGGTGGCCTTAGCATCACGTGCTTCCCCTCAAGTGCCCCTACGCAGTTTGGCATATTCCACCAATCCAGAAAACCAGTCGCGATGGCCGTCCACTCCTCAGCTGATGAGGGACACCGAAAACATGAAATATGAATTGAAAATTACGGATTAAATTACACGAAAAAAATAATATAAATATATATATATTACACACACACACACGCACACGCACACGCACACGCGCGCGCGCGCGCACACACACACATACATATATATATATACATATACATACAATATCGCTTAATATGTGGTATTTTATAGGTTGACGACGATTGTGAAAACGAAAGGCTCAGTACTAAAAGCAGGCTGAGAGCACTTTTATGCAGATGGTTTTTGTTTTTCTCAGCTTGACTTGCCTTTTCTAGAAAGGTTGTTTAATTCATTAGCAATTCCGTATTTGATGCAGATTCATATCTTGTAAATACCGTAATGTAATATTTGTTTAATAAAGCTATTTCAGAATGTCACAAACATCCAGTAATTATATGATTTCAACACACACCTTGAAATACGTCTCTCTAAGGACAGTGTAAATAGCTACACACGTTTCTGGGATAATCTTCCCTACAGTTGTTTCTCCCATCCTGAACTGAAAAGCCAGGCTCCTGTATGTTTCACCTGTTTTTAAATGAAGAAAAGCGGATCATTGAAGTATTTACAATTATTGTCTAGTGAAAATATGCTAAATAAATATTCGGATAATTTGTCTGCATTCAATTAATAAAATACTTATTACTGATTTGATGTATCAACACAGTTATCAATAATGACACAATCATAAATTTGGCTTAGCTTTTGTATCCAGTATAAAAATCGTTCCACGTTAATTTCAATAGCATATAATTTATAATAAAATAAGATTGCATACCTGTTGCAAGAAACCTCAGGGTCACGGCGAGCCTCTCTGCCGGGGAGATTGCGGCTCGGTAGTTGGTGTGTTGTTCGGCGATCAGCGGGGAAACAAGATGAAGAAGGATGTCCAACAACGCAGGATACAGCCTGGCAAAATTTCGAAAGCTGCCAGCGTCTTCTGCGGCCACTCCTTTACAAGGTTGTTGTAACACCCTTGTTCACTATGTCTCCCCACCCATGGCTTTACCCACACCCTACGTTTTTTGTCCCTCTTCCGCCTCCTATTAACTAACCTACTAATCACAAAATTACCTGAAACATTCACAATTGCCCGAACACTTTCTGAAACGGAAGGCGCCATATTGTTGAAAGGTGGCGGCCAATGTTTCATAAGAATAACGCTATATTTATATATCCAGTTGTTAACAATCGTAGCGGTGTGCGGCGGTGAGTCGTAGGACAGTCTTAAGCTTACGATCTTCAGCGATTGGTCTACGACGGTCGAGATGCGTCGCAGGGTGAACAATCGGGCGGTGTGCGGCTAGAGACCTGAATAGTGAGGTGACCGTTTTAGTGGGACTAATTTCCTATACTTTACTCTATAGATATGAAGACAACCTGGAACTATGCTTGGGTGACCTCGCAACTTGCGAGGTACCTGTACTACCGAGGTTACCGTATAGTGGGGTTCGTCTGTACCGTCCACCGAAGGATGGGCATTTTTGCTGCTTTACATGATATAAATAAATAATGATAGTTTGGCAAGCAGCAAATCATGAAAAAGCAACACTTGTGTACGATGCCTGAAGCAGCTGGTTGGACTTTGCGTAGTTCGGCTGTAAGAAGTCGTCACTGACTGTCAGAAGTTCTCTTGTGAGTGAAGGGTGTACGTGGGGTCTACGCTGATAAAAAAAGTCTGCTGATGGGGATAGCTAAGTTGAAAGAGAATGATTATGTCAGCGGTAGATGTAAGAATTGACGTGGAAAAAGTTGATACGGAGATAAATGACAGGGAGACTGTTTCGAACATTGTGAACAGAGGAGTGGCGAGAAGACTGGCGGAAGGAGGCTGATACGATGGAAAGAAACAGGAGTAGACTGGAAATATTCCAGGTGCATTGAGCATGGAAATAAATAGTACAACGTTTATGTTTTCAGAATAGTTGCATAGGGCCTATGTAGGTATATTAAAGTCTCGGGAGGAAAGGTAACGGGGGGGACTGGGCGGGGAAAGGGCGTTCTGATGGAAGGAGACCGAGGGGAATGGCGGGAGAGAAATGAATAATGCGCCATGACACTGTCATGGAGAAGTTTCTCCATTCTATGGAGTACCGTGGATGGTCGGTAATGAGAACGCCGACGATTCCTGTCAGGGGTGAAAGCCCACAGAAGCCAGACGCGGTGTTGTACTCTCCAACACATTGTTGGGTCATCGATGCGTCGGTCGTTGCGGACAACGCCGACCTCGATGACGCCCATTTTAGCAAGTGTCGGAAGTACGACACTCCGGCCGTTCGCGACTGGTGCCGGTCTAACCGGCCTTCTCCTGAGGTGTCAGAGTGCGTATTGTTCGGTGCCCTCATCTTCAACTGGCGGGGCGCCATGTCGACTCGATCTGCCAGCATGTGTCGATTATTGAAATTAACACAATCAGATATAAAATTACTTAGTGTGTGTGTCGTCGAATGGGGATGGCGAATATACAGAGCGTTCCATCGAAGTACTGCTTGGCAGTAAGAAAGGTCTATATGAGGTGCAGTAGGCTACGGGCTCGTCTGGCCAAGTATACCCGTTCGCATAATATTTGCTAGCGTTTGAAAACGCTATAATCAGGAACTCGCCGGGACCGACATTCTTTTGGTACATTTCGTTGCGTTTAATTTCGTTTAATGTTTGTATTAATTTACTATAGGTCTCGGCTTGAGGTAATTTTCTGTTTTGTTGTTGTTGTTTTTTTTTGACGGGCGTGAAAGAACCCCGGAAGTAGTAACTAGGAAAATAAGGGCTATGAAGGATAATAAATCACCTGGAGTGGATGGAATACCACCCAAACTATTATTGGAAATTGTTGAACAAATTAGCATACCGCTTGCAACAGTTTTCAACGTGTCATTAGAAGAGGGAGTGGTTCCCTTAGAATAGAAAGAAGCAAACATTATACCATTACGTTTGAGAAACAAGTCAGAGAACTACAGACCAGTGAGTTTAACATCGGTGATTTGTAAATTATTAGAAAAACTAATTAAAGATCACATGGTGGATTTTCTTGTTAAACATAACTTGATAAACCAATCTCAATATGGGTTTCTAAAAGCGAGGTCATGCTTAACAAATATGTTATGTTTTGGGAAGATATCACTAAGTGGGTAGACGAGGGATCACCAGTAGATATCATCTACTTAGATTTTCAGAAAGCTTTCAACAAAGTGCCACATCAAAGATTACTGCTTAAGCTAAAGGCCCATGGCATAGGAAATGGTATAATTAACTGGATAGAAAAATTGCTGATTGACAGAAGATAACGGGTAGTAGCTGATGTGGAAATCGAAAAATAACGGAATTGTGCACTTTATATATATATATATGTATATATATATATATATATTTGATGTAAATTGTTCACTTCGCACGCATATATACAAAAAAATAACGGAATTGTGCACTTTATGTATATATATATATATACATTACATAACCTGTAAAGCTAACATATACTTTGACTGACGAATATACCATGGCGGTATTATAGATATACATGTATATATATATATATATGTATATATATATATATATATATATAAAGTGCACAATTCCGTTATTTTTCTGCATATATCCGCTGGACAAATAGATGCGTGCGAAGTGAACAATTTACGTCAAATATCACGTGATTTTGAAATGCCTTATGATATTGTATCACATGACATTTCAATTCCATGCAATATTTAGCATACATGATTGATCTCTCACGCATCTGGTATGTGCGAGCTGGACAACAAAATATATTGTCCAGCTCGCACATACCAGATGTGTGAGAGATGAATCATTCATGCTAAATATTGCATGAAATTTAAATGTCGTGTGATACAATAGTAACCTTAGGAGAGCAGGTGTGAACAGCTAAGCAAGGAAGGTCATTGCGGACAACAGACAGAGATGGAGAGAAATAACGAGAAACGCGGAAGAAGTTATTGAGTGACATGGACCCCACCCCGCAAGGGGAAGACAAAGATGTTTGTGTGTGTGTGCATGTGTGTGTGTGCGCGCGCGCGCGTGTACGTGTGTGTGCGTGTATGCGCGTGTAATATATATATATATAAATGTGTGTGTGTGCGTGCGCGCGGGTGTGCGTGTATGCGCGTGTAATATATATATATATACAGGGCTGTATATATATAAATGTGTGTGTGTGTGTGTGTGTGTGTGTGTGTGTGTGTGTGTGTGTGTGTGTGTGTGTGTGTGTGTGTGTGTGTGTGTGTGTGTGTGTGTGTGTGTGTGTGTGTGTACACATCACACACACACACACACAACACACACACACACACACACACACACACATATATATTGCCCCTCCCTGGAAAAATTCATGCGGACGCCCTGAATACCGTTGTACAAAACAATAGTTAGGCTTCATTTAGAATATTGTATACAAGCGTGGAGGCCATATCGCAAGAAGGACCTAGATATGCTAGAAATGATCAACAATGACTATGAAATAACAAATTAAACAAGGATACACTTTTATCAGATACTGTACTATAACAACTATTCAACATTAAACTTATATGGAAACATGTCACACACAAAATGAACGACATTGAACTTTTTTCGCAGTTTAGTGCCTTTTAATAACATGCATATTCACTAGGTGCAGCTCTCTAGGCTGTCAACAATTCCGTATTGACGAACGTTCTTTGCTTATGCTTGCGCAGAAACAAAAGTCCAAGTGTGAATAAGCATGATATAAATACGAAACAAGGATAAATTTAACTAAACATAGTGCAATTGATGTCGCAAGCGCAACGGTCGGACTGCAAACTAATATATGTAGTCGCCAAAGTACAACCAAAACGCGCTCATCTTGGTAGCGTGTCGAGCAATTATTGTTAGGGTCCTCGGTTCGAATCCCGTAGAGTAATCGAAACAGTTGTTTGTGTTCATTTAGTTTAAGATTCATTTTATTTACTACTTCGGGCAAAATTTCGTAATTTCATTTCGTTATCGAAAACATACATAATATATAAACATTTTGGGGGATATACGTGCTAACTGGCAGTGAGCAAACAAAAGGCGATTCTGAGCGAACGCGGCGGGTAGAAAGGGCGATAAATAGTGGCGCCCCATCACGGGGTGTGGCAACTCCAGTGAAGAGTGCAACCATATTGAACCATTTTACCAAAAGGTGTCGCCACATTTCGTGTGTTTGGTGGAACGGTGTCCTGAGTTTGTTGCAAATGTCTTCTCTCAGTATTACGGTGGAGTTCAGGTAAGTTCAGATTGAAGTTGTCTACTATGTGGCGGTGTAATACAATTCGCACTCTGTATCCGCTCTGTTATTGCTTGATTAGGCCAGTGCGTGCAAGCGACGGCAGGTAAGATGGGCGATAAAACATGTAGTCTAGATACTAGTTCAGTTGTTTCCAGCGCTCGGCAACGTTCTATTAACTGACTAGTCTGCATTATTGTGGTTACAATGTAATGGTTTTATGAGGTCTCATTCAACTGGTCAGCCTTTTTCAGAACATTATTGCCGTACCGACCTATATGGGCAAGAACACAGTACTGGGACACAAAAATGGACATCAGACTTGAAAATTCAAATGCATAATTTTGATTCAAAATGCTTACATTCTGAAGGAGGAGGTAACTGTGCATAACTGCTGTCGAGGCCGGGATAACTTTCCTCATGGCCAAGAGATAGCAACACAAGTTCATCTCAAAGGTAGTATGTAACATGGACACAAATCAAGGTCAATATGACCATGCCATCCTGATTAGACTTAAGTTGAAAATGAGCAAGATTCATTTATTAGATATGCATGAAATGTGTTCTATTCCATAAAAGTTTGGTGTTCTCCTAAGTAACGATATTAGATTTATCATGCTGGTCGAGGGCAGTAGGTAACATGGACAAACATTTCAGTTTGGTGTCGTCACTACCAGAGGTAGATGGGAACCAGCTAGAAGGTAATGTAACCCAAGAGCCCTATAGCTTAACTAAATTACTGGCAAGGTTATATCCTGCTGCACCACACAGAATAGGTTTAGTGTATAACAAAGGCAGTACGTAACATGGACATTTTGGTAAGAATTTTTTTATACCTCCAGTTTTCACAAAAAGATCAAAACAGACTTTCTTCTGAGCTGGAACCAAACAAAGTTGGAAGACTGTTGGGAGCAACAGAAAAAAACTACACCATTTGATGAAAAAAACTTCACCAGTTGATACATTATCCCAGCAACACAGACACAAGTAGGTGGAGATCTTGAAATGCCAACTTAAATTTAGTAAAGGAAGAAAGAACTTGACACTTATCTTTATGAAAAAATGTAATGGTACAGAGGTCCTAGATCATTTGGCTGCATCCAGGAATCAACAAAACACAGTCTAGGGCTTTATAGTGACGTTTTCATTTGTAGGCCTACAAATAGGCTCCCCCAGTTGCCGGGTGATGTCTTCTCCAAGAATTGCATGAGTGTATTTGGTGGTCTGGAAAAGACCTTGCGATTCCACTTCAAAGTACCGCAGTTCTGTATGCACGATCTGAAACAAGTTACTCCAGTGTTAATATACTATAATACATCTAGGACTTGTAGGTATTGGTTAACAATATCATTGGGACTGGCTTGCTGTGAATATGTATTGATGTATTTATGTTGTCGTCTATATGATATATGTAAATGAATAAAACTGAAATGTCATTAAGTTGGCCTATTTCAATCTACACGTGTCTTGCACTGTTGCTTTGCATAGGAGGATGTATGTGACAGTGGCACGTACTATATTATTAGTAAGTATTTGTAAAAGTAAACTTGTAACGATCAGCCCTGAAGTAATAGTAATAATTAATACTAACAATTACAACTATATAAGTAATAGGTTGAACGAAAATACAATGTAATAGTAATTGCTTCAAATGTAATAGTAATAGGAAGGAAACTAAGTAATAGTAATATATTACATTACAATGTAATCGACCCCAGGCCTGGTAAGGATGCTGCCAAAATGAAGGTATATGTTAAAATGAAGGCATGATTGTGCATTAGCTTATTGGGAATACCATTGTGATTATCAATGATTAGTAAATTAACATTAACTAATATATGTTAAGTTAACAATAATGTAACAAGCAGTAGACGCCTACACAAAACAAACAGTAGTAGAATGACTAGTGTAATTAAATAGTCTTAAATAAATATAATCTAGTGTAATTAAAGTCTTAAATAAAAGTAAACAAACTCCAAACAAATACTGCATGAGAAAGTGGGATAACAACTAGGAAATGTGTCATCACAGCTGAGGAATATCGCTACATGGCTGGAGGTAATGAAAGCCGAGAGCAAAGAGTGTTCGGGCGGCTCATTGACAGTGATGACTGACGTACATCACCAGCGCCTGACATCGTCATCGGTAGGCAACGCATCGATGTTGTCGGCAAAAGGAGACGGAATGGTGTTCAAATTGTATATCGTTTAGATAAAATATCACCTACAAGTTGTGGATAATTTCTAATCAGTAATTTAGAATTATTCCTGAAAAAAACAGGAAAGACAAAATAACGAAAATGTCACAGTTGCGTGCCATCCAGCAGTTAAGCAACACAGGAACACGCAGATCGTCGAGGCCGAATTAAGTCCACAAATTTATATATTTTACAAAGAAATAATGGCTATCTAATATTATCTAAACACAGTGAACAATGTTTTAAACTTTCTGACTGCGTACGTAACGAGACAATTTAGCCAAAGGGGTATGTAACATTTTCAAAAAATCGGACAATGAAAATGAAAAAGTGCCTGCAGAATTTCCGGCGTCCATGTTGTTGTAGATGGATTCCTTTGTCGTAAATAAGTTTGTGTTGCATCCTGGTATTCATGATGTTGTATAATGTTGAAGATTTTTCTTTTATTGGAACAAATTCCTTGGAAGTAGGTAACTGGTAAAAGGACATGACAGGAGGTAACTTTCGTTAGGTCTACATCAAAAACTTGTTATTTATGCTTCAAGAAAAATAACTTCCCAAATTAATTACTGCCAATGAGCGATCGTTTCACGACATGTCTGATATGTCCTACATTTTAACTTCATGGTTGTAGTGTTCCGAAGGTATACGTCATGTAGAAAGACATGAAATATTATGCACCTCTGCCACCTGACATTTTGGTTTCTGTTTATTAACAACTTGGGGTATTAAAATTATAATTACGTAGTTTAAAACACATGTGTTTTGGGTTTTTTTCCAATTAAGGTGAATATTTTACAATCAAAAACAGAGCCACAGAGCCGGCATCAATATACACTGGTTTTCCCGTGTCCCAAATATGACGTAAAAAATCAGGTCAATTTCGGGTGGACATCGTTCATACATAAAACTGGGTTGAGTAATGGGATATTTTTTGTGGATGTTATCTCTATGGGATGTATAGTAAATATTTAATAAGTCAAAGATGACATTTTCTTTTATTGTACAATATTTATTTCAATTATAATTAAGGCACCACAAGTGTGTACCAGTACCGTGTTCTTACCCATATATATTGGCATTGAGAGTGGTCACTGCCAGGGTGCGTGTCGTCCTCAGGCTCAGGACAGTGGTTCTTTTATGTCCCAAATTGAGACTAGTACATATTCTGTATTCACTGTATTTAATCATATGATATCGCCTATGGCAATGCTGTTGGGCATAGCCATAGTATAGGCTATGGCTGTTTACTAGACTCTAGAGGTTCCCAAGTTCGTGCATGGCGAAATTCCGTGGCAATGCAATATTATGTTGGTTTTTCTCAAATGTAATCGTTCATACTTTTGTGTACTTACATGCTAATGAATATCACCAAACAGTGAGTATAATTAGAGAACAAATTAATACTGGCAGAACAACCGAGAAAAACATGTGGTCACTTCCACAAAACAAGATGGCAGACACTGTCAAAGTAATTGGTCAGAGTCTGGTCAATGGTCACTAGAGGGTGGTTCAATAATAACAATGAGACATGTGCCACATACATAAAATAACAAGGTCTGCAATGTCAGTGAATACAACATAGTTCATATATCATAGAATGAGAAACAAGACACTTACACATAATTATAACTTGCTGACAAGGTATATTACCAACTGTAGCTGCCAGCCTAGTTCAACATGAATGTTCACCGAAGCAGTCACTGCTTTACGTAAGTGTTTTCAGTAATTATTGCAGTAAATGCCTTAGTGTATTTTCACGTTGAGGTGATATGTTTCAGCGGAGGTGCAGAACTTCTGTTTGACAAAGTGAAACAACATCAAGTGACATTACCACAAGATGACAAAGGACCATGTATGTTGACATTCTTAATCCATTTATAAATATATAATACTTTTTTATTTAATATATATTTATGTCAGCTGCACAGAAATTTAAGAAAAAAGAAAGGAGACTACTATTGAAGATCGGAAGATGTCAGCTATTATAAAATCAAATAACTTTGCTTGTTCTGTATTTTATTCACAAACATTGATGTGTAAATATCCACTTAACTTCTGCATCAATAATTGGCATCTCATCCCTTTTCGGGATATTTAAGGATCATCTCAGAACGTCGATGTCCGATGTATTTATATTAGTTTCATCTGGCCTCAGCCCCTCACTTTGTAAATGTTGATATGATTATATCGATATATTAACAGCATCAATCCAAAGTGTAAAATATCGATGTCCGATGCCAAAAGAAAACTGCCCCTGACCTGCCTCCCCAAATGAAAGTAATTTTTCTCTGGTATTGAACATCGATATATTGACATGTGCCGTTATACCAGAAGGTGTTTAGTGAATATAGTCCCAGCTATGGGAGTTTACTGCAGGTTACACGTGTACCCCCTGTGTGGGATCTTTTACTTCCCCTGGCAGACACCAGATAGAAGGGATCAAAGGCTTATGTCTCTTCTGAAAGACACAGACCAGACAACTTGGGGTAAATGAAAAAGTTTTTGCAAAATGTTGTTTGCTTTACTGGGAAATGAAATCACGCCGGAATGAACTAAAGAACAAAATAAGTTATGGTGATAATGGTTGTGCTGTTTTTGTTGTCCCATGGTTGGGTGTGAGCTAGTTGTTATAATGGTGTCGAATAATTAGTATGTTTCTTTCAGGGACAATTGGACGACTACTGGTGTGGCTGCGGGAGAATTTGTTGACCGAGAGGCCCGAGTTGTTCATGCAGGGTGACACTGTGTGAGTAATAGATCCTTGGTCTGACTAGTTCATTCAGGGTGAACTGTGTGAGTAATAGATCCTAGGTATAACTAGTTCATTTAGGGTGACACTGTGTGAGTAATAGATCCTAGGTCCGGGTTGTTCATTCGGGGTGGCACTGTGAGTGATAGATCCTAGGTCCGAGTTGTTCATTCGGGGTGACACTGTGTGAGTAATAGATCCTAGGTCTGGATTGTTCATTCGGGGTGACACTGTGAGTAATAGATCCTAGGTTCGAGTTGTTCATTTGGGGTGACACTGTGTGAGTAAAAGATCCTAGGTCCGACTTGTTCATTTGGGGTGACACTGTGTGAGTAATAGATCCTAGGTCCGACTTGTTCATTCAGGGTGACACTGTGTGAGTAATAGATCCTAGGTCTGGATTGTTCATTCGGGGTGACACTGTGAGTAATAGATCCTAGGTTCGAGTTGTTCATTTGTGGTGACACTGTGTGAGTAAAAGATCCTAGGTCCGACTTGTTCATTTGGGGTGACACTGTGTGAGTAATAGATCCTAGGTCCGACTTGTTCATTCGGGGTGACACTGTGTGAGTAATAGATCCTAGGTCCGACTTGTTCATTCAGGGTGACACTGTGTGAGTAATAGATCCTAGGTCCGACTTGTTCATTTGGGGTGACACTGTGTGAGTAATAGATCCTAGGTCCGAGTTGTTCATTCGGGGTGACACTGTGTGAGTAATAGATCCTAGGTCCAACTTATTCATTTGGGGTGACACTGTGTGAGTAATAGATCCTAGGTCCGACTTGTTCATTTGGGGTGACACTGTGTGAGTAATAGATCCTACGTCCGAGTTGTTCATTCAGGGTGAAACTGTGTGAGTACTAGATCCTAGGTCCGAGTTCTTCATTCAGGTGACACCGTGTGAGTAACAGGCCTGGGGCAATAGTAATATTAACGATTACAAATATTGAAGTAATAGTAATAGGTTGACCAAAAACTCCATGTAATAGTAATAGGAGACAATGTAATAGTAATTGATCTATTAATGTTATAGTACTATTGAACATTTCAACCGAATTACAACTACATAACAATTCCATTGGATTAGGTTGTAGATTCCACTAGTTTCTCCAGGTTTTATGGTTGCTCCCCCTTGTCAACTACCACAAGGCCCTTGTGAAGTTTTATCCTAGAGTTTTATGACCGTTTACATAGCAAGAGACACTGGTACAGTGTGACCGCTGCATTGACTAAAGGGATTAAACTGGGCTTTCACTGCTTTGAAACCAGTTCTGACAAGTGCCAAGTTGCCAGTTACCCTTTTCAAGTAAGCCTATGGATTTAGTGACTGCCTACATGGTGCACATGATTCAGCCTAAACTACAGTAGGTGTGAAAAACACCCTGATGTATTTGTACATGAGCCAAGCAGCAGTAGACCAATGTGGTTTAATTAGACTAATATAATCCAATCCAGTGCAAACTCCAGCAATACTGACCCCCCTTCAAGAACAGGGGATAGAAGACGTGTACATCGAACTCCTGAAAGACATCTACACCAACAGCTCGGTGACAGTCCACATACACAAAAAGAGCAACAAGATCAAAATCAAGAGAGGAGTACGACGGGGTGACACCACGTCGCCCAAGTTGTTTACGGCAACACTTGAAAGCATATTCCGAAGGCTGACCTGGGAAACCAGAGGCTTGAAGATAGACGGAGAATATCTCGGCCATCTTCACTACAAAACATGCTGCAGGAGCTAGCTGATGAAATTGAAAAACAAGGTCTGAAGATGAGCATCTCGAAGACAAAAGTGATGCTAGAAAATGACACACCAATATATATCAACACCACGCATATAGAGATCTTTGAAAGCTATGTCTATCTGGGACAGCGATACAGTATCAGAGACAAAGACAAGGAGATTCAAAGAAGAATCACCACCAGCTGGAAAGCATTTGCCAAACACCCTGACATCTTCAAGGGTAACTTCGGAACCTGCTTGAAAAGACAAGTTTACAACTCATGCGTACTTCCAGCGATGGCATACGGCGCAGAAACATGGGCACTCACCATCCAGGCAAAGAACAAGCTAGCAGCCGCACAAAAATGGAAAGAAGTGTTAAACATCACATATCGGGAGAGAAAAACAAACATCTGGGTAAGGCAGAAGACAAAGGTCATAGACGTGATTGAACAAATCAGAAGGCAGAAGTGGACCTGGGCAGAGCACATCAGCAGATTACAAGAACCGATGGACATCACATATGCCAACCTGGAGACCTTACGAAGGGAAACAATCTAGAGGAAGACCGGCGAGACGGTGGAGAGATGAACTAGACGAATACTGGAAGGGCACCATCTGGCAGAGTATAGTGCAAGACAGGCAGATTTGGAAACGGCTGCTGGGACCTTTGCCCAACCACGGGACACGGCTGCACAATGATGATGATAATCCACCAAGTTTTATTGGCTATTGATTTTGTTTTTCATTCCATTATGGTATTTAAATATTAAATGGAACATATATGTTGTATCCTTAGTTAATGTAGTTAGTAGGTTGTACTAAATATGGTATATACTATATAGATATATTTGGTTGTAAATATTTATGAATTTTTATACTTTATAATACTTCCCGAATGATGATGAAAGTACATGTACTTGACATTCAAATATTATTCAGTTACTTTGGGCATGGGTATCAATGAATGGCAAGTTAGATTTTTGTATTCACCTGTCTAGTTTAACTTCTTGAGACTGTGAGTTAAACAATTGTACTTATTGTATTTATGCATACTGTGCATTATACCATAAAATGTTCCGATTAAAAATATAATAGTACAGTGTATTAATAGGAAGAATTCAGCATGTGATAGTAATAGGAAGGAAATAAACAAATAGTAATAGATTACATTGCTATGTAATTGACCCCAGGCCTGGTGAGTAATAGATCCTTGGTCCGAGTTGTTCATGCAGGGCAGTGCAACTTGCTATCGAAAATGGTACAAAACTTGCATATTTAGGCATACATGTGATTTGGAGGAATTGCATTATATATCAGCATTGAGGGAAAACATGTAGAGACTAGCTTAGTGTTGACTGTTTTTGTTTGCATAGAATGATGTTTGTTTTTTGTTTTATTTGTTTGCTAATGTTTATTTTTATCTACAGGTATCGAATTATGTAATTGTCCTATGCCTCTGTTCATTTTCAGGCGGCCAGGAATTCTTGTTCTTGTCAACGATGCAGACTGGGAACTTATGGTTAGTCCAGTTATGTATGTTTATTCGTTGCACACATATAATAATGTATCAACAATACCTATTTGGTGAATACCTTTGACAGAACAAAATTCTTCCTTGGCCTTCTTGTGCGACATTACCTCTAAGGTGGAAATTGTAGAACTTATCCAAGCATTTGGAAATTCTGTTCCCGTGAAATAATGTCCAGATGCTTCTAGATTATGCAAGTCCGAATTAAAGTTCCATTGTATAATGTACATTCCTGTTTACCAGTTTTAGTTGAAAATAAAATTCCTGTGAACATGCAAGTGTGCTTGTGTATCAACTAGAGCTTTGTATGTCTTTACGCGAGGTATATTCCATTACCTGGAATCAGTCTGATGTGGTAATTATTAGCAGGAAGTTTGGAGAATGAGATATCTTGAATGTGGCAACACCAGTAATGTACCTAACATCACAGGGCATTGCAGTGAACTCAGGTGATGACTGCAGTATTGCCAGTATAGCTTGCTTAAGATCTGAAGTGTTTCTTTACATTTTGTACATTTTGCAGTAAAAAATGTCAAACTACGAACACTGTTATTAAATGCAGCATGGTAGAATAGTAAGAATATTATATCAACAAATGAAGAACAGGCAGTCACACTTTAATGACATCTGGCATCTTCTGGTTGACATTTGCAATAATGATTATAAATGATAAGATTCATTTAACTTTGTTTCTTTGGAAAGGAATGTTGTTGATTGTTGGTTAGCCAAGGCTGTGGTTTATCTAATGAATGGGAATATTTATTTTTACTTGATTTCTGATACAGTGACCTTTATGTTGATTTCAGGGAGAGTTGAATTACAAAATCACAGACGATGACAGGATCGTGTTTATTTCTACATTGCATGGAGGATGACATAGATTTAGGCTGTCAGTGCAGTGCGATGGGTTGTCTCTTCCACAGCAATGGCAGTTATTGGATCAATGTGGAAAGACATGACTGTTCCGTTTCGATTGCTACCTAGAATTTCCATATATTTATATAAATACGTATGATATACATTATTACATAATGTGTTTGTGTGACAATAGTTAATGATTCAGACCTTAAGGCACATTTTGGTAGTATAGTTATGAGAATCACATTTCAGTTATACAAAGATATCAGTGTGATCTGAATAAGTCAGTTTGTTGCAAAGTTATTGGTAGTTGAACTGACCCTCCCAGAGAATTCAAGTTTTAAGACAAACCAGAATCAAAGTGACATATCAAACCATATATAATTCAATCTAAAACATGCATTAGCACATTTTCAACATAATTCATAACTGCATTATTAAAACTGCGGAGGTTCGGCGACATAATTGCAGTAGTACATTGCATATAATTTATAAAAATGCAAAAGAACTCTTTCACCTTTTAATTTTGTGGTATTTTGGTTTTCATCAGTTTTGTGAACTGTACCTTATGGTCCGAAACATTGCCATCTCTCACATATACACATGGGATGGAGAGAGAGAGATTTATCTGATAGCTGAACCTGATTAGTATAATTATTAATATAATGATAAATATCCTCTGCAACAGTAGATGCATCACAGACTTGCAGTAAAGTTGCATTCTGGGAGCATCCATCTTATAAATAAAAATTTCCAATGAATCATCATGATCTATACACTGTATTACTTTCCTCAGCTCGACACACTTATTTTTCACATAATCGGCAATTTTAAGATAAATGGCACAAAAAACGAACAATTGTATTTACGTTTTGCAAAAGTGTAATTTACCGAATAATATATGAAATACCAAAGTGGCATATATAGTAACAAATATGATCAAATAAGTAAATAGTTTTCATGTTGCACATAACTTACTAAGAAACTGTTAAAAATGGTAGTTTATCTCTGAATGCAACTTTAATACTCTAACTACCACAAACTTACACACATGGACAAATTTGGCTGCAATACATTTTATTGTTTGAACAGTTTTATTTTTATAAAAAAAAGACATTCTCAGGGCACAGATAAGTGAAGTCATGATTCTGTTGTTCCAGTGCTTCATACGACCCTCAATACACACAGCTAGATGTAAATTATTTCTCGCACAAATATACGACTTCACATGTTACAAAACTATTTAATAAATAACCTGTACATTTTAAACACAGATGTGAAGTGAACTTCAGGACAACTTTGTACAGTATAAACAAGTCAGACTCAATTGGAGCACCACGTACAAGAAACGTACACAATTTGCTATCGTCATAAATGTCTCCTTAAATTTCTAGTCATCTGGCAGTGGAAACATTGTAAAAGTATTATTAAAACAGTTAAAATTTGATTTACAAGGTCATACAGTAAGGGGCAGCCATATAAGTTAGCAGTGTGAAAATAGGTCAAGCATTAGGAGGTGATCACCACATATCGCAGGAACTGCTACAGTGGCACCACCTAGTGAGTGAAACATGTTAATGCAAATTTTGGTTTGTAAAATTCAAGTCCCCCATCGCATATTGATGTGGGGTTTAAACCAATATGAAGCGCATAACTTTGTGAAATGATGAGACCACCCCTAATCTAAATGACTGTAATCACGAGGCCAACGAAGGCCTGGTGAAACCTCTGTCACATCATCTGCTTTGTACCTCGGGATGCCATGAATGTGCAGTTGCTATGTTCTATGTACATATAATACACTTTATTTACATGTTCCCGTGGAACCAGCGGCTGCAATAACTCGGCCACACTTACACAACGTTTCTTGCTTCATAATATCGACATCTTAAAAACAACTTCACTTTTCTCTATAATCGTCTTTTCAGCAGTTTGCATACATGATCTCATGCTGAGCTCACACTTAGACATTTCACAGGCAATGTCAACAATACAGAACGAGGAAACCCATCAAATCAGTGTGAATATTGTTCCTTCTTGATGCGCTCTTCATTAAATATCTTGCTTCGACTCAAGCTATGTATCATTGTAATGGGAACACTGTAAAGTACAATATTGAGGTCAAGTGTAGCCAGATCCAATATAAGAGAGTGTACGACTGTTTATTAGTTAACTGAACGATTGGTTCACACAACACTGCCACATAGAGTGGGTTAGGGTTGATAACATCCTGGAGGGTTGAGAAATATATTCCCCAATTGTTTTACTATCCCAATCTTTCATCACAAGCGTTTTCAAACATATATGTATAGATGGTTTTGTTATAAAATAAAACATGTCGCTTTTGGGACGTGTTTAGAAATCACTGTACAGCAGATATTGATATACCAATCATGATCAAACTTTTTGATTGTAAGATTTTTTAGTTGCTGAAATTCTGTTTAAAAAACCCCAAATAGCATCATATCAGGTAACAACTCAAAATGGTTACAACTTCCATTCAGTTGCCTTGAGAACATGATTTGTGTGAATAATCGCAGTTTACTTTGAAACAGCAGCCATGCCATGCAAGGTTATGCTGGAGATCGACCTGACACATGCACCCACACACACACGCACCCACACAAACACACACCGTCTACGACTCACACACACTCACAATTGGCAAGATTTGCAAGTTACAACACCGACATCGGGGAGCTATGCTTACAATATGCTCACAAAACAAAGTAGCAAAAGTTCACATAGCACTGCCGCGCTCAGAGCTGCTTACACACCGCTACAGTCGTCCGCTACACCACAGCTGCTGTGCCGTCAGTCATCGTCTGACTATATAAATAAGTTATAAATAGAAATAAGAACACAATTGTTCGTAGTCGATATACTATTCAGCAGTACGCGGCAGTAGACCCTGCTGGTTTGAGACATCACATTTGTGTGCGTGCACCAGCTGCTAAAACAGCTCTTTTATGCGTATACAAACTCTTAGCAGCGAGTTCTGAGCAAAACGTAATTCGTCATCATCCTGAAATCATTCCTGCTTCCTGAAATGCAAGAGAACTGTCGACATTGAATGAGGCTGTTGACTGACACAATGGCACAGACTAACTCACATACACTGACAGCTTAACAACCGACGTAACCATCTGTGTGTGAAACATGTTCCGTTTCGTCAAAGGCAGCCAAGACCCAGAGGTTGACGTCTCTCATTGTCACAACAGACGACCAGCACAACCACATATGTCAACCTCTGCTGTGTCACCACCACTGCATCAATACCGCTGTGTCACCACTGCTGTGTCACCACAGTGTCGGTCAGTCAGCCATATAGTGTCTCATCATTACTCTGCAGAAAACAGTAACATGATGGTTACAGTTGTGTCTGGACATGACACATCTGGCTGGACTCGTCACACGGAAGCTGTCCTTGCGGTGTCATCAGTATGTGTCCATAGCAATCTCTGGAAGAGTGCCGTTCCAGGTATCTGGGTGTTGACGCGAACATACTGACACCCAATGACACTCCAGACAGCCCCAACTCCCAGCTGTGTAGCCTTGGTCACCGGGACCACTCCCAGTTGTCTTGCCCTGGTCACCTGGACCATGCCCAGCTGTGTAGCCTTGGTCACTAGGACCATTCCCACTTGTTTGGCTCTGGTCAGTCTGGCAGGGAAGCTACTCCTGGTCAGAGGGGGGGTAGTCCGTCACACGAGGTAGGTCGTGGTACGGAGGGGCCGGACTGCCGCCGAGGTTCAGTGACGTGTCATGACTTGAGTCAGAGTGCCCCGCACGCAGGCATGGTGTCGTCACGTTCACCGAGTCCTCTGTCAACAGAGAAAACAATGACGCCATTACATACTAGTGTAATTAAACTAAGACTATCTGTTCTTATCTTACAACATAATCTTCTTAAAGTTGCATTCTGAGATCATCCATCTTTACACACTAATTTCCAGTGAACCACTATGTCCCATATGCTGTATATTACTTTCCTCCATTCCAGATAAAATTATAAGATAACACAGCGCAAAAAAGGACAACAAATTACATCTGCTTGTCATATAATATTCCGTTGGCCGGACCGACTGGTGCAAGGTGCCGTAGGTAGCAAGGATCAATAAGGGTTGTACACACATATAAACCTGAACTCGGCACTAGGTAGGTTACAAACAAACACGTGCACATGGATCAATTTAAACTAAATTGGTAAACACTGTACATTATGCAATCTTTGTCAGAGTGCCCCGCACGGGCATGGTGTCGGAAATAATTTTGTTATGTTCACCGAGTCTCCTCTGTGTTTCAATAAGTTATTGACACACTATGGTTATCGCTCACTCGATCACCGTCGAGTACACGCTCGTTGAGTGTGGTATGTGGTCGAGCGACGTGATACGGACCTGGTGAAACAAGTTATTGAATGTGACAAATGTGACATATAAGGTACAAGTAGATCATTGCTAATGTTGTACTACACCCTCGGCAGGTTACTTTGGACACGTGCACATGGATAATTTAAACTAAATTGGTAAACAACGGATACATTATTAGACATTCAGAAACACAGTTCTAACATTAATTCATGGGAACAGAATTTCCAAATGTTATTACCGGGGTACACCCCGTTATGTGCATTTTGTTACCATTATTTCACAGAAACAGAATTTCCAAATGCTAATAATATACTCTATTATTTGTATTATTTTTAACCCAGAAAACTCTCATCCAAACGAAATAATATTTTTTATAACGTTTAATAACACCATTATTGTGACATAACGAGCTGACAATGAACTCTCACCGTTGCTACTGAGGTCGGTGTTTGTCGCCTGGTCGCGAGTACTTCCCTCCAAAAGGTCTGTCGTTGTCCATCAAAAAATGTGGTCAGCCGAACGATAGGAGCTTTCAGACATTGCATTGTGGTCAGATGTTGACATTTCTCGGTGCCAATACTTTCGAAATATGTTTCTGAAACTAGATAAGCTTCACATTTGAGTTGAGCATTAAGTTCTACATAAGTGTAGGCGATACGTTGCCACTGCACTCATGGCGCTACCTACCCATACTGAGCTGGTCGCTGTCGTCAAGATGACTGGCACTACCTCCAGAGTAGCTGAAGGGGGGTGGGGGTGGCTGGATCAACTGGGGTGGTTCACTCCTCTCATTCGCTTGTAGCCACTGCAATGGACATCGGCAAACATTTCTTAATTGCAGAAAATAGTCGCCCTGGCACAGACTTGTCAGATAAAACAAAATTAAATTTTTGGTGAGCAATCTAAATGATTTTCAAGGACAGTTCTCTCTCTTGATATCTCTGATAACTCATCTATACAGCTTTTCTAATAAGTGACTGAGTAAGTTGTCAGTTACATTCTAACCGTGTTCAGCTGTCAGCCTCTACTGTGTATTGCTACATGTCCCAAGGTCAGGCGTTGCAGTATTGTGTATTTGTTAACTTGTGGTGGTTACTGGATATCAGTTTACATAGAACTGACAGTGCAGTTTTCTACATGGTATGGTAACAAAATACTAAGAATTTGTTTACCAAGAGAACCTTCCATTCTTTGGACTGGTCTGCTTATGCTCGCTAATCAAGTGATGACATCACTCTAAGACTAAGAACTAACTATGTAATCAGTCATATTTTGCTGGCAAACTTGTCATTACTTGTCTGTTACACCTAAACACATTTTAATGACAGAAATATTACCAATATCTTCCTTAGAAGTTTTATATCATTTGTTTGACTTTTTCTAATGATGTTGAACAGCGGAAACCTCTTAGGATAACACATTTAGAAATGCACAATATCTCATTGCACAGCATCTAGGTGCTCAAACTTAGCGAACTCTATCATAAATACTGTGCAACTGTCATTTTTAGTGTGTGAAATAATAATAATAATGGAAAGCTGTTATATAGAGCAAATCGTTTTAGGAAAAAATTCAGTGCACTCGTACATATCATTCATACACACATATATACACAACACAGACTTTATGAGTGCACACAGAAAGTATGGACCACCTAGACTACCCCTTAGGTAGTAGGAATGCATTCGGAGCAGTTGTCTTTAAACTAGATTTAAACTCAGGCAGAGTAGGGAGATTTCACAGACTGACAGGCCAAACAGTGGGTGTGATGAAACTGAAAGAGAGATATATATATCTCACTTACGAAACTAAGGTAATGTGGTAAGCTGCTATAACATATCGACAAAGGAGTAACATGACTTCAAAAGTATTTTACTTCAATGTTTCTCCTTTCAAACTTTTCATAAATTTGCTTTGTATATTTAAGTTGTCTATTTGTATACATAATTTGTATATTTAATTTTGCATTCATCATGTTTGATTTGCTTGAATAAACTATTCGAGTTGACAACGAAATAAAGATGTTATTATTGTACCTGGTCGACATGAGGACTTCTCCTGCCGTCCGTGTACTTGTCTTCCTCCAGTTCTGTCATCGGGTTCACACTGATGTTCATCTGAGGTCGACTGCCGTTTGTCTGCCCGTGATTGGGCACGTGGCCATTGCCCGCCTGCCCGTTGAGCCCTTTCAGTAGAAAGCCATTGCCCGTCGCCGTCTGTTTACGCAAGCTGTCTGTGTGGATCACTCTCGCTGGGTCGTCAAACTTGTTCCTGCCTCCCATGGCTGCTACAACAGACACACACAGACAGATCATCAGATGCTCATCAAGTTTAGCATTTTAGTATAAATTCAACAGTCAGGATGACTTTTTATGACACTTTTCCAGGAAATCCTGGGGCATATTGGATTAAAGAAGCACATCTCTCCAGAAGTGTAATCAAAATCGGTCATTGTGAAAGTAGTGGAATCGGAATTGTCTTTGGTTGTATCGGAACTGGAATTTGGTGATGGGAGAGCAGAGGAATTAATCATTTTGAGTAGAATCCGAATTGCTTATCGGAATCATGTTTGTCGAATTACAAGCTAGGTAAAGTTTGGTGACATCAAACTGAACATCTATCTCTTTTAGAAAATTGCCATTTTAAAGATCTTCACTCTCTCTGTAACTGACATCTTTCTCAAGACGCAATGTCATCTACTGTCGTCTTTTAATGGCCTCACAGTTGAAGAGTGAAGACATCACACCAACTGACCTACATGACGGCGGTCATGCGCAACATTTGAAGAGTGAAGACATCACACCAACTGACCTACATGACAGCGGTCGTGCGCAACATTTGAAGAGTAAAGACATCACACCAACTGACCTACATGATGGAGGTCATGCGCAACATCTGAAGAGTGAAGACATCACACCAACTGACCTACATGACGGCGGTCATGCGCAACATTTGAAGAGTGAAGACATCACACCAACTGACCTACATGACGGCGGTCATGCGCAACATTTGAAGAGTAAAGACATCACACCAACTGATCTACATGATGGAGGTCATGCGCAACATTTGAAGAGTGAAGACATCACACCAACTGACCTACATGACGGCGGTCATGCGCAACATTTGAAGAGTGAAAACATCACACCAACTGACCTACATGACGGCGGTCATGCGCAACATTTGAAGAGTGAAGACATCACACCAACTGACCTACATGACGGCGGTCATGCGCAACATTTGAAGAGTAAAGACATCACACCAACTGACCTACATGATGGAGGTCATGCGCAACATTTGAAGAGTGAAGACATCACACCAACTGACCTACATGACGGCGGTCATGCACAACATTTGAAGAGTGAAGACATCACACCAACTGACCTACATGACGGCGGTCATGCGCAACATTTGAAGGGTAAAGACATCACACTAACTGACCTACATGATGGAGGTCATGCGCAACATTTGAATAGTGAAGACATCACACCAACTGACCTACATGACGGAGTTCATGCGCAACATTTGAAGAGTGAAGACATCACACCAACTGACCTACATGACGGAGGTCATGTGCAACATTTGAAGAGTAAAGACATCACACCAACTGACCTACATGACGGAGGTCATGCGCAACATTTGAATAGTGAAGACATAGTGAAGACATCACACCAACTACTGAACATTTGAAGAGTGAAGACATCACACCAACTGACCTACATGACGGAGGTCATGTGCAACATTTGAAGAGTAAAGACATCACACCAACTGACCTACATGACGGAGGTCATGCGCAACATTTGAATAGTGAAGACATCACACCAACTGACCTACATGGCGGAGGTCATGCGCAACATTTGAAGAGTGAAGACATCACACTAACTGACCTACATGATGGAGGTCATGCGCAACATTTGAATAGTGAAGACATCACACCAACTGACCTACATGGTGGAGGTCATGCGCAACATTTGAAGAGTGAAGACATCACACCAACTGACCTACATGACGGAGGTCATGCGCAACATTTGAAGAGTGAAGACACCACACCAACTGACCTACATGGCGGAGGTCATGCACAACATTTGAAGAGTAAAGACATCACACCAACTGACCTACATGACGGAGGTCATGCGCAACATTTGAAGAGTGAAGACATCACACTAACTGACCTTCATGATGGAGGTCATGCGCAACATTTGAATAGTGAAGACATCACACTAACTGACCTACATGACGGAGGTCATGCGCAACATTTGAAGAGTGAAGACATCACACTAACTGACCTACATGATGGAGGTCATGCGCAACATTTGAATAATGAAGACATCACACCAACTGACCTACATAGCGGAGGTCATGCGCAACATTTTGATTGTGACATAGGCAAACTGTGACATACTGGATAGGTAAACTGTCACTTACCCATCATGCGACTCTGCTGTTGTTGTCTCCAGGCACACATGGCCATGAGTCCAATGAGGAGAAGCATCATACCCCCCAGCACCGTACCCAGCACCAGGTACAACAGCTCGTTGCTCTGCTTCGTGTTCGTTGTGTTCGGGATGTCGTCGAGCGACGTCTCCGACGACGGCCTTGCAGTGCCACCTACTGGCCGGTTGCCGGGTGGGCCGCCGGGAAACAGGTCAGTTCCGTCTTCACGCTGGTTCGGGTGGCCGGACGCCGCTGTCAAGGAAACATTGTCAGTGAGTAATGTAAGTGTACAGTGTCAAGAAATTTGTTTTTCAATGAGTGATATAAGTGAACTAGCTTACACATGTAGCAACAAACCAAAAAAGAAAACAACTATGAATAACTATCTTTGTGCTTTTTTAAAATACATCACCAGTTGGTAATCAGAGGCCAATGATCCAAGTAAACAAAGAAACAGACAAGTGAATGTCGGCACCTGGGAGGAGATACACTTACAGTGAATGTCGTCGCCTGGGAGGAGATACACTTACAGTGAATGTCAGCACCTGGGAGGAGATACACTTACAGTGAATGTCAGCACCTGGGAGGAGATACACTTACAGTGAATGTCGGCACCTGGGAGGAGATACGCTTACAGTGAATGTCGGCGCCTGGGAGGAGATACGCTTACAGTGAATGTCGGCACCTGGGAAGAGATACGCTTACAGTGAATGTCGGCACCTGGGAGGAGATACACTTACAGTGAATGTCGGCACCTGGGAGGAGATACGCTTACAGTGAATGTCGGCACCTGGGAGGAGATACACTTACAGTGAATGTCGGTGCCTGGGAGGAGATACACTTACAGTGAATGTCGGCACCTGGGAGGAGATACACTTACAGTGAATGTCGGCACCTGGGAGGAGATACGCTGACAGTGAATGTCGGCACCTGGGAGGAGATACACTTACAGTGAATGTCGGCGCCTGGGAGGAGATACACTTACAGTGAATGTCGGTGCCTGGGAGGAGATACACTTACAGTGAATGTCGGCACCTGGGAGGAGATACACTTACAGTGAATGTCGGCACCTGGGAGGAGATACACTTACAGTGAATGTCGGCACCTGGGAGGAGATACACTTACAGTGAATGTCGGCACCTGGGAGGAGATACACTTACAGTGAATGTCGGCACCTGGGAGGAGATACACTTACAGTGAATGTCGGTGCCTGGGAGGAGATACACTTACAGTGAATGTCGGCGCCTGGGAGGAGATACGCTTACAGTGAATGTCGGCGCCTGGGAGGAGATACACTTACAGTGAATGTCGGTGCCTGGGAGGAGATACACTTACAGTGAATGTCGGCACCTGGGAGGATATACACTTACAGTGAATGTCGGCACCTGGGAGGAGATACACTTACAGTGAATGTCGGTGCCTGGGAGGAGATACACTTACAGTGAATGTCGGCACCTGGGAGGAGATACACTTACAGTGAATGTCGGCACCTGGGAGGAGATACACTTACAGTGAATGTCGGCACCTGGGAGGAGATACACTTACAGTGAATGTCGGCACCTGGGAGGAGATACGCTTACAGTGAATGTCGGCACCTGGGAGGAGATACGCTTACAGTGAATGTCGGCACCTGGGAGGAGATACGCTTACAGTGAATGTCGGCACCTGGGAGGAGATACACTTACAGTGAATGTCGGTGCCTGGGAGGAGATACACTTACAGTGAATGTCGGCACCTGGGAGGAGATACACTTACAGTGAATGTCGGCACCTGGGAGGAGATACACTTACAGTGAATGTCGGCACCTGGGAGGAGATACACTTACAGTGAATGTCGGCACCTGGGAGGAGATACGCTTACAGTGAATGTCGGCACCTGGGAGGAGATACGCTTACAGTGAATGTCGGCACCTGGGAGGAGATACGCTTACAGTGAATGTCGGCACCTGGGAGGAGATACACTTACAGTGAATGTCGGCACCTGGGAGGAGATACACTTACAGTGAATGTCGGCACCTGGGAGGAGATACACTTACAGTGCTCCAGAGTTAGCCTATTAAAGGTAAATGTAATTTCTTATATAGTGCAGTATCCAGTCCTCAGGACTGCTCAAAGGACTTTACACTTTATTCCCTGGCAGACCTGTTCAATCGAACACCATCTCGACTTCTCTGGATTTTGAACACCAGTACAGATAGCTACATACACAGTGTCTTCTTGACGACAGTATTGCTCTCGTCGCTGTATCCGGCGGCATTGAAACACCTCATCTTAATGCTGTACTGTGTGTTTGGCCGGAGCTCTGTCAACAAGTGACTGCTGCGGGTCAGACCCAGCAGTGTCTGCTTCTTGTAGTCGGCATCGCTTGCCTCATATGGCTTGTGGTACACGAAGTAACCCTCAATGGGCGCCTGGTCCACCGGCAGGTACTGAAAACAATGGGGTTACAAGATACTTTATTGAATTTCTGAAAAGAGAACTGTCATGTGGTCTGTTATTACATAAAAAGTACATAAAACACGGGCAATCACAATAAAATAAATATAACTCACATTCCCACACATTCACCCCCACTCATACAGTCATGATGGTAAAAGTTATGCAATATCAATTTTAAAATACCACGTCATGTGATATCATGGTTTATCCCCATTAATCAACTGTGTTGATGACTGGTCGACTCCTGCTTCTGATTAATTAATCGATTATAATCTTGTGTGATCGGTGATCGTTTTGATTATATAAAATGTTTTGGGTGAAATGTGTATGGTTACAATACTGAATGACCACAAATGTTTAGTTTTGTGAAAAAATGACTTTGCTTACGGTGTGTTCACAAACCTCACATTATGGGAAGACATGACATGACATGATGCATTAAACATGACATGACTTGATGTATTAAACATGACATGACATGATGCATTAACACATATGAACATTACACAGGTGCAAACTTTTTTGTCAAACATGTCTTATGTTTACGTCCAAGCGTTACCGATAAGTTGCAATAGTACTGCCACCTAGTTATCAAACTTTTCACACAATGTCCGCCCAAAAACCGATTAAATCATTGATTGGTTTGGCGAAATCGATGACCGATTATAAAAATCAAACCGATTACAAACAGTAATAAACAGAAATTAATTGTGAAACCTTCATGTCAAGTTGCTGCTGGTTGCAGAAATTTTGAGCACCAGGGAATGGAACTTAAATGAACTGATACTGGTGCTTCCGTGTAGGAACTACAGCGGAACCTCCCTATTAAGGTCACCCTTAGGACTGAGCAAAAGTGACCTCAATAACGAGGTGATCTTATCAGCAGAACTAATTTCCTATACTTTACAGTATATGAAAATAATTTGGGACTCGTAGGTTGACCTTAATTGCGAGACGGCTGCATTATTGAGGTGACCATAAAGCAAGGTTCAACTGTACAGGATATTTTGTTGTGATCAAAGAGGCGGTTTATCCAGTCACCAGATGGTGCCCTCACCTGCCAAGTGATACTGATGGCGTTGGGTGACACGGGCCGAGCCTCCACGATCACTGGGCCAGCCGCCGGGGCTTTCGGCATGTGTGCTGGCGCCATCTCCAGGGTAAACTTGCGAGAGTTTGGGCTCTGTTTGTTGTCGTTGTTTGAGAAGACAGCAAGCACACGGAACTTGTACATGCTCCCTGCAACGATGTCACACAGGTCAGAGGTCATACATAGGTCATCATGCCTTTAGAATTAACAGTAGCCTTCACAAGTCGTTACAAGTTAGTGAATGACAATTAATAACACTGATAATACCCTTAAGCATGACTAAATGTAATACAGGAATTGACATCGGTGCTGTATTCAAAGTAACAGTCTTATTGTATTTATCATTTACATAAACATTTATTTAAGATCTGGGTGTTGTGACTACACGAGACAGTTATGACCATGAGAGAGTTGATTAAGATGTTGTGACAATCAATGAGCTGGTTAGTTTGTTTGTTGTGTCACCTAATTTGAGTGTTGTGACCACGAGAGGGTTGGTTTGGATGTTGTGACCACAAGAGGGTTGACTTGGGCATTGTCACCACAAGTGAGTTGGTTTGGGTGTAGTGACCACAATGCGGTTGGTTTGGATGTTGTATCCCTTAATTTGAGTGTTTTGACCATGAGGGCCAGGTTGTTGTGACACTCACCTGGCCTCAGTCCTGACACCTCGTACATCCTGGAGGAACTGAGAATGTCCTCGTCAATGGTGTGCCAGCGTCGTCGTCTCTTGTCCGCTGTCATCTCTTTGTACTGGACCTTGAAGAATGTCACCGACAGACCATCGTTGTCGGGCACCTTCCACCGCAGCATCACCGACGTGTCGGACAGCTGTGTTACCTTGGGACGCGATGGTGGGATCAACTTGGCTGAAACAACATCAATTGTACGGCTACAATCTACATCATCCTACAAACACTCCATTTCTGGGTGAATCATGAAATGCTGGTCAAAATTTAGGTTGCTCAAGCCGAACCTATTAATTGTTTGGTAGTCTGTTGTTAATTTGAGGATGACGAAGACTAGAATAGCATTGTGAACATTTATATATATTACATTTTGTGAATGGATTTATGTTTAAGAACTTAGAAGAACAGCTTTATCAACAGTTTCATAAATACAATCCACTGAAATAGTTGTTTAGCCTGTAAATGACAAAGTAACAGACAGACAGGCAGACAGGCAGACAGGTAGACAGACAGAATTGTTTATTTATCTAATTGTACAATATGGCATAATAATAATGTACATTATGGCATACAAAATAACAATGTGAAATTTAAATTGTGTGTCATATTTAATGTACAACTTAGAAATGGGAGATTCCTATTACGACTAAAAGTCGCTCTCATCGGAGCCACCCCAGTAATCACCCCCTTACCTGACCCTTGGGGCTCCTCATTCTGACTATCTGTCTCTTCTTCCTCCTCCTGGGCCTCTGGTCTCTTCCGGCGTGTCTGGGTGCGCCCCTTTCTCCCATTCTTCCTGCCCCGCCTTCTTCCTCCCGGCTGCTGTCGCCCCGGGTCAGTGCGAGAACTGTTTGTGCCACTACCCACAGCGCCATTTAGTGAGTCGCCAGACTCACTCGTTTCTGTGACACATTCAACAATGTTACAAGATGACAGTGAAACATAATTTGAAGCTATAATCATCAACCCTGATCTAGCTGACCTTAACATATTTAAACCCTACCTATTCAGCCCCTCAGTCCCAACCCTTTGGTCTCTTTAACATTGACCTCAGTGTAACCTTTGACTTCGTAGAGTGGCGCTATGATCTAGAGGTAGAGCACCAGACTGTCGATTGAGGGTAGCATGGTTTGAATATGCCGTATTGAAACTTGGGCAATATCCTTCAGCCCACACTACCTGTGTCTTTTGGAAGACACTAAGCGGTCTAAGCCCTACATTCCTTCTACCTGGTGTCTGTGCCGGGGGATGTAAGATGCTACAGACATGCTGTTGTCGACTCATAGAGCTACTGTCCCAATCTCTAAATCTTCATTTCAATCAATATCGTCACATAAGAACTCTGCCAATTATCAAAGTAGTCGCAGTATCACGATACGAATCCATTCCACCCAAATTACACAAACTAAAACCTCGCCAGACTGCAACAAGCACTGGACATCTTTTATTATTAACAAATTAAATATACAGTGAAAAGACTAAATCATGCATAACTAACACATCATGCACTTTATAAAATGTCAAAAACGAAATATTCTTGTTATTGAAAAATATCCTTATCCTACATGCTCCCGAGAACAGCCACATCACCCATTAACACTAAAAGGTCAATTAGAGAATAATAACGTGACAGCTAGATGTTTGTGTAGACTGCCACAGTGGATACAAACGTGTCATAGGAAGGTTAAAGTAACAGTGATGAACTCAGCAATGTGGACAAAACCTTTCAACTCAATGTGATCTTCAAATACCCTGAGGCTTTCATAACAGAGTGCCTGGCAATACGTGGCTCACACTAGCAGAGACAAACACACACCTAGGCCTACACCTAGGGCCTACACCTAGGGCCTACTGTGGCTCTTGTCACATTTACATTGCATTCTCTAGATATTCTCTCTACGTATGACATCAATATTATTGGCTACAGGTTTTCACATGCTAATCACAATAACACCCGGATAATTATTACTCAAACACAACAGTACAGATTCATATATTTGTTGTATAGACCCACTTTTTAACTACAGAATTAACAGACGTGATATACAGGAATTACATCTTGTTAATACCAATAAGTTTATTCCCATGCTCATACTGTTATCCAATCTCATGCCAAAAGCACAGCACATGCACTGTCCATTCTAGCGGACATAATTCAAACTTATTATAATAATAACAGTAATTGATATACTAAAAATTAGCACTGAAAATAAAAGGCTTTTTTGGGGGGGATTTACATAAAAATACAAGAGTTAGCAATCAGTTTAGTGAAAAAATGAACAGCAAAGCTCATTAATGTTCACAGAATCATTGACCATTTATGATTATTAAAAATGTCCAAAACACAGTTCCACTTCTTGGCCCCAACACTTCAGCCATCATGGCCCCAACACCAGTCTTCGTGGGATCAACACCCCAGATTTATGGCCCCAACACCTGTCTTTCTGGTCCCAACACCCAGTTTTCTTGGCCCTAACACTCCTGCCATCATGACCCTAACACCCCAGCCACCATGGCCCCAACATCCAAGGTTTCCTGTCCTGGCACCAACGCCACAGTTGGCTGACAGCTCTATGAGCAAAAACTCTGATGTAGTCGCCATAAAGCACTAACAACTGCTGACAATATCACATAAATTTGACATAAAACAAGTCGTAAATGTGGCCTTTGAGAATGCCACATGGCGCTGGGTGGGATGGAACATATAACTCCAGTTAAGGCTGACTGCAGCTGTGGCCATCACAATAATAACTCTCCAGCCAAAAACAAGACTGCCCCCACCTTTCCACCCCACCCCCTTCCACTGAACATTCCTTCAAACAGCCTCCATAAACAACAACCTGTTTCTCAAGCACAAACAAAAGGTTAGAAGGCTGGCGCATTGCTGCTCTTTACACTTGGATATGCCAAACTGCCTTAACATTGATGACAGTTTTTTTAATTAATTATGTCTCATTAATGTACACAGGTCCTCTGTTTACTTTCTTAAGTTTGTCTGTTTACATGTTCCACACTGACCATTTAAAATAATCTCAAATTTATTATTTATTTTTCATAGCTTAAACTTTTTGTTTTATTTATAAATGTATCTCTTTTAGATGTATATCTACATTGAATGTACAGCATAAAGCACCATAAAGCAACTATAAGATTTTTACTTCTTATTATTTACTGCTTGTAGTTTGTGTAACGCCAGGTGAGGCCAATGGGCACACGTTGAACACCAATATTCTGTCTTGTCTCGCAAACAATGCTAGTCAGCAGTGCTTAGCTTCATAAGAGGATTTGTCTAACACATGAGCAGTGTCCTTGCCTGGTTTAATTCCCAAGTAATCAACTGACAGTGTGAGACTAAGGCCTCAATGCCTACATGCAGCCAGCATGCTTGTTAGATCCTTGTGAGTGTTGGTTGAAAGATGGACGTCACCAACCAAGAGTCAGTCACGAGCACACAAGATTATCATAATGTCCAACATGCAAACAACACATCGGTAAGTATTACATGCACATAAATATACACTAATTAATGGAACCTAATAAAGTTATCGAATTGACACTGGAAACCTCACAGCATCTGTAACATGACAGCTGTAACCTTCTTACACTTATACATTATCAGTAAAAATAGCTGCCAAGTAAACTATTTCCTCTGCAGAAAATGGGTCACAAAACTCAAGAGATGTGAATTTGGTAACTAGAAAGGTAATAATAGGAAAAGGTATTTTGCTTAGAAAAAGAAAGTAACAGACATAAAGTAACACATCTGACTGTATACCGGTACTGACTGCATTCCAACGTCTTAAAAATTTAATTCTTTCTCAGCATTTGTCTACTTCTCGTCAGTATGTTCTCAGCAGTTTTCATTCAGAGTTCACCGACCATTTGAATGTTATCATTTTATTTAATCAGCATGCTCTTTTTTAAACACAATATTTTAAAAGCAAAAGTATTTCCCTAGAATATAATGAATTAATAATAATAGTCTACAAAATATGTTTGTTACTTTATGTCTGCTACATTTCCCTGTTACTTTGTCCGTTACATTTCCCTGTTACTTTATGTCCGTTACATTTTCCAGTTACTTTATGTCTGTTACATTTTCTTGTTACTTTATGCCCGTTACATTTTCCTGTTACTTTATGTCCATTACGTTTTCCTGTTACTTTATGTCCGTTACATTTTCGAGTTACTTTATGTCTGTTACATTTTCTTGTTACTTTATGCCCATTACATTTTCTTGTTACTTTATGTCCATTATGTTTTCCTGTTACTTTATGTCCGTTACAGTTTCAAGTTACTTTATGTCCGTTACATTTCTCTGTTACTTTATGTCCGTTACATTTTTATGTTACCTTATGTCTGTTACATATTCCTGTTACATTTTGTGGCTGTTACTTTTTCTTTACTTTATGTTTATTACTTTTCCTGTTACCCTGTTTCTTTATGTCTGTTACTTTTTGTCCATTACTGTTTTCCTGTGAGTTTTTCCTCCATGGCTCTAGGTGCCCAGTGAAGCAGGGCGGACTGGCCATCAATCTACAGGGAGCAGCGTGGATTGCTTTCTCCTCCGTCCTGCTGCTTTGTTTATGAGTTACAACTGCAGTCGTATCTGGCGTGCAGCTGTTGAAATGCTGGCAGGAAGGTTATCTAGTGGGCACTGCAGCCATCATTACGACAGTCACTGCAGGCGCAGGCACTTCTATATCAAATTTATGAGCGCAGCAGAGGTGAACACAGGAATTACAGCTATTCCTGGCCTCGTGGCATTACGGTCGCGACATAACTGGTCTGATCTCATGATACCCTGTGTTCTCTAGTACCTCTGTTTTTTACCACCCTCCATTCCCTACTGCCTGCCCGTTCTGTACCGCCCTCCATTCTCTACCACCTTCCGTTCTCTACTACCCTCCGTTCTCTACCGCCCTCAGTTCAGTACCACACTCGATCCTCTACTGTACTCCTTTCTATACCGCCCTCCGTTCTGTACCGCCCTCCTTTCTTTACCACCCTCCATTCTGTACCTCCCTCTGTTCTTTACCGCCCTCCGTTCTCTACCTCCTTCCGTTCTCTACCACTCTCCGTTCTGTATCGCCCACCCATTCTGTACCGCTACCACTGTCCATTCTCTACCGCCCTCCGTTCTCTAGAGGCCTCCGTTCTCTGCTGCCCTCTCCGTTTTCTACTGCCCTCTGTTCTCTACCGCCCTTTGTTCTCTAGTGCTCTCCGTTCTCTACTAACCTTTGTTCTCTAGTAAACTCTATTTTCTACCACTCCCCCCTTTCTCTACCACCCCCCTTTCTCTACCACTCTTCTTTTTTTACAACCCCTCCTTTCTGTACCACACTCCTTTCTCTACCACCCTCCATTCTCTATCGCCCTGTTTTCTACTACACTCTCTGTTTTCTACCATCCTCCATTCCTTCTACCTGGTGTTTATGCAGGGGTAGATGTGTGACCTGTCCTGGACTCATACACAGAGTGGTGGTCTCTGTCTCTAACCTACTGGATCTAGCTCCCAGCGGCTCGAGTTGCTTCCCGTTGTTTCGGGTGTGTGAGATATGCTGAGCAGGCAGTGTATGCGACAGAAATATCATCGCTGTCTCCCTACTGGGGTTTGTTGTTGTATATATGAATGATCTATATAAACAGGTGTACTATGTTTTATAACTGCTTGGTTCTGCACATAACTGATATCAAGGGACGTGGCAGGATTAAAATCAGTCTAGACAAATGTTAAGCACTTAACATAAACGCATTTTGGGGCTAGCAGCAGTCAGTAACCTATCATATCATGATTGTTATGAAACCACATCTGTAGGGTTGGTGTTGGTCTTCTAGAACTAGCGACGTCTAGCACTAGCTAGTAGGGGGACCATCATCAGATGCACGAGTTAGTAGGACAGGGGACTAACAGACCATCATCAGATGCACTAGTTAGTAGGACAGGGTATCAACAGACCATCATTAGATGGACTAGTTAGTAGGACATGGGACCATCAGACCATCATCAAATGTACTAGTTAGTATGGAGGACCATCAGACCAAACGTCCGATGCAGGCACAAGCGGTACATGCATGCCAGCGCTGGTAGTTCACAGAACATCCAGCAGAGGGCAGCACCAACCTGTAATGGTTAAGAAAGCGGCGGTGACTGTCGAGGGCTGGCCGGCTGCACCTGACATGGTGCATACATATTTGCCGGCATCACCACGACGCAGGTTTACGATGCGCAACGTCCCCGATCGCAAGAGAACGTAGCGGGATGAAGGAGCTGTTGTGTCAAGGGGCAGGTCGTCTTTGTGCCAGTGGGGGTCAGCACTGCGACCCCGTGACCCGGGGCATGCTAACTCTACCGTGTCACCAACTCGTCCCGTCAAGTTAGAGGGTGCTACATGGATAATGGATCTACGAACTGTGAAGGAAAACAAAGGAAACATTGCATGACAAAAGCAAAACTAATACAACAGAAACACAAAGAACCATTGGACATCTAGTGTGAGTATGTGGGGGAAATTGGAAATATTAAAACAATCAAGTGTTAAAAGGATATATATATATATATAATTAGATAGATTTGCTGACTACTATGAAGCACTGTTTTGAGAGAGTGATATCAGTCAAGACTGTGTTCGACCCAAGGATTTAACACATAAGAGAATAGGATTTCATAATTTATGATACACCTTTAAATACTGAGTAGCCATGAAACTGGTAACATTTTAAATGGACCATCGACTATCGCATGATTGAAATTCATTAAATGTTCGTTTACGTCTTCCAATAATGAGATACGTTAAAAGCATTTTGACACGAATCGTAGACGAATTAGACAGCATTTCAGTGTAGCTGCAATGAGAGTGAGCAGCTAATTCCATGTGACACTTCATGTGTGGCCGATGAAGCGCAAAATTACGTTGTCAGGAAAAAGTAAAAAACAAAGGGACATCTGCCACACTTTAGATGCAACAGTTTTTACACCTCTCGCATTTATAGGAACCGACATCACAATGAGGCTGAAAGAGTGATTAAATGAGACAAAAAACTGTCCTTACCTCGCCTGTCATTCCTGTCCATTCACAAACAAAAGCTATTTCGTCAATTCTGAGGTCCATTCAATTCAACATGTCCTTGTGCTAACGACTTTCTCATCTTACCAATCATTTAGTTCAAATCTGTTCACACGAACTGTTTTTTCCTGTTATGTACTATTTTTTCACCCAAACTTCTATTGCTACAGAACAAGCCTTCCCAAGTGATAGCATCTACAGCCATGAGAACTCTTGAGCTAATGCAAGGCCAAGGGAGGCAGCAAAATATGTACACGAGTGTCGAGAATGTCTAAGGAACATAATGATTTGGTTGATTCGTCATTCACAGTTGCATGTTACCAGGTCATTTCATCTGCCGTCATTTGTGCCAGTTACCTTTTTAGATGACACTACTCGGTAGTACCTAAAGACATTTAACATGACACAACACTAGTTGGCAGTGCTAGCACTACACTAGTTGGCAGTGCTAGCACTACACTAGTTGGCAGTGCTGGCAGTGCTAGCACTACACTAGTTGGCAGTGCCAGCACTACACTAGTTGGCAGTGCTGGCAGTGCCAGCACTACACTAGTTGGCAGTGCCAGCACTACACTAGTTGGCAGTGCCAGCACTACACTAGTTGGCAGTGCCAGCACTACACTAGTTGGCAGTGCCAGCACTACACTAGTTGGCAGTGCCAGCACTACACTAGTTGGCAGTGCCAGCAGTGCCAGCACTACACTAGTTGGCAGTGCCAGCACTACACTAGTTGGCAGTGCCAGCGCTACACTAGTTGGCAGTGCCAGCACTACACTAGTTGGCAGTGCCAGCACTACACTAGTTGGCAGTGCCAGCACTACACTAGTTGGCAGTGCCAGCACTACACTAGTTGGCAGTGCCAGCACTACCAACTAGTTGGCAGTGCCAGCACTACACTAGTTGGCAGTGCCAGCACTACACTAGTTGGCAGTGCCAGCACTACACTAGTTGGCAGTGCCAGCACTACACTAGTTGGCAGTGCCAGCACTACACTAGTTGGCAGTGCCAGCACTACACTAGTTGGCAGTGCCAGCACTACACTAGTTGGCAGTGCCAGCACTACACTAGTTGGCAGTGCCAGCAGTGCCAGCACTACACTAGTTGGCAGTGCCAGCACTACACTAGTTGGCAGTGCCAGCACTACACTAGTTGGCAGTGCCAGCACTACACTAGTTGGCAGTGCCAGCACTACACTAGTTGGCAGTGCCAGCACTACACTAGTTGGCAGTGCCAGCACTACACTAGTTGGCAGTGCCAGCACTACACTAGTTGGCAGTGCTAGCACTACACTAGTTGGCAGTGCTAGCACTACACTAGTTGGCAGTGCTAGCACTACACTAGTTGGCAGTGCCAACATGCCACTGGTTCATGGTATGACACACCTTTTTCAAATAGTGCAGAAAGTATAAAATCTCTGATCAGAACAATTCTCTGAAATTCTGTACCATGGTGTAGCTTTTAAAAGTTGATTGATAACTCACCGAGAACACAACAAATAACCACACTTTTATGTGTGTACAGTTTAATAACGATAACAACACATGATACAATATTAGTCACTCAACTTGCAAAAGCGCATTTTGGTTTGTTTGTTTACAATAATTAGGTGGCACCACTGTGTCATGACAAACAATCACGTGAGGTTTCAGGTGACGGGGGACAGAATGACAAGGCAGGCATCAAGTATGATGAGAATCTTCATCGCATAAGAAAGTGATAAAGACATTGAAATAAGAGACACGATAAGAGATACCTCGGTGACAGTTCAAGTGACAGTGACTGCACTGCACCCTGTCAATGCGTGTCATCTCAGCTGACTGGTGTCACACACACACACACACACACACACACACACCCACACACACACACACACACACACACACACACACACACACACACGTACCTTTGGAGAACGGGCTTGGGCCAGCCAGCCAACCAATGGGTCGGACCTGGAGTCTGGCTGTAGCGTAGTCACTGCCCAGCTTGCTGCGGGCCACACACTGGTACATTCCTGCGTGTCTCAACTGGACGTCACTGATGGTTAGGGCCGTGTCTGTTAACACATGTACTACTGGTCAAGTATATAACCACTGGTCAAATATCACTACTGGTCAAGTATCACCACTGGTCAAGTATATCATTGGTCAAGTATATCACCAATGGTCAAGTACAAACACTGGCCAAGAAACAATGAATATTAAACAATTACAATGCAAAACTAACTTTTTAAACTAAGAAACGTTTGAATAAAAGTACTTTTTTCAAGAAACCACATTAAGTAAAAAAATTACCTTTCAAAAGTATATTAAAAGATAATTTTCACGGCAGAAACAACATAGACTAAATTGTAACAGAATAACAAAACTCATCCAGAGAAAATCTGTAAGATATTATTTAACATGTGCACAAGTTGGAATGTGATGTTTTAAATGCACGTTAATTTGACTAGCATTCCATATTGAACTGTATATAGAAATATATTGACTACATTCAAGAAACCTACCATTTTCATTGTCTGATCCAGTGATAGCAAGACAAAAAGAACAATACAATTAAATGTAGCAGCAGTTATGGATATGAATACAAAATAGAAAAGGTGGCAATTGTCTGATTTATCCTGTTCCTTGTGGCTGCATCCAGCTTAAAACTTACAAGGCCAGGTAGTGATAAGCCACTGAAACTGTGAAATCTTGGAGGAGAGGAAACCAGCAATTGGACGAGAATATTTATTTAGTCCACATCAGGTTCACTGTTCAAATATGTAGTTATGACGTAATGCACAAATAAATAGTTTTTAAATAATATATTTAATCGTACTGTAATCATTCTAGTGTATGTATATAAATGTATGTGCATGTTAAATTTTTTGCAGAATATCAACGGAGTTATGTCAAAAACTATTACTTTGTAACAAATGGACCCAGACTACAAATACATGCGTTCTTACCCGTGATCTTAATGCTGCTGTCCTTGTGCAGTGTCACTGCATTATGGAGCCAGTGGATCGTGTCCGTGGTACCTTCCACCAGACACTGCAGCGACACTTTGCCTCCCTCCTCCACTGTCTCACTGACTGGCGCAACACGGATCACAGGAGGCTCTGCCAACAAAACAACACAATGACACTATGCCTCCCTTCTCCGCCTTCTCAATGACTGGGACAACACTGATCACAGGAGGCACTGGCAAAAAAATAACACATGAACACTTTGCCTCCCTCCTCTGCCGTCTCACTGACTGGGACAACATACAATACATTAAAACTTTGCCTCCTTCCAGTGCTCTCTCACTGACTGAGCCAACACACAAGACATTGACACTTTGCCTCTTTCTTGCACTCTGTTAATGACTGATCCGGCACAACACATTGACATTTTGCCTCTTTCCTGCACTCTCTCACTGACTGAGCCAACACATAAAACTTTGCTTCCTTCCTGTGCTCTGTCACTGACTGAGCCAACACACAAAATATCTATTAATTAATTTATATATATACAATTTAATGCTCTTGCTATTTACAACTTCTTTAAGTTTTAACCGCAAATAAAGTAAACTTATTCTTATGACAGTTACATAATAACATTCCCAAAATGTCACCCCACATTTATAATCCATACATTATGCAACCAGACAAAAATTGTACCCAAAAGTATCGATATTTAGTCATGTGTTTGCTGTGTCTGAAGCAAGAGTGACCACATGGGGAGACTTACCTATGACATCAACCGTTGCTATGGCAGCCTGGGGTTGACCTACTTGGTTCTCGGCCCGACAGATGTAGGTGCCCTGATCTTGCACCTGCATATTCTGGATCATCAAGTTACCTGCAAGAAAAAAATGTAATTCATTTTTAAACGTACTTACTCAATTCAATTTTTTCATGTCTCATTTCAAATTCATTTTCCAATAAAGCAAATCCACATAGCCCCCTCTACAACATGCTGGCACAGAATAAACACACATATGCACAACTCTGAAATCTACGTATATCTGTATATGGGATTATATTGTGGAAATCCTATGATGTAAAAATACCTAGTTCAGCTACAGTTCAAATACTCAAAAAAAGACATAAGACTTAAGCACTTATTTCTTAATGATTACCATGCACACAAATAATACAGTAATGGTGAATATATGTATAGTATATGTACAAATGTAATTGGAAATATGAATGAGACTGCTTTCTAAAGATATATTTCCACGTTGTTATGAATGTCTACTTGTACAATTTGTGATTGTATCTTCCCCCATTTCCATGTGTAAATGTTTAAGAGCTCTATTGTATATTGCTTGTCGTTTTCTTTGTTTGTATTTCCCACTTGGAAATCAATGATTTTAATACAATATATTACCATGGGACTGTTCAGTAGAATGAAGACTAAGTGTCTCCTTGGCATTTACACTAAAACCGAAGTGAATTCCTTCAATAATTAAACAAAAGTACAACTTTTTATCAAACCGACTGACTATACAAAAACTACATGTTTCGTCGGCATTGAACCAGATTCACGATAAGTGAAACCAGCTGAGAAAGCAGCTTTAAAACAGATCAGTAATTCCTGTCACTGAGTGCTTTGCTATCTGTCTTCCTGTTTTTGTGCAACACATTTTTGGGGTGGAAGAAATTTGAGATGTCATCTCAACATCACAGCTCTATCAACACAACTGGAATTTCTGTATAAAGCTGTAAAGATCCGCATAACATTTCACACTGGCTAACTGGCCTGTATCATTCCTATTCTGACCCGAGTGTTTGTGTCTGTCGGGCTACAAAATATACCCAACATCAAACACAATTTTGAAAGATATAAATCATAATGATAAATAGACAAGTGCTGAGAAAGAATGAAAATTTTATGATGTTGACATTAAGTCAATACACGCACGCACGCACGCACGCACGCACGCACGCACGCACGCACGCACGCACGCACGCACGCACGCACGCACGCACGCACGCACGCACGCCCTGAAATGTGTTATATTCCCAGTGTTATTTTGTATTTGTATATTTATTTCTTAATAAAATGTGTTACTTCCTTTCTGTTACTTTTCATCCTAGCAAAAACTGTTACTTTTTTAATTACTTTCATTCCGACTATTAACAAATACACTTTCAAAAATATAAAATACATCGTCATATCTAATTATATTCTACAAACATCTGAAAACGTTGCATACTGAATTAATGAGGTAACAGCACAACAGATGCTGGCATCACATGACTGCATCTGCATTCCTAAGTTCTATGGCACAAAGATACCTTCTCACACTGAGCTTGTGAACATATTTATCAATTCAACATGTCAGCTGTTCAAAGAGCTTCGCAAAGCAATTTACAGTGATTTGAAGGTAAAAACGAACAACAATTGAAATGCCATCTCGCTTATCTACAATTGTTATCAGCTGCTGTACACTGGCTATAGCAGGCTGACCAAGTCAATACATCAAGACTACAAGGTTATTGTACACGCCCGACTTGAAAGTCAAACACCCCCTTTGATGTCTGTATTACTGCCAACACGCTACCAGTGAATTAAAAGGACAAAAAGAAAAACTTTTTCAGCATCGAATGGCCATCTCAGAAACATTCCTCACCTCAACAGTTTTCAATACCTAATTTTTTTATTAATGGGTGTTTCAAATACAATTTAATAATTTAAACTCGCCAAAGATTGAAGAAATGGTGAGGTTTGTAGCTGCTTTCTGTAGCATAGCAACACCTGCTTAGTTACAGCAACATTTGCATGGTTATGATGGGTGACTAAGTATATTCTCACCTTTCTCAACATTACATATAAAACAAATGTGTGTGTGAATGTGCGTGCATGCGTGCATGCATGCACTGTATACATGCATTGTAATTATCACAGTTAAAGAGAAAACAGATTTTGTGATACTGAACACAATTAGCAGTAGTTGAGTTTGATTATTATTATTGCTCTAGATGTTACCGCAGTGAACAATGGGGCCAGTACAGTGAAACCTCAGTATTAAGGGCACACTTGAAAGTGACCTGAATAGCAAGGTATTAGCGAGACAAATTTCCTGCACTTTACTGCTACAGAAATAATTTGGGATTATCCCACGGTGACCTTAATTGCAAGGTGGCTGTATTACCGAGATGACTGTAAAACGAGGTTCTACTGCTCTGGATGTTATGGCAGGTAATGCAGAAGCCAGTACTTTAATCTGACTCTTCCTTGTGTGTCTCACCTAGCAGCTGTGTGTAGCGTCCCTCAGGTAGGTGTCCTCCATACTTGTCCCAGGTGACGACGGGGACAGGGGCTCCCTCGACGACACACTCCAGGGTGAGATTCTGTCCCTGTGTCACCGTTGTCTTAGTGTCCGGCGGTCGCTGCACAATCCTCGGTGGACTGTTGGTGACAGGAGCTGGACGCACAGGACAACATTCATTAGTCATTATGTCACATGCTCCCCATGTAATCATGTTCATAAATTTACCTTTAACAGTAACTTTCAATGAAATGACATGTTTTAATGAAAGAAAAAAAGACGTAATAAACTATCATCAACATACATATATATACACCAGGTACATGCATACATGCACTCGCACACTCACGCACACACGCATGCACATAATACATATAATAGGCAATGGCCCCCAATATTTAGGAGGGGGGCTCTAGTATATTTTGAATACCCAATTTTACCCTACAATTATTCAAGCTCACGACACTGAATAACATAGTAAACTATCTGGATCCTTTCTCTGCAACGGGAATATTAATTTCACACTGATACACTTTCTACACAGCACTACAGGGAGAACATTTCTTGGACACCCTCAGGGAGGCTGGGAACTGATCAGAACTAGGACTTCACACCAAACAGGCAGTCTGTAGCCCCACACTCAGCAGGACCAGGCTGACAGTAGACCTCTAGTCTATGGCCACAGCTTTGAAGTGCACAACGGGAGCCGTACTACATAAAACTTGTACTAATGCAAGCCTTATGCCACACTCTTTCATGTTTCCCCAGCCCCTGTGTAGTCAAGCAGGCAGCACTGTATGTGATTTAAACTGACCAAGCTAAGAAATGCTGGTGATATGAGTTGGCATGACATGTTCATCAGTTGGTTTATGACTGGCAAGTCTCCACAGCTGATGCAAGACTAGGCTCTTAAGAGCATCCCACTTCTGACACACAGACAACAATTTGAACATTTTGCAGGCACAACATCCAAACTGAAAACACTGTTTCGGGGTTATTAAGACAATAACAGAAAATTAGGCTCGGTTTATTCCTTCAAAACAAATAGTCGCATCTTTTGCTGTGTACATTTTGTGGATGGCATTGTCATCTTTCTTTCTTTCTTTTCTAGTAGCAACAACAGCCCAACCTGAGTTGTTTGTGGCCTAGTGCCAGGCTCCCCGCAGTCACACGTGTGACATTTCCACAGCACACGAGCCGACGAAACAACATTTCATTTTAATAATTGAAGCCGGCAACCGAATACAAGCAGGACGTTTTGTCATTATTCAAGCATGAATGAAGATTGCGAGAGTCATAGGCCGGCTGCAATCTGGGCATCTAATAAACACGTAGATCTGGCAACAAAGGCCACTGATGACTAGATGCCATCTCTCCCGCTACATCAAATATTCAATGTTTCTTATCGCAAGCAATTTGTTTCCACAGTCAGTTTCATCTTGCATGTGGGTGAATTCTGACAGAACCATGCCTGGTGCATCAACATGGCACTGAGTCTGGCACTAGTGCTCAGGCAGTGCCAGTGGTGCGTTAACATGGCACAGAGTGTGGCACTAGTGCTCAGACGGTGCCAGTGGTGCATTAACATGGCATTTAGTGTGGCACTAGTACTCAGACGGTGCCAGTGGTGCATTAACATGGCACTGAGTGTGGCACTAGAGCAGTGCTCTCACACAGACACTCCACATATATGTTGGCGATCCTCCAGGTGTCAGCACTGTCCTCCCAGGGTCACATGGCTGTTGATATGCAAATCATATATTTGACTATGTATGCTATGTTTTAAAACCAAATATACCTTTTCTTCTATTCAACATATGAGCACTCTTCAAACAACCCCACTGAGTATTAGATATTGAACAAGTGGCAATTTTATAAACACAAAAATGGATGTGCAGTATTTGCTTAATTTTTTGCATCTGTAATTTGATTAATAATTCAATCAACCAGAATGTCAGTGAATCAAACATGACTAATGGCGATGAGGCTCATTTCATTATCCTTCAACGCCTGTTAAAATACAAAAAGATACGGCACGCACACGGGACATGTGTTCTTCAAAGAAAGTCCCACCAGCTTCTTGAGAAGAAACTATTTGTTCAAATACCATACATTATTTATGTGATGTTACCAGTTTATTTACCATCAACTTCCACCTCTCGGAGCAACAAACCAATGCCATCAGTTCTAATCATTACAAACTTCTCATGTTAAACTCATTTCTGCCGATCATTTAATTTCTGCTTTCATCCATTACGAGATGCTAAATATTTCCAATAGAACAAGTGTAAAAACAGTGGCGTCCACTGGAGAGTAGCTCACCACTAGCAGCATGTAAGTGAATAACTCCAAGTATCTACCTTTGTGGTTTCTGAAAGCATCACCAATTGGTAGATGAGAGACCAGTGGAAGAAGGAAGCGATTGAACATAGAAAGGAGTGGACCTCGACAGCTGGGATAAAACAAAGCAAGACTGTCCCCAAAGTTAGTTAATATTAATATACCTATACAGGTGAATATTCTGCCCTGTTTTCTACATGCAAATTGCTTTCAGACCGCTGGCCTTCACCATATCTTAACCAGGAAAATGGTGGCTTTGGGTATTTTGAAGCCATCCCCTGGGTATTAGAGACTCACAGACTGTGAAGCCTGCTGAAAGCCTTTAGTGATGCTAATAGCATTTCCTCAAGACGAGAACATAAAGAGCGTCCACAGCTGAACTGTGGACATAACAAACATGACTAAAAGGCACCACACTTATGGCATAATCACAGGGACATTCATCATGCAAACGTCCTGTAGTCTGTAGTAATCTATACAGTAACCTCCCAGAGTGAACACTGCTGCTAGCTGCTCCATTCTGCCTGGCTACAGACCAGTACAGATTGAACACTGCTAATAGTAGCTATACTCTACTTGGCTATAGAACATTGCTACCCTTAGCTTTATTCAATCTAACTCCAGATCCATGTAGATAGAACACAGCTACTACCACCTATACACAAAAAAATCATCTGTAGCTACAGTTAGTAGCTACATTCTACTAAAACCTGACTAAGAAAAGGTCCTTGATCTATTGAAAAGATTTCCTATTTCTCTGTATCTACCTGTCTTTGTCAGCTTGCTGTAAACATTCAGGTGCTGTCTAAGCGCAGCTGTGAGTGTAAGTGTAATTATATCTCTGGGGCTCTAAGTTGATTAAAAAATACCTGGATACTGAAACTTAGTCAAGAAAACAATAATTGTAGGCACCTGTTAATGAAAGCTGACACGCTGGCAGCTACATTAAGTGGGGGTGAATAGCAAGGGCACACACCTGTCACTGATGTTACCCTATCTACACAGCCTAGCTACAACACTCCCACTGGCAGATGAAGGCTTTCTGAGGGTTATTTATGGAGCTTGGAGGGTGATGGTGAGTTGTCTCCTCTATCAAGGACAGGTCTGTAATTAGTGGGATACTGAGACCCATCCTAGAGAGATCCCACCTTGGGAACAAACAGGTTGGGTCAGACCTATCTCAGACCCCAGCTGGCAGCATCCCACAATGTACCAGCTGCATCAGGACTGCATCCCACAATGCATCACTTGCATCTGTTAAGCATCCCACAATGCACCACCTGCATCTGTAGAACATCCCACAATGCACAACCTGCATATGTAGAACATCCCACAATGCACCACCTCCATATGTAGAACATCCCACAATTCACTACTTCCATAACCAGAGCCAGACCAGGAACATGCGATGTAAGCATGTTAAATAGCATCACCAAATTACATCAGTCAAGTATCATCTGTCTGTATATGTCTGTATCTGTTTTGTATCTGTCTGTATCTACTGATATTGGACTGTATCTGCCTGTATCTGTCTTTGTCTATTTGTACAGGTTTGTATCTGTATGTGTCTATGGGTGTATGTCTGTATATTTTGTGTGCACTGCATTGGACCAGATTGGTCTGTATTGGTCTATATCGGTATATATCGGTCTATCTGTCTATTGGTCTGGCATGTGTAACATTTCGAATGGTATTGATTCTGTTTACATACACAGAGACAAATTTGGTCCAACTGAAATGGGAGTAGAGTAAAAATTATTTTTCAATTCACCTAGCTTCTTAGGTTCTGGTCAGTTATCACTGACATCCAGGAAGCTTCAGGCAGCGCTAATGTACCACAGCTGCCCAATAAACCAACTAACCTGCTCACTCATGTTTCACCAACTATCCAGCTGGCTCTGTTAAATTCTAGTGACAATTATGAGTCATGCTGTCACCTTCAGAGATGTCACAGTGAAGTATCCAACATGCCAGAGATAAGACACCTAGATCTCTCAACCGGCTGCATCAGGGGCCGGTTTCATGAAGCACCTAAGAACGTTCTTAACGCTAAGACGATTGTCTTAGTAAATGACGTTATTTTTTTATATAAGCAAACATAGGAATTTACACAAACACATGACGCTAAGTATTGTGTAACTTTAAGAACGTTTCAGGGTCTTACTGATGGTCTTTTCAGTTTATAAAGTGCCAAAAACATTAAATGCACTTAGCACTGGTTGACCCTCACCCTCCAATGAGGTGTGGGACTAGTGACCTTCACAATCCAAAATGGACATTAGCATCAATTTGCATTAACACAGTTCCAGTTGCTAGGTGGCATCAATGTAGCTATTTATTCCCTCCAATGTGCGGTGATGACCAAGCTATCCCTCGACATAATGCATCTTTAGGAATCTTGCTAACTTATCTGACCACGACTTGATTCAATGATGCAGAAAGGGAATGACTCGGAGATGCCTTTCAAAGGCAAGAAGTCTGATGATTCTTACTGTAAATGTGCTATGATGAGCCACAATGTATTTAGCTTATTTTACATTATCTGCTCATGAATATCAATATTGCCATTCAGTGCATTCAGGCCCAGCTGTCAATGTATTCCAATAGCTGAGGACCACATTCAATGGAGTCATGTACTCATGGGATTACATAATCATCATACCATTAACACCCATAAAATGTGTCCCATCCACATGCAATGTATATAAATGGGATAGTTGTCCAAAAAAACTGTTAAAATTAAACAGTTAATGGCCAAAGTATATTTTACGCTAGCTTACACCCACCCATGCGACAAACCAAGTGCTTCAATTAAGGTGGCACCAACAACACTAAGACTTAGGTGGGAGAAAGGCCCTCTAAAAGAGCAGAACATATCAATACACTAAGTAAATATCTCTAAATCACCAACTAGAAGATCAAAGACCAATGGTTCAAGGAAGCGAAAGAACATAGAAGAAACAGGTAAGTAAACGTCAGTGTCTCGGAGACGTACTTATAATACTCCAACGTTAGCGTATTACTACACATGTAGTTCATTAGTTAACAAAATATACATAATGATACCATGTTAATGACAACACAGCTTTATTACGGGACTCTCCACCGTACCACAAGTCTGCCGACCTAGCAAAAACATTACCTGGGAGTGACACCCCAAGGAAGGCCCTGGAACCAGCACTGCAGTATGGATGAGACAGGGAGCCACAGCTTATGTGTAGAAATGATTGATGATTTCCATCCACAGATTGTACATCAGTGTGGCAGGTGAAGGTGTCTATTAACAGTTAGACCTTAGACAAATTGGGCCCTCACTGAGTTTGGCAGACTAGCACAATGACATTCCAATGCTGTGACTGGGCTATGGTCACTGGTCAATAATGAATACTACCCTACCCCTATTCAGAGCAACACACCAAGCCGAGCCGTTATCACAGTTACATACTATTCATTTAGTAAAATTTTGTAAGTTAATAATGCCACATAACTACCTTTGTTTTTTTAATACTTTGCCAATTGGTAGAGCAGAGGTCAGTGGTCAATGGAAGTGATTGAACATAGAAAGAAGCTAGTGGACGTGAGTGCCTTGGAGGAGATACTATTAGAATGCCCCCAATGTTAGCCTATTAATATATACAGACACAGCCATACCAACCTATCACCTAACCAACCATAGAACAATGCAATCACTTATCTATTGCACTCATTGACCAATCTAACTTTTTAATTGATTTATTAAACATGTTTCGGTGTACACCTGCCAAGATTAAACATTGACCTTTTGGGCATGTTTAAAAACATCAAGTGACCTCTAATCAACACATGCCCCCAGAGCACAATCCTGAATCTCTACATCAACTCCTGGTCAAGTTGTTATCAGCACCATTCTTTGAAATTTCTCAGTGCACTTTTTCTAACTAAGTCTCTGTGTAGCTATTTCTTATCTGCGAAACTCTCTCGACGCATTCCGAGCCTCTGTCCCAACATTCTACTTCTTGGCATCAATCTCATTATTTTGTTACACCCTAACCGAGTACAACTAAACACTGGACAGTGGAGGACACACACATCTAAATCCAAGTCAAGATTAAACCTCTAAGTGGACCAAGCACAGAAATAAATAAACTCCCCCTTCCACTACCACACTTGTGAAGAGACCTTGTTTCAGCTAATTAAGCACTGTTGAGGATGTCTGATAGGCAGGACACATTCCAGAGTAAGTCAAGGTGGTGTGTTGTCAAACAAAGCCTGAGCCTTGTGTTCACAGCACCACAAACAGATCAAGTGCTCTAGACCAGGGTCTATAAACAATCACAGTAGAGATCAGTGACCCCACTCAGCCAGGCCAATCTTATATGATCTTATCACTAATCCACTGCGCTCACTCAGCCTACTGCAGCTTATGGAACCTACACACTTACGTACACACATACACACTTACGTACACACATACACATTTACGTACACACATACACACTTACGTACACACATACACTCTTACATACAGGAACAACATAAATAATATAACTTTGTCTCTTTGTCGTGTTTTAATATTGTGATGATAGAGTATATGTTGAAGGTATACTGCCAGCCAAATTGTCTTTAATAAACCTATCACAGTGTTTGCAATTTTAATATTTTGACCGCAAAATTTTAAAATTGTAAACAAAACTTTTAGTCAACAAACCAGAATTGATAAGCATTGATGACACACAAAAGTCAACATCAGAGAAAACACTAAATATGAAGGATTTCGGGTGGAAAAGCAATATGATTTGTTATCACATGTTCAGACACAAACACACACACAGTGAAACAAACTCTCACAACACACAAAGCCATTCACTATCATTGTCTACATAACAAATCCAGTATATTTCCAGGAAGCTGGAGATCCAAGCCATTACTATGGCTACATCTATGTACAGATTCTTTGATTAAACAAGATACACAAGTAATTCAACTCAGTGAAGTTTTACCTTGTCAGATATGTCACACAAATATTTTCCATAAACGGTAAAATACTAATAATGCCACTTCAAACAGAAATATGAGTGCAGACTGCAGACTGCTGGTAGTTAATGATATATGTGCAAACATGTTTTTGTGGAAGTGGGTCACGATTGTGGTCAATTTTTTGTTGGCAAACCAAAATTATCTCTAATAACAGAAATCACAAAACCGCAAATTGATTTTGCTTTGTCCCTGTCTATCAAAGGTGGACAAAGATAATAGACTGCAATAATGATATATCTTGGTTCAATAATGATATATCTTGGTTCAATAATGATATATCTTGGTTCAATAATGATATATCTTGGTTCAATAATGATATATCTTGGTTCAATAATTATATATCTTGTTTCTGTTATTTTATAATGATGAATGCTGTTCATTATTTTCAAGTGGAATGAATCATCAATGAAAAGATACCGGCGTGTTCCACTGATATGGACTAAACAAACTAAGGCAACATTGTTTCTCCTATGAGTTATAAAGGCATGAACTAATTAGGGCTACCTGCCAAGGTAACAGTGTTCAAGCCTAATCATAGGCTACACCCAGCTTGTACTAAGTCCAACACTGTACCCTGCAGGCTTGTCCACCAAGATCCTGTAAAACACATACTTTGTTGACATTTTCCCAGCTACTGTCGTAATTAACCAAATAATATCATATTTGCTCTGGTCTGCCACACCAATGACCGAGTTGGTTTAGAGTTGAACAAATGACGCAGCATCTTTTCCTAGCACCTTTGGCAAAAAATAAATAACATTGCATTCACAGAAACTTACGTCCACCCTTCTAGATTATAACAAGATAAGATAATGAGATGATATCATATGGCTGATGATGGAAAAATGGTAAGTTTATTCATTTAGCGTGGTATCCAGTCCTTGGAACTGTTTGAAGCGCCTTACACTGTGGTAGACCTATTCATCTGAACTCAACACCATCTTGACCTCTCTGGGAAGGATTCAGCCATGCTGAAATTATTGGGCAAAGACTATTCATTCACATATAAGCACCACTGTCTTTAGCCTGGTACTGAGTGAACTGAAGCAACGTGGATTGAAAGAAATTGTCCAAAATTAGAAATGGCAATAAGACAACTCAATCCCGGGTTTTCTTGATTGAGAGTATGGTGTTCCATCACTAGGCTACTGTGTCCTACTGTTGTATTTAAGTAGTGAGGTGTGAGTGAAGGCGTGAGAGGTGTGAGAAGACAAGGACTACTACAAATGTCAAGGACCGGGTGTTGACAAACGATGAATCGAACCTCAACAGCAACAATACAACACTTGCCTTGTGCTCAGAAGAGTTCTTCAGATTCATTCAAAAATACTGTTGACAGGTGCACTTGCATGACATTGACACTATGACAGTGCCTGGAACTGACCCAGAGTCTGGGCAACACTGAACAAGACCTTTGGATTACGTCAATAGCGTTCGCCAACACACACTGACGCCTGGTGCCTAGCAGACAAAGTATTTGACCAAGATTCCACAAACTTGACATTTCTCTGTTACGCAACTGTTGCACTTAACAACTCTGGGTCATCCTGGACGCATTCATCATGACACGCTCAAGAGGTCAGGTTGTGTAACATCTGAATCAACTCAACACAACAACAGTGCAATGATTAGAGCATCAGACTCAATCTAGAGACTCTGTGTTCGATTTGTCTTGCCACCGTTTCAAACCTTGCGCAGGTTCATTCCTGGCTTTAGACAGTGGTGGATAATGGATATTTGTGTGCGAACAGTCTTTGTGCAGTAATAGCATCGTCGGTGATTGCTTCCCGGAGAAGTTGAGACCACGCTAAAATGAAAAAGTCAGCCACAGAGCGAAGCGTAAAGCGTTCAGAGCAGTCCTAAGGACTGGATACTGCACTTATAAGAACTTACCTTTCTACCCAGTCAGTGAACTTTCTATTAATAATTACCAACCAACCTTGGAACATTCTACCTCACTTTAATATATTTGATCTGATAGAATAAAGATGAAACTATAAAATAGAGTAATGTAATGTTATGTAATAATGTGGATGTTTGAGCAATTTGAAAGTTGACCTCAGGATAAAGAGTACAATACAGGTTCACTGTATTAGCATGCACACTGCCCTCTGGTCATGTACTGCCCTCTGGTCATGTACTGAAGACTTCTTGTAGCCATGGTGGGTAAAGTATGTTACATAACAGATCAATCTTGTCAGCTGAGAGTTTCTATAACTTTGTCACAAACACACAGGAAGGTATGTTCTTATATAGCATGGTATTCACTGTCCAGTCCTTAGGATGGTCAAAGCACTTTACACTTCATTCCCTGGCTGACCTTTTCATTTGAACATGGTTTCAACTTCTCTGGGAAGCAAGTCAATATGTACCATTATATACAGAGCATGTATAACAACTGACGGCAGCCAAAGTCATATTTTGTTGAATGATGCTTGCAGTGAATAGTGAATTTCAGCTACACAAATACCCACTTTGCCAATGCAGACAACCAGGAATAGGAGGTTAGCCCATTAGTTGAAATCAAGCGATCCTTTTAAGGAGACTGTATTTGTTAATGCTTCTATAATTCACAATCAGGTCATGGCCATTCTGCCTTAAACTGACAAGGGGCAGCTCTTACAAGACTGTCATGTTCTTCTTCCAACCAGTTCAGATGAGATCTGTCAATTACTCACCATTACACCATCCTATCAGACAGCATTGGGTGGACAACAAATGCCCTCAATGTCATAATTACTACATGAAGTCAGCGTGACTTTCTTGAGCTTGCCCCCCCTTCACTTCCCCACAGGCACTGAGTATGTACATGGGCTGGAGAGATGATGTTGTTGCAAAAAGTAGGCGTGGTAACATAATCTAGACACATCTATCAGCCTTATGCACATGAATAGTTGCCGCTGAGCTCAATGGCACCGCTCCAGAATGTGAACTATCAACTGTTGACAGGGCAGCCATGTATATATCACTGCCTAATCGCTAGACTTGTCCACTGTCAGAACTATGTTGTTATTTACTGCCAGACAGGACGCTGCATGTCTATAGTGACATCATGACACAAGACTATGTTGTTATTTACAACCAGACAGAGCGTGCATGTCTGTAGTGTCAGTAACATCATGACACAACACTATGTTGTTATTTACAACCAGATGGAGCGCTGCATGTCTATAATGTCAGTGACATCATGACACAACACTTTGTTGTTATTTACCATCAGACAGGGTGCTGCATGTCTGTAGTGTCAGTGACATTGTGACACAACACTATGTTGTTATTTACCACCAGACAGGGTACTGCATGTCTGTAGTGTCAGTAACATCATGACACAATACTATGTTGCTATTTACCACCAGACAGACCATGTGTCTGTAATGTCAGTGACGTCATGAAAACAAAAACACTGATGGATCTTTTCTATATCCAACAAGACCTTGCAACAACAATTATAACTTCAAGAGTGCACAAAATGCTGTCTGCCTTTGAAAAGACCTTAAGCCCTTAGTTTCACGGCAACACCTGACTAACATACACTTCCTGTGTACATGCCTGATAAAACTGATTCTAGTTCTTGAGAACTCTCAGCAATACGTGGAATCCTTGTTGCCTGCTCTGTGCTTTAACAAGGGCACAAGAAGATGGAAAGACAGAATTATATAACCAGAGGTCAAAAGGGACTTACCAACAACTTTGAGGTGGACAGTGTTTGGTGCCCGCTGTTGCTGACCACTCACAGGATTAATGGCCAGGCATCTGTACTGACCCTGGTCAATCGGTCGGACTGGGGATATCTGCAGGTTTCCCGATGGTAAGATGTAGTAACGCCCTGCAATAGAACAACATACGTATTAGAGCACTGACAGATGAACAGTGAATACAAGACTCAGTGAGCAAGACACTTGGATAGTACAGACAAAAACGCTTTTAGTTCAAAATTTTAATGTGTGCTCAAAATGTACATTTGGAGAATGTTAGTAACACTTCTTCTGGACATTTGTACCACATATGGAAGAAAAAAAGTTCATTTTAACCCCAAAAAAATTAAACCATAATCATACATATATATATATGACATATATTGTAATGAAAACTAATGGTAAAGTCATATTTTTATAAGAAATATTATTTTTGAACTAAATCGCGTCATTGCAGACTGATTGTTTGTTAGTATAAATAAAAAAATCACTCATCCAAACAAATTCACGGTATTAATGTGTTGCCAAAATGACAATTTAGTTGATTGAGTTTTCTCACCTGATTTTAGATCGATTCCAGATCCGTTCACCTCGAAGGCTGTGAGGGTAGAGGGGTTGCCAGTGGGAGGGTGGCAGGGGATCACTGCCACGTTACCCTCCGTCGACTTCACATACAGGTCTTTGAGGCCTTCTTCAAACTTGCCAAAGTCTGCAACCAGGAGCATGAGTGAACAAAATCTTGTGAATATAAATCACATCAACTATGATCAACTAGATGGTGTACAACATTTCAGTCAGCCACATCTGTTGTCCACGCATATTACGCCACTGTTGAACCAGTTGGCAAATTGTGGAATCTTGAATTAGCACATTTTGTAACATTGTACATAATATTCTAAGATGTATATAAAATGTAGATGTTAATATATACTCTAAAATTCTCAGAGTCAACATACTAATTGTGTAGACGACAATGAAAGAATAAAATATTTTTAAACTCTTGATAGCTGCCGGACACTGTTTGAATCAATTTTGATAGAATAGATACACAAATTTTGGAACACTATGCTGTGTTGTTTACAACCTCGAGCAACTTCTCTAGTACCGACTCTTGAAAATTGTAAAAATGATTAAACTGCGCCACCCCACAAGGTCAAGTGTGCCTTCTTTCTACAGCGGGTCTGCTTCGTAAACATCACTTTCAGGCATAAAGCACAATTTTTAGCCCACTTGAAACTGTGAATCTGCCTGCATTGTGCCACGTGGGACTGGGACAACTACTGCCATTAGTGGTACCTTGCACGCCTGAGTGGACATGGTGTAAGAGTGACTGATGAATGCGCGGATGAATGCACGTCTTCCCACCAAGGCTCAGCACAGATAGGACTGTGATAGTAGAAAATGATACGTTTGTGAGTGTTCCTGGTGGGACCGCAAGCTACAAAGTGGACATGAATGATCACGCACAACTTGATTTCTCACCACTATGCACGAGGGACGTGGACCCCGTCAAACAATGGCGCGTGTTCGCCAGACCACGACCGCATCAACCAGAAATATCACAACTACACGAAAATTTGCATCACCAAAGCATGGCCCGTGTCTAGAACAACGGGACAATGTAGCCAGATTGTCATGTGTTGTCAGTGCAGGCTATCAACTACGCTGCTGCAATTTACTTGATACTGTAAGAGGGGTAAGGTCGAAGGTCTCTTCCAGTCAAATCCCTCTCTGCTCCAGTCCTTACCCCAGGGCGTACAAACAGTATTGACCAAGGCGGGTGTTTCAATCACTGTTGGCTGTACCTTACAGTTGGCCTTCAGTGACATGGGAGAATGTGTAGTTGACAGGAAAGTTAGTGAAAGAGCAGCTTTGGAGTGAATCTATGTTTCTCAGTAAGACACAATAAACTGTTACAAAATGTTGTCCTTCCACCTAGTTCCCTGGTGTACAGGGGTGGGGGTAGAGAGGGGGATAGGGAGAAAGGGTGGGAGATAGGAGGAAGTTTAGGAAATACATAGGGAGTTAGGGAGAGAATTAAGGGAGCTGGACTGGGAGTTAATGGAGGGAGTTCGGAATAGAGACAGTGAAGGAGTTATGGAGGAAGCTTAGGGAGTGATTTAGGGATGGAGATACGGAAGGAGCTAGGAACTGACAATGGAGGGAGTTATAAAAGGATTAAGGGGTGAAGGTGAGAATGGAGATAGGGAGGAAGATAGGAACAGAGATTGGACAGGGTTATGGAGGGATTTCGGGAGGGAGATAGGGCAGGCACTAGGATAGATATTGCAGGGAGTTTTGGAGGGATTTAGGGATAAAGATGGGATGAGAGATAGGGCAGTGGCTAGGAACATAGATTGGAAGGAGTTATGGAGGGATTAAGGGATGGAGATGGGAAGGGAGCTAGGAATGGAGATTGAAGGGAATTACGAAGGGTTTTTAGGGATCTGAGTTAGGGAGGGAGCTAGGAACCGAGATAGAGAACTAGATATGGAGGTAGCTAAGGACGCAGTTATGGAATAAGCTATACTCACAGGCCTGCTGTACAACAGCCTCTCTGCTGATGACCGCTCCGACAGAGTTGCGTGCGATGCATTGGTAGACCCCAGCCTGGTTGCGGCCATCACTGCGCCGGTGTCTGAAGGAACGAATGTGTAACAGTCCGCCTGTGATCTCCACTCCGTCCCTCGCGCTCGACGAGATGAACTCTCCATTGAACACCCACAAGATCTGGGTGGACGGGTCGCGCGGCTCACATTGCAGCGTCACCTCCCCCTGTGGTGCCACCACCATCGACTGTGGCTGCACCAGGAACTGCGGCTCATCTACAAATACGGAAGAAGCAAGTAGTGAGAACTTGTGTTTCAATCACCAGAAGGTCTTGTCAAATCTACGTAACTCACAGAACAACTGAGTGGTCAAGTAAAATGAACTTGCATTCTGATGGTTTACCCGAGACTGATATCATGATCGGAAAAGTCATCATAATAAACCAATTCTACATATTACAATTTATAGGTATTATAAGCACTTGCAAACAACCCATCCTCTGGAGGAGATAGCGTGGTAGTTTGTAAGCAGCTTCTTCATGGTTAGGTCAGACACAAAGCAGCCAATGTTATGTACCAGAGGATGCTACATATACACAGATGCAGGGGACGGTGTCATGAAATGTTCATGCTGGCCATTGATGAAGAATAACTAATGTTGAACAGTTGTTAGCTTGATGTTTACAATTGATGTTTACAATTGATGTTTACAATTGATGTTTACAATTGATGTTTGCAATTGTTCCACACGACACAATCCACCCATTGATCAGCTGGGGTTGGTTTATGAAACTTTAAAAAAAATTATAACATGATTGTTTGTAGAAAGGGTAATAGCAGAGTTAATCTTTAAAAGTAATAGTGTTAAGGCTCCTTCCTAAGGTTGTAAAAGAACACTTGAAAAAGTGGTGCCAGAGATGCAAAGTAAACAAGAGAATGAACATAACATATATACATGCACACATACTTACAAACACTAGCTTGACTATAGTTACTGGTAGATGTATATAATTGTCAACAAAACTATCACAATACTATGTATGACAAATGTCCTAAGCCCATCCCAGCTGCCTAATATGCATGTCGCTTTCTCATTTAGTCTGAAATTTGATTAATTCATGAAAGTAATTGTACTCTGCACAGAATCTATGTGTTTCTATGTGTTAGTGTTGATTGATCAGCAGCCTGACAATGCCCGGGATAACCTGTATCTCAGTCAGATCTGCCGGGCTCTAATGAATGGCAGCTTTGTTCTGATGGTACATCTGGTGCGAATGCAGAAATTAATTAAACTACAAAGGGTGAAGACCACAATAATAAATCTATATGGCAGAATGTGTTCTTATGTGGAAGAGGCAGCCTACACATCGAGGCAAGACAAAAAGACAAAAGACAATGATTGGTAGAGACAAGAGTTGATAGAGACAAAACAAGTCGTGACTGAAACAAGACAAAACGACAAGGGTTGATCAAGATAAGACACAAAGACAAGATTTGATATAGACAAGACACAATGACAAGGCTTGATGGAGACAAGACACAAAGGCAAGGCTTGAATAACACAAAACACAAAGGCAAGGTTTGATGAAGTCAAGACATAGAGACAAGTCTTGATGGAGACAAGACACAAAGACAAGACCTGATGGAGACAAGACACAAAGACAAGGTTTGATGGAGACAGGACACAAAGATAATAACTTTATGGTGATAAGACACAAAGACAAAGTTCGATGGAAACAAAACACAAGGACAAGGTTTGATGAAGACAAGACAAAGACAAGACTAATTGACGGAGACAAGACACAAAAGCAAGGCTTAATGGAGACAAGATACAAAGACAAGTCTTGATGGAGAAAAGACACAAAGAACAAGACTTGATGGTGACAAGACATAAAGACAAGGCTTAATGGAGACAAGGCACAATGACAAGGCTTGATGGAGACAAGACACAAAGAACAAGACTTGATGGCGACAAGACATAAAGATTTGGCTTAATGGAGACAAGACACAATGACAAGGCTTGATGGAGACAAAACAAAAAGACAAGGTTTGATGAAAACAAGACATAAAGACAATGCTTGATGGAGACAAGACGCAAAGACAAGGCTTAATGGAGACAAGACACAACGACAAGGCTTGATGGAGACAAAACAAAAAGACAAGGTTTTATGAAGACAAGACAAAGACAAAACTAATTGACGGAGACAAGACACAAAAGCAAGGCTTAATGGAGACAAGACACAAAGACAAGGTTTGGTGGAGACAGGACACAAAGATAAGACTTGATGGTGACAAGACACAAAGACAAAGCTCAATGGAAACAAAACATAAGGACAAGGTTTGATGAAGACAAGACAAAGACAAGACTAACTGACAGAGACAAGACACAAAAACAAGGCTTAATGAAGACAAGATACAAAGACAAGGCTTGCTGGAGACAAGACACAAAGAACAAGACTTGATGGCGACAAGACATAAAGATTTGGCTTAATGGAGACAAGACATAATGACAAGGCTTGATGGAGACAAAACAAAAAGACAAGGTTTGATGAAAACAAGACATAAAGACAAGGCTTGATGGAGACAAGACGCAAAGACAAGGCTTAGTGGAGACAAGACACAGACATGGCTTGATGGAGACAAGACGCGAAGACAAGACTTAATGGCGACAAGACACAAAGACAATGCTTGATGGTAACAAGACACAAAGACAATACTTAAAGAAAACAAGACACAAAGACAAGGCTTGATGTAGACAAGACACACAGACAAGACTTTATGAAGGCAAGACACAAAGACAAGATGTGATGGAGACAAGACACAAAGACAAAACTTGAAGGACACAAGACACAAAGACAAGACTTGAAGGACACAAGACATAAAGACAAGACTTGATGATGGCACACTGATGTCCTCAGCAGATGTGGTGTCTCTTGTTATGTCATCCTACTTGAAGATACCATCTGTCACACACAACCATGGTCCATTGTAGTCTATCAAGACGTGATGTAATCTGGGTGACAGGTAGAGACAATCTGGGGTGATAAGTAGCTAAGACAGGACACAAAAATGAAAGAAAGAAAATGTGTTTAAATGAACAGAGATGAAAAAGGCTGATAGGGCGGAACTGGGAGGAAACATCAAGACTTGGGGATTGTCTGGGAAACGAATGTTGTTATTGAGGACATTGCATAGGAACCGATGGGAAGGGAAATGTCTACAAGAAATGAAGAGGAAGGAAAGAAGAGGTCAGAGGCTTAGCCAGAGACCCGTCTGCTCGGCTAAGGGCCTGGAAGAGGTAGATGATCATGTTTGCCATGGACTGAATGTCAACAAAGCAGAATATATATGATCCCTACAGTGACATATACAATCAAACTATCCTCATGGAGAGTTTCCCCCACTGAGTTGAGCACTAAAAGAAAACTTGTCCTGTGTAAGGTTTCAGGTTATGTTGGGGATCAAATGAACAAGACAAGAGAAAGCTGAAAACACAAAGCTGCTGACAAAATGTAAACAGAACATGTTCAGGGAACCAGCTGATGCAACTGAAGTTGGATTGACTTATGCTGCAAGGACCTGTTTATAAAATAAGACAGACGCGAGTGCACTGCAAACCCTACGTTAGGTTGCCAGAGAGTTGGAATCACACAAGCAGACACGACTCATGATGAAGAGTTTGCAGTGATGCATTCCTATGTGAGAAAGACGTCTGGGCTGGTCCACACAAGGCTCAATTTATGATCACACCATCCAGCAGTGGTGATTTAAAGATCTCTAAAAAAAACTGTTTCATAATAAAACAACCAAAGTGAAGACACAGTGGGGAAAGTTACTGGTGGATGTGTGGCAAATAGACTTGAAAGTTACTGGTGGATGTGTGGTAAATAGACTTGAAAGACATAGCAGGAGTATTTGTTACTGCTGGGGTGTATGACAGCAGAATGGGGTGTATGACAGCAGAATGGGGTGCTTCAATGCTACCCCATCAGCCTTAAAATAAACAGTGACTTGGCATCCATTACAATTCCACAGATCCATCCAAGTGTTTCTTAACGATTCAATAGAAAGTTAAAATCACCTAGTATTTGATGGGAAGGAAGTTAGAAATATGTTTTAAATTAAATTGTTCTTGTAATACAACTATGAAATTGAAAGTTTCAAATGCATAGGTGTGTTACAAAGAAAATTCGATTTAAATTATTCTTCCAACTTGGTTGACATTTTCACTAGAAATGTGTCTTTCAGATGAAACATTAATAACTGCAGACCCTTGCAATCCAGTGTCTATCGCACAAGAAGTATTCTTATACTGTTCTTCAATCTATCAATCGAATACAATCTCAACATTTCTGGAAAGTATTCAGCCTGGTTCCAATTATTGCATGAAGACTATTTTTATACAAATATCCACCACGGTCTATAACCAAGTCATTCACACAGTCAAACGAACCTGAGCAACGTGGATTGAACGAACTCACCCAAGATTTGAAACGACAGCAATAGGATTCACACCCAGAATATCTTGTGTGAGTGTGATGTTCTAACGACTGCACTACGTCTTCCCACTTGTAAAGTAAATAAGAACATTCCTGCTGGTCTGCTACTACACATGCTGACAAACAAGTGCAACGTAGTATTACTTTGCGGTTTCACATTTTCAACATGACTGGTCACAATTACTTAAGAACACAATGGATCAACCTTGACATGTTGCCATGTCCCAAAAGAAATACATTCTTAAAGTTATAATAAGATAGTTGGCAGATACTACCATCATCTCAGTGGTATTATATTACATTATGTGATGATACATTCAAGGTGCGTGATGTGACAACAAGATTCCCATATACCCAAAGTTGTTATCAAACCCAGTATTTCCCTACTGTCCACCACCACATACACACTGCAGTGACACTAGAGGGCGTAGCAGCTGCAACATAGGTGCTACATGGTGGGCTGGGTGGGAACCAGCCAAATTCCTATCCTAGATGTAAATTTATCATAGTGTAAACTGTTTTGTGAGCGAGACTTTCCTAATCACCTTTATACAACTAAAAGTGTAAATTCTGCCGAATTCTGTATTCTAAAAATTGCCAGGGAAAAACACATTATATATTCATTTTAAATTTTAAAACTCACATCTGTGCTTCGTCCTCAGAATATAAATAAAAACTTGTACATGATATTGGAATATCTTCGGAATAGAACATCATAGTTATCAGTCTATAGCACGGTCCAACATTTTTATTTGTACATTTCAATACTGAAATTTTGCTACGTAAAAATTGTTTGTGTTTATCGCATTTTGCCTTGAAACCCTTCAAATAAAGCCACTATTTAAAAGTGCTTACTTGCCGACTGTGGGAACTAATGCACCCCAGTGGTCTACCCTGGGAGAGAGGGTGTGGGAGAGGGGCCTGGATGACTGACATCACTTAGATTGTTTCACTGGGTGAGTTAAGTCTGTAACACACCCTGAACTGGAGTGGGGTTGTGAGAAGTGACCCGCCCTCTGCATGGCAGACATAACAGCTCCAATTCACCCTGAATGCCCAGCTAGGGTGTCAGCTGCCAGTCAGGGTAGCTTAAATTTCTGCAGCAGATTCACTTCCATCTATGCAGTATGAACTGACATGCTGTTATGGCAAAGTGGGGTAGATGAGGATTGCTAGAGGAAGAATGGGTGGGGTAGGTGAGGGTTGCTAGAGGAAGAATGGGTGGGGTAGGTGAGGGTTGCTAGGGGAAGAATGGGTGGGGTAGGTGAGGGGGTTTTGACCATGGTTCATTCATGGGAAAGAGGGGTATGCAAAGGTACAACCAGGTGAGGGGTGCATTCAAGGAAAGAACTTAGGTCATCTCTGAATGAAGGGGTAAATATTAATAAAAAAATTCCTGAATTTACCCATTTTCAAACATTTACTTATGAATGAAACTGATGTTTTGTGTCATTGTTAAAAATAAACATTTTAACTTAATTGAATAAGCAAATTAGTGTTACATGATCTGACCAAACTGTAAAAATTTCCAACAAACTATTAGGTTAGCTAAACTGTTAATGATTTGTAATAAGGGGGGTAACAATATGTAAATAACTAAATGACAATAGAAGATATCCTGACAAATGTTGGTACCTAGTACCGCAATTTGACACAGAAACATGTAATCACTCAACGGTTGTCATGACTGTGAAATGCTCCACAATCATTTGAATCCACTGTTTATTTGCCCCAAGGTGAGCCTAGAAGGCCCTCAGATCGCCCCCAATGCAACCCTAATCTTAACCCTGCCTGTAATCTGGCACTAATTGACTAAATGGCTGAGTGAAGGCTAGAATTGAATTGACTGTGGCAAGACCTGCTCTAACCCTTATCTAGCACTAATCACCAAATGACCAATTAAAGGATTGAGGCCTGGTTTTGTGGGGTTTCTTCCATTGACCAACTGTAGTACAAAGGGGCAGGGTTTCACCCAATGGTAACAATCAGTTGGAATTAATAATACATGGTGCAAATGAAGTGATATGTAAGAAACATTTACACCTGATGTCTGGAGTTGTTGCAACTGAACACAGCTCCACCATCTGAGTTCCATAGAATAAAATCTGGTCAAATCTGGCCAACAATAACTTCTTCATATCACAAGACAGCCAGATTATATTAAACGCTCTATAATCCTACATCTAATGGATGTCTATCCAAAGACCTTACCCTACAGTAGCTTACCCCTTTAATCCTACACTTGATGGATTTCCAAAGACCTTACCCTACCGTAATGTACCCCTCTAATACATATGAAGTATCAATATATGTGACTAAATAGTTTTAAATAAACAAACTGCACAACAAATTATAATGGCCATTAGGGGTTTTGTCCATGAGGGAATTATCCAAGAGGGGTTAATCCTGTTATGTCCATGAGATGTTATATTGTATTACCCTGTGCCTTGTTCTAGTTCTAGTTGTTTCCAGCACTCGGCAACGTTCTATTAACTGACTAGTCTGTATTATTGTGGTTACAATGTTATGATCTTATGAGGTCTCATTCAACTAGTCAGCCTAAGCAGGCTACACCAGTGCTTCATGCTAAATCCATAAGCCCAGCTGGAATGAATAAATGTGCACATGACAGCAGTGTCAGGGAACTGTCAACAAGTTCACACAAGTGTCAGGTAACTGTGACAGGTGGTCAGCCTATAACAAACTGTGACACCACAAGAGGTCACATGTCATCAACTTGCCATCAGACTTCGGTGTAATGAGCACCTCGGAGCCAGAGTATCTTTGAAAGGGCAAAAAACAGGCCAATTGCAAAATTCCATGTGGCAGCTTTATCGGTGTATCTGGCCGTTCCTGATGCAGTGGGGAAAATCATCCCCCCTCGATGCTGCCAACCCGGCAACAATACTCGCTCACCCCAGATAAATGGCAACATTTGGAATCTGGCCAGCGGGATAGCCGTTAATTGCGGCAGTTCTCCTACGAAACACAGCGGAAAGCAAACCGACTGACGCTGAATCGAAAAAAACTTAGCTAATGATCCACAGCTATCAGGAAATTCTTGCATGCTATCACTCAATGTGATGTCTACAACACCAGTGTATCATATGACTGCAGCCGCTGCATTACGTGCTTTCTATATCTGGCGAACAGGCAGGGCCAGCCATCATCATTTCACTGGATTTCATACTCAAGCCGGATCCTGCATACGTAGAAGTGTTCAATAATCCAGCCCAGTAATGTACATCACTTTATGGTCACCTCGGTAATACAGCCCTTCGTAATTAAGGCCACTCTAGGATAGTCAAAAATTCTCTCTTTAACAATAAAGTTATAAATAATATCATATAAGAAATTAGACTTGCTAATATGGGCACCTTGCTATTCAGGTCACAGGCCCAGTCTTGAGGGTCCTTAATAGTGAGGTTTTACTGTAGAACAGTGTAGGTGTTGACACATCCTGAATACCCAATAGAGGTGGAGTTATTAAGTCACAAATGTATTCAGTGATCAATACTCTTAAACTGTATGAGTACAAATACAAATACAATTACTTTGAACATTAGTGATATCTACAGCGATTACTTTTGCAAGTAATCACGATTTGCAAGTAATCATGATTACAATCATGATTACAAAGAATCAGTCATTGTTTGTACACTGATTTTGTTTACTGTGACTGCCAACAGACAGAGGATGACATAGTAAACGCTGGAACGTTGCAAACAAATCCGAATTGTTGATGGACTTGACCCAAGCCTGTCTGCCTGCAGTATGGGGCCAGAGCAGCACAAATACACACAGCTGTAATTGTGATCATTACTGTGATTATTTTGCAATGTAATTGTGCACGATTATGATTACTTTGCCTGTTTGATAACACTAACAGAGCACGAGTATGATTACTTTGCCTGTTTGATAACACTAACAGAGTATGATTACTCAAAAATGTTTAACCAATTCCACATGATTACGATTACTGCTCAAGAACGATTTCTCGCATCTCTGATTGCCTCCGATCCTAGCATATAGACGATGACCCGAGACAGAGCTTTCATGTGTACAACAGTTAGCCATGTTTAGCTGGAAGCCACAACTGTACACATGTACATAACTCCACCCAAACATGTGTCTGGAATCTGAGCACGAGTGAACACAACACAGACCAGTATTTGGAGCATTCGAGTCTTTCACAGTCAATTTACCTTTTTGCAGAATATATCAGATGACAATTGCTAGAAATCAGTCAAAACTTATTGAGAAAAAAATGCAAATTGACATGACAACTAGAGAAACAATAACAATGTGAACCATCTAACCTAATGGACATCACCATTTATACAAATAGTTAGATGTTGTAAGTGTCAAATAGAAATACAAAATTTCCCATATTAAAAAATATAAAGTACACTTGACCAAATAGAAATGCGCTGCATTAATATTTCAAATACACATGGCATAGCTGGATATGTAATACCACCTGTCAATTATAAATATTATATTTCTTTAATATATATTAGATTTAATCAAACAAGACCTGTTGGTTAGAAGTGTTGGTTACATTTTAGGTGTACAAAATATTGAGAATATATAAAAATGAAAGTTATTTACATGAGTACACAACAAATAATGGCATTCATTAGAAATTTCTCAATATCCATTCAAAACAGCAGACATTTTGTTTGTTACCATGGAAACTAGGGGACAGGCTGAAAAAAGTTCTTAATGGAAGTATGCCATTAGCAATTGGGAGTCGCCACAAAACAATATTTCAGTAATGCTGCTTGCAGACAAATAAAATGGATTTCCAAGCGTCGCTCAAATGCTCCAGACAATACGTAGCCTGACATGCAACATCAGAAATACATTTACGAGGGTCTGAATAAAAACGGAACTACCGTCAATCACTGGGAATAATGGCCTATGCGTGATGCATTAAGACACTTTATCTGCCAGTTGTGTTTGAAATAATTAAACAAATAAATGTGCTTAATTAAGAACAGTGCATGTGTATGTCTCGATTAATCAGTAACTGTGGAGATGTAGTAGAGTACATGGTGACAGAAAACTAGCGTCTGACAGGAAGGACAATGTCTGACAAACAAGACACTGTGTGGCAGACAGGACACTGCATGACAGACAGGACACTGTGTGACAGACAGGACACTGTGTGAGACAGGACACTGTGTGACACAGGACACTGTGTGAGACAGGACACTGTGTGACAGACAGGACACTGCATGACAGACAGGACACTGTGTGACAGACAGGACACTGTGTCAGACAGGACACTGTGTGAGACAGGACACTGTGTGACACAGGACACTGTGTGACAGACAGGACACTGTGTGACAGACAGGACACTGTGTGAGACAGGACACTGTGTGACACAGGACACTGTGTGAGACAGGACACTGTGTGACAGACAGGACACTGTGACAGACAGGACACTGTGTGACAGACAGGACACTGTGTGAGACAGGACACTGTGTGAGACAGGACACTGTGTGACACAGGACACTGTGTGACAGACAGGACACTGTGTGACAGACAGGACACTGTGTGAGACAGGACACTGTGTGACACAGGACACTGTGTGAGACAGGACACTGTGTGACAGACAGGACATTGTGTGACAGACAGAACACTGTGTGATAGACAGGACATTGTGTGACAGACAGGACACTGTGTGACAGACAGGACATTGTGTGACAGACAGAACACTGTGTGACAGACAGGACATTGTGTGACAGACAGAACACTGTGTGACAGACAGGACATTGTGTGACAGACAGAACACTGTGTGACAGACAGGACACTGTGTGACAGACAGAACACTGTGTGAGACAGGACACTGTGTGACACAGGACACTGTGTGAGACAGGACACTGTGTGACAGACAGGACATTGTGTGACACAGGACACTGTGTGAGACAGGACACTGTGTGACAGACAGGACACTGTGTGAGACAGGACACTGTGTGACAGACAGGACACTGTGTGAGACAGGACACTGTGTGACACAGGACACTGTGTGACAGACAGGACATTGTGTGACAGACAGAACACTGTGTGACAGACAGGACACTGTGTGACACAGAACACTGTGTGACAGACAGGACACTGTGTGACAGACAGGACACTGTGTGACAGACAGAACACTGTGTGATAGACAGAACACTGTGTGACAGACAGGACACTGTGTGATAGACAGAACACTGTGTGACAGACAGAACACTGTGTGACAGACAGGACACTGTGTGACAGACAGGACACTGTGTGACAGACAGGACACTGTGTGACAGACAGAACACTGTGTGATAGACAGAACACTGTGTGACAGACAGGACACTGTGTGACACAGGACACTGTGTGACACAGGACACTGTGTGATAGACAGAACACTGTGTGATAGACAGAACACTGTGTGACAGACAGAACACTGTGTGATAGACAGGACACTGTGTGAGACAGGACACTGTGACAGACAGGACACTGTGTGACAGACAGGACACTGTGTGACAGACAGGACACTGTGTGACAGACAGGACACTGTGTGATAGACAGGATACTGTGTGACAGACAGGACACTGTGTGATAGACAGGACACTGTGTGAGACAGGACACTGTGACAGACAGGACACTGTGTGATAGACAGGACACTGTGTGAGACAGGACACTGTGACAGACAGGACACTGTGTGACAGACAGGACACTGTGTGACAGACAGAACACTGTGTGATAGACAGGACACTGTGTGATAGACAGGACACTGTGTGAGACAGGATACTGTGACAGACAGGACACTGTGTGACAGACAGGACACTGTGTGACAGACAGGACACTGTGTGACAGACAGGACACTGTGTGATAGACAGGACACTGTGTGAGACAGGACACTGTGACAGACAGGACACTGTGTGACAGACAGGACACTGTGTGACAGACAGAACACTGTGTGATAGACAGGACACTGTGTGACAGACAGGACACTGTGTGACAGACAGAACACTGTGTGACAGACAGGACATTGTGTGACAGACAGGACACTGTGTGACAGACCGAACACTGTGTGATAGACAGGACACTGTGTGACAGACAGGACATTGTGTGACAGACAGAACACTGTGTGACAGACAGGACATTGTGTGACAGACAGGACATTGTGTGACAGACAGGACACTGTGTGACAGACAGGACATTGTGTGACAGACAGAACACTGTGTGACAGACAGGACACTGTGTGACAGACAGAACACTGTGTGACAGACAGGACACTGTGTGACAGACAGAACACTGTGTGACAGACAGGACACTGTGTGATAGACAGGACAATGTGTTTTATGTATTCCATATTGACACATGCATTTGCATATGAGGCTATCACCAATTGCCTGCTGAATAAGACTGTAATTATTGGAGATGGCAGTAGTGCTTTCTCTGTCTGATTCCAAAAGTGACCTTTTCTGTTCTGTTACCAGACTGATACTCTCCAGCCAGGCATGGTAATTATTACCAGGAAGTTGAATGAATCAGTTGTACTTTGACCCACTTATGGTCTTCATTGGCCAGTCTTACCCATCTTCAGAGGGCAATTCCAAGAACTTGCATTTATCTCCACTTATCTCCACTGCAGCTGTTTACTATCTGAATGTTAACACTTTGTGGGAGTAACATTCAAATAGCAAACAATGTTTTAGGCTTATTACGTGCAATTTTGCAGACAGTATGCCTTCAACAAATGTATTTCTGTATATTAATTAATAAATGCAGAACAGACAAGGTCATTTGAATCAAACAAGACTTCCATGAAATGTTCTGTCAATCAAGTAGATCTAGCTGTTATGAACCATGAGTGGATGGAAGACAGGGAAGCATGTTTGGGAGGTCAAAGACGTCATCTAAATGGAACTAATCTATAAGAAACAACCAGTATATCTCCCAAAAAGCTGAGCAACTGAACTGAGATTGCCTGTTCTTTATTTTTTTACTGCAATAATACCAGAATCAATAGTTGGAAGATACAGTTAGTATACTGCCCTGCAAAATTGCATTTTAAGAAATACGCCCAAAACAGTGGTCGCAATCAAAATGTTTAAGTTGTACATTATATATTGCTTTATTTGCACGTTTTGTAATGAACATGTCTGGTTGTCACGCTCCAGACTGCAAATTGAGACCAAGTACAGCTGATTCAGTGAACGTCCTGCTAATGATTGCCACCTGGATGATTTAGAATTACAGAACAACCTCACTTTAAATCATCCTTTATGTGGGTTGACAGCTACACCCAGTGGACAAGCAACTGACCCCATGACCTGCTCTACATCATGTACATGTATGACCCTGCAGTACAACACCCCTTTTTCATCCCCACCCCATCCCTGCCCCTACTCAGGGGTGATTTAGGACTTCATCCCCTCCAATGGGCATGTAACTAAGCGGAGGGAAGGCAAAGGCCAGCTGCCAGTTTGTCTTCACTCAGAGCTTCTTGCATTACAACTTGTTGAGACTAGGCTGGGGACCATTCTTCACGCCCCAATAGTGGCTGACAGTGATCAACAACCCGCTCTGCCAAGGCAGTCACCCTCCCACTCGTGACTCACTCAAACCGTGGCAAAACAACAAAAACTCATGGCAAAACAACAAAAACTCATGGCAACACAACAAAAACTCATGGCAAAACAACAAAAACTCATGACAAAACAACAAAAACTCATGGCAAAACAACAAAAACTCATGGCAACACAACAAAAACTCATGGCAACACAACAAAAATTCTGGGCTGAAAAACTTGTTTTTAGAAGCTCCTGATGTGACTCTCTTCAACCTGCTGTTATCTCCCTCAAATGGGCAATAGACATTCAATATTCTAAAGATGCTCAGAGGTTGTTAGTCTTACACAGTGACTTACATAACAAATTCATATCACCAACTGAGTGATATTGTGTTAGGGGAGATCTCAAAGAGTGCGACACTTGCATAGCACTCGCATCATGGATTGTGGGGGGGCTGGTTATGACTTAACCCCTCACAGACAAAACACTTCACAGGCATAATCAGACTTTTATACATATCCCTTACAGACATAACCCCTCATGACATAACACTTAACCGACATAAGCTCCCCTTACAGACCTAACCCCTCAAGACATAAACCCCCTTACAGACAAAACCCCTCACAGACATAACCCCCTCTTACATGCATAACTCTTCATGACATAACCCCTCATAGACATAACCTCTCACAGACATAACCCCTCAAAGACATAACCCCTCAAAGACATAACCACCTTTACACATATAACACTTCACAACATTACCCCCTCACAGACATAACCCCTCAAAGACATAACCACCTTTACACATATAACACTTCACAACATTACCCCCTCACAGACATAAGCCCTCAAAGACATAACCACCTTTACACATATAACACTTCACAACATTACCCCCTCACAGACATAACCCCTCAAAGACATAACCCCCTTTACACATATAACACTTCACAACATTACCCCCTCACAGACATAACCCCTCAAAGACATAACCACCTTTACACATATAACACTTCACAACATTACCCCCTCACAGACATAACCCCTCAAAGACATAACCACCTTTACACATATAACACTTCACAACATTACCCCCTCACAGACATAAGCCCTCAAAGACATAACCACCTTTACACATATAACACTTCACAACATTACCCCCTCACAGACATAACCCCTCAAAGACATAACCACCTTTACACATATAACACTTCACAACATTACCCCCTCACAGACATAAGCCCTCAAAGACATAACCACCTTTACACATATAACACTTCACAACATTACCCCCTCACAGACATAACCCCTCAAAGACATAACCCCCTTTACACATATAACACTTCACAACATTACCCCCTCACAGACATAAGCCCTCAAAGACATAACCACCTTTACACATATAACACTTCACAACATTACCCCCTCACAGACATAACCCCTCAAAGACATAACCACCTTTACACATATAACACTTCACAACATTACCCCCTCACAGACATAACCCCTCAAAGACATAACCACCTTTACACATATAACACTTCACAACATTACCCCCTCACAGACATAACCCCTCAAAGACATAACCACCTTTACACATATAACACTTCACAACATTACCCCCTCAAAGACATAACCACCTTTACACATATAACACTTCACAACATTACCCCTCACAGACATAACCCCTCAAAGACATAACCACCTTTACACATATAACACTTCACAACATTATCCCCTCACAGACATAACCCCTCAAAGACAAAACCATCCTTACAGACATAACCCCTCATAGACAAAACCCCTCAGAGATATTATTATCTATTATTATTCGTATTGAATAGGATTTGTGATTTAGCTATTTGTGTATAATTCTGTATCTGAAAAGGTGAGAGATCTTGTCCACAAGTGGTTTGTTTGCGAGGGGTTATGTCAACTGTCCATGAGGTGTTATGTCCATAACAGGTTTTGTCCAGAGGGGCAATGTCCTAAGAGGGTTATGTCCTGAAGGGTTATGTTGAGAAGGAATATGCCCAGAGAGGATGTGTCCTGATGGGTTATGCCAGTTAGGGGTTATGCCAGTTAGGGGTTATGCCAGTTAGGGGTTATGCCCGTTAGGGGTTATGCCAGTTAGGGGTTATGCCAGTTAAGGGTTACATCCTACACAAATGTACTTCACCTAAAAAATACAGTTTCTTTTCCAATGACAGTCAATAAGGCCCCCCACTCGGAGTGCATATAGGTAGTGTTGTGTTATGACTGCTGAAGTACCACCTGGTGAATATAAAGATGTCAAAGTGACATACAGGTTGACATACACTGCTACTTCACTATCAAGGTCACTCACTGGACCAAAGTGACCTTAATTGCGAGGTGTTCATATTACCGGAACTATGTTCCTGTACTTTACTATTATGGACATTATTTGCGACTGTCAGAGTTGCCTTAATTGCAAAGTGGTTGTATAACGGAGGTTTGACTGTAATTAAAAGTTTTATATAAGAGGGAGGGACTGGTCTAGGAGTGGTGGGTATGAGGTCAAAGCCCAATGGTTCCATGTAATGTTGCCGTTTTTATAGCATCTCTGACTTCTTGTGGTCAGCACTGATTTAGACTTACCTGTTGTCAACGCCCGCTGAAATGACACCAATGTAGAGAGGAGCAGAAGTAATGTTGTCGGGGCACTAACAGAGTCCACGAAGGCCACATCAAGGCGCATTTTGTAGTTCACTCACAGGCATCTGAAACAGCAAGCAGCAACACTCACACTTCTGTAGCATATGGCGCACATTCCAACAAGGTATTGGGCAGCTCAATGTAGCAGGCATTCCAACAAGTACTAGGCACTATACTGTGGGCTTGGTGCAGTGTATGCAGTACGCATTCCAAACACCGGTGAACACATCACACACCAGGCCAAGCAATACCCATCCTACACAACACCCACCCTACACAACACCCGCCCTACACAACACCCGCCCTACACAACACCCGCCCTACACAACACCCGCCCTACACAACAACCGCCCTACACAACACCCGCCCTACACAACACCCATCCTGCACAGCATCCGCCTTAAACTACACCCGCCTTACACAACACCCACCCTACACAACACCCATCCTGCACAGCATCCGCCTTAAACTACACCCGCCTTACACAACACCCATCCGTACACAACACCCATCGTAAACAGTTCCTACCCACACATATATTCAGCCTGGGCTAAAGCAGTTGCATGAGCCTGCAGTTATGACACAGGGACATTCTGCTTGTGGCAGTGCTGTGTGTTAGCACCTCTAGCACCTCGCTATTGAAGCAGCGGCCAACAGACATTCCACTCATACAGAGCACAGTTATAAATCAGTGCGGAGAGCTGATGGACTGTAGTGCAAATATGTAAGGTGGACATTATGAGGTGTACAACATCAGACTGGACAAGTGGGTGAGGCTGGAGACATGTGTCACACAAAGGCCTGTCTACCTATCTAGCTGTCTTCCTTCCACAGAAGGCAGTGCTGCACAAGTCTGTTTACCCTTCCCTTGAAGACCTAGGTCTGCATTACCGTCCCATGGAAGACACAGGCCTGACTGCTGTCTACCTTCTATGGAGGGCACTGTACCTGGAAGCCAAATAACCCATGTTAGGCAGGTATGACACGGACAGGAAACAACATTCATTTCCCACAAGCGCCGGTTGCAACAATGTGTCCTAATTGCAAAGTGATTAATGGATGTCCAGAAAGCACAGAGTACCACGTCAAAAACGATCCTGCTGGAAGGGCTGACTGAGTCAGGGGTGAGTGTGAACAACATCTTGGAGAAGGGAGGAAGATGGCTGGAGGCAGGCAGCTAGGGAGGTGGGGAGAGGGGGAAGGCATATGAAACAGAGAAACCTTCATGAGCTACAAGGCCTTATCCAGGATTATGAAATTTTCCAATTTATCCATTCTCATTTTTAATTCCTGTTTTTTATATTTCATTTTTCATTTTTAATTCCATTTTTTATTTTCCATTATGCTCATGAAAAACCCTGTTACACATGCATTGATCATTGGTGTCGGAACATTGTGAATATTCAGGGTGCTGAGGCTCTTCGAAAACCTTCAATTGTACCTCCTTTGATACTCAAACTTCAAACTACACTCTTGCACTCGCCTTCACACTTAGGGCAAGGCCTGTTTTATTATGACAACGCAAATTCTCTTTTGACCTTGTTATTAGGACTATAAAACCACGTTATGGTCCAACACAAATGACGATTTCTGAAAAATAAAAATTCTCTTTTCAAAAGACCAAACGACCCACTATTTGAAAAAGAAAAACATGTTACAATTTTCCAAATATCCCGTTCCAATAAGGAACAGGACAATGGGTCTCTTGGCTGAGAGCCTGATGGGCTGGACTAAGTCATCAAAGAAGACAGATGGAAATGAAATCACAAATAAGAGGAAGGTATTTTATAATATTGGATATTATTATTTATATTTAGTGCTAAGCAGGCAATTGTTTCCCAAATACAGAATCTACATGTGACTTAGCTGTCATTAGTTTCTTCTTAACAGACTGGCTTTTACAGTAACTTCATATTATACATTTCATACCAAGTTATATCTCCTTTATTTTCATCACAGAGACATTGTGACAAAGATGATGTTGACAGAGATATTGTGACAGAGATGGTGTGTGTGACAGTGATGTGACAGAGACATCATGACAAAACCAGCCAAAAGCAGCAAGAACTGAAGGTGCAGTGTTCAAGTGAAAGGCCAGCCAAGTCTACAGACTTCCTACAGCCAATCTGATCCATCTGAAGATATCCAAGATATTTATGTAGCTCACTATCTTGACATTTTCCACATCACTGCTCAGGGCACTGGTGCCCAAGATGCTGTTCAATCGTGGTTCCGGGTCAGTGCATGTGACCTTACTACAGGTGAATCTTTTGAACAGCTTACCTGGACACTGCATCAAAGACTACTCTAAGTATATGTAACAATGTATACTAATTGTTCTACTTATCAGCGCAGTCCCCATAGCAATTTAGCATTGAACACAATGCATAATGAGTTAGGGCAGAGCAATCTTAGGAGGGAGCCAGTGATTAGGTTCAGGTACGACACCCAAGAGAATCCTGTGTGGTAGAGTCAGTTCCAAGAATCCTCTGCGTTACTCGCCAGCCTTCTCAATGATACATGAGTGTCTTTACTGTCCAATGCAATCTGTCTTCACAATCAAACATCTATATTACACTCGATCGCGACATCAATTATACTATTATACAGCACAGCAGATATCCAACTATTTATATATGTGGCCAGCCATTCATGGTCATATGTAGCCATATGAAGGGTTTCATCCATTTTCCTGGTTTTGAGAAAAAGGCACTTTTGTGTTTCATCCTCAAAGTTTAAAATTAATAAAAGCTTGTAAATGAAGTCGGCGTATATTAAGAATCCAAAATCATAGATAATGGTAGCACAGTCTAAAATATTAGTTGCAGATTTGTTACGCAGAATATGATATTAAATTATTTTGTTTATATAAAACACGGTACATTTATACAGTGCACACTGTCACATTGCGTAGCTGCATGCGTGGCAGGACGGCGCTGGGCGGTGCTGGGCGGTGCTGGGCGGTGCTGGATGCATCGCATTTAGATAAAAAAAGATGGATGGCACTTACCGTGGTTTGAAAACAAACGCTCTTTTGTGTACGTCGTTTAATGGGAATTTATTGTGTTTTTGTATAAATTAGATAGCATCCTAGCTCAACACGTGTTTAAATTAGATAGCATCCTAGCTCAACACGTGTTTAAATCAGATAGCATCCTAGCTCAAAACATGTTTAAATCAGATAGCATCCTAGCTCAACACGTGTTTAAATTAGATAGCATCCTAGCTCAACACGTGTTTAAATTAGATAGCATCCTAGCTCAACACGTGTTTAAATTAGATAGCATCCTAGCTCAACACGTGTTTAAATTAGATAGCATCCTAGCTCAACACGTGTTTAAATTAGATAGCATCCTAGCTCAACACGTGTTTAAATCAGATAGCATCCTAGCTCAACACGTGTTTAAATCAGATAGCATCCTAGCTCAACACGTGTTTAAATCAGATAGCATCCTAGCTCAACACGTGTTTAAATCAGATAGCATCCTAGCTCAACATGTGTTTAAATCAGATAGCATCCTAGCTCAACACGTGTTTAAATCAGATAGCATCCTAGCTCAACACGTGTTTAAATTAGATAGCATCCTAGCTCAACACGTGTTTAAATTAGATAGCATCCTAGCTCAACACGTGTTTAAATTAGATAGCATCCTAGCTCAACACGTGTTTAAATTAGATAGCATCCTAGCTCAACAAGTGTTTAAATCAGATAGCATCCTAGCTCAACACGTGTTTAAATTAGATAGCATCCTAGCTCAACACGTGTTTAAATTAGATAGCATCCTAGCTCAACACGTGTTTAAATCAGATAGCATCCTAGCTCAGCACGTGTTTAAATTAGATAGCATCCTAGCTCAACACATGTTTAAATAAACGTTTCATCAAAGGTTGGGTGAAATTAAAAGTTAAAAAATATTTGCCCTGAAACCCTTTATATGTAGAGTTTTTTGTAGACATATAAGGCCATATATGGCTATATGCATGGCCATACATTATGTCACGTGTGGCCATAAATGTAGCCATATGTGGCTTCACTCCATCAGTATAATTGTCAATTATACAGCACTGACTATTGTGTTCCTTATCTCACTGTTGTTGTGCTTAGAAGTGTCCTAAGTGGCACTACAGCCATTGACACTGACACTGGACCAGGCTGCAATTGCCAGCCTGCTTGCTACACATCCAGTCAGCTAATCAATAATACAGTTGTCAAGTCACCTCTGCCAGGAAATCATAACAGACTTCACGGTATTGAATAACAGGCCTTTGTCTCCAATGAGTGACACTTTTCACTCAATTGAACACATTTCATCCACATGAATGACATACATTTACACCACTGAATGAAACTTTTCCGTCCATTCACTGTTAATTAATAGTGTTACAATATTCACAGATCAACCGCTTACAAAACACCATCTGAACTGATCCACAAACATTCTGAACATTTGTACCTACAATTATAATAGCTGAAAATATAAAAAATACTAACAAAACAATGTTTATAACATCATAATACAACAACAATGGAATGTTTTATAGTAGAGTACTGACACTAATTTATAATTAGTATGCTACCTAGCAGTAGGTACAAACGATGAAAGTGACGTATCCTTGATACGTTTACCCCCCAAATGACAGGGGATTAAATTCTTTGTAAGTCCACCACAATAAACCTAGCAATTTTGCACAGATCCCCACACAAATTGAACAGTCTGCCACTGTCCCTGCGAAGTGATTCTTATGGAAAGACGAATAATCAGCCGCTCTGACATCCGAGATGTGTCTTTCATATCATGCAGACAAATACCTACAAATTGCCCTGGTCATCTTAGGCAGCTTCATAAAAAGCGGTGTCCACACCCCTCTCTACCCCGCCCCCCTAAACATAAATATTCTACCCGGTGCACCTGGGACTCAGGTGTTCCCGGCATTGTGCCTGGTGCTTTCTTTACGAGGCTCCATGCACCGCGCCGCTGACAACCACTCATTTTGTGAACAAACCAAAGTTTGTGTCTGCCACGAGAGATAGTCCTTCTTTGTGTCGCGACAAAAGGTATTCACTGCCGCTGTAACTGCGGCGTCAGTGGCTGTCGTTTCAGGTCGCGTTACCCACTCGATGATTATAGGCAGCAGCTGCTAAGGCAGAACGCTCTGTATTCTTCTCAGTCCTGTCCTGCCAATTTGTAGGGGTTGAAAGCTGGCAGAAGATAGCCCCAGAGGGTGGCAGGAACCTTTGTACAGCTCAAGTTGCCCCTGCCTATCCGATGCTATCTGAACCTTGTAAGTATACGGTGAAAACATCAGTAATAACTTATCCGAATGTCAAAAACTCCCACATTCCGCTGCTTTGAGAAATGCTTTCCCTCCGCTAATGACAAGAAATACCTTCAGAAAAAGGTAACTTTTGCATGTACTCCTCGGTAAATTATTTGCTTTTGCCTGTTTTTCCAAAGTGACGTGAAATGTGATGACCTATCACATTGTATCTCGAAAATGCAAAAATAAAAATGTAAAACAGCAAAAAATAATAAAATGACAGCTAGTATAACGACAAAGAAACAGGAACATGTCCTACACATTCCTGTTGAGTCTCTTGAGCCAACACATCTGTGTCACTTTTAGGAGGTCATCCAGAGGGTAGTAAATGGAGCAGGTTAAGTCAAAGTTCACTGATTTTGGGGGCAACAAATTTTAATGTGTCCATTATTCAAACAATAGCACTGAAAAACACAACACACAAGAGCTCTAGTTTCTCTAACAAAACACCTGCATCCTCAGTACACAGAGATAGGGTGGAAGAATCTGAAAGGAATTCTCAGTATGCTGAGACTAGGCAGAGAAAAGGAAGAAAAATAGAAGCCATACATCCTTTATAAATGAAAATTACCCAAACAAAATCTGACACAAAATATAAAAAACCCAAAACATACAGGCGGTACCCGACTCACACAAATTTATAGTGCTCAAATGAAAAATCAAAACTTACCAGGAATGTAAAATTTACATTAACTTTCAGTGCCTTTCAACAGGCAGTGTTGCTTTGTGTCACCCTTGACTGTCAAGTCCAGACCTTCCCTTACAGAACCATTAAATCAACCAACATCCCGATGCATAATCCACACCGCAGCGACCACCAAATTATTGCTAACTCTGCCAGAGAACTGTGAAGAAGTGTTGCCATTTCAGTTAGGATAACGAGAACGGAGCCACTCGGGGCTGGGGATAGACCGCAATCCGGCAGGGGACAGATCAGGCACCAATTACAGTGAGCCAGTGATGCGGCAAGGTGCCACATATTGGGTGCATATTTTAGTGGACTGTACCATCCACCCACTGGCCCTGCACCTGTATCACTCATCACTGCCCACCCCTCTCATCACTGCTGCTCATAGACCTTTTGTGAGGACAGGCACACTCAAAGAGACCAGACTCAAGGCTCTAAACACCAACAGATGGCTCCTATACCTTTATGAGCAATCAAAGCTGTACATAATGAGAAGGGGGCTGCTTGAGAGGAAGAAAGGCATGACGCAGTAAAGACAAGTTGTCTAGTGTCAGACAGCAGTTTCTTGTCTAGTGTATGTACAGACATGTACTTGTACAGTTATTGGCATATCCTCACAGGGAATATTTATATATATATATATGAAATAAATAAATAAATATTTAAAGTACTCCTATTCATTCATTCACAGTTAACAAGGCTTAATAAAGTGTAACCAGATATAACAAGACCTAAACATATTGATAATAATAATTGAAAACAAGTATATTTAAGAATCAAACGTTCAACAAAGCTTTTGGGACCTACAGTTGCATTCTAAGAACAGTTTTCAGACCTACAGTTGCAAAGATAACATGTTCTCAATAGTTATAAAAATAAACACTATAAAGTGTCCAACTAAAATAATAGCTACCCTTCAGTTTTGGATTACAATACAGCTGATTGGTGGGAAAGCGATACTTGGAATGACACTGATATCTTACACAGAGGCACAGAGCAATGCAAAAAACGGAAAATGTTGCTTCACAACATGAGAGATTTTTATTAGTTGCGTCAATATGAATTTACAGCGCAAACATAAAAACACTAGGATTGAGGGGAATTGCGAGTAGGCTTACGCAAAGGGATCGACTCAAAATTAAAACCATTTATGTACATGATGTGAGCACTTCAACAACAATGCTGCTAATACGAGATGCTGTCTACTGTTTCTATATCAAACCTGACAGAAAATAACTCCATCATTCCACCCAGATTTGCCAATTATTAAGACTCTTGAGGTTTCCACAGTGGTAACAGTTTTTTTGCAGATAATTTCTCATACTAAGCTATTTCAAGAAAAAAAAAACATTGTCATGGTAAACATTGACCGGATGAAACTATCTGGGTGTCAGCTTGTCACACATTGAATCAGGGACAATTAATACAGGTTTGATAAACCCTGGATAAACATTCCTGGTCGGCAGAGATTGTCAGCAATCTGAAGCTGTATTGTGTTGAAAGCCTACATTTACATAAGTGTTTTCAAAATACCTTTACTACAATATCATACGTACAAAGGTGGGCCAGTAATGATAAATGCAGGTTGGCCCGGCCCGACAAGTGGAAACTATAATGTTTGTTATGTGTATGACGTCTGTAATGGGATTTATTCTAGAGCAGCAAAAGTCACAAGGCCCGACTCCAGGGGCCGGGCTGATTTCACTAAACATTTGTACCATACAAAGGTTCGGATGGAGACGTTTGGCTTAGGTTATGTAACTCTGAACAATTACCCAAACACTTTGTGATACTGGGCCCAGGCATAAATCATTCCAGGGAATAATTTGGCGCTATCATAATGTAGGCATATATATACATTATTACAATTTAATGTCATGCCTATGGGTAAACATTTTTAAAAAGAGGCCTAGTTTGAAATATTTATATACCATGTTGAGAACATTGTATGTACAATAGTTGAGAATTCCTAAGTTGAGTTAAACAAAACAGCAAGCTACATTAACAGGCTGAAATTATCCCTTTCTACATGAACGAGGGTCAACGTCACCCAACAACCAAGGAAAGGTACATAAAAATAATTATAAAATATGCTGTCAGAATATTTATTTTCCCTGGAAGTGCCGTTTAGGCAGCTGCGGTAGCATCTGAATCGGGAGAAATGTCCCTAATCACACATTGGAGAAGTGAATTAATAGTTCTGATTACATGGGATTAGGAACAAAGACAAATTATACATTTACATAGGTGTGAGAAAATTTATTATACTAAAAAATAGCAAATTTTGCAGATTTTTAGGGTATCTGAAACATAGGGTGTTTAAAAACATAGGGGGTCCACATGTCCAATATGGTATATCACTATGGAAAACTATTATACAACTGTCAATTGTTTTCTCATCGTTTTATAAGGTGCATTGAACAAAACATTTCAAACGGAAATCTAATCAGTCAGGACCATTTGGAGGTCAGGTTTCCCTTGCAGTAACATGTCTGTTACACTCCGTTACAATTCAGTAAATGTTACACAGGGATGCTAAAGATTTAATTAAGGTAAGCTGGGCTTAGTTGGCAGGTTTTCCAAAATGTGTCCTAGATGTTTCACATGCCACATTTCTGCTATGGCAGGTGTAATAGAGTAACACCCACGACCCCCAGCAAAGTGTGTGACACACAGACCCCCCTGACAGGGGACACATATCTAGGGGGTGATGTGTCCACTCTTTCACTAGCCTCCATTCCTACCTGGGATTGACTCTTGTCTTCATTAATTCATGGTCACTGGCTGACTCAAGCACTTGTCCATCAGTGCAGTAATTAAAACCCCATGGGTGGCTACCCTATCTCTGGGTGTGCTCACACACAGAGGAGCTGTTAAGTGCAGGAAATGGGAAATCTGAAATGAGTCCTTGATGTAATCAGTGCTGATTCCCTCTTTTACTGTCAGCTGTCATTTAATTCATGTCTACCTGTATCGTCCAGATACTGTGCTGGTGATGCACATGTAATACAGGAGTTCTGCTCATCATCTCAATTAGTATAGAATTATTCGCCTTTAAGTTAAACATAAAAATGAATACTACACATAGAAACTGATATTTACGTTTTATAGTTGTTCACTATGGCTATTGGCTTTCATCTTCTTTTAGTTCAATTTAGTATTTTTTCAATGATGTTTTCAGTTAGACTGGCACACACATTACATGGTTGTCTTCTCGGTTGCACATATGTGGCTGCGTATATGCTCACATGTGGCTCATTCATTGCCGGTGGCTTGGATTTATTTCAGGTTTTTTCTCTCCTACAACATTTGGCAGAGGCATAGAGCAGGCAATTTATGACAGGATATAGCCTTGCACAGGGTCTGTATGTTAACAATCAACGGTATTTAAAAACAGGATATTGTCAGCATGCCAGGATTCTACGAAACAGTTCTTGTTGTCATGCCACTGCGCATAGTGGGAAATCATGATACCAAACGGGACAGTTTTTACAGCTAGTCAGAAGAATGAAAACAGATTAATTACTAATGTCATGTTTAAAACAGATCTACGCTATAAATCATGTTAGCTACACACGACTGGGCATCTGCATAATTGTTTATGCATTTTTCTTTGTGGAGTTGCTTGTCTAAACAAACACATTAAATGCTACAATGTTTCTGTGTGTTGCAAACATAAATCATGCTGCACAAGTATGGTCCATGTGAAATTGTGGTTCCATGAGAAATTGTGATTCCACAAGAGATTGTGGTTCCATGAGAGATTGTGGTTCCATGTGAGATTGTGATTCCACAAGAGATTGTGGTTCCATGAGAGATTGTAATTCCACAAGAGATTGTGGTTTCATGTGAGATTGTGGTTCTATGAGAGATTGTGGTTCTAGAAGAGATTGTGGTTCCAGAAGACATTGTGTTCCAGAAGAGATTGTGGTTCCAGAAGACATTGTGATTCCATGTGATATTGTGGTTTCATGAGAGATTGTGGTTCCATGAGAGATTGTAATTCCACAAGAGATTGTGGTTTCATGTGAGATTGTGGTTCCATGAGAGATTGTGGTTCTAGAAGAGATTGTGGTTCCAGAAGACATTGTGTTCCAGAAGAGATTGTGGTTCCAGAAGACATTGTGATTCCATGTGATATTGTGGTTTCATGAGAGATTGTGGTTCCATGAGAGATTGTGGTTCCATGAGAGATTATGTTTCCATGAAAGAACATGGTTCCACAATAGATTGTAGTTCCCCGGTAGATTGGTTCCATTAGAGATTGTGGTTCTAGAGATTGTGGTTCCATGAGAGATTGTGGTTCCATGAGAGATAGTGGTTCCATGAGCGATGGTGGGGTTCCATGAGAGATTATGTTTCCAACAGAAAGGTTGTAATTCTGTCAGAGAGGTCACATAGGCTGGTTGAATTGGATAAAGGACAACATTCTTTCATTAATATTAAACGTAAAGGTGATATATGTTCTACTTTAAAAAACAGTATTGTTGTGGGTCATTGGGACCCTGAAGAAGCGCCTTGACCACCCCTCACCTCTGATATATGCTCAGTTCTGAAATAGCCATAAACAAGGATGACCCAGAAAACTATCAAGTGCAGCTGGAAAGCCCAGATCCCTAATCCGCCCAGATCCCTAATCCAAGGCCACTAACTCTAACAACCCTAGATGACACCCTGTGTAAACAGATCACACGGTTTAGTGTCATTACCACCCCATTAAGCCACCCCTGTGTCTGTGCCAGTCTCAGATAAATGCCTGCAAAAACACTGTGAAAGAAGGGACATCATTCACTTGGTCAACACCAAGACATACTGCTTTGTGATTGGTGGCGGACTCAAGCCCTGGACAGTGGGTGCTCAATGCCTCCAGAAAACCCCATCTATCTTTGCCCATATAGTAAATAAATCACAAGGTTTGTTCTGGTTGTTTATAAACATCAAGTGTGAACATGTACGTCTGTCCACACTTGCGAGGCTACTTAAACAGGCTGTACACATCATGACCTAGTTGTAATCCGGAAATGTTAAATATTTAATAAAACGGGATTAGAACAAACTTAAAAGAGATTAATAATAAGTGACTCCTGCGAGTGCTACCAAGAAATAATACTGCTCAATATTACAGGCTAAACTCCAAAAAAATATGTCAAGTCTTTATATAGGCATAAGGTATATTTATTTAATCTAGAGAACAAAATACTTATCATTATCCTCATCCTGAAACAACTATTGGGTTGCTATCAGATTGCATTAGGAACACTTTGATTACATACACCTCAAACACCTTCCTGTTTTTATTGCCCTAATCCAACTGAGCAGCTTACATCAGTTGGTGAACTTGTGAAGTAACACTGTTAAATACACTCACATGGAGCAGCTCTCTACCACAGATGGTTCACAAATAGCTGTCTGACACCTCTGCAAGTGGCCACACTTATGACATAACAGCCTCATCAGAGGCAAGTCACAGGAATAAACCAATTTCCACAGTTACATCATCTGATATTGGCAGCCAGACAAGCCAGCTGTCCAGGAGTGGAAGGTGGCTCCAGGCACAACTGGTCACTACTGGTCAGCAGTGGTCAGTAGGCTAATGTCCACTGACCAATGCAGACACACCACATAGTATAGAGTTCCCGGACACAATACCGGATGTTTTGGGATTTTGTGTTAATCCAGATTAGCTTCAAATGAAACAGATGTGATTAAAGTTCATATTTTCTGGAGTTCATCACGCTGGATAAATTCATATATTATTTGAAAGCGGTCGGAGAGAAACTACTTATGTTGCCAGGCAAATTCCCGACAAAAAATTGCAGATTTTGTTTGATTTACGAATCATGATAGATGGTGGCATTTGACATTTCTAGCAACAACCGGCAGATGTGTTGTACAGATGGTATATGTTGTGGCTTCGCAGACACAACATTCAGTCAGAATAGAAATGCTAGACTGGTTAAACAATTACTGCAATTTAATGAAGTCATCAACAGAGATTTAAACAAAAACTAGTGATACATCTGGCATGGGTCAAATAATTGGATGTACCCATAAAACCCAGGATAGACCCGTAAAACCCAGGAGAGTAAAAAACCCAGGATAGACCAAAAACCTGGGATAGATCTGAAATACCTGGGATAAACCTATGAAACCAAGGATAAACCTATAAAACCAAGGATAGACCAATAAAATCCAGGACAGACCTGTGAAACCAAGGATAGACCAGTAAAATCCAGGACAGATCCATAAAACTCAGGATAGACCCATAAAAGCCAACTAGGAAGACAAAGTGAAGTAGAGATGAGACAGGACTTGGGAGGTTGCCAGGCCACTAGGGTTTGATCCATCACCAGTCTGGGTAGGGGGCTTAGGGACCAGGTAAGGGAGTGCTGTGAACTTAATCAACACAGGAAATTAGATGTATGGAAATGATTTGCTTAATCCAAGCAGTAGGATCATAAGTCATGCCTCACCACTGGAAGTCTGCCTTCCCAGATGCCTCCCTAGGGTTCCCAGAGGCTGGTATGCAACAGGGGATAGAGGAGAGAGATTTATTGGGTATTTATTGCCATACTTTGGATGTACTCCCACATAACTAACCTGTTTGTGTACCTAAAGGGCAGAGGTCACACGACACAACTCCCGCAAACAAACATCATCAGTATCGACAAACCTCTCCACTAGTTATAGTGGAGAAGCGTGTCAAAATAAATGTACACATTGCTAGCATTTTGAGTAATTGCACAAAACCAATCCATCAAAAAATATAAAACATCCACTGGCCTCATGCTTTACTGACAAAACGTATGACATACTGAGCTAGTTTGCATCTAAATGACATATGATTAGTCTACCTTTTCTCTTTTTTTTGCCAAAGCCGAGTTTGTCAAAATATTAACACACATTTCCAGAACACCACTATCAAATCTGAGGCACACAGGACAGCCTCACAACTAAAGAATCAAACTATCAACTCTACTAACTTCACTGTTCACTGTCCATGCAACACATTAACAATTGTGCAATTTAAGATTATTATTCTGGGGCTGACTGTTCCTTATTTCTTAATAATACTCCTAATATATGTTGATGGTATATCGTCCATCAAATTGTGTTTAATAAACCTGAAATGCTGTTAACAATTTGAACGTTTCTGATCACAAAATTTTCAAATTTTGTAAACATTCATATTGCAAACACGCTATAAATGTTGGCAATATCTCTCTCTAATACGCATACTGTTCTTTTGACCAGTCTTGCGGAATAATTACTTTTAAATATATATAAAGTTCCGTAAATCTAGTCAAAAGTCCATTCACTGGTGCTTCAAATAGATAAATGCTAAACAGGATTAGTTAAATAAATGATTTGGTTAAAACATGGCGCAAATATAGACAGAGTAGAATAAAAATATATAATATAAATAAGCTATATAAACAGTAATAAATTAATTAAAACATGACATATGTGCATTGTAAAAATATAAGTTAATTCATTAAATAAATAATAAGTTACTTAAAAACTGCATGTTGTTCGGGTTGGAATAGCTATACATTGCATGCCATACAAAAGGTAAAGGTAGCTAAAGATGTAATTGTCTTTATCTTAATAGGAAGAATGTTCCACGTCTGCCGGACTAAAACTGAGACTACTTGAATACATGTATACCATAGCAGCTCCTGTAGGCCTGAGAATCACTGAGATGTTACATAAGAGAGCTCAGACAGTCACTGGTGAATCTCTCTACTTAGCCAGTAGTTGTCAGCAGTGGCTCTAGCTATATAAATAGCTTTGGCTAAGTATCTACATAGCATCCATCACTTTGATGAGGCAGTGGTAGCTGCTGGTGTGTCTCCAGCTCTGACAGCAGGGCACCAGGCCTGTCTGTTTACTATACAGTCTCGATGTCTACACCTCCCTCACTGGGCATTCACTGTCTGCTCTACTCCAGATCACACACCTAACAGCAGTTCAATTGTAAAGTACCAGAATCTGCCCCTCTTAAAGCTGCTTCCTCACCATGTTTAGACCATTGCGAATATAGTTATTTTACACTAGCTCTGTAATGTGTGAAGAGTTCAAAGAATGTTTGCATTCGGTTAATAAAAAAGTACTTCATTTGTTCAAGTTGTCAAAAAGAATTGCCTTTTGCTGTAACTGGCCAAACTCAATTACTGGGCCAACATTTAGCCTTAAATCTACCAAATTTGTCTGTCACATGGTTTTGAGAGGGCAAATAAAGTTAACCACATCAACGCAGAAACACATGCATTTGTGCATTCATAATTATGAAGACTCCAATTTTGAGAATCACTTCAATTAATTATTAGGCTAATAGTCTGCCTGATGATTTCACCAAAACATACACAAAAGTTGCACAAATGAACTAGCATGCCAGAGTGGAAAGTAGTAAGTTTTGTTTTTCGCAAAACAAATTTTAAATGAGATGAGTGAAAAATCAAAGTGAGTAGCCATGACACTTTTAATACAACGTTGTTCTAAATCTGTTTTTTGTGTGTTTTGTGTGCACATTTCACAAGGGCAAGTATGCATTTCCTGAAAGGGTAGACAATTTGTTTGATCTAATTATACATCACAAACAGAAGAAAAGTGGGCCTTTATTAGAACTGTTCAATTTGTTCACTATGACACCGGGGCTACACATTTCTTAAATACTTTACTCAAACTGCATGATTGCTACTGCAAACTCTGTACACACCATACTAGCATAGCACATGGATGCTGATAACTGTCATAGTTGAAGCTGATGTAGGGAAAATAAAACATTTCACACTTTTGATATATGAAAGTATGGGTCATATAAAAAGTATGAGCAGTAATTTAGACATCATTTGGTAAACAACAGATCTTGCCTTGATTCAGATATTCTGTTTTATCATTGCTATGTTTCTAAGCCTGCATACCGTCATGACTCAGGAGTCTAATGTTACTGAACCCTACAACCAGGAAGTGTTTACACCCTGGGTCCACAACAACCCAACTTTAGTTAGTAGCATCCATAACACTTCTAGGTACATTGGGAATAGAAAGGTCCATACACCTTCTAGGTACATGGGCGCAATGGGACCCACAACCCTTCTAGGGACATGGGGTAGTAAGTTCACAACCCTTCTGGGAACATGGTGATAGTAAGGCCCACAACCCTTCCAAGGGGTATTGGATGCAAAGAGATCCACAACCTGTCCCCATGGATTTGGGGGCAATGCCTTACACCCAGCATACATGGGAAAGAGGTCAATGGACATGAAGTTGAACACCAACATCATTTTAATATCTTACTTAGACTACTACACTGATGGGCAAGTATGCAAATGCACACAGGGTAAACGTTTGAGCTGTCAGTATCCCCCAAATGGGGCGCCAAAAATAATCTGCCAGATATGTGTACCCTTTTGTTCCAATTACAAGTTTAAACTGATAAGTTGATATCATCTTGATTTGGCCTCAGTCCAATTCCAGTCTACAGCTGTATATTTGCCTGTGCTGAGATCGGTTGGCAGCCAAGTGTGTCAGACAGAACCAAGACAAGTTGATAACATACACATTCAAAGGTGCATTGGTGAGAATAATACAACTAACATTGGCACTAATAACCTAGTACAATCAAGGTATAATCTGGGTGCAAACACTCAGCAGTAATCTAGATAAGACACTTCAAGAACTTGTCAAATGCCTCAAAACAAACATGTAAATATGCCTCAGTGAGTTGTCCGGCTTGAAACCGTTCCATCTATTAAATGAAAAGAAAGGTAAATAAAGTTTACTCTTGGCAGAATTGTTTATTTTAACCCAATTTCAACATCTCAGGGAAGCATTCAGCCATATCACAATGCACGCATAAAAGCCAATAATTATATTATTCTAACTGGTATTTAGCAAAACCTCCTAAACCAGGCTACAAATACCACGTGGTGCCAAACTGAGAAATAGCATTACTATATAAGCATTTGATGATGGAGCATATTTAAAGCCCGTTCCATCTTAATCACCCTCCCCTTCCAATTGTCTCCAGTCCGAATTCAAATACACGTCATAGTGACAATCAGGAATGACTCCATAGATCTGCTGACAAAACTACTTAAGTCGCCATCAATCACATTTAAATACACCTAGCCTGTAGTTTGCCTCTGTTTACTATCAGGTACAGTTTCACTTCTCAATGGTGCTCTCAATACAAGGCGATCCAGGGCCATCAAGCACAATAGAAGTCATCAGCTCTGCATGCCAAACGACCGTACTTTGTCGTCACCAGGGAGTAGTTCAGAGTAATATCACACACGGTGTCAACAAGTATCAAGCCACAGCATCTCTGTCGTCCTGAGTCTGTACTGTTATTTACACATTTGAGGCAAAACACAATATTTCCTTCTGCGTTTTGATAACAAAGTGACTTCTGTCCTTCGTTGTCAAAGTGCAATTGAAAACTTGTATTGGGATATTCGAATACTGTAAGAATACAACATTATAGCAACTAACTGCCGGGCAAGGGCTGGAATCTTTTTTTGTACAGGTAAATTCTTAAATTTCGCGCAGTCAAAAATGTCTCCTGAACTAGCACTTATCGTATTTTGCCATGAAACCCTAATTACTTAAATTTTGATGTTTTTATTGACAAATAGCTAACATTACATGAAATATATGTTGACCATATACATTTTAGCTGTATTTTCCACTTGAAAAAAACTTATTTAATATATCATATAGCATAGCTTGGGACATTGCAGCATGCTAGAAGTAAACTAGCACACATTTCTTACTGTATTTTTATCCGATCTGTTCACAGGTAACCAATATGCGGACTGAGAAAGTGGATGATTCACTGCGTACTGGGCTTCTAGGCTGCACATACACAAATAACAAACATATGTTGTTACCAAGTTTCACAAAAAAATCAACCCAGCAGCACCAAATCAGAGCAAAAAGGCGAACAGATTTGGGAAAGCTCCAACTAAAACATAAGGTGTGTGGACACATTTCCAAACTAACGACTTGTGTCAAACATTTGCACAGAGCACAACTTGTATTACACACATACAGCACAAATAGTAACAAGTCAATAAGACATGTTTCTCTCTGAAAATATCCATCAAACGATACATTTTCTTCCAATGCATAACTGTGTTATTCTGTGCCACAGTACAGCAGATTTGTGTGCCAAATTCTCTGGGAGCTTACATTACTAAGAGTAACATGACAGGGTTAGCAATACCCGTAAGACTAAAGCTCCAGCCGCGAAACACATGCAACACAAGTGCACGCACAGTTGCACACGCACAGTTGCACACGCATACATGCACATACATACATGTAACAAACTTTATCCACTTGGAGACAAACTGTCGCTAACCTAGACACACACACAAAAAACAGGTATACGTTTACTTGGTTCACAAGGTCAGTTGTTCTTAGACGAGGACTAAATAAACTGACCCTAAGGACTGGATTGTCCTTGGGAAATTGGCTGTTGACCATTACACATTTCTCGTCTATCAAACACAAGCATTCCTGTACGTTGTTCACGACTTAAATGCTGCATCCACAAAACAATCACAAAAAGTTAGCAAACACAGCTGTTTTGGACACTTATCTAATATATATATGAGTGAAGTATCCAGTGTACAGTATATGAATTATCCAACGTATCTGTATCTGTATTTTGACTGGCAAAATGTCCTATGGACACATCACGCCAGTGCGCATGGTGGCTCTTATGGATTAATTTTTTACATGTTGGGCTAGGCTAATCTGGAATGAATTCAGTGACGTACTTGATACAATGCTTGGAGGTAGAGAATTCCACTCTTTTATTGTGACTGGGAAAAAGCTGTTTCCAAATATGTTTGTCGAGTGCCTGATTTGTACTAACTGTTTATTATGTTTACGTGAGCATCTGGTGTTGCGTTTGGTGTATTGATCTAGTGGGATATCTATGAGGTTATGTTCCATTTTATATAATATGCTAAGTCTTTGGGTTTTTCTTCGTGATTGGAGGGTGTCCCACTGGAGATCTTTAAGGAGTTGTGTTACCGTTCCAGGCTCTCTAGAATAGTTGTTCTTACAAAATCTGGCGGCTTGTCTCTGGGTTCTTTCTATGAGTTTGATATTTCTTAGGCAATGTGGATCCCATGATGCTGACGCATATTCAAGTATGGGGCGGACAAGGGTTGTGTAGGCTATGGACTTGATTTGGGTTGGGCATTTATTTAAATTTCTTCTAATCATTCCCAATGTCTGTTGTGCTTTTTTTGTGACCGAGTTGCTTTGTATTGTCCAATTTAATGTATTTGATATATGTATGCCAAGATAACAGTGTGATTCAACAGATTTAAGTTGTTGTCCGCAGAATGTGTAGAGATTTGGTGTCGGTTTTCTTGAGGCTATTGTCATTGTATAACATTTAGTGGGGTTGAATTTCATAAGCCACGTGTGTTGCCATTTCTCAAGTTTGAGCAGATCGTTTTGGAGGACAGATGTGTCTTGGTCAGTTTTAATCGGTGAATATAACAGGCAGTCGTCTGCAAAAAGGCGAACAGTTGAGGAAAGATTGTCTGGCAGGTCATTTATGTAAAGTAGGAAAAGTAGGGGCCCCAGTACTGTGCCCTGTGGTACCCCAGAAATGACTTGAGTTGATGTTGACTTAGATCCATTTATAACGACCTGTTGAGTTCTTCCTGTAAGGAAGCTATTTATCCATGATGATATTGGGCCTGTGATGCCATAGTGTTTGAGTTTGTGGATTAATCTTTTATGTGGAACTTTATCGAATGCTTTGGTGAAGTCAAGGATGGCCATGTCTACAGATTTCTTCTCATCAAGTGATTTGCTTATGTCATGGATTGTTTGAATTAATTGTGTTTCAGTTGATCTTTTGGCACGGAAGCCATGTTGGTGGTCAGTTAGAATGTGGTGCTGTTCAAGATGTTTCATAATGTGACTATGTATGATGTGTTCAAGAAGTTTAGAAACCACAGGTGTTAAGGATATTGGTCTGTAGTTAGATGTTTCTGCTCTACTTCCTTTCTTAAAAATTGCTGTTACATTGGCTTCTTTCCAGGTATTGGGGACTTGTCCAGAGTCAACAGATGATTGGAAAATGTCATGTATTACTGGTGCTAGATGAGAGGCATATCTGTTTAAGAACCATGGTGGAATGCCATCTGGTCCTTGCGATTTAGAAATGTTAATTTTGGAAAGTTGATCAAGTACTCCTTTAAGTGTAATTGTTAGTTTGGGGATTTCTCCATGTGGACTTCTGGCCATATCTGGTAGGGTGGAATTTCCTTCGTGTGTGAAGACACTTTGGAACTGATTGTTTAAGGCTTCTGCTTTATGTTTGTCGTCGCTAATGATGTTACCAGCAATGTTAAGGTCCCCAATACCCTGGTTATCCTGTCTAAGTTTAGAAATGAAGCTCCAAAATGATTTAGGTTTCTCTGTTATTGTTGTTGTCAGGAATTGACTTATGTAGGATAGTCTAGCAGAACGAAGGTGTTTATGCATGTTTCTCCTGATGTCACAGAATTCTTTCCAGTCTTCTGGATTTCTAGTTCTTTTTGCTTTGTTATATAGCTGTTTCTTTATTTTGCACATTTTCTTTAAATCTTTATTGAACCAGGGAAGATTGTGTCTTGAAGTAGTAAGTCGGTGCGGTACATATTGGTTCATAATGTTGATGATTTTCGTGGAAACAAGATTCCACTTGTCATTGACAGTCATGTTTTGGCTTTGAGAGAAGTATTCATGTGTAAAGTTTTCAAGAGATTTCTGGATGTTAATATTGTCGGCTTTATTTCTAATGAAGACTTTACGTTTTGGACGATGTTTGCGTTTGGGCGAAATGTTTACATCAATAATGACTGTGCTATGGTCTGCTATTCCGTCTACTACATTTATCTTCTTTATTAACCCAGGTCTATTGGTGAAGACAAGATCTAAAATATTGTTGGCATTTCCCTGTCTGTGCGTGGGTTCCTTGACATGTTGGATCAGACCATGTTCCTCTGTAAGAGAGAGTAATTTATTGGCAGCAGCTGTACTGTATCCATTGTTAGTTGTGACTTGGTGAATTTCCCAATTGATGTTAGGGAGGTTGAAATCGCCAGTAATGATGACATTATGTGTGTTGATCTTGTTACCTAATTTAGAAAGGGCTAGGTCTAGTTCTTCGATTTGAGTTCCATGAGAGTCATTTGGGGGACGATAGAGGGTACACATGATTATTGGTTTCATTCCTGTTATCTGGGTTTCAGTCCAAATGCTCTCACTGTTAGTGTCTAGGTCTGGTAGGTGGCTTGTTATGAGGTCATCGTATGACTGAAGTATCCAACTGCTGTATGACTGAAGGATCCAATGCATGATTGATGTATCCAAAGTATGACTGAAGTATCCAATGTATGGCTGATGTGTCCAATGATGTGTACAATGTGTAAGTGAAATATCCAGTATGTTTGAAGTATCCAATGCATACATATATACAACATAAATGTCTAATGCATTCATGAAAAAAGAAGTGTCCAATATATTACAAAAGTGTACTATATGACTGTAAATGTGTGGCCCTTGAACTAATCCCTTACATCCAACTTTTTAACCAAAACAGTTCTACAACAGCCCTGTATGAAATTCACTGAAAACATACTAGGTGCACAATAATAACCACTATTTGGATGTAGTGATTTCACTCCAAACTGAAGTAAGTAGTCACTTGTGTAGAGGCTGTAAAAGAAACCATCTGGCCAGTAGGAAGGTTATGCCACACCCTGATGAGAAGGTGGTTGCCTGTCTGCCATCTACCCTCTCTCCATCTACCCTCTGTTTGCTCCAGGCTCATGGTGCCTGTTTACTGTCTTCACAACCACATCCTACCAGCCTCATTCAAGTTCTGTAACTACAGCCCATCTAGGCACAATGTACCTGAGTGTTTGTTTGCAGAAACAAGTTCATTCATTCAGCTGTTAGTTAAAAGTTAAAACCTCCACAATGTATTCTCCATATCTTGCATCGTGTTGATTGGTTTTCAAATTTGTGGTGTTGAATAGTTTAAAAAGAGGATGTTTGGTCCTCATTTGTTAATATTATAATGTTCTGAATACTAGTATAAATACGAACATTGAAGATATACTGTTTGCGCACGTTCTGTCGACAATATTGTGGGAGCTAGCTGGGTTAACTGCAAGACACTCTAATGTTTGGCTCATTGCCGTGTTTCCCACATTCAAGACAACTGACTCAGTAAATGTCCTTGCTAATACTTACCATCTCTAGTAGTATGCGCTGTTGGTTTTAAAATAATGTTGTTAAAAACATCTTTTACATTGCTCTTCAAATAGAATTGATCAACTTACAAACTTCAACTGATGTGGCTAGCGTAATGTCATAGTATACTGGCGTGGGCAATATTCGTGGGTCCAATCGTGTTTTGCCATTTTTACTAAAACCTGACCAAATTCTTCTGTAAGATATTTATGTGCTAAATCTCTGACACATATTTCTTACAATTTCTGCAAACAAACTGTTACAAAAGTTGTTTTGAGTGAAGTACTTAATGAAAATATACCGGCGAAATCCAAATCTCGTTGAAGACACCTGCATCAAAATTCATGGGTCCTGCGCTGTGTAAATTATTTGCGTGTCACGTGAATCAATGTGAGACCACGCAGTGTATTAAAATTGGCCAAGAGCGTTAGAACATGAGATTTCAGTACCACAAATTTTGACCTGCCCCAAATATTCCAGACGTGAGTATATATAGATTAGTATGTCCTTGTTGATAATAAATAAGTTTGATGAGTTGAAAACTAGTAAACAATCAACTTGAGGATGCAAATTCAAAGTTCAACATCGTCCTTCTTAATTACTAGTGTTAAAGTAAGGCTGTCTGGTACTATGAATGGGTGGTCATTATTGGCAGGAAGTTCACTCAGTCAGTTGCCTTAAATGTGGGAAACGAAACAAGTCTGTGAAACATCAAAGGGACTTGAGGATAACTCAACGGGTCTGCATTAATTGCCAATAGAGCGAGCATATTTGGAATCTGACCATTTTGTTTACAATTTGAACATTTCACAAGCGAAATATTCAAACTGGGAACTGTTTGAAGCTGACTAAAGACAACGTGGCAGGCAGTAATACCTTCAGCATCGTTACCCTGCTGGTAAGAACAAAGATGGCACCGACAGCCTCGGTTTAAATAAGAGAGCTGCTATAAGTCTTATAACAGGCTGGAGTTATACCACACCTTATTCTTGTTACAACTAAGTAATTCCCAGAATCCAGTACATTCTTGTCACATGGAGTTAAATTATTAATATCTAACAAGAACCATGTGGCACCTGACAAAGTGGTTTAGAACAGGAATCAGCTTAGGTAAAACTAATATATACTGTATTTATAAATACAATTGATTTTGCTTGTCAATTATTCTGAAATTGTGTTTTAATAGATAATTTTAATATATGTAATAATTATAAATTATGATAAATTACAACAATACTTATTTAAAATCACAATATTTCCTCGAAAAAAGTTACAAAAACAACAGACGAAATGTCAAACTTTAGCAACTAATGTGACATATAACTAACAAATATTGAATAAACTAGTGGTCCCAAATAATGCACATAATAATAATTATACGTAACAGTTGCCATTGAATGAGTTCCCCTTTTTATCATGAGTATAACTTTAGTTGCCTGTGCCTTCTACATGCAATGTAATTTCTATCGTTGAAGACAGGAGCATGACAAAGTAAATATGTTATTTTATACTGCATAAAATCATTGTATAAATAGCAATTTCAGTCAAAATTATTATTAAAGAATTGCCAGTTTGATTTTATCTAAATGTTTGCTGCAAATTGTAACAAAGTTGATTTCAACAGTACATAATCAAAATCACAACATATTAAATTGAGAATTGCAAAATCACAAAATGTTAAATTGAAAATTATATGCAAGTATGTATTATTTATTAATTTTATACATTTTAATTAATATTTTAATAGTCATGTTTATTTACAAGTATAGCACTGTATATAACAAGATATAAAACCTGTTCAGAGGTGCTTAAATTACAACATTTGTCAAACAAAATTGATAGTTTGTGGTGTTTTAATTAAGTTTGTTTTGACATATATTTCCAAAGCCAACAGGCAGTAATTTGTTACTACGGATCAACCTTTAGGTAAACATCAAACATCATTGCTATGTCAATAACTCAATAACTGTTATAGTATGATTGCTTGTCAACTACAGTTTTCTTTCTGATGTTAAATGTGAACTATCACTAACCACTGGGATTTGTAATGGACTATTCAAAAGTAATTATTTATATAATAAAATATACAATAATTGATTATAGTCCAAAATTTTATTTAATCTAATGACAACATAATTTGGTAGGTATTCTTAGGTGCATTTATAACTTATTAATTATGTATATATATGAAAAATAATTTATGATAATTGCTTCTAAAATATTAATTATTTTTCAAAGTCCATTTTCCCATTATTTGTTGTGACATTTTAAGGGGTTTTAGATGCTTTCAGCCTGCTATTTAACGTTTAATACATTACAAACACCAGTACGATGAATCTTTTAATAAGGATGGCTCATATTTAACATGCATCAAATATTAATGCACGGCTACCAACCAAAATCAAGTGAAAGCTTCTTGACTTACGAGGAGGGTTAATAAAACAAAAAACTGCATGTTCTACACGGCGTTTAAATATAGGGTATAATCAAAACATTTATGTAATTTAACATTTAATGCATCACTGCATTTGTTGGGTGTGTGTACTTTTGTAATCATCACAGTATAGCCACCCAACCAACCGCTACACATCCCCATTGGCACACGATGTCAGGCCACACAATGACAGGTGAAGCATGCGGCTTCTGTCTACCAAGGTACGCTGGCGATGTACAATGTTGTCTGACCTGAATCATGCCTCCAACATCTGGTGCTGGGACAGTCACAATGGGTGACTACTCAATGAAAGCGAGTGGTTCCCGCGGGGAATATACTAGGTCACACACACAGAGAAAAAGACATACATGGCCAGTCACCAACACTCTCTCTTTTCCCAGAACAACCACACAGCTGAAGTATGAGAGAGGGGTTTAGTCCGGTCCCAAGAGGGTGCTTCATAGGGTAGTAAACAAAGCCTCTACTCACCAACAGCTTACAAGCAGCTAATCCATGATGATCTGCACTGGCCACAGCCACAGCTAATCCACATAGGCACAAGTTGGTAAATCCCTCCTGTGGTTGCACTGCAGCAGTTCACACCTGATAACTGTAGACTTCCACTGACTCAATCTGAGGAAGAGAGTGAGAAAGAGCATGAGGCTACACCCAGCCAGGACTGTCACTACTGGCACACACACACACACACACACACTGCATGTCCTCATTACTACAGCCCTCTGACAGTCAGGGGGGCGGGGCTAACACAATGACTGACAGTCCGGGGGCAGGGCCAATACAATGACTGACAGGTGACCATGTGACTGCTGAAAAGTGGCACTGAGAGAGTATAGCATGTCATTGGGCACAGACTAACATCACAATCCACTTGTAGAGAACACCTATAAGCTATGAGCAGTTACTTGGATGAGAGCACTCTCATCAGCCATCAGGTTTCACATTTCGCAACACCATAAATAACTTGAATTTACCCTAAAAACCAGTGTGGCTGATTACCCTGCTGCATGACAAGTGCATGGAGACCTTCAAACTGTGAGACTATTTCTAACGGTTATTTCAACAGCAGTTCAATAGTATCTTCTGTTTATTAAACAAGTTGACAGTGACACAGAAACATTGACAATGATACAGCTAAGTTGACAATGATACAGCTATGTTGACAGTGACACAGCTAAGTTGACAGAGGCACTGCTAAGTTGATAGTGATACAGCTAAGTTGACAGAAATATAGCTAAGTTGACAGAGACACAGCTAAGTTGACAATGACACAACTAAGCTGACAGTGACACAGCTAAGTTGATAGTGACACAGCTAAGTTGACACAGACACAGCTAAATTAAGTGGCACAGCTAAGTTGACAATTGGCAGCTAAGTTTACAGTGTCACAGCTAAGTTGACAGTGGCACATCTAAGACAGTGACACAGCTAAATTGACACTGTCACATCACAGCTAAGATTTCCAGTTCCTCAGGAATGTGAAGAATTACAATGATGAGTCTGACCCGGAATCCACAGCTACCTTCCCCGCCTGACCCCACCCTCAATTAAGCCTTCCTCCACCCCCAGACAAACTGACACTTTCTGACAGCCATGTGTAATTATAGTTGTTGGATGATGATTGATTTCAGCAAGATGACAGCAAATTTGGCAGCTCCACTCCATAAAAAATCCTGTGATACATCACAGTCATAAAGAAGATGATCCAATAAACAACCAGTCAGTGTAAGTATAAAAACACAGGTTGTGTTTCAAACAGACAAAAGTAAGGTAACTGGTGACCATGCAATAAACATTTTTTTCTTACTTTCTTATGAACTATGAAGTCGACTAGACAACTTGATATCATATGTTAAATTAAAGTTAACATTTTATATGTGAAAAGTAAAATGAATGATAGCACAGATTTGTATTACAAGAGTCTGAATTAACTTGATGAGAAACAAATTATTGCACAAAAATGTTTTTTTTATTTTATATAACTTATCATTTATGTGAAAATTCAAAATGGTATAGTTCATGAAAAGTAAACTAAATAATTCTACATAATTTTCTCAAAAGTAAAATAAATGATTACATAAAAATTACAAGCATTTCCTAATTTAATAGAAATTGTTGTAAAGTATTCTTCTGAAATTTCAAGTAAATGATTGCAAAATACTGCACGTTGTACACAAACACTATGCTTTAATACTAGACATTATTACACATTGGTTGTGCAGTAAAATTACACATTCAAAAAGTAATATCAACAGTATCAAGTGAAGCAAATTAATATTTATATACATGTAAGTATCCTGCTGCATTTGCTTCAAACATCAGGAGGCTAGACAAACCAACACACAATTCAAGCCACACAAAATTATCTTGACTACATGCTATATGTATAACTGTGCAGTACCTGCCTGGATACTCTATCTCAGTACCTGCGTGGATACTCTACCTCAGTACCTGCCTGGATGCTCTATCTCAATACCTGCCTGGATACTCTACCTCAGTACCTGCCTGGATACTCTACCTCAGTACTTGCCTGGATACTCTATCTCAGTACCTGCCTTGATACTCTATCTCAGTACCTGCCTAGATACTCTACCTCAGTACCTGCGTGGATACTCCACCTCAGTACCTGCCTGGATACTCTACCTCAGTACCTGCCTGGATGCTCTATCTCAGTACCTGCCTGGATACTCTACCTCAGTACCTGCCTGGATACTCTATCTCAGTACCTGCCTGGATGCTCTATCTCAGTACCTGCCTGGATACTCTACCTCAGTACCTGCCTGGATACTCTACCTCAGTACTTGCCTGGATGCTCTATCTCAGTACCTGCCTTGATACTCTATATCAGTACCTGCCTGGATACTCTACCTCAGTACCTGCGTGGATACTCCACCTCAGTACCTGCCTGGATACTCTACCTCAGTACCTGCATGGATACTCTACCTCAGTACCTGCCTGGATACTCTACCTCAGTACCTGCGTGGATACTCCACCTCAGTACCTGCCTGGATACTCTACCTCAGTACCTGCGTGGATACTCTACCTCAGTACTTGCCTGGATACTCTACCTCAGTACCTGCGTGGATACTCTACCTCAGTACCTGCCTGGATACTCTACCTCAGTACCTGCGTGGATACTCCACCTCAGTACCTGCCTGGATACTCTACCTCAGTACCTGCATGGATACTCTACCTCAGTACTTGCCTGGATACTCTACCTCAGTACCTACGTGGATACTCTACCTCAGTACCTGCCTGGATACTCTACCTCAGTACCTACGTGGATACTCCACCTCAGTACCTGCCTTGATACTCTACCTCAGTACCTGCGTGGATACTCTACCTCAGTACCTGCGTGGATACACTACCTCAGTACCTGCCTGGATACTCTACCTCAGTACCTGCGTGGATACTCTACCTCAGTACCTGCCTGGATACTCTACCTCAGTACCTGCCTGGATACTCTACCTCAGTACCTACCTGGATACTCTACCTCACTGCCAACCACTGGTGCAGGTCTATAAACACTTACTGCAGCGCTTCTGTAGGAACCAACATTCCACAGGCTGTATTTAAATCACACTGACTGCGCAAACAAATTCCAAGTGTTGTTAACTACTGCGTGAGAAATGTTACACCTCCACTCTGCAACCACTGCTTGGTGAGGGTGAGGCTGAGGCGGCAGAAACAGGATCTACACCAATTACTGGCACACACATCCAACACAGGGAATAATGGTGCAGGTTTCCCCACAAGAAGTCATTGCTGTGTCAATCCATGTCAGAGGCAGGCAGATTACAAGGCACCACTCCTCCAGTCTGTCTCCCACAAGGAGAACCCACTCAGTTGACACCCTATCCTGTATTGTTATCCCTCCTGTACTACCAATGTGTCTGCCTTGTAATTAGTAGCATGGTCTTCCTTCTCAAGAGAAACTCTCATGTAATACCCCCAGGGATGGTAAGCTGTAATAACCACCCAAAGCCTATGGAGGGTAACTCATAATACCCCCAGGGAGGGTAAATCACAATAGCCCAGGGAGGGTAAATTACAATACCCCCAGCAATGGTAACCTGTAATACTCCCACCTCCCCAGGAAGGTAACCTGTGAAACCCCAGGGTGATAGACTGTAATAACAGAAGAAGGGTAAACCACAAGTAAGAGGAACTAATTGATGTTGGACATTAGACATGACTGTCTGTCTGTCTGTCTCTGTCCTGCCCAGTGTAACTGAAACTGATGCTGGACATGAAAGATGATGGTCCTGCCCATTCTAACTGAAGCTGATGGTGGACATGAAAGATGACCGTCCTGCCCATTCTAACTGAAACTGATGCTGGACATGAGAGATGACTGTGCTGCCCATTCTAACTGAAACTGATGCTGGACATGAAAGACTACCGTCCTGTCCATTCTAACTGAAACTGATGCTGGACATTAGAGATGACCGTCCTTACCCTGCCTATTCTGCCAAGCAACACAAGAGCAAGAAGAAGTATTGTGTACAGTTGTCATCTGTCACTCCCTGCCCACATCTCATTTCTTGCCCCATCACACTTCTGTCTGCAGCTTTGTGTGCTTGTGGATGTGTGCACGTGCATGCATGTGCGTATGTGTGTGTGTGCATGCATGTGCGTATGTGTGTGTGTATGTGTGTGTGTGCGTGCGTGCGTGCGTGTGTGTGTGCATGCATGTGTGTGTGTGTGTGTAAGCCATGCCCATCTTCTAACTGGGAGTTACCCCTTGCTAGGGGTTTACCATGCTAGTTTTCTTTTACCATGCTGGATGTTCACCCTTCCAAGGGTTTATCATGCCAGGGGTTCACAATTCCAGGGGCTGATCATGCTAGGAGTTCACCCTTTCAGGGGTTTACCATGCCAGGGGTTCATCCTTCCAGGGGTTTACCATGCCAAGAGTTCACCCTTCGAGGGGTTTACCCTTCCAGTGGTTTACCATGCCAGGGTTCATCTTTCCAGGGGTTTGCCATGCCAGGGGTTCACCATGTTGGGGGTTCACCTTGCCCAGGGTTTTACCCTGCCAGGATTTCACCCTGTGAGGGGATCTCCATGTCAGGTTGGGGGTGTTCACCCTACCAGAGGGTCATCATGCCAGGTTGGGGTGTTTACCATACCAGGGGGTCACCATGTCAGGTTGGGGGTGTTCACCCTACAATGGGGTCACCATGCAAGGTTGGGAGTATCCACCCTATCATATTGGGGGTGTACATCCTGCAGGCTGGGGGGTGTTCACCCTGCCAAGGTTCCCCCTGCTGGGATCTCCCCAGGGCCACTTGACTTGGGCTGTGAGCCACTTCACCAGTCCTTCATTATGCACAGCTCTGTAGCAGCCAGACCCTGATTAATGACTCCCACCCTCTGTGGCTTCACAACTTATCACCCTGGTCATTATTACTGCATGTCTCACTCATTGCTTAACTTAGCATGGCTACATTCATCTTTACCCTTGCAAAACTCAATCAGAAACACTAGATATATGAGGGCGCATTAAATACTTGCTTTGGGAAAAAAATTGAATAGAATAAATTATCTAGTGGTTGTATAAATGCAATGTGTATAATAAATAAACACACATATCTCATCCTTGACAAATTATTGCTCATTTGATAAGCTAAAGGCTTCACTGTAAACCAGTCATCTGGGGTTTGTATGGATCGCAATCCAAAATTAACTTTTATTAAGCCCTACAATTTCACAAAACAAAACAAAATTGTACTTTGCTGATCTCAACAAACAAACACCTGGTGTGTCCAAGGTTCCTTGCTAACTTCCATGCGCTTCAATATTTCTGGACATCCTTTCTATGTGTTCCAATTCTATGACACCCCGTCTCCTGTTCACCCCACCCTGAGACCATGGACACCTCACCTTCCGTGTGCCCTGAGGATCATGGACACCTCACCCCCATGTGCCCTGAGAATCATGGACACCCCCACCTCTCATGTATTCTGAGAATCATGGACACCCCAACTCCCATGGCCCTGAGAATCATAGACCCCCATCTCCCATCTGCCTAGTTCATGTGCCCCCAGATTCCTGGACATCTCTCACATGTGGCCCAACTTCCCAAGCTGACATCAATCCATCACCCCAACACAGAATTCTATGTAATTGCCCAGGCTGAGGCCCAGGATCCTCACACCCTTGGTTTTGTTCCCAAGTAGCTGTCCATTGGGTGACAGAGAGATGACAGGGGGTAATAAGATGGAGACATACAATGAGGTATGTTCCCAGCCCAGGATGGAATGGGGGGTAGATGGTATATCCCCAGTCAGCCAACACACACCTGTCCAATCAGTCTTCCCCTGTCATATTAGTGTGGCTCAACCCCTTCCCAGTGTGGACTCATCTTCTCAGTGGTCCCATCTTCCACTCCCTAACTTAGAAGTTAAGAACTTAAAAGAAATAGGTTCCTAATTAAAACAACATAAAAGCATACAAGCTAGCCTGTAAGGCACATACAAGCTAGCCTGTAAGGCACATACAAGCTAGCCTGTAAGGCACATACAAGCTAGCCTGTAAGGCACATACAAGCTAGCCTGTAAGGCACATACAAGCTAGCCTGTAAGGCACGTACAAGCTAGCCTGTAAGGCACATACAAGCTAGCCTGTAAGACACATACAAGCTAGCCTGTAAGGCACGTACAAGCTAGCCTGTAAGGCACATACAAGCTAGCCTGTAAGGCACATACAAGCTAGCCTGTAAGGCACATACAAGCTAGCCTGTAAGGCACATACAAGCTAGCCTGTAAGACACATACAAGCTAGCCTGTAAGGCACGTACAAGCTAGCCTGTAAGGCACGTACAAGCTAGCCTGTAAGGCACATACAAGCTAGCCTGTAAGACACATACAAGCTAGCCTGTAAGGCACGTACAAGCTAGCCTGTAAGGCACGTACAAGCTAGCCTGTAAGGCACATACAAGCTAGCCTGTAAGGCACATACAAGCTAGCCTGTAAGGCACGTACAAGCTAGCCTGTAAGGCACATACAAGCTAACCTGTAAGGCACATACAAGCTAGCCTGTAAGACACATACAAGCTAGCCTGTAAGGCACGTACAAGCTAGCCTGTAAGGCACGTACAAGCTAGCCTGTAAGGCACGTACAAGCTAGTCTGTAAGACACATACAAGTTAGCCTGTAAGTATTGTGGTGGATATTGGGTAGTTTTTCTGCAAAATGAATTTGAAACGTGACAGGCAAAAACATCAGATTGAAGAGGCAACTTTAACTTTTCTTGAAATTGTCATGAAAAATGGCTATCACAATCTAAATAACCATCAATTGATTGGTTTTTATTAATATTCATATTCTTATTATATTAATATTTCACAGAACTTGTTCAAATAAAATGTGGATATACCTGAACCAGTATAAAGAGCAAACACAGAAACACAACATTTCTCTTTAATTATTAATATATCCCACTTGAAGCTTAGTAAAGATAATTGCTACCACTGAACAATACAACAATTACAAATAACATCTACCATACTATTCATTAATAATTGAAGACACATTGAATAGATCCATTTTTCATTGTCACCTTTATTTAGGGGTAATCTCAAAACATTCATATGTGACAGTATTACATGTTACTGGTTTTGATGGAGGGGGCAGGTTAACAGCTGTTTGGTTTAATATCATGCATCGACTGATGTATTCCCTCACCCTACATTTTTATTTTCTGATCAGTGTTCATGAGGATGATGACTTTCAATGCAGGCAATTTTATCTTCACGGTGGCTGAATATGAATGTTATATGATGTTTATTGGAGATAGGATGGGGACATCTCAACAAGTATCCACACGCTGGTGTAATTCAACATTTCTTGTAGCAGTGGGGGGAGACAGTTATGTAATAGTTTTTGAGTTTATCCCTTATTACTTTTTTGCTGGTTCACAAGAATTTTTCTCGTCACATTTTTCTCTATATATTTATATCCATACAGACCACACCACTTAAGTGGAATTGTAAAATATATACATATAACATTAATTTCAGTTCCAACAGGTTTAAGGAGCTAGCAACAGAGCTGTTTGTTTATTTTAGAGTGTTTAGCAGCAAGCACAGCTGTTAATTTCTCTACTAAAAGACCCTTGGCAAGGTGCAGTGAATCTGTTAATTTCTCTACTAAAAGACCCTTGGCAAGGTGCAGTGAATCTGTTAATTTCTCTACTAAAAGACCCTTGGCAAGGTGCAGTGAATCTGTTAATTTCTCTACTAAAAGACCCTTGGCAAGGTGCAGTGAATCTGTTAATTTCTCTACTAAAAGACCCTTGGCAAGGTGCAGTGAATCTGTTAATTTCTCTACTAAAAGACCCTTGGCAAGGTGCAGTGAATCTGTTAATTTCTCTACTAAAAGACCCTTGGCAAGGTGCAGTGAATCTGTTAATTTCTCTACTAAAAGACCCTTGGCAAGGTGCAGTGAATCTGTTAATTTCTCTACTAAAAGACCCTTGGCAAGGTGCAGTGAATCTGTTAATTTCTCTACTAAAAGACCCTTGGCAAGGTGCAGTGAATCTGTTAATTTCTCTACTAAAAGACCCTTGGCAAGGTGCAGTGAATCTGTTAATTTCTCTACTAAAAGACCCTTGGCAAGGTGCAGTGAATCTGTTAATTTCTCTACTAAAAGACCCTTGGCAAGGTGCAGTGAATCTGGTTTCTCTACTAAAAGTGGCAAGGTAATCTGTTTTCTCTACTAAAAGACCCTTGGCAAGGTGCAGTGAATCTGTTAATTTCTCTACTAAAAGACCCTTGGCAAGGTGCAGTGAATCTGTTAATTTCTCTACTAAAAGACCCTTGGCAAGGTGCAGTGAATCTGTTAATTTCTCTACTAAAAGACCCTTGGCAAGGTGCAGTGAATCTGTTAATTTCTCTACTAAAAGACCCTTGGCAAGGTGCAGTGAATCTGTTAATTTCTCTACTAAAAGACCCTTGGCAAGGTGCAGTGAATCTGTTAATTTCTCTACTAAAAGACCCTTGGCAAGGTGCAGTGAATCTGTTAATTTCTCTACTAAAAGACCCTTGGGAAGGTGCAGTGAATCTGTTAATTTCTCTACTAAAAGACCCTTGGCAAGGTGCAGTGAATCTGTTAATTTCTCTACTAAAAGACCCTTGGCAAGGTGCAGTGAATCTGTTAATTTCTCTACTAAAAGACCCTTGGCAAGGTGCAGTGAATCTGTTAATTTCTCTACTAAAAGACCCTTGGCAAGGTGCAGTGAATCTGTTAATTTCTCTACTAAAAGACCCTTGGCAAGGTGCAGTGAATCTGTTAATTTCTCTACTAAAAACCCTTGGCAAGGTGCAGTGAATCTGTTAATTTCTCTACTAAAAGACCCTTGGCAAGGTGCAGTGAATCTGTTAATTTCTCTACTAAAAGACCCTTGGCAAGGTGCAGTGAATCTGTTAATTTCTCTACTAAAAGACCCTTGGCAAGGTGCAGTGAATCTGTTAATTTCTCTACTAAAAGACCCTTGGCAAGGTGCAGTGAATCTGTTAATTTCTCTACTAAAAGACCCTTGGCAAGGTGCAGTGAATCTGTTAATTTCTCTACTAAAAGACCCTTGGCAAGGTGCAGTGAATCTGTTAATTTCTCTACTAAAAGACCCTTGGCAAGGTGCAGTGAATCTGTTAATTTCTCTACTAAAAGACCCTTGGCAAGGTGCAGTGAATCTGTTAATTTCTCTACTAAAAGACCCTTGGCAAGGTGCAGTGAATCTGTTAATTTCTCTACTAAAAGACCCTTGGCAAGGTGCAGTGAATCTGTTAATTTCTCTACTAAAAGACCCTTGGCAAGGTGCAGTGAATCTGTTAATTTCTCTACTAAAAGACCCTTGGCAAGGTGCAGTGAATCTGTTAATTTCCCTACTAAAAGACCCTTGGCAAGGTGCAGCGAATCTGCATGCACTTTGAACTATAATGACTATCAACATCATGATTTTAGGTCATTTTTTAGCTTTCACTTTACATCATTGCATTCAAATGAATTGATCTAAATACCTCATTCATAACAATATTGTGTGTTATGTTATGCACTGCTCAACATTTTAATAATATGTGATTTTAATGGAGTGAGACTGACAATATCACTGGCATGTCATCGACTGTAAATTAAATAGATGAAATATAATTTCACGGGAACAAGGTAACCCATTCAGAAATGCTTTCCGCTGCAGTAAGTGGATTACTAGCACTACAGAGAACGAGTGCATTGCTACACTTTGACAGCCACAATGAGACTGACACTTGTGTAAATCAGCAGGATATGTGAAAGGAAAATAATATTATGATGGCACAGTCTGTCTTGATTACATAAATGAATTCCATAGGGAAATCAGGTGGATTTCAGTAGAGGATTTACCAATCGGACGAATCATGCACAACATGCTAGATTGGATTTCCGCTCCGATAATGTATGTCATTTCTCACAAAAACTGTTGTATTGATTTTACAAAAACTGTTCTCTGTAGTGTGTGTGAGATTCCAAAGTGGGGGCATGTACAGTTTTTGTATGCATAAGTCTGGATAACAATGAGGAGATTCAAAAAACTCTCTTTGAATCGTTTGATCTTGGCACAATCTCGGTACGGGTGGATGCGTGCTTTTGTTACGGTCCCTCAATTGCAGCTTCTTTGCGAGAAGCAGTTGATTTGTGCTGATGGTGGAGTCTGTGTCTTCATGAATATCTGTGTAATTTTAACGGCAGCTCCTTCAATGCAACTATCTCTGTCATCATAATTACATGTCCTGCCAGTATTCATTTGAAATGGATGATTCTCCCCCCGGCACAGACATATATGTAATACACATCTAGGTAGAATCGGCAAAATCTGTGTTTTATCAGCAGATGTTAGGGTGTGACATTGATCTTATCCTTAGTCTTACAGCGAGTTGCCTGCACTACATTATTCTACTGACTACAGACTACAGTAGAAGATATTAGAGTCCAAGATCTTAACCTTGGTCACACAGCTGTCTGCTCTAGATTCTTCCACTGACTATGTCCACAGACTACAGCAGAAGATATTTGAGTCCAAGATCTTAACCTTGGTCACACAGCTGTCTGCTCTAGATTCTTCCACTGACTATGTTCACAGACTACAGCAGAAGATATTAGAGTCCAAGATCTTAACCTTAGTCACACAGCTGTCTGCTCTAGATTTTTCCACTGACTATGTCCACAGACTACAGCAGAAGATATTAGAGTCCAAGATCTTAACCTTGGTCACACAGCTGTCTGCTCTAGATTCTTCCACTGACTATGTCCACAGACTACAGCAGAAGATATTTGAGTCCAAGATCTTAACCTTGGTCACACAGCTGTCTGCTCTAGATTTTTCCACTGACTATGTCTACAGACTACAGCAGAAGATATTAGAGTCCAAGATCTTAACCTTGGTCACACTGCTGTCTGCTCTAGATTCTTCCACTGACTATGTCCACAGACTACAGCAGATGATATTAAGAGTCCAAGATCTTAACCTTGGTCACACTGCTGTCTGCTCTAGATTCTTCCACTGACTATGTCCACAGACTACAGCAGATGATATTAAGAGTCCAAGATCTTAACCTTGGTCACACAGCTGTCTGCTCTAGATTCTTCCACTGACTATGTCCACAGACTACAGCAGAAGATATTTGAGTCCAAGATCTTAACCTTGGTCACACAGCTGTCTGCTCTAGATTTTTCCACTGACTATGTCCACAGACTACAGCAGAAGATATTAGAGTCCAAGATCTTAACCTTGGTCACACAGCTGTCTGCTCTAGATTTTTCCACTGACTATGTCCACAGACTACAGCAGAAGATATTAGAGTCCAAGATCTTAACCTTGGTCACACTGCTGTCTGCTCTAGATTCTTCCACTGACTATGTCCACAGACTACAGCAGATGATATTAAGAGTCCAATATCTTAACCTTGGTCACACAGCTGTCTGCTATAGATTCTTCTACTGATGATGCCCAGAGAGGCAGACACAATAACAGAACTTGTTTGAGTCTGAGATCTTATCCTTCTCTTAGAGCTGCCTGCTCTAAACCCTTCCTCTGAACACACCTTTAGACTCTTCTTCTGTCTTATTCCCTGCTGTAAGGGATCAGGTACAATTATTGTTCTGTTCTATCTTTCCATTGTTTCCTATCAGCCGACCTTCTCTCCGTCTTGCATCTTCCTCCGACCTGCTCAGATCTGTCTTCATGCACACTACAGCTGATAAACACAGTTTAGGCAATGAGAGTGACACATTGACTTAGCAACAAAAAGCCACTACCAGGGATCATTGAAAGGCAAAACTGATCAACAACTTGAGAATGGCATTAGTTTTGAACCACATCATGAAATAGACCAGAGAGATTATTTTCTTTGTACCAACATATCTGTTCAGTTGTCCTCATATAATAATTTATTCCAACATTTAATAAGCACAGCTAATTTAGACAAGCACATATTATTAAAGGAACCAAAATGAAACTTGCGTTAACCAACCACTTCCTTTTGACAGGCCCAAGTACACAAGGACCTAGGAAGTCTGGTGACAAGCCATTGGCCTGGGGGTGGTCGTGGTAGGCTATGAAGATTGGCAGACTGCCTGAAGGGCCGTGGCAGGCTAGTTCTTTTTTAGCATACTTGCTTCCTGCAGCCTGAGTACACAAAGGGTCAACACAGACACGCCTGAGGCTCCCACAACACACCACTGCCAACTGGCACAAGAGCCTTCAGTTCAATAATACAGCCAACTAATACAACCACGGATGCCTTGACACGTGTCATATCGACTCGCCAGACGAAGTGACACAGGAAATGCTGCATCGTGTCCCACGGTTCCACGCCGCTGTGATGACAAACAACACAATTTGCTGCAATTACTGAAACACGCCCCCAACTGGCTAGATTAAGCATCTAGCAACACGCCGATGAATCGATAAGGGTAGAGAGCGGCTCACGTGAGCGGGGCAGTTTTCTAATGGTTTTCCGTGAATGACACAAAGATGAAGACGCGTTTTTGCTCGAGTGGTCGCAAAGTCGCAGAGTAATCAGATGACTTGTAGGACTGTAGTAGTGACTTGTCGGACTGCAGTAGTGACTTGTAGGACTGCAGTAGTGACTTGTAGGACTGCATTAGTGAGTTGTAGGACTGTAGTAGTGACTTGTAGGACTGTAGTAGTGACTCGTCGGACTGTAGTAGTGACTCGTCGGACTGTAGTAGTGACTCGTAGGACTGTAGTAGTGACTCGTAGGACTGTAGTAGTGACTTGTCGGACTGTAGTAGTGACTTGTAGGACTGTAGTAGTGACTTGTAGGACTGTAGTAGTGGGGTCCGGAGAAATTGTGTTTGGGCGCGCGTACCGGCAGAAGAGTGCTGACTGTCACGCACATCGTTCCGCTTGAGTGCACTGCCGCTGCAGAAAGAACAGGCTTCAAGTTCACCATGGGGTCATGACAAAGGGTTGCACATGAATGCCCCCTGTAATCACTGGGGCAGTCTAGTGGGGCAGCTAGGAGTGGCACCAAGACAGTGCTGCACATGCTACCAGATGTCACAACTGATGCACCTGCACACACTGCTGCATGTTGCACACGGCTGACCACCGCATGTCGCGCGCAGCCGACCGCCTCACATCAAACATGCAAGGGCCATACACAGCTGTTTACAACAAACAGCAATTACAAAAATATCCCGCTTTTTCCAAGTGCATCCGCTGTGTTTTTTTTAAGCCCAGTATCAGCATAGACCAGTGAATTCCTGCCCAGTCCTGGCACAGGCCAATATATTCATACCAAACGTGGTATGGGTCAATGGATTCCTGCCCAGCTGTGTCATGGGCAAATATATCCATGCCCAACCTGCCATGGTCCAATATATCCATACCAAACCTGGTATGGGTCAATGAATCCCTGCCTAATTTGGTATGGGATATTGTATCCCTGTCCCATTCAGTCATGCTTATTCTCTATTGCATTAAGAACCAAATCATCGCTGCTGACTGAACACTTCAGCCTTTTACGAAGTGTCACATATTTCATGGCAGTCATATGGCCAACTGTTGGTAAATACGTCAAAAATACTGGAGGCAGGTCTTTGGCAAACCCTTGTAATTACCGTCTTGCCAGTTTATTCATGTCTTGTGACAACATACTTGGGTATTAATAAGCGCGGAGAGCTATCTCTCCTCTGGCGGATACAGACGACGATCAGTGTTGATGAATGAGACAAACAGGTAAAAGGTGCATTCAAAGCAGAATTACCTTCGGCCACAAACAAATACATAATTCATTTCAGGGAGGGGGAGAACATTTATTTTGCAAATTCCTCACCTCATGGTGTGATGCTATGGTACAATAGGCTAGAGTAACGGCCGCACATTTTTCAGTCCAATCTGGCCACTTTATGTCAAATATTAAAATAACTTCCAGTAATAAATATTTTCCCTAAATCTGTTGTGGATGTGTTTTCTGGAGGCAAAGCTGACATTAACCCAGAAAAAATGGTTGATCTACACTGAAGTGCTGTAGTCAATTTTCTTACAAAGTCACTGGGAATGCTGTAGTGAGTGGTGAAAAAAAACGAGGGCCGAACTGGCAGTGAAGTTGTCAATGATATGACGTTATGATATGATGTTGCGTCTGGCATGAGACACCAGTGGTTTTTCTAAGCAGTGTAACATAAACTACCTAGGACAGATCGGAAGAAAGCACGCACACGCACGCACCGATATAAAGAAGAACCACGTCAACCTGAGACGTGCGTGTCGAGATGGTTTGCCAGATAAAGGGCCTGTGACACATGCAGCAAACTTCTCGAAAATTAACTTTTGTCACTGGAAGAGACAAAAAGTATTACTGACACTGTATTTATGGTGGGAGTTGTGTGATCCTAAATTGAGAACAAATTCTATGCAAAAACCTAACAGAAAAACCAGGAAGTGTACAGTTAGTGATGGCAACTGCTTGCAATGACTAGAGTCTGTGATCTAAAACCTTAGATAAGTCGTTGCATCTGAACCTGAACGAAACACACCCTTCTGAATAGGTTCAACCAGACGTAAATCAAGACATGATAGAATCAGTTTCCTAACAGCCACTAGCAGTCATCTATAGGGCTGTAGTTGAGATGACAGCTGCAGTTGTTGTTTCTATCAACGTTTTTATAACAGCACACTTCAGTGTAAACAAGGCTACATAGCTGCACACGTCTACTGCAGAACATTGTACCACTTTGACATAAACCTAACATCTTTGTAACATGGTGCATTACCTGTATGAGATTAACCTTAAAAACAGCACTTTGCACCTTTTGTGCATGTCATTAAAGTACCAAGGATATGATGCAAATGTTATTTGACAAATTGATAAAATGTCTAATGTGTGAAAACTGGGATGTAGTCTGGGAACCAGTTGTGACAATTCACAACTGGTTCCCAGAAATTGGCAATTTTCACCACTGGGGGGAGCTTTTGACTGACCTCAAAACACAATTAGTTGCACAAAAACTGGTTGAAGATGCACAACAGCAGTGCCCTACCCCAGACAGCCTGTATATACCTGTGGGCAGTCTAATACTGATCTACATCAACAAGCACAGCCAATCACTAATTACACCTAAGGGCCATCCATAGACATCCATTTGCAGTCTTTTTCTTGTGGAATTTTGGTCTGATCTTCCTTGCCCTCAACTAGCCAGCTAGATATCCTGATGTCACTTACAGCAGTTTCTATGTAGAAAACTCACTTTGCAGGGAAAAAATCAAGCTCAGATGAAATTACTGAAACATGCAAACATCTCCAATTAGAAATGTTTTTCTAGACTAGTGACTTTTGCAGGAGACAATAATGATGATGCAAAAAGACAAAGGTACTAACACACTGGAGTATGACAATGGGTGGATGCACCGCCAAGGTTCAAAGTCAAAGGTTCAGACAGATCACAATCTTGAAGAACACTGTCTGGATACAGCAAGAAGATGACAGGACTTGTGCAATGCAAGAAGACAAACAACAGTACTTGTGCAAAGCAAGAAGACAAACAACAGTACTTGTGCAAAGCAAGAAGACAAACAACAGTACTTGTGCAAAGCAAGAAGACAAACAACAGTATTTGTCCAAAGCAAGAAGACAAACAACAGCACTTGTACAATGCAAGAAAACCAAAATACTGACATGTTGTAAGAAGACAAAGGTACACAACACACTGCAAGAAGACAAAGGTACAAACATACTGCAAGAAGACAAAGGTACCAATACACTGCAAGAAAAAAAATGTACCAACATAGTACATACTGCAAGAATACAAAGGTACCAACATACTGCAAGAAGACAAAGATACCAACACACCACAAGACAAAGATACCAACACACTGCAAGAAGACAAAGGTATCAACACACTGCAAGAATACAAAGGTACCAACACACTGCAAGAAGACAAAGGTACCAACACACCACAAGAAGACAAAGGTACCAACACACTGCAAGAAGACAAAGGTATCAACACACTGCAAGAAGACAAATGTACCAACACACCATAACAAGACAAAGGTACCAACACACTGCAAGGAGACAAAGATACCAACACCCCGCCAAAAAACAAAGGTACCAACCTACTGCAAGAAGACAAAGGTACCAACACATGCAAGAAGACAAATGTGCCAACACCCTGCAAGAAGATAAAGGTACCAACACACTGCAAGAAGACAAAGGTACCAAGACACTGCAAGAAAACAAAGGTACCAACACCCTGCAGGAAGACAAAGGTACCAACATACCACAAGAAGGCAAAGGTACCAACACACCATAAGAAGGCAAAAGTATCAACACACCACAAGAATATGTACCAAGACACTGCAATAAGACAAAGGTACCAACACAAAAGTATCAACACACCACAAGAATATGTACCAAGACACTGCAATAAGACAAAGGTACCAACACAGTGCAAGGAGATAAGGATACCACAAAGACACACTACAACATGCTACCTCTTTTGGGTAATAACAACCTACCAAGCAAGTGAAAATGCAACTGATGAAAAGCAAGTTTTGTGTGAAGATGACACAAGTTACCTGTACCAGCCACAGATTGTCACATCTGCTTAACGAGATAATGGCTTATTTTTCATCTCTCACAGCCAGTAGTGACAGAAGACCAATGGCAAGACTTAAGGCAGCCAACTGGAAGACACAGTTCATCAAAAGCATATGTGTGGAATTCGGGTTCTAAGTTGAAGCATACAGCACCCTGCTATTAGAAGTGCAGGAAGTGGCCATTAAAAAGCCCAGGTCTGTTGGGAACTATCACACAAAGTCTGACTAAGCTGGCAGGATCAACACAAGTTAGAATGTCTGTGCATGGATGCATGGTGACAAGTGATGCATGATGATGGATGAAGCGTGACACTTGTAAGCCATTTCTAAAAAGGGTGGATATGAACTTGTCTCTAATTTGGGACATGATAGGTGTCACATAAGAATCCATCAGTGTTATTCATAAAAAAATGGGCCAAGTGGCCCTGAAGTCCTTTGGACTAATACGACTATGTACGAATACGGAAAAATTGTAACATTGTTTTCTTACATCCTTGTAAAGGTTTGGTAGGGTGCTTTACATGGTTTAAAAAATTATATGACTGCTACAAAAATTGGCAAAGTTATGGAGCATTGAACATGGTAGGGATCAAAAAGTGAAAATGAAGAAAACGGCTGTTGAAGTTTTATATTATATATGCAAATGGATTGCATGGAAATATTACATGCACAACATTCAAATGTGGCACACAGTATGTAATACGTATGTTATGTTGCAATGATACACTGTAAATACAAAGGTGCTGCTACAAAGACTTATCAAGTTATGCCAGATTATGTCTTCATGTGTAAAACTAAGAGGACAGATTATTTGAGAGCAAAAGGTAGACTCAGTGTTTGACACAGTTTAAAACCTACAGGCAACTGTCTAGTTTAACAGGGGTCTAGTGGCTTAATGTTGTTAGCTCAATGCACCAACTAAGACAATACACAACACTGTGAGTGACAGTGTCCAGAGTGAGGCCTAAGCAGTGTCCTCATTGCTGAATAGATCAACGAAACCTGCCAAGTGACATTCTGCACAAGTGTTCATTAATCCTTAGTGATTGTTCAGAACACCAGACTGACCCCATACCTAAACAAAGCGAATGTAATAGGTGAAGAACAGGCAGTGTTCAAAAAGGGGTATTGGTTAAATTGTATTTGTCTCAACGCAAAAGGCTTTATTGTGCCTTCATCGATTATAAGAAAGCATTTGATTTAGTAGACCGGTCCTCCCTGTGGTCTAAGAAAATTTCATGCGGTATTAATGGTATTGTGTTGAAAGTTGTATAAACATATACAAAAATGCTAAATCATGTATAAATCAGGGCCAGGCTGTGTCAGCCTTCTTCTCGTGTGATGTATAGGTATGGCAAGGAGAAAATTTGTGTCCTTTGTTATTTGCTATTTACCTGAATCATTTTGAACACTATTAGTCACAATTATAACGGACTTGACATGGCAGCTGGTGAAATTTACAACAACCTTAGGGATGATGATGTAGAAAATGTATGTTCTACTATATGCTGATGACACTAGAATGATTCAATCAAATACAGATTTCTTGCTTGTGTATAGCGGAACTATGTCAACTCTTCTAATAGTTGACATTTGGTTGTTTCAGGTGTCAACTATATAGTGAATCTGTAATTATTAGTCTATATTGATACAATTGATTTACACAGTACCATGTCTACACAAGGCATGGCAAGCATAAACAGAACAGTAGAATGCATTTGATATCAATAAAGTGTAGGATATTTCACTCTATAGTTGTCCAGAATATTTTAACCAATAGACACCACAGTCACACCATTTTATAATAATTAAATGAACATCAAAATAAACACAACTTGCAATTTTAGAAAATCAATAGTTTTGAAGATAAAAAGTGTTAGGCAACTGTTCAGTTTAACAGGAGTCAAGTGTGTGTACTCTGCCTGGGTGATGTGACCAATTAAAGATTAGTCAAGGTCTCAATGGAACAGTAGCACCAGGCTGCGGAGTTTAGTCATGGTGTTGACATTGTGGCACATTAAACAAAATCTACTGTTGGGGGTGTCTACTCTGCCTAGGCACTGTGACCAATTAAAGATTAGTCAAGGTCTCAATGGAACAGTAGCACTAGGCTGCAGAGATTAGTCATGGTGTTGACTTTGTGGCACATTAAATAAAATTTACTGTTGGGGGTGGTCTCAAGGGCCAAACTTTTGCACTTTGGGGGCCCCTTAGGTGTCCTTAGAATGATTCAATCAAATACAGATTTCGTGTATATAGTGGCAGCACCCTAAGATACATCTATACAAAATTAGAAAAAAGTTGCTGAACAGTTTTTGAAAAAATAGGCCACATGTTACATTTTTACCAGTTTTGGAGTCCTTGGAGGCCCTAGGGAGCCCTTAAAATGATTCAATCAAATACAGATTTCTCGTGCATAGTGGCAGTGCCCTAAGGTATGTCTATGCAAAATTAGAGATAAAGTTGCTGAACGGTTTCTGAGATCCGGCAGCTAACGGCGGACGGCGGACGCAGAGTGATGGCAATAGTCCCTTGGACCTTCGGCCAAAGGACTAAAAACAGCCTCTGCCCTCACTGTTCACCTGATTCTGACAGACTTGCACTAAGTTATCCCACTGACTTTACAATCCCAGTTACCCCATTGACTTAACACTAAAAGAATCTCTGGCATGAGGCAACTTGCCCAAAGTTCTAGTCCCAACACTAGTTCAGGTGATCGCGACTGGATAGCAAGGACATGAACAAGACCTCTTCTAACAAAGTTTCCCTTCTGTAGGACGTGGTGCGTAATTAGTGCAGAGTTTATGTAATTTACACAAGTTACTAAATATATTAAAAGTGCTGGTCCAAACTTTCCAGGTATTGCCAACTGAAAGCCTCTCATAAATATTACATAATAATTCTCCATGCTCTGAATCAGTACTTTGCATGTGTCAAAAGCTGGCCTGATAAAAGGATATAACTGGAGGGGAGATTCGAATGAACCAGCTGTGCGCTATGAACTTATGCCCCTACATTTACGCACGAAGAATCTTTCTGGGTCGACTTCCCACGCAATGCGCAATGTGCCCAGGTCACATTCTCTCGGGTTTGAGTCAACAGTGATTACGAGGAGAGAACATTTCACGTCTGCCTGGCAGGCCTACTGCCAGAGTCTCTTAAGAACGCACCAAGTTAACCTCAGGTCTTGAAGGTCGTGTTTCTGCGGTTACTTCTGTCAAAATAACAATGTGCTAATGAATGGCACCGGTCACTATTAGGCATGTAAGCCTGGCGCCAATTGATACAGTGTGGCAGTGTAGGAGATGTGAACATTTGTACATGTGTTTGTACACATGTGTGTGAACATGTATGTGTAGGTTGTGTGTGTGTGTGTGTGTGTGTGTGTGTGTGTGTGCGTGTGTGTGCGCGCGCACGTGCCCGCGTGCGTGCATGTGTACACGTGTGCTAGTGTGTATATGTATATAAATGTGTACACATATGTATACATGTGTGAACATGTATGTGTACATGTATCGAGAGCTATGTGCAGTATTGTGTACATGTGTGTTTGTGTGTACACATACGGAACTATTTCTAGTGAGTGCATATACACAAATATATATCATAAATGAAAAATATATTTAAACCGTTACTGATTAACAAACATTAAATAGTCCATTTAAATAAACTAAATATATATAGTAAAAATGATTATGTATTGTAAATAGTAGGTTGATTACAATTAATAAAATGCATTGTAAACAAAAAGATGTGATACCATCTAGGTGTCTACTAAACCAGACACGTGCACCATATGAAGAAGCCTGAGGTAAACATTTGGTTACAGTATTAAGGAAGGTTGACACAACAACAAATATTGTTGCCCTATCAGGCACCCTTTAGACACCAACCATAAAATAATTGTGTATCTAGCATCTCAGAAAGAGACAAAGTTAGTCACTGCTAGTTTTCAGTTTTCTATGCTAAAATGTAGTGGTGCAGCAAGTTGCAAAAGATTTGGTTTTTTTAATTACCAAACCTGGCCATGGTCTCGCTAAAGAGGCCACTGCAAGCTGGAACATTCATTCAGAATATGATGGTTTTACTGTTCAAACTATACTCAATTATTATTTAAAATGTAGGTTATTTGTTCCCTGCTTGCCAGAAACCCTATTACATTTCCAAATTTTAAGATCAGCACAAGAGACAAAGGTATTCATGATCACAAGTACACAAACACCACCCATTGATTCTGCCTTGTGGTGCATTGTTTGGAGCACAATGCCAGTCCAACACAGTTTCTAATTTAGAGCAATTCATCTCATTCCAGAAACATCTGACAGAGAACAAAGATATCCATTCCAAATGAGCAGATTAATGTGATTTACACTCTGATGTTTAATGATGCAGTAAGTGAATTCTTGGTGGGGTGTTGCTAATATTGCATGGGCAGATGACAGCCAGGCCTGTGTTTGGCCTCCAGTGTTATAGTTTGTATCATTAGAGCTGTAATTAATGGTGCTGGAATCACACTCAAGTGGCTGCCCAGAATCCCTGGTGGCCACAAGTAACGGTAGAGGAACACAAAAGGTCATCTCCAAGAGTGTGTCACAGGCAAAAACACTCTCTGTTTGACAGGCCCGATCGCTAGACAAATGTGTAATTAATTCTGGGCAAAAACAAAACGAAAGTTTTAACGCCTGACAAGGGCTATAAATAAGATCTATGGTTATCCACCTCGGCTCAGATGGATTCTGTGCATCTGTCTATCCAGCAGCCTCGAATACAAAAACAGTATTTATCTAACAAAAAATAAGCCATCAAGCAATGGGTAGAATTGCACAAGAGAAAATATTGATGTCACACATATCAAGGCAAAGAATTGCACAAGAGTAAATACCATGATGTAGACATACAAAGGCAAAGAATTGCACAAGAGAATGCTAGCCAGGGGTGCTAAGGTTGCTGGAGGCCAGTGTCTTGTTTTAGCCAAATCGTTTAGCAGTAGCTACCTGTAATAATTATTATTCAGAGGGGTACCATTAAACAGTGGCTTCAAACTAGTGATAGTTACTTTTTTCTGTTTGTTGACTGATTGTTAAAATTGAGATTGTGTATGGGTGTTTTGTTTTTCTGTAAATATAACAAAATTAGCTATGCATTATTTTAATGTATGACATCACACCTTTTCAGTTACACCTTTTACTATTTGCAGTGCAATGTATCTAAATTTCTGTTCAGCCTAGCCCAACAATATATTGCATACGTTTTGCTTATATAACAGTCTCTGGGAATATTAAATATGATGTGAATTTATACATAAAATGTTATGTCATGCTGAATATTGTGTTTTGCTAAAACTTACATAAAGTTAAGACATGCCAATTTAACTAAATTAAACATGTATTTTCTATATATATTATAATGTTCCATTTGTCCACATTTATTTTTATCTAAACGTCATTTTTCAAAATTACTTGTACATTTAAAATGTTCAAAATCGAACATAATAGTATATCTCAATTATGTTTGCCCAAAGGAATTTGGCACAAATATTACCTGTATAATACTCTCTGTGTATGGTGAATATTATGCAGATTGACACAAATTAAAAAGGTATGTAAAGCTAGATATTTTGCATTTTGTTCTACATTACCTGAGCCTATATTATAATACATAAATTTATGTATACATTGTGTACATAATATACTATATGTAAGTAGTATGATATTAAACTACAAGCTGTACACAGCTACTACATCTCATGTATTTAATTTAGTCGCGTGTCACAAGTGCCCTTTTAACCACTGCTCACAGTGCTCTATGTGCCCTTTTACTAAAACGGCACCCTGCCCTTTTGAAAACCTGGGAAGAATACTGCATATTAAGGCAAAGAATTGCATGAGAGAAAGTAACTGATGCAGACATAGTAAGGCAAAGAATTGCACAAGAGAAAGTAACTGATGCAGACATACTAAGGCAAAGAGTTGCACAAGAGAAAGTAACTGATGTAGACATACCAAGGCAAAGAGTTGCACAAGAGAAAGCAACTGATGTAGACATACCAAGGCAAAGAATTACACAAGAGAAAGTAACAGATGTAGACATACTAAGGCAAAGAGTTGCACAAGAGAAAGCAACTGATGTAGACATACGAAGGCAAAGAATTGCACAAGAGAAAGCAACTGATGTAGACATACTAAGGCAAAGAGTTGTACAAGAGAAAGCAACTGATGTAGACATACCAAGGCAAAGAATTGCACAAGAAAAAGTAACTGATGCAGACATACCAAGGCAAAGAATTGCACAAGAGAAAGTAACTGATGCAGACATACTAAGGCAAAGAATTGCACAAGAGAAAGCAACTGATGTAGAAATACCAAGGCAAAGAATTGCATGAGAGAGAGCAACTGATGCAGACATACCAAGGCAAAGAATTGCATGAGAGAAAGCAACTGATGCAGACATACCAAGGCAAAGAGTTGCACAAGAGAAAGCAACTGATGCAGACATACTAAGGCAAAGAATTGCACAAGAGAAAGCAACTGATGCAGACATACCAAGGCAAAGAATTGCACAAGAGAAAGCAACTGATACAGACATACTAAGGCAAAGAATTGCACAAGAGAAAGTAACTGATGCAGACATACCAAGGCAAAGAATTGCACAAGAGAAAGCAACTGATGCAGACATACTAAGGCAAAGAGTTGCACGAGAGAAAGCAACTGATGCAGACATACCAAGGCAAAGAATTGCACGAGAGAAAGCAATTGATGTAGACATACCAAGGCAAAGAATTGCATGAGTGAAAGCAACTGATGTAGACATACCAAGGCAAAGAATTGCACGAGTGAAAGCAATTGATGCAGACATACCAAGGCAAAGAGTTGCACGAGAGAAAGCAACTGATGCAGACATACTAATGCGAAGAATTGCATGAGAGAAAGCAACTGATGCAGACATACTAAGGTAAAGAATTGCATGAGAGAAAGCAACTGATGCAGACATACTAATGCAAAGAATTGCATGAGAGAAAGCAACTGATGCAGACATACTATTAATAGTCACACAAACCAACAGCTTACTATAGATATATATAGTTATTCTATTCTATAATAGTAATTCAAACCAATAAAAACAGCATATTATAATACATTTAATTATTCTACTCTATTTTTTAACTTTGTTTTTTCTTGTCTATTTCATATTCAGCCATAGTCATATTTAATGTTTTATTGATCTGTTTGGAATTTTGTTACGTTTAAGTTTGTCTCAAGGAAGAACTCAAGCCGTAAGTTGTATTCTCACAGACATGACCCAGACTATATAGTCCAGTTTTATTTATATGTTAGTTTATATAACATCATGGTATGGAAATTGTCAGTAACATGTGAAGAGTGCATTATTAACTATGCAACAGGAGACAATTGAGTCCTTCTGATTTAACACGCATGTAGACTAGTTATAACAGCAATCATCACCAACTGTTCTGCCCAAGAAGCATCATCACCCTCGTTAATACGTCATCGAATAATAACAATAATAAGAACACTTATATAGTGCCATAAACCTACAAATCCATTCAGAGGTGCTTAAAATACATAAGTACATATATGCACAACATTGATAAGTTCCATAAAATTAATGTAAATAAATTACAATATATCAACTTAAAAAATAAGTTATATAAAAATAATCATCAAAGATGTGATGATACCGTAGTATGACCCTGGGTATGACCTCGGGTCTCACTTGGCAGAATTTTGCTGTCCGATTGCCAAATGCCCTGCAGACTTCTCCACCGATCCTGAACAATTGTGTGTTGACCAGAGGAGAGAGGTGAGAGACAAAGCTGTCTGCGGGGAGCTGCCTTATTATTACAGAATACAGTTAGTTCAACCCATCATTGCTGGGACAACACAGTGAAGATATCTCAAACGAAAATGTAATATCATCTTGTATTTTTACCACGCTATGTATATATATATATATATATATATGTATATATATATATATATATATGTATACAGCTGCTGACTGTTTTGGTGGTTCCACAATAAGCTCTTCTTCAGATTTACTGTGGAAAATCTGGCAGCGAAGGAATAACTCAAACGTTTTGGGGGTGTGCATGGGGTTTTTTTTAAGTTTAAAGTTACACATCGTAACGGCTTGGAATAATAATATAGAATACAAAAAATAGTAAACAAATAAATAATTATAAATATTCAGTTCCACTGGGTAAAAGGTACACATAACGGTTGGGGCTATAGTAGCTTCTTGTAGGTTTCCCATTGATCATCAAGAGAGCAAAGGGATCTGGGAGACAACAGCTATTGAGTCATTGTCACACCTCAGTGTAAAGCATCATTATCACCACAGGTGGACAGAACATTGGAGTGACATCTTCACACTCACCTGAGCTCAGTTACACACAACAAAGTCACCAGCAATGGGGGTAATTGTCTGGCGACTCATTAAGCTATTGATGCAGCCACTGTGGCACAATGGTAGGCCTGCAGCAGCAACAAAGACAGGATCAAACGCATTCTCAAGTGTGTTACATGCCTGCTTCGTCCCTCATCCAGTTCCCACATGCATCTCCAGTGGCACGCTGCCCTACTGAGGGATGGCAGGATTATCCCAAGCTGTCCCACTGAAGGATGGCAGGATTATCCCAAGCTGTCCCACTGAGGGATGCATGAATTATCCCAAACTGAAAGATCTACGAGGATTATTCCTAGCTGTTCAATTGAAGGATAGGATTATCTCAAATTGTCCCACCGAGGGATGGGGTGGTTATCCCAAGCTATCCCATAATGAATTATCGAACCCTCAAGTCATCTTGTACAAATGATCCAGACTACCCTCTCACTGGGGTGTATGAAGGATATAGACTACCCTCTCACTGGGGTGTACAATGGATCTACTCTACCCTCTCACTGGGGTGTACAATGGATCCAGTCTACCCTCTCACCGTGGTATACAAAGGATCCAAACTACCCTCTCACTGGCGTGTGCAAAGGATATACTACCCTCTCACTGGGGTGTACAAAGGATCCACACTTCCCTCTCGCTGGGGTGTACGAAGGATATAGACTACCCTCTCACTGGGGTGTACAAATGATCCAGTCTACCCTCTTACTGGGGTGTACAAAAGAGTCAGACTACACACTCACTGGGGTGTACCAAGGAACCAGACTACCCCCTCTTGCTGGGGTGTGCTAGTGCCCCAAGTTTTTACAAGTAATCAGCCCTGGCGCCTTAATAACATATTTACTGCAAGATAAGAGGTGCTGAAAAAGCGACAACCAATCCATCAGTGTCAGGAATCATGTCTATCGGGGTGCCAATTATTTTAATGGTTACCGGAAAAGTGATATGATTGTTAAATCTCAGCCTTTTTTGACAACATTCTTATAATATCTAAATCACTGTTTTGTTTAGACTTCGTTCTGGGTGTAGCGACACTCATGCTTATTTAGCCATGATTTATAAGTGACCGAGCCTTCCTGTAAATGGTGGTATTTACATAATCAACCTGATATATATGATGGGTGCAAGACGTCAGGTCTACTTCAGTATGTGCATCTAGACTGCCAGGTTGCATAACGTTTCTATTACATGACCTTCAGATACACTTATTACATGACCTTCAGCTACACTTATTACATGACCTTCAGCTACACTTATTACATAACCTTCAGCTACTTATTACATGACCTTCAGCTACACTTATTACATGACCTTCAGCTACAACTACATGTTTTATAGAACAATCACTTATCAGTAGTTTTATAAAACAATTAGTTCTATGTGTTTCAGAAAAATCAATGGCGCTATATGTCTTATAGAACAGTGGTTATCTGGTGCAAATGCCAGTAGGTTGTAAATGACAATATCTCTGGATCATGTTTATATTAACTCCAGTTTAACTTAGTTGCTTGGTGTTTAGTTATATACAACAAATGATAAGTCACTGAATAAACTCCAGTCCAATATTAGTATATATATATATATATTTATATATATATATATACTGTATATATATATATATATATATATACAGTAAACCTCGCCTAAGTGGGATCTTCGCTCAACTCAGACAGAATTCCGAGGAACAGTTGATTTGTAATGTATTTCCCATAAAAATCTTCGTCTAAGTCGGATTATGTAAGTTGGATCTTCCCCCTAACTCGGAATAACTGAGTCGGTCCATATGATCCGAGATAATGCGTTTTTCCTCACCTAAGTCGGATCGCACTATTCAACCAAATCACTTGGTTGTTTGGAGTATATGTACCATATGAACTAAAAAGTGAAATGGCTATTCCAAAAAATAATCCAGACAGCCACAGCAACGTACGTAGGCGTCACGTCTTCACTCATCTAATACAACTAGCATCACCAAGCCAATGGACACTGGTATAACCAAGAACATGACGTTCCATTACCGGTACATCCTAACCACCAGGCAGAGGCATCAGAAGGAATCACACCATTTTCTCAAGAATTTGAACTATACTGGATGTCGTCATTGCCCTGAAAACAGCGTGAAACAAACTGAAACTGGAAACACTAAACTCCTACAAAAACGGGATTCATCTAAGGTGTTGAGCGTCAAGGCGATGATGAAGACGAAGCAGCTCCTTCGTTCAGAAACATACGGAATAAACTCCACGAGATGTCTGGAGATGTTGTTTGAACGATAAACGACTGTGTTGGTGTGGACGAGACAGCAGAAACGTTGGCTACTCCAAACAACGAGAAGATCATTGAAATTGTACAACATCCCGACGCAGACGGTTGGTTTACTGAGCAATGATGAGGACGACAAAGTCTCCGTGTTTGAAGACAAGATAATAAAACTCAGTAGCACACATGCTGCTTTATGGACGTTAATTGAGACACTCTGGCTTGATGCTTGTGAAATCAAAGAGTTGACTGACAAATAGAGGCCATTATCATGAGATAGAACATGACTGACATTTACAATCAGTAATAATTACTAAGCTATAAACTAACTGTATATATATATATAATTATATATATATATATATATATATATATGTATACAGTAAACCTCGCCTAAGTCGGATTCAATCGGACCGAGTGATTTAATCTGAGTTACACGAAAATCCGACTTAGCTGAAGATGATATATCCGAGCACCAAAGGCTACCCTCTAAAACCCTTAGGTAACTGTGAATAATGCTTGAAAGTGACTGGATACTGCAGTAATTCTACATATGTTGTTGTCCACAAGCAAAATACAACTTTATGTAGTATTAGAACTGTTTTGTGCTTCATTTTGGCACGAATCTCTAAGTTTATAGCTTAGTAATTATTATAGATTGTAAATGTCAGTCATCTTCTATCTCATGATAATGGCCTCTATAACAATAATTTAAATATAAAAAGGTATTGATGTATCACAATACTTTTGGCATAAATGTTATAATCTTACAGTAACAGAAACTTTACACACATATATATATATATATATGTGTGTAAATATATATTTACATTAAAATTATTGTTATACATTATAAATTTTATAATAAATAAACTTGTAATTATTTGATTATGCCAAACTTTTGTAACAAATACATATTCATGCACATCCTCTGTAACATGTCACTATTTGTCTAGGCACAACCCTTTGCTATTACGAACCCCCTTGTTGTATGATACCATTGATACCAACCCAACGTTACGACCTCTGTCTATTACAAATAGTACAATAAAGACTCAAACATGAACCTTTTACTTCTGATCAGTTGTTGCACCTGACCCCACTATTATTGAGCAGTGACAACACCGCTGTCCACCTCTAATAGAAACTACATCCCAACAATGACCACCTCTCAATAGTGGCCATTGAGTGTCTGGTTATACATCTGAACGCTGACCACATCTCAACAGTGACCACCTTTTAACATTGATCAACAGTGATCACGTTTGAGCAAAAACCACCTCTTAACAGTGACCACCTCTCAGCAGTGACCACCTCTATATAGTGACCACATCTCTACACTGACCACCTCTCTACAATGGCTGCCTCAGAACACAGGACTGGGAAGTGATCCCCACAGAACCCTGTATCCCCCTGGGGTGTGTGCCAAGAGGGGGAACAAGGAGCAACACACATAGACAGGGTGTGGACACAGACTACATCAGCAGCCCCAGATGGCTGGCTTCAGCTGACTGGGTCTTAATTACATTAATTGCTCCACCTTCTACTGTTACCTTACCTGGGGTGTATCTGTGGCCGTGCAGGGGCTCAAGACGTTCACATGGACTGGGCTAGTTCACACTTGATAAGCACTGGCAACACACTTGGAGGCGTTCCTGGAAAGACACACAACTAGGTTACAGGTGCCCCTGGCAGTGGGCTCCCTAAACATTACATCTGGGTGTTACTCACTGACCCACAGAGACCCAGAAACGTATGCATTCAGAGACTCAGAAAGCTCTGTGTCCAGGTAATGCAGACCCAGAAAGCTCTGTGTCCAGGTAATAGAGATCAAGAAAACTTTGTGTTCAGGTAAAACATATATATATAGAAAGCTCTGTCTTTGCGTAACACAGAAACAAAGAAGGCTTTGTATATATTTTGTGTTCAGGTAATACAGAGACCCAGAAAGAAAGGTCTGTGCTCGGTTAAAAGAGAGACCCAGAGAGCTCTGTGCTCGGGTAATACAGAGACCTAAAAAGTTCTGTGCTCGGGTAATACATAGACCCATAAAGCTCTGTGCTCGGGTAAAACAGAGACCCAGAAAGCTCTGTGCTAGGGTAATAGAAACCCAGAAAGCGCTGTGCTCAGGTAATACAGAGACCCAGGAAGCTTTGTGTTCAGGTAATACATAGACCCAGAATGCTTTGTGTTCAGGTAATACAGAGACCCAGGAAGCTTTGTGTTCAGGTAATACATAGACCCAGAAAGCTCTGTGTTCAGGTAATACAAAGACCCAGAAAGCTTTATGTTCAGGTAATACAAAGACACGGAAGCTTTGTGTTCAGGTAATACATAGACCCAGAAAGCTCTGTGTTCAGGTAGTACAGAGACCCAGAAAGCTTTGTGTTCAGGTAATACAAAGACCCAGAAAGCTCTGTGTTCAGGTAATACAAAGACCCAGAAAGCTCTGGGTTCAGGTAATACAAAGACCCATAAAGCTCTGTGTTCAGGTAATACAGAGACCCAGAAAGCTCTGTGTTCAGGTAATACATAGACCCAGAAAGCTCTGTGTTCAGGTAATACAAAGACCCAGAAAGCTTTGTGTTCGGGTAATACATAGACCCAGAAAGCTGTAGATTTAGGAAATTCAGACCCAGAAAGCTCTGTGTTTAGGTAATACAGAGACCCAGAAAGTCCTGCATTCTGGTAACACATAGACCCAGAAAGCTCTATCTTCAGTAATACAAAGACCCAGAAAGCTTTATCTTCAGTAATACAGACCCAGAAAGCTTTGTGTTCAGGTAATACAGAACCAGAAAGCTGTGTGTTTATGTAATACGAAAACCAGAAAGCTGAGTTTAGGTAATACAGAGACCCAGAGAGCTATGTGTTTAGGTAATACAGAAACCCAGAAAGCCCTGCATTCTGGTAATACAGCGATTCAGAAAGCTTCGTGTTTGGTTTATAAAGAAACTAAGAAAACTCAGTGTTCAGGTTGTGTCCAAGGATTACAGATACCTAGAATGTTCTCCAAACTATGGTAATGCTACTACTACACTGTGGGATAACAAACAGTTGCCATGGTAAACAAAGGTGGTAATGAGAAAGTTGGCCATCAGGCATGAACTAGTTAACACAGGTGTCTGGTGCAAGGGGAACATTTCAGGGCCAACATAAACCTCCTGCAGTAGTTGGTGCTGGTGGATTATACATCTTCATTTGCCTGTCTCAACTGTGGGTATGGCAAACTGCGTAACAGTGGCAATGGCAGGCTTATAATAATAATACATTTATTCGTACTAAAAAAGTGTACAATTCGACTAAATCAATGTATATAAGTTACTGTGTATATAAAACAGTAAGCAATGAGCGCAGCTCGTCAATGGCTAAAAAAGAAGAGCTACCCGCATTATCTATATTATGTAATACATCTTTTGCAAATGAGACTCTACATACTAGTTCATCATCCAGCACCTCCTGGTAATGGTCTTGAATCATACCATAAAACTGATTAGACTTCATTCGAAAGAATGTCACGGCATCAAGTTTGAATTTGGACATGATATAGTTAAAACTTTTAGACATGTATGACCCACTACCTTGAAGGGCTAGATGAGAGAGCATTTTCAAACTGGAGTTACTGCATTTCAAGCAACTCTGCATAAATCATACCATTCAATTCATAATTTGAATTTGAATCGGTAAACAGTCCGCTAAAAGTGGCACCATATTACAATGCATGCAAACTGGTAGATTAAACAGTTTTCTGATACCTTTGCGCCACGTAGTATAAAACATATCAAGATGTTTGTTTTGTAAGTTCCACAGACATACACCATATAAAATACAAAATGAAAGGCGCAGAAACCTACATAGGTTGCAGAAGATGGTTTCCCAAGCAGAGGAAAACATCAGTTGCATATTCTTATGTAAACAGTTTGTATTAACTTGTTCTAGTGTCACAGGCCAAAAATATTGGACCGTGCCAGAAGTATGCACCTACTTTCATGTAGTTTATGGGCCAGAAGTATGCACCTACTTTCATGTAGCTCATGGGCCAAAAGTAGGCACCTACATTTATTCCATGTTATTTTGTAGGTCATAGGCCAAAGTAGGCACCTACTTTCAGCCCATGTAGGTCATGGGCCAAAAATAGGCACCTACTCTCAGCCCAAATAGGTCAGGGCCAAAAGTAGGCACCTACTTTCATGTAGGTCATGGGCCAAAAGTAGGCACCTACTTTCATGTAGGTCATGGGCCAAAAGTAGGCAGCTACTTTCAGTCAGTGTAGGTCATGGGCCAGAAGTAGAACCATGTTAATAGTAGGTTTTGGTACTAAGGTGGCTTGCATCAATAATGCATTTAAAGATTTTCATTCTAATGGTTAGGATGCATAATATTCTCAACATTTTACTAATTTGTTTAATCACTGTGCTGTTGAGCACACATGTTTCTGAGTGTTGTATTCTATGTTGTGATCTGCAGTGGTGATATATCCAAGCACAGCAATGGCGTGAAGATAGAACAGTTGAACTTTGCTTTATGGTCACCTCAGTAATACAGCCACCTTGCAATTAAGGTCATCCTAAGACAGTCCCAAATTATTTCCACCTCTGTAAAGCAAAGGATATTAGTCCCACTAATATGGTCACCTGACTATTCAGGTCACTTTTGGTCAGTCCCAAGGGTGACCATAACTATTTCAGTACGACAGGCCGGTTTTCAGGCCGCACTGTCTGACGCTTTAGTATGACAGGCCGGTTAATATTCAGCATTGACGATGTCTTCTATTCAAATCGTTTTTATTCATAATTATCCACTAGGTGGAGCGACATGTTGTGTACTGTTGTCAAGGCGAATAAATTATCTATTCAGCAGTGGTCATCGTTTATTATCGCTCAATAATAGTTTACGGTGATTTTTGCGGTTTTTAATGATGGATTATCAAAATCTGCGGTGGCCACAATGGCGGACGGCATTACTTCAACTAGTGATTTACCACTGTATGTTTTGGACAGATTATTTGATAGTTTTAGGGAAGAATGTTTTGGACAGATTATTTGATAGTTTTAGGGAAGAATGTTTGTCGGATGTTGACGATCGACATAATAACGATATCGTCGAACTTAGTATATAACCGAGTTCAGCAACTGCAAAAACGTTGAAATCTTGGTGGCCATCTTGGATTCCTGGTTACCATGACGACAGAATGTAAAATTATTTTTGTTGCTCAAATCTTGACTTGAAGTGAGGTAGTCCATTATCTTGCATATCCACTGGGAATACAGTATTCAGTGGTGACAGCTGGTCAGGGCCGTAGTACTGAAGTGGTTAACAGTGAGGGTCCACTGTGCTAGTCTACAACTGGGCTACTTCTGCCACAGCAGCGAAACTGGCGGTGGCTTCACAGCAGATCATGTCGATTCCTGTGTTTGTACACATCTGGCCTACTCCTGACAGGGGGGACACTTTTGGTCATTGACACTGGTGCTCTATCTACATGTTCCAGGAATCTTGCTCTCACTAAACTAACATGCATGTCTTGTCAAGACCTAATTGATGTTCACATGAAACAATTAAAGACTATGAAACAAGGTGAGTGGTTCATTGTCTCACCGGAAGAATGCAATTACGCCACTTAATAAACAACACCTTGAACATATGAAATGACTGGATGGTGCCTTTCCATTCTAATGATTTATCAGCTACTTATAAATAAATTACACTATTTTTATATTCCATGATTTGAATCAATTCAATGGCTTTCCAGGCCTTGATATTTTATTTAAACACCCATAACTTTCATGATCCATGGGAACCCCATTATTGTTTGCCTAGGTAGACCCGAGGGTGATTATTGTAACCCCTCCTGGGAACCTGGGTGACTTTTCCTAGAGATTCACCCATCAGCTTGTATACTTTCAGTGTGAACTTTAGTTATAGCAGCAAAAGCTTTATTTCACGAGAGTGATCATGAATTTTTGTCACAATGTCATCATAATCACGTAAATCCTGCATAATTATACACCTTTAAATAAAATATACAATTCATAATAACATTATATTATACAAATAAAATATAACTAAATAAATGCATAAAATGTCATTCAAAAACAATTAAAAAACATCAATCAATTCGAGAAAAGAAAATAATCACTAAATACATTTACAAAATATTTTAGTTGAATGTCCAATAAGAATGTGGCAAAAAAACAAACAATTCACCAATTAAAAAAAAAAAAAAGACAGATCATAACATCATCATATAATACTTTCACAAGAGTTGTGTAGAGTGCCCAATAAGAACAAGTGAGAAGCCGTCTAATGCACTCATCCAAACAAGCGGCAAAAATAATCTTCACAAAACTGAAGTGACAGATTCAATATGTTTGATGTATATCATATCACAGGAGCAAACTATGTTGGGCTCACATCCCACAAGTTCTTGGCATGTGGGGGCTAGACCTTTAGTTTCTATTACATTGTTGTGTTTATTTTCACAGTGTGAAGTAGTAGACCTGCTGCAAACTATTTACGTGCAAGATTTTATGGGAAACAAGACCGCCTGTTTTGCCGATTCCTGTTGGGGGACTTTTTATTTGTTGCCATGGCAACCTACCCCGAATATAATTATCGGCTATCCATGTCTTGGCAGTTTGGTGTTGATCAGGTAGGAAATTGCTGGCAAACCTTCCACCTGCTTCGTAATAAACTCATCAAGCCATAAAAAGGGTCTATAATGAGTTCAATGTGAACATTATAAACCCTACCAAGAATTTTGAATTAATCAATACTAAGAATCTGTTAACTACATAAAATTTGAAACCAACAAAATCTGACACATGTGAACTATAATAAAAACATGCTCTAGTTAATATGTAATGGATCAATATCAAAGTAGAAATGTGTAATGGTTTAACATATTAGAATTGTAATTTATAAAATAGAAAGTGCCACAGTTGTACACGTGACTGGTTAGAATCCATGAACAGGGTAAGAAACGAGGTTAAAAAAAGACAAGAAACAAGATGCCTTCAAACACTTTGGCTACCATAATTATTCTGGGGTAGTTGCCATAACTGAATATAGTAAGTTGCCCTAAGAGGTACAAGCGTGATATGCACCCCAAGAGACAAGTCTGTTTTGATGCTTACATGTATCCTGGTGCCAGTATCACTGCCTATATCAACCCCCATATACTATTTCTAGTCATTAGCCAACAACTGACCAACTCATAATGACAACTAGACTTAGTTTTACACAAAATAAACTTTATGTTGCTGATATATATTAAATATATGGATACAAGTTCAAAGTATCAAGGATATGGAATATTGTTCTAGATAACGTGAGGTTGTCTGTTCCGTTACCCAGAATCAGCCAGGGTTGGTAATTATTAGCAGGAAGTTCACTGAATCAGTCATACATTGTCCCAATTTGAGGTCAGAAGCATGGGAACTAGCTGACCTGAAAGCAATATGTGCCAATATAAAAGAAATGCCAACAGTGACTGTTTACAAACTTAAATGTTCTGTTTATAATCTGAATACTTTGCGAGTGAAACACTCAAACCGCAAACACCATTTCGGGCTTATTAAATGCAATTTGGTGGGCAGTATACCATCAACATATATTATTCTATTTTAAGATTATACACGGACAACCTCGGTTTAATGACAGATAGTCAATGATTATGACTTGTGATTTTTATGTGAACCAACAAGGCAAGGGAGGTCTCATGTAAGGTGCAACTGACAGATTCAATGCTCTGATTAGAAGACATCTGATCAACAGGGCACAGTAGAACTAACGATAATCTATGAGTGATCAATAAATCAATATAATTTACAAAACTTGAGTAAATCAAATATGTCTATCAATGATCACTAAAATACACCGAAGCATTAGAAAGGAAATCAATCATCTGACCTTGATGCGATTCTTACTTCCAAAATGCTCAAGATTACCAGATTTTTTCTCACAGGTTAATCGCAGATACCTTCGTGTGATAAATTATGTTCAAAATAAAAAAATGTAAACAATACTGAAAGTATAAAGTAATTATAAAGCTGTATCACAGATGTATTGACATTATAAAAAAGGTGACAATTCTTTCAGATACAGTTTTGATTAGCAAAACTGCAAACAAATAATTCATAATTATATTTAACAAAATTATTTCAACATTTAAACAGTTGCACTTGATTTAATTTCAAAATAAGAGCAGCTGTTGTTTTGATTTCAAGCATGAGACCATTTGTTGCAAACATATATTTAGCCATAAAATACAGCCACCAGACAAATAACCTGTCGACTGATCTTGTTTTAATGGGACATTAAACTCATAGACGCCTGTAGGACCGGTGGCAGAATGACCACTGTTCACTTTTAGAAACAGTCACCAACTAACTGGCCCAATTGTTAGATCAGGTTGTTGAGACAATGCGTCTTAGTGAATCCTGACAGTCAGAAAGTCACAACTCTGAGTTAAACCAGAATCCCCAACTGTGATTTAATAATACAACACTGAGAGTGACAACTCTGACTTAACAAAACAGACTACAATTCCCAACTATGATTTGAAAATACAACACAGAAACTCCACTTTGACTTCACAATACAGCCCAGAAACCCCAATTTTGATTTGACAATATAACACAGAAACCCCAACTTTGATTTGAAAATACAACACAGAAACTCCAACTTTTACTTTCCAATACACCCCAGAAAGCGCCAACCCTGACTTGACAACACAGCCGGGATGGTGCCAACTCTGGTTGGCTCTAGTATTCCGCTGTCACATCAACTTTGCCACACCAAATAACTGCCTTCCTTTTTAATTACCCCCCAGTGCCAGCGGAAACCTGGATATACCCTGGCAAATTCTTTCAATTTATGTCATGTGATTAGCCAACAAACACCTGTGGTCTTGTTCACATTGTAGCGTACATGCCCGCCCACTCAATGCACCTAATCTAGACAACATTCACACTGGATCAATCTCAATTCGCGCCTCGTCTGACGGAAGTCGCTGCGGAAGAGGCAAAGGAAACTGGAAAAAAGGGGCGAAATTTGATGCTAAGAAGACTGTAGGCACATTAAAAGCAAGCCAGCATGTGGTAACTGGCCGCCACAGGGCTTCTGGGGCACTGGAATAGACACTCCTCCTCATTAGTCTGAATAAACAGCTATTTCTGCGGCAGTCTGCCAGACCAACCTTTGTAGCTTACCATAGAATGGTCAAGTATTATGATGCTTTAAACTGAGGCAAACATTCCTAATTTTATAATATATCATGATGTTTTTATACTAGAATAAATATGCATGTAAAATTGAATTTACTAAGCCCGAAACAGCGTTTGCAATTTGAATATTTTGTCTACAAAATGTTCAAAAGTTTGTAAAGTAAATTTTCCGATTATGAACACACTCCACTAGCAACGACTGGATGAATTCACCAAACATCATGATGTTCGGTGAGTTAGTGCGGTTCCCACATTCAAAACAACTGATTGAACACACTTCCTGCTAATGATTAGCGTGTCACCAGAAACTGACAACCTTGCCATAACATACACATTTAGTTCGTTATCAAGCAAACTACAACGACAATACAGAACTAACACCTGGGCAGTTATATCATATCATTAGCTTTAATTTACTTGCAAGATGTCAGTGAGACAGTCATTCAAAGTTGATAGAGACGCCTGTTAGTGAAAGTGATACGCAATTTTAGAGAATTTTCTTCAATAAGTATCAAATCAATTTAAGATATCAGAACCTGCCAAAGACAGGTTTAACACAAATCACACTTGCAATGTCTCAACGCATCCTACGGTAACATGCTTGTGAGAAACACTGATAATAATTAATTATATGAATTGACAGAGTGCTGTAAATAATTATAATTTTATATACAAAAATCCAGTCAGAGGTGTTTAAAATACAGCAGTGATAAAACAGTTAGTTCTATAAATAATAAATTGGTTAAAAATATAAATAATATTTTACCTAGAAAAACAGCTTGTTCAAATCTAACCGGCTATACTTTGTGTCCCACACAAAATAGGCGCTTTTTTAAAGTCACTTTCAGGTGGCTCAATGATCTGTCACATAACAATTTTAAAACTGATCGTTTCCCTAACCAATGCACCATGTCATTGTGTTGTTCACTACAAGTAATTTCACTGATGGAAGTAGGTTGACACGAAGGAAATAGCTTGACAGCTCACAAAGAAAGCATGCAAGCTGTGAATATCCGCCAATTTACACTAATTTGTAATGACAGTGTTTGCGGGTTCGAATAACAGAAATGTGACCTGGTTGAAATAATATTATTTTCTTTAGAATAGCTATTTATATTTATGGCAGTCACGGGGAAATTGCTGTTTACACAAAACTTGGCTCAACGAAATTTCTTTTTCTACATGCGTCTCTTTTGAAACCGATGTGTTACTCTTTCAATAAATAATAACGTATGTTCACTATGTTGTCTGTATTTTAGTTGCATAACACAGATATGCCTGTTTCAATGAAATACCTAAAGTATTATTAATTCCATGACTAATTCATTGCGCAATGGAAAAATTTATGTAACCGTTTTTTCATATTCTCAATATATAAGCCAATTTATGTAATACCCAACACATTTTCAATATATAAGCCATTATATAAACCTAAAACTTTACATAACCTAACAGGCATCTACACCAGCAGTGCAATTTTTTATATGTATGTCTATGATCTACCGGAACATTAATTACAACAGGACACATTCACTAACTTACCAAGTTCATAAAAATTAAAACATTTCACACACAAAACCCTGCTTTCAACAAAACACTCCATTCACAAGTAATTGGATGTAACTAATAACAATATTCCCACCACCACCGACATTTTAGTAGGATTAGCATTGAAGAAAGCAAACATTGAAATGCAGTTCCCCAAACAGTGGCGCCCTCTTGTGAATGCAAGAACAACCTGAACTCTTCTCTACACAGCAAAATTAAGATATCAATTTCATCTTCTTCTCAGGATAAACTGAGTATTCACATTTCCTCAATATGTAGATAGATATGTTTGTTTGACCACACAGTGTACATACTGAAACATTCAACTCTATCTACAACACAAGCTGCCATTTTGTTAAGCTACACATTAAAGGTAAGTTGTTCTTCAGGACTGCTCAAAGCGCTTTACACTTTACTCCCTGGCAGGCTGTTTAATCGAACCATCTCAACTTCTCTGGGAGGCAATTAATGTGCGAAGACTACTCATACACAAATAGCCACATTGTCTATAGCCAGGTGCTCATTAATACAGCTGAGTGAACTGGAGCAATGTATAGTTAACGGACTTGCCCAAGGTTCGACACCGCCACACAGGATTCAAACCCGGGTTCTCTAGGTGGACAGTCGAAAGCTCAAGCGACTGCGCCACGGCGCAACACCAATTAAAACAAATCAATGCCAGTGCAACAGTTTTTTTTACAGTGAACTGATTCTTTCAATGTATATGTAACTGTTTATTCTGGATTCTGCTACATTCATATCTTGCATGTTTGTTGAGGTCCTTCCCCAATGCTGATTACAAGACCCTGAAGGTCTTGAAAGAACAACAAAGGGTTGAGGTAAAAGTTCTTATATTGTGCAGGATCAGTATCAAGTCTATGATACTGCTTTAAGCACTTTACATTTTACCCCTTTACACATCACCCTACCCTCTCCATGCAATCACCATCACTAGATGTGTTATATTTGTACTATTATGTATTTGTTTTACTTACAGGGATGCAAACAATCCCGACTACAGCCCTTTATCAATATTATTATTATTCCTGCTCTGCCCAGCATACAGCCATCCTGCAATTACTGCTTGATGACAAGTTGTTGATATATATCCACCATTGTCAAATAGCCAGGAACTCATTTATGTTTAGTTGCTTGAACTGAAACAATGCAGAATAGAAAATTGCCCAAGTTTCAACACATCAGCAAGAACCTTCAAACAGGGATTCTCTAAACTGAAATGTTCTCCGCACCCTATGTGATACTGTTTTTATAGAACACTGGGCTTCCTCGGCCAGAACTTTACAAACTTCTACAGTAGCAACATGCCATGCTTCTGAACATTATATAACACTAAGAAAGCAACATTATATAACACTGAGAAAGCAACATTATACAACACCGAGAAAGCAACATTATATAACAGAAAGAAACTGCTGGCCACGTCACACCATGAGATATTGCACCACCTCTGCCCTGAAGCTAGACAAAGCTTGTCAACAATGCTAGTGTCAACGGAATTGCCCCTCTCCCCCAGGCCAGGTCAACATCCTTGCTGTATGACATTGCCCTAACATGCAGGTTATCACAGCCACTGACCTGTGGGTGAACTACTGCCCCAATGACCCAGGTCGTTCAGTGCACTGCCACAAGTACCCCCAAGACATGTGTACACTCAAAACACATGTAACCCCAAGGCACATGTACACCCACTGGCATATGTACACCCAGGGCAACTTGGCACTGTAGACCCTCAATGGAACCCACTCCAGGCATTCATACAACTCTACACTTATCAATGACATCTACATTCCTCTGGCTCGTTGTTTAGGGAATAATACATGGTTTGTTGATGTCACAAGAGTGTTCTCTGGCTGATAACACTACCGTGATATCAACAGATCATGTATTAGTTGTTATATCAGCAAATTAACATTTGAATGTATATTTTCGCTTCTTACCTTTGTAAACAAGTTTAAAATGGTTTAGGCCTAAATCCATGTTTGACGAAGTTTGCATAGCTTTGAACAGTTGCTTACAACATTATGCATGATTTTCTTCAATTTATTTTGTATTTCAGATACTAAATTGTTTACATGGAATATAAATAAAATAAAAGATTATTGTATAAATATTATATGGGCCATTCTCGCAGAGTGTATATTTGGCACATTAAAATTAAATACTCTACAGAAAAAAACATCAGGGACATGGAACTCGGCCCGGGCTCCGTATTTCTTTCAACAGCAGTGGTGGGATCTTGTTTCTTGGCATGTCTTTTACAGCTACTGACTGCCAGATCAACAGGCAGACAAATTATCTAACAAAAAGGGGTCAGACTACTATAATTAACTTTCCACTGACGGCAACCTTAAAAAGCATTTTGTACATTGTACAAGTTTCTCAAAATAAATGTTATTATTCTTTATTCTGGTTCTAACTTGAACTAACATTTCCATTTTCCACTTAATTTTTATTTTTTATTAGACTATTCAAAACAGTCACATAACTCCAAATAACTACCTTTGCTTTTGTTGCATCACCAGTTGGTAGACTATAGGCCAATGGTCTAATGCTAAGCACACACCAGCCGACTAACGCTGACTCGGGTGGCCAATCGGTGTAAAAAGCAGTCGGGCTAAATGCCAATTAGTTCAGCCAACTAGCCCCGACTTCTGCCAGCACACACACCTACTGACTCGACCCGACTCGACAGTCAGTACTCAGCATGATCCTTGTGGATAATAAATCCTCTATAAATGTGCGTTTGCCCCTTTGGTGTTTACTCAAGAATTTATACCCAAGAATGGCGCCTTTGTCCGAGAAAGTTCTGATAATTTGGGGGCTGGCTGTAGAAGCAGTTGCCATAATGTGATGTCATCGCCACCGCCGTCGTCATCATCGACTACACACAAAATCATGGAATGTGTGGATGCATCAATACATATCAGCCCAAGAATTGCAAGTTGTACAAAAATGTCCTAAGGATGCCACCTCACTTGTTTGATTCGCTGAAATCACAACAGTCCTGCGTCACATGATCGCTGTAAATACATAACAGATGGGCTATGAAAATACAAATTACACGCTAATTATATGGAATGGGGAATGTTGCCAATGACTACGTATTTAACAATGTGTTTCGATACACATACAATAAACACATGAAACATTTGTAAAAAAGTAGACCAAAACGGCTATCAGGAAAACGAAACTTATTACATAGTCGGAACCTCGTTGTCAGCCTTCACGACGATATGGCTTGAGCATTTAGCAAATCCTCCAGCAAAGAATCGCATAGCGTCGAGCTATGTTTTATATCTGTACAAAGAACCTTATATTTAACCAGTCCAGTTAACAGTATGCTGAAGCCTTAATCAGTCGCACCCAATGAATTCATCAAAAATGTTTTTCACCGCTAGCGCCACTTTGCAGATTTTTAATGCTTATACATGTGCCGATAGCGGCGCCACCAGTGGTAGCGTTTTTCAATAGACAAGATGCAGGGTTCAATCCAGGTCACGCCCTTGCACCATTGATGCAATATTTTAACAAATGACCCACCAAAATGTCATGAATACGCCTGAAGGGCGCATAAATGGGACATCTGGTGCAGACAAATTCAGTTGACGCGATCTAAAAAATAAATCTACATTAACTGAAAAAGAAATCCCTTAATTTATTCTATATTTTGTAGGTATCCGTAATTTGTGTGCAAGATAGCCAAGACTCAATAGCAAGTAATTATTATGTCGTCATTCTGGCCAATGATGTAGCCTACCACGCTACCTAATGCTAATTCCACACAAATCCACTAGGCGTACAATTATCCGCCAGAGCGGGCATGCTGTTTTTACCGAGTCATAAAATATCCGCCTGAGTGCGCACGCTGTGTGTCCGCTAGAAAGAATCATGAAATGAAGTAAAACGCAAACAAATCACTCCTAGACATGTGGGACAAAAGGCCACGCATACAACCGAAAAGTATTACATGTAAACATTGATTGGAAATTTAAACTATTACCGATAATAGTATACCGATAATGAAATTCGCTACCAAGCGGAATCAGACGGCACTTTTTAAATGAAATTTAGCTTTGCTGACTTTGTGTAACATAGACCCGCACGCGGCCCCACCCCAAATATCCATGAAAATTGGCTATACAGAGATTTGAAGGTGCCTAAATGAGGCAAGCTATTTAGATTCAGTCACGTTCTGTTTTTAGAGTTTTTGATGTGCGTGACTACCATGACAAAGAAGTCACTTCCCCGATGAGTAGCTCCACCAGTAAACAAATTCTAAAGTTATAAAATTTGTATTATTTATTTTCATAAAATCCCAAAACACAAACCGTAATAAACACGTAAAGTCCAAAGTACCATTTTATGATAAACATTTCTCAAAACATTCTCATTTCCGAATCCTGTATATATATATATATGAAGTAAATGAACGATAAGATGTTGCATGAATTACAGCTAAAAGTGTGGTGTAGTTTCATTTATTCTTGTGACTACTTGAAATAAACAGTTTTGATCTTCCTTCCTTCCTTCCTTCCGTATAGTAATCAGTCATTATTGATTATTCTATCACTGTATGGGGGATCTGCGGTGTTACATCAAGATGATCTCTGGTATTCTCAAAGCTGGTTTCCTGGCTTCCTGCACTGTCAGCAGAAAAAGTTGATGCCTATTATTATAATATAATTTATTAACTATATATCCAGGGTTGGTGTTTACACATATCATAACGTTGATGGTATGTCAGTTGTAGAGACAGCCACTTCTGTTCAGGACATTCAGACAAACATGTTATTTAGCTGCAGTACCTAGAAAGGAAATCAGTACAATACAAGAACTCCACATTAAGTCATTAGGTGCAATGTTTTAAAAAATGGCCCCATTTTAAAACCTACATGGGCCCTTGGCTCACTTGTCCAAGATCCTAGATTAAACCCTGAAGATGGCGATTCCTACTGGAAGTGGGAAACAAAGTCAGACAGAAATTAGGTTTATTTGTGGCGCCGTTTTTAAGGACAAGCAATAAAAAACAATTATAGTCAACTGCAATAAGATCAAAAAGAATCTACCACTCTCTGAAACGTTGGTTACCTGCCAGGCCATTCAAATATGTAAGTACAAAATGAAAAATTGTGGCCCGAATTGGCTTGAAAACTCAAAAAAGACGCCAGGCTTATGTTGAGGCCTAGCACATGATCGATTTATGATTTCTTATTGGCCAAGTTATCGCCGACCGCCGTGTTATGACAAAAAACCTGCACACACCAGCCAACTGCCGATTAGCGCCGACCACCGATTCAAAATCTGAATCAGCTAACGCTGACTAGTCAGGTGGTATGTGCCTAGATTAAGGAAGCAAATGAACCTCAGAGGAGATCTAGATACAGCTTTAAGAAACCCTGGTGAACGGCCTTCAAAGTTAGCAAATTAATATATAAACAGATGCAAGTATCCTGTGTACTGACTGATATGTCGTGTGTGACACTTCAAAAATGTTGTCAAATGCATGACGTATCACTGTGTAAAACATCTCAACCAACATATGACACTTGTCACAAAGTTCCTTCCAACCATTGTTTCAAACCAGCTATCTGATGACGTGAAACACACCAACGTCACACTGACACTTGACGATTCTTATTATTAGCTCAAAGATCCACTCACTTATCAAATGCATTCAAACTCTGCTGCTCCATGTCCAAACCAAGAGGGTACAGTTTCATTATTGGCTGGTTCCTGCCAAGAGGAAGAAGCCAGAAATAACTTGCTGATTGAGTGGTCGTCAGTCAGCCTGCAACCTGAATTATGACAAAGTGATGCTGGTCTATTTTAATCCTACAAAACCAGATAATGTGGCTGAAACTGCAGAAAATAAAGATTGCCTCATCTGACAGGAGGAGGGATATCTAGTGATGACAGTACACATGGTTCAAGCACAGTGGCGCAGTGACTAGAGCATCGGACTGTCAATCAAGAGAACCTGGGTTGGAATCCTGAGCTGCCATGTCGAACATTGGGTCAGTTCGTTCGCTCTACGTTGCTCCAGTTGTTATATAAGAGCTTACCTTTACATCTTTTACTTTTTAATAAACTTTTACTGTGATATCTCCTTCACTGCTAGTGTTGTGAATTGGTTACACTGTCATAATTGATCATCAATTTGGCCAAACCAATTGATGATCAATTGTATAATTATAATGGTGTTTGATTACATAATTGGTTGATGGGCATCAATTCGGAAAACAGTTTGCTTGCTAGGTGGCAGCACTTGTGTGACACATCGGCAGTTGACATAAACATACAGCATAATTAATTGGTTGAAAATCTACGCCATTTGTTCGTAAATTAAATTAAGTCAGGAAAATGATCAAACGGATGTGGCATGATGTAAAAACATTGAATGTGTTGTGTCTTCCTGTAATGTGAGGTTTCTGAACACCCTGTAAGCGTGGTAGTTTTGAACAATGCCATTTTCTTTATGAGATATATTTTGGTTATTTGATAATCTATTTCAGACAAAACTGATTTCTCCACAATCAAAATGATTATCAATCAAACAGGATTGTGACCAATTAAATAATCGGATGCATGAACCAACCAACCATCAACAAAACTGACTAATCAGAGAACAGCTCTACAGTTGAAAGTGGTTCTTGTAATAACAAACAAAAAATGGGCCAAGTGGCCCTGAAGTCCTTTGGACTAATACGTCTATATGTGACCCCGGCTGACCAAATGAGTGATAAGTCGGAAAAATTGTAACATTGTTTTCTTACATCCTTGTAAAGGTTTGGTAGGGTGCTTTACACGGTTTTAAAAAATATGACTGCTACAAAAATTGGCAAAGTTATGGAGCATTGAACATGGTAGGGATCAAAAAATGAAAATGAAGAAAACGGCTGTTGAAGTTTTACATTATATATGCAAATGGATTGCATGGAAATATTACATGCACAACATTCAAATGTGGCTCACAGTATGTAATATGTATGTTATGTTGCAATGATACACTGGAAGTACAAATGTGCTACTACAAAGATTTATCAAGTTATGCCAGATTATGTCTTCATGTGTAAAACTAAGAGGACAGATTATCTGAGAGCAAAAGGTAGACTCACTGTTTGACACAGTTTAAAACCTACAGGCAACTGTCCAGTTTAACAGGGGTCTAGTGGCTTAATGCTGTCTGTTGACACAAGCTACTGCCAGTGACCAATTACACATTAGTCACAGCTTCCATCAAACAATAGCAGGCAGAGAATCTTAGCTCCACAGCTGGGTGTAATACACAACCAGAGCCACCACTGATTCATGGTCAAGTAGATTAGCTCAATGCACCAACTAAGACAATACACAACACTGTGATTGACAGTGTCCAGAGTGAGGCCTAAGCAGTGTCCTCATTGCTGAATAGATCAATCAAACCTGCCAAGTGGGTGACATTCTGCACAAGTGATCATTAATCCTTAGTGATTGTTCAGAACACCAGACTGACCACATACCTAAACAAAGCGAATGTAATAGGTGAAGAACAGGCAGTGTTCAGATAGGGGTATTGGTTGAATTGTATTTGTCTCGACTCAAAAGGCTTTATTGTGTCTTCATCGATTATAAGAAAGCATTTGATTTAGTAGACCGGTCCTCCCTGTGGTCTAAGATAATTTCATGCGGTATTAATGGTATTGTGTTGAAAGTTGTATACAACATGTACAAAAATGCTAAATCATGTATAAATGAGGGCTAGGCTGTGTCAGCCTTCTTCTCATGTGTAGAGGTATGGCAAGGAGAAAACTTGTGTCCTTTGTTATTTGCTATTTACCTGAATAATTTTGAACACTGTTAGTCACAATTATAATGGACTTTACATGGCAGCTGGTTAAATTTACATATATAGTGTATAACGGTCAACTCTTCTAATGGTTGACATTTGGTTGTTTCAGGTGTCAACTATATTGTGAACCTGTAATTATTAGTCTATATTGATACAATTGATTTACACAGTACCATGTCTACACAAGGCATGGCAAGCGTAAACAGAACAGTAGAATGCATTTGATATAAATAAAGTGTAGGATATTTCACTCTATAGTTGTCCAGAATATTAATATTCTATGTTTGTCACCTACAGGTGACAGAATATTAATTTTCTATGTTTGTCACCTACAGGTTTCTACAGACAATACATCTTTAACCAATAGACACCACAGTCACACCATTTTATAATAATTAAATGAATATCAAAATAAACACAACTTGCAATTATAGAAAATCAATAGTTTTGAAGATACAGTTTAAAAGTGTTAGGCAACTGTTCAGTCTAACTGGGGTCAAGTGTGTCTACTCTGCCTGGGTGCTGTGACCAATTAAAGATTAGTCAAGGTCTCAGTGGCCTAGGCTGTAGAGATTAGTCACAGCTTTTGACTTTGTGGCACATTACACAACATCTACTGTTGGGGGTGGTCTCAAGGGCCCTTCTCAAAACCACATCACTAGATAATGTAAACCTTTTGTACTTTGGGGGCCCCTTAGGTGCCCTTAGAATGATTCAATCAAATACAGATTTCTTGTATATAGTGGCAGCACCCGAAGATACATCTATGCAAAATTAGAAAAAAAGTTGCTGAACAGTTTTTGAAAAAATAGGCCAAATGTTACATTTTTACCAGTTTTGGGGTCCTTGGAGGCCCTAGGGAGCCCTTAAAATGATTCAATCAAATACAGATTTCTCGTGCATATTGGCAGTGCCCCAAGATAGGTCTATGCAAAATTAGAGAAAAAGTTGCTGAACAGTTTCTACGGCAGCTAACGGCGGACGGCGGACGCAGAGTGATGGACAAAGAACTAAAAACTAATAAGCCCTGTGAGGTTTCTAGAGATTCCTCTGAGTTATATTATCTGTGCTGTGTGTCTAAAAAAGTTATTCACTGATTCATACTTTACTCTCTCCACCTTTGTAGTCACTGGTGGATTCTTCAAGTTGGCAGGAAAACCTCACTTCCGTGGGTACAACATTTTCCACAGCATACATGCCACAGTGTGTGGGTCTGGGCACTGTTTCACCAGGGTAGAGAGCTCATATAAAAAATCCATCATGAACAGTATCCATCGTTAAATTTAAGGAAGTATTTCAAAGTAGAAAAAGTCACCACCGTATCACCAGACACTATTTTTGTGACACACTGACAAAAGTGCCCCAATGTGTTTACCATTTTCAAAATACAAGATCACAGTTAAGGAGTACAAATCAATTTAAAAGAGGAACATCTGACTTATAAGAATGTTAGTGAAACAGGGCCCTAGCATTCTACCAGTGCTGCTGCACTTCACTTGCACACCTGTAGATGTAGAGTAAGTGACACTTAACATACAGGTGTGTTACACTTCAGTATCCTTGCAAGCCAGGGGTGGTAGTTGACTACATCACCCTTGGTGTTTATCCCATGCTATATCCAGAATTTCACCATTTGTTGTTCTCATCCTGTAGATTCCCACAATTCATTGAACCAACAGAACTTCACACAGCATGTCAAGGAAATAACTGTTGTTACCCGTCTCATCAAAGAGAAAATGTAATAAATAACAAGCAATTAATCCCAAAACACTGAATCTTAAAGTTGTCTCATGTCTGGTCAACAGGCCCAGATGACTGGTCAATAGACCCAGTAATATTTGCAGGTTTCAACGAGTCAATATACACCAGAGGGTACAAGCATCAATGTAGTCTGCCCAATGGGTCATTAGGATGCACTCCATGGTACAAGCCTCACATGAAGACTGGATCACTCAGGTGACATGTGCACTGAATAGATCTGCTGTAGAACTGTAGGCAGTTATCTGAAGTGACACAGTCTGGGCATGCTGAGTTGTGAGCGGTCTGCTGCATCCACTGCAGATAGGCACAGACTGATTTCTACATTATCTCACTCACAGTAACAACTACCGGAGGTACCAGGTACAGGTTCTTGTACACTGACACCCTGCAGTTGTCTTCTCTCACTAAGTGTGGCTACCATAAAGTCAGTGTTCTCTAAGGGAGTATCCAGAGACCGGTCTGCCCATCTTCAAGACTGGCAGATGACTGGCCAAGACTGGTAGTTATTACTGGGTGGAATTTAGAGGGAACCAGCCTGCCACTAGATCAACTAATACTTCCAAGTCTAGGGGCCCACAGCAATGACCATCATTGGCACAACTGGTTTTCAAACAAATCGAATGGATCAGTATTAATTAAATCAATATATCAAAAGACACTGGTTTGTCATTGAAAATACTAAACTAACCAATAATGGCTGTGATTGACATAAATGGCTGCCATGTAAGCCACTTGCATGCTAAAAGGTGCAATTCTGATTAACTCAAGAGTGTTCTCTCACTAAGCCGTGTGGCTACTGTATTGTCAGTGTTCTCTCACTAAGCCATGTGGCTACTGTAGTGTCAGTGTTCTCTCCCTAAGCCGTGTGGCTACTGTAGTGTCAGTGTTCTCTCACTAAGCCATGTGGCTACTGTAGTGTCAGTGTTTTCTTACTAAGCCATGTGGCTACTGTAGTGTCAGTGTTCTCTCATTAAGCCATGTGGCTACTGTATTGTCAGTGTTCTCTCACTAAGCCGTGTGGCTACTGTAGTGTCAGTGTTCTCTCACTAAGCCATGTGGCTACTGTAGTGTCAGTGTTCTCTCACTAAGCTGTGTGGCTACTGTATTGTCAGTGTTCTCTCACTAAGCCATGTGGCTACTGTAGTGTCAGTGTTCTCTCACTAAGCCATGTGGCTACTGTAGTGTCAGTGTTCTCTCACTAAACGGTGTGGCTACTGTAGTGTCAGTGTTCTCTCACTAAGCCATGTGGCTACTGTAGTGTCAGTGTTCTCTCACTAAACGGTGTGGCTACTGTAGTGTCAGTGTTCTCTCACTAAGCCATGTGGCTACTGTAGTGTCAGTGTTTTCTTACTAAGCCATGTGGCTACTGTATTGTCAGTGTTCTCTCACTAAGCCATGTGGCTACTGTAGTGTCAGTGTTCTCTCACTAAGCCATGTGGCTACTGTAGTGTCAGTGTTCTCTCACTAAACGGTGTGGCTACTGTAGTGTCAGTGTTCTCTCACTAAGCCATGTGGCTACTGTAGTGTCAGTGTTTTCTTACTAAGCCATGTGGCTACTGTAGTGTCAGTGTTCTCTCACTAAGCCATGTGGCTACTGTAGTGTCAGTGTTCTCTCACTAAGCCATGTGGCTACTGTAGTGTCAGTGTTCTCTCACTAAGCTGTGTGGCTAATGTAGTGTCAGTGTTCTCTCACTAAACCGTGTGGCTACTGTCGACAATGCTGACATGACTTTCATAAATATTGCTGTATCGCGATAATACAGACCTCTACACTTTGTACTGTAACTCAAGTGAATCTGTTATATGCCTAGAAGAAGTAAGCCTAGTATTCCTAGCTGCCTTCAACTGTTGACATTAAGACCAAAGTTCCATGTCGGAGTCAAAAATATGAATCAGAAGTACCTTGCCGTCCAACTGGAGCACAACCGATGTAATTGTAAAAGACCAGCAAACGTAGATGATAAATCACCTGATTGTCAACTGCACAGTGCCCTGTATTACTGACCCTAAACCCTAGTCTAGGTTCATGTCCCAATGTTGCCCTCCTGCTGTACCATACAGTGTACTCCGACAGCCGTTCCTCTTATAACCAACTATCCAGATATATATTTTCATGGTTAAAAATCTGTATTTTGACTTTAAATTCTGTACAAATTTGCACTACGTTTTTTATTCTGAAACCAGCCTAAAGAATTCCTATTCCAACTGAGTGTTGCCATCGACAGGGCTACTAAATATACCTATGTACGTAACACAAAATCTGCTGCATTTTGTCACAAACCTGCCTAGCATCAAACAAATCTGCTGTTTGACTGCTATAATTTTGCCGTTTGAACAACATTTATTTTTATTTACAAAAAAACAAATACTTTATCGTGATTTCTACATTTGGGGCTAGACCCGAGGCACAACTGAAATTCAGATACCAATTCCAGAATTGGAATTGGAATTGTTCAATGTGAAAGGTGTGGAACTGGAATGGTTTTGGTGGTATCAGAATGGATTTAACATAGACCAACACATTGCTTGATAAAAGTAACACATAGTGGACTAAGTGGAACACTTTTGTTGTATACAGTGTGACATACTGTATCATACCATAACATTTTCTACAACTTAAGGCCGTGTTCACATCTAATTTTCAACCGAATTACAATGCAGATCAACTAATTCGGCTCTGTTCACATACACAAAGTCAAGCCGGATTAAAGCGCCAACCGAATTAGTACACCAGGGGGCGTGGTGTGCGGGTAATAAATCATACTCTGCGCGAGACTACAGCCCTCTGCCATGCAGTAGCACCGCCATCGCCGAATCAAAGCAAACAGAGTGTTCACATTGGCTTGATCCGTATCCTAATTCGGTTAGCCGAATTCAAATTCACAGATTTTCTCGCATTAGAATTCGGCTAGCTTAATGCGGATCAAGAGTGTTCACATTGCGCTACCCGAATTGGGATCCACTTCCTAATGTGGATTAAAGTTGTATGTGAACACAGCCTAAGACAACACTTGTGGTGTGTAACAGTGCAACACAAATTACACACTTGACACAATGTAAAACATTGTCTTTAACAACATACTGCAACATATTGCTTTCAAAAACATACAGTTAGTATACAGTATATCACACGGTGCACCACCACTTACCCTGAGCCAGAAGCTGCATGAACACTCAGTGTGTCTGGCACACACATCCTATCACTACTAGTTCTACTCCAACACAATGCCCTCATAACCTCAACAAAACAGGTTGATAACAATTCCGTCACACAAATTACAGCATATATCACCAAACACAAAGGCCATTCATGGCAGACCTGAAATTATCAGATGAAATCTGGACATATTCAATGGGCACCTTTAACATGCCAACTGACAAGCCATATCTAGTTACACTTGCATTCACTATCTGTCTTACGTTCACTCCACTTGTCTTAGAAAAGCTGCTTCCTCAATCGGCTTAGTCTGTCAAGAATCCATAATTGTATGTCCAAATAGGTACACTGGTTGGAGTAAAAAACGTGTATCATAAGGTTTTATGCCATTTTAACAAAAATCAGAACAAAATTAATAATTCAATAAGATAGATCTAAGTGCTAAATCTCTAACACCTATTCCTTTAAATTTGTGCAAACAAAACTGTTATAAAAGTTGTTATCCAAGTCGTACAAGACGTGAGTCAGAACGACATTAGACAATGTATTAAAATAGGCCAAGAGCATTAAAACATGAGATTTCAATTTTAGGCGTGCCACGAAATTGACAGACAACTATAGTGGGTGAATAATTTATATAATATCTGCAGTTGGCGTAATAAAAATTGGTCTGAGAGAATTGACACGGATCAAGGATCATGTGGAAACATGTCAAAGCTGGGCAGACGTTTAGCATTCACCTCACTTAATTTGGCAGTCACATGATTTTTGAGAGAGTTAGGAAAGGTGACTTCATTTTCATGTGAAGATTCCTATTTTGAAAATAAACTGAATTAATGTTGGCCCCAACATAAAAAAGATTATTTCACCAAAACCATACAAACATTGCACAAATGAGCTGAGGATAATAGGTTTGCGTTTTTCGCAAAATGAATTTGAAATAAGACAAGCAAAAAATCAAATTGAGAAGATTTTAATGTAATTTCATGTACCTGGAGGTTAGTTAAAGCAGAGGGTGCAGTTGGGGGTTTTGGTGAGACTCAAGTGGATGGTGCAGTTGGATGGAAGTACCTCTAGAGAATGATTTGGGAAAGAAAATACAGCATAACAATTAAAACCATACACCATACCATATACAATATGGATCCTTAACCATACACCATACCATATACAATATGGATCCTTAACCATACACCATACCATATACAATATGGATCCTTAACCATACACCATATCATATACAATATGGATCCTTAACCATACACCATACCATATACAATATGGATCCTTAACCATACACCATACCATATACAATATGGATCCTTAACCATACACCATACCATATACAATATGGATCCTTAACCATACACCATACCATATACAATATGGATCCTTAACCATACACCATACCATATACAATATGGATCCTTAACCATACACCATATCATATACAATATGGATCCTTAACCATACACCATATCATATACAATATGGATCCTTAACCATACACCATACCATATACAATATGGATCCTTAACCATACACCATACCATATACAATATGGATCCTTAACCATACACCATATCATATACAATATGGATCCTTAACCATACACCATATCATATACAATATGGATCCTTAACCATACACCATATCATATACAATATGGATCCTTAACCATACACCATACCATATACAATATGGATCCTTAACCATACACCATACCATATACAATATGGATCCTTAACCATACACCATACCATATACAATATGGATCCTTAACCATACACCATACCATATACAATATGGATCCTTAACCATACACCATACCATATACAATATGGATCCTTAACCATACACCATACCATATACAATATGGATCCTTAACCATACACCATACCATATACAATATGGATCCTTAACCATACACCATACCATATACAATATGGATCCTTAACCATACACCATATCATATACAATATGGATCCTTAACCATACACCATACCATATACAATATGGATCCTTAACCATACACCATACCATATACAATATGGATCCTTAACCATACACCATACCATATACAATATGGATCCTTAACCATACACCATACCATATACAATATGGATCCTTAACCATACACCATACCATATACAATATGGATCCTTAACCATACACCATACCATATACAATATGGATCCTTGACATTTTGATAAAGAACACTGCCCATGGACAGTTGGACATCAGACATTTTGGAAATAGGATGTGTTCATAGTGTAACATTTTGGTAATAGGATGTGTTCATAATCTAACATTTTTGTAATAGGATGTCTTCATAATGTAACATTTTTGTAATAGGATGTGTTCATAATCTAACATTTTGGTAATAGGGTGTGTTCATAATCTAACATTTTGGTAATATTAATAGGATGTGTTCATAATCTAACATTTTGGTAATACTAATAGGATGTGTTCATAATCTAACATTTTGGTAACTGGATGTGTTCATAATCTAAAATGTTGGTAATAGGATGTGTTCATAATCTAACATTTTGGTAACTGGATGTTTGATTTGTGGGCAAACATAATACAACTGGTACAGTCCACACAGGCCCACTGAGCCACACACTACACCACTCTAGTGGGTGGCTGAGAAACTCACCAGGAGAGGGTTCTGTGTGGGTGGAACAACCTTGCTTCTGTCGTTGTCAAGTGATGTGTCTGCATCTCTTTCACTTGTCCAGTATCTTTACGAACGTCAAATGAGATCCAAGGTTGACATCCCTGCAACATCAGCCTCAGTCAGTGTGGGAACCAACAGTTTCTTATCACAATATTGTAAGTAATTGTACCACCACAAATGTAATTGCTAACCACTGGAGTACTGGACTGTGCAAGGAGGTCCTATGGACTATGTGGATGTCCACTACATAGAAGTCCTATTGAGCCATCTGCCACAGTAGCAGGACAGGAAATGTGTTATGTAATAATTCTTGGAAGCAATCTTCATGGGAAGAGGATGCAGTAATAGAATTCAATAGACACGTGTGATGGGAGTGATTGCATAAATGCTTCATTAGAGGAGAGATCAATAAGGGATGGGAGATGTGCATGTTGGAGTGATGTATGCTCCGAGTGCAATCTACTGCCAGCTGGCCACATAAAGAATATTACGCAAAATGAACAATATCAGATATATTCAATCATGTCAACTGAGGATGTATGTTCCTCATGTTTAATGACTTAAATGGTTAGGCCAAGTTGCTGTCCTCCTGGAAATCACACCTAGCGGGCCTGCCACACTGTGTTCATAATACTAGACTAAATATGTTGAACATATACACTGTACTGCCTGCTAAATTGTGTTTAATTAACCCGAAACAGTGTTCACAATTTGAATATTTTAAACTATATTAAACAAAACTATTGGCAATACTGTGGTAGTTCGGCTAGGTTAACGGCAAGGCATGTTGATGTTTGGCATGCTTACGTTGTTGCCATGTATTTAAGATAAATGATTCTATGAACTTCCTGCTAATAATTACCACCTGTGGTTGATTCTTGGTAACAGAATAGACAACCTCATTATAATGTACAACTTTCTTACTTATCATGTGTTCTATAGAGCTCTACTTACTTAATTAACTATGATTATTAATGTCAAGGTGTGATTTGCCATATATACTGATGTATATGAATGTATCAATTAAATGGTAACTTTAATAACAAAATATATAAACAATATAAAACTGATCATGCTTCTATGCCTGCAGAAATAAAACATCCCACACTTGACTGCGCAATCATTGGAAGCCTAACCCTAACTATAACCATACCTATTTTCTACTAGTACTACTGACCCTAACTGCCTCAACCCTAACTATGTATGCAGGGATTCCCTTGGAGCGCGGAAACGAGGCATACTTTTTTGCCACATGTGCCCAAAAGATGCATACAAAAGTGTCTGAGAAATCTGAGAAAATCGTGGGGCACTTGTGTTGTGTAGAATCCGGGCCCACCTTGATTTTGCCGTTATTAACTATAGTTTTGCCTAAATTTGACACGTCAATGCAATAATTAAATCATTCCACATCACACCAGGCATATTTACACTATAAAAATATTGTGTCTTAGGTTTTAGCACATTTTGAGACCCAAATAGCGCCCCAGTTTGTTCCAGTCTGCGCTCGAACACAGACAACAGCCATGAGGACAACAGCCATGAGGACAACAAACAGAACAATGGTCTGAATGGAGTTATTTAAATCACATCTTACATTGATGACTCGACACTGAGAACAGTCTAATCAATACCCTTGTGCCTCGTCTACCCCTTGCCTGTCGTTGACATTGTTTATAAGCTTTAGTCGAGCACTGTGAACAGCGTTTGTTGCTGCCGACATCATATTATCACCTATCATCAACTTTCAACTTTCTTGCCGAACAAAATGCAATCTATTCATATCTATACAAAATACTATCCACCCGTACATGTACACTATATGCACGTTTTTTAATTCATGTATGTTTGCTATATATTACAATTGGAGTACATTATAAACAAAAAATAAACATTTTTAAAAGCATGTTTATCAATCATGCCTCCGTCACCAAGGCTCAGAAATAGTACATTCATTACAAATGCTCCCGTCACCTCGGGTCATAAACTTTGGAAAAAAAGACAATGCTATGTTCTGGTCTTACATGTAATAGTCTTACTGTATAGTATATTTTAACTGGGCTAATTTAATTGGGTGATTTTCCCACAACTTCTAATCAAATTTCCTCTCAAAAGACTGCACTGATGCAATCTCCACCACAGACTGAGTGAGGCTATTCCATACAGCTGTTCATCGGTGTATCAATGAGTTTTTTTAATGTTTAATCAAAATGGTTCTTTGAATATTTTTAGTTGGTGCTCTCGTATGTGAATCGTTGTCACTCAATGTCACAAACTGCTCCAATGTATTTCTCAGTTAGAATCTCCCTATCCCTGGAGCAGTAGACTGTAGTAGCATGACCAGTTCACGAAAAATGGGGCACACCTACCCGGAATGTACTTAGTTATGTAACGTTACAGATTTTGAAAAAACCCAAACATTTCTGAGCACTTTGATATTGATGGTTATATGTTTTGTACCAAGAAATATGTCGCGTAGGCCGTCCTGAATAGAATTCAAAACAAGTTAAATAATAGCATGATTATATGCCTAATATTAAAGAAATGTAATGTTCACATTTACCAGGTTATTTAAGCGATCATACTATCATGCAAATTAATTAATACAATTTTAATCAATTGATTTAGGGCACATCAAATTTCGAAAAGGCACATAGTTAGACTACTATGAGGTTGACACTAACCATTTATTCCAATCGTCTGATTGGTTCCAATGGTTATGCACTTGACTCTAGTGCTGGACTTTAAATGCATAATTATATGTATGACATGTGTAAACTGTCAGACTCTCTATTTGCAGGTCTCAGTCTCTAAACACACTACCTGCTCTCTATTCTTAAATGAGGGCTGTAGTTTATAACCTAACACGCAGACAGAAAGTCTGACTCCAATTAGTCACAGTAATGTAATCCAGTAACTTAAAAATAATATTGACATTTTTCATTCCATGCAACTTGACCTGGCACAGGAAATATTTAAACTGTAATCAATATAGTGTTTTTTACTGGAATAATCCGACACATTTTACCCTCCCCACTGTGGATCCACCTGAACACACATGGAAACGGATCTTGTCTAATGAAAATGTTGAATTGGAATTTTAATTGCATACAGTACCTCCAGGCCCCAGGACTGTCCTTCTGTGTTTTACATGAATGGTGGCTGATCGACCAACTAAAGTTTTTTAAATAAATAAAAACACTGAATTTGAATCCCAAAATATCTGTCATTTAATGATTTGTTTAACCATTAGTGCCAAACAAGTATGTGTGCCAAAGGGTGTCACACAACTTGGTGTGCCAAATGGCACTGAGCAACTCAGTGTCCCAAATGTTGTTATTGAGTAAAATCCAGTCAATGCAATTACGTACTACTTAAAGATATATTTTTATAGGTGATGTGACAACATAGTTGGATACATAATTATATACATCTTATTTACTTGAATTTAAGTAAAGCACTGGTACATCAGCGTGATGGAGTGGGAACTTTTATATACAGACAGGCTGTGCCTATCTTCTCAAATTCTTATGAGGCCAAAAAACTTGACCCATCCACATGACGGGAGGGGAGAATTCAAATAATAAAGAAAGCATTCAATTTCATGCACACATAAACTGCAAATCCACTTAAAAAAGAATGACCGGGCTGTCAGATTCCATGCCGCGCCAAGCAGTCTCTCCGGTGATTAATGATTCAATCTCACAAAAGATGGGCCCACATCTATTCTCAACAACAGTGACAGTAGCCGGATAAATGTTGCTATCACATTTCTATCTACCATATTTCCTAGAGTGAATCACGCATTCCAAGTGCTAAATTATTGTGCAATATGAAGTTTTTATTATAAACCAAAGTCATATGATAGTCAATCATTCTAAACAACTAGCCCTGAAACAGGCTAATGGTAAATTATCCGTAATAGTAACACCCAATATATTCAAGTAGTGTATTTAACAAGATTTAACAAGATTTAACAAGATTGCCACCCAGAGAATTAACTCTAGGTGGCAGGTGGACAAGGAAGCCCTTTGGCTTATCGAGAGTCCAACCCTTTTATCTATGTGTATCCCGCCCTTCTGAGGTATGTGTCGATTTTATTTTTAAACATATTAATTTTATTTTTAAACATATTGACAATATGACAATATATGAATTGTAATTGAATGCGATTACAATATCTTCATTATAATTTCAGATTGAACAAAACACAACTGTAAATGTAATAGTAATAGAAAGGAATGTAATAGTAACTGATATATAATTATTGTTCTATTACTATTACATGTACTGCCTGACCAAAGGACTCAGTTGTGCATTGAAGCCTGTCCTGGCAACTATCCTTTTCCACAAGCCAATGGTTTAGTGGCTGCCTGCACACAATTGAGTCTATATTAAGGCAGGTGTGATAAACATTCTATTTTGTATCTACTTGAGCCAATATTGAACTGCCCACCAAGCAGCAGTAGAGCAGTATGGTTTAATTACACTGACTATAATCCACCTATTGTGACAGACACTGCTTTAATCTTTCAGTCCAAACTTTCCAGTATGATATTCTGAAATATAAAATGATGTATTCTATCCTTAGACATGACAGTTAGTAGATAATACTGAATTTATGTCAATATTTATGCATAATATATGTTAGACTATACATAGTTAAAAAAATGTAAGTGCTGTGTACAGGGCTATTGCATTCCTAAAAAAATGTATGCAATGCATCATAGATACCCCACAAGAGCCAGTGAATTGGCATGTGTTATTCCCAGAGTAAAGGGTTCTGGACAAACTTCTTTCCTTTATACAGGCATATGCCACTGGAACAACTTGCCAATCGAAACAAAACAAAGTCGATCTAAAATTAGTTTTAGAAAAAAAGTGACAACCCTTTTACATAGTAGACTGATGGCCCATGAACACAATGTCTTAATATTTAATGCAAAATATTAATTTATTTATTGTATTTAAAATTTTGCAATTGTTTACATATATTTTTAAATCATACTATTTATATATTTATTTTGTATATTATAATTACTTATTCACTATTTTTTTGAGGACCACATTGGAAATAAGTGTACTATGTGTGTTTTTATATGCTCTCCTCGGTATTATTATGTATATGTCATATTTCTTCTAATTATGTAATGTATGTATATAATTTTACTGAATAAACTCACTCACTCACTCACTCACTCACTCACTCACTCACTCACTCACTCACTCACGTCTGGACAATAAACTCAATAAACTGAATCTTTAATCTTCCAATTGAGTGTTAATTCATCAAGCTATTGATCAGGCTATGAAATAAACACCCAAAGTATTTGTGTTTTGACTGCCATTAGTCTGTCACTTCATCAAAGATCTGTTTGATGAGCAGATGCTAATATGCACAATTTTCTCATCATGAGTGGGTTTCTGTTTTGTTTATTAAGTAAAAAATAATACAAATACGAAGATCAGCTTGAACTTCTTTGCTTGTGTAATCAACCAAGTTCACAATTTAATAATAATGTTTAATTCAGACAAAGTTTATAGTGTACATGTATACATAAAATACATGCATGCAGTTCCAGTTGTTTCCAGCGCTCGGCAACCTTCTATTAACTGACTAGATGATAGCATTGTGGTTACAAATACAATGTTATGGTCTTATGAGGTATCATTCAAATAGTCATGCTGACACTGAGGGTGGTCACTGCCAGGGAGCTTGTGGTCCTCAGTGGTTCTTTTATGTCCAAAATTGAGACAGGACCAACATTAACATGATCTCGGAGTCGTGAGGGATACACAGTCCCCAATGTTGAGAACCACTTTTTTACACCAAATATCATGCCTGCCCGATCCGGGTTTCGAACTCAGACTGCTGGCATGCCTGACATATGTGCTAACCACTACACTAGCCTTGTTCCCCCATGTAAAAATATATATTATATATACATTTTTATATAAATTTTAAATGCACAGGTCCATGATTTAAACCCAATTAAAAAACTGTAATTCATCCTTTCTATTTTTTATTTAACTTCAGTACGTATAAATGTTTTTTAAATATTGGCCATGTTTCAGTTTCTTTGGTCCTCGGTTGTTACTGAAATGACATCAATTGGTGCAGGGTGATGCTTAAGTTTGTTTGTAAAGCTACAGATTAAGAAGCATTAGTTACCAGGATAGATGGGATAGGGCCACAGTGAGTAAGAAGCAAACACAATGAAACAGCAATTACCCCATAGGCCCATATGCACACAACCCTGACTAGTTGACTCTTCAGCAGTGTTTGCCAATATTCAACACAAGATAAGGACTTTCTTTGTCATTAAACACTGAATCCTTTGCACTATGCTAACATGGATTCTGCAAATTTTGCCTGAATAGTGCATGAACTAGAAATTGGTAATTTTGGGGGACTCCATCCACATTTTTTCAGTCAGTTCCACCCTATGCAGAGCATACATATATAGAGATTCGCATTTATTATCAAAGAATAAAATTCAATGTCACTAACAAGGTATAATCCATTATGAAGCACTGTTGCACTGTTAACAGCCCAAAGCCAGGCAATGCAGATCTATACAGATCTATACAGATCTATACAGATCTATACAGATCAATATAGATCTATACAGATCTATACAGATCTATACAGATCTCCCATTAAACAACCAACATCATTTTGTTGATGACTCTGTTGTATACAGTGAGTACACGACACAAATGAACTTGCCCAAAATTCAATACAGCGGTTGGTGCCAGGATTCAAACCCTGGTTCCTCTGATTTTCAGTCCAGCACTTTAACGGATCTCTAATCACTCGACCACCAGTTTCCACTGTCAATTGAAACCTATTTCAAACTTATTATTTTTGGTCAGGTGGGTGACAGAGAAGCATGTCTAACTTCACATCCATTTGCCGACAATGTTTTACTTAACTGGCCTAAATTGTTCGCATTTATTAGTTCCCCTGGGCCTGAGGTGAGGGATAGGGTTTGGCCTTTGGGTCAATACCAGGACAACAGCATGATATGCCATCCACTGTTGTCTGTAGACGGTGTAGTTTTTAATGGTAAATCGATCCCGTCACCCACGGACATTCGGTATACATTAAACATTCCAAATATATAAGAAAATACACTTCCCCAGCCCAGACGAGATGAGCTCCTCTAGTGGCCAGCTTATGCATAACTACAACTTACTACAAGTTACAGCCAGCAAACAGCGGCACTGGCAGCCAACACTGAGTTACACTGTCACTGACACAGGCACAGCGCCGTCAGCCTCAGGTTTCGCGGTTTTCGATTTTATAAGTCTCAAACTCATTGAACCAATGTTATAAATCGTTCGCATATGCATCGCCAAAACTTGAAAGCATACACACTTACAGCCATACCTACGTATGATATTAGCATCACACTGGAGTTATACATAATAATGCGGCGAATCTCGAAGAAGTTATAGCGCTGGCCGTCGCCATCTTTGTTTCCACTTCGCGTAAATCTTGAAGTCACTTATGTCTTCGTAGGTAAATAAACATTACGAAACGTAAAAAAACATTTCAATGAAAAGTGTAGAACACGAACCGTATATTCAAAGACAACATACCCATATCTTGTTATGACGCAGTGCTTGTCCACTGGCGCATAATTTCCTGAACAGTTTTCCTCAAAAAGTACGTCAAAGGTCACGAACTCATGTTGAAATCAGGTCAGGGTGTACTAAATTTAGTACCCCGTTACAACAGCGGGAGAGTGAGATGGGGAGGGGGAGAGGGGGAGTGAGATGGGGGGAGGGAGGGGATGGGGGAGGGAGAGGGGAGGGATGAGGGGAGGGGAGGGGAGGGAGGGAGAGGGGGGGGGGGGGGGGAGGGGAGGGAGGAGAGGGAGAGGACAAGGAGTGGGATAGGGAGATCGAGGGATGCACTTCGAAGTTACTGGGGTGCAATTGTTTTGGGGAGTCTCCGGGGATGCAGTTGGAAGTTTAATGGAGGGCCCAGATAGCATGCGAACGTTAATATAACGTTAATGTAACGTGTGCAGAAACGTTTGTTTAACGTTTAATGCAAACGTTATTTTTGCGTTATTTTGCTCGTTTTTTTAATGTTAATCTAACGTTTAATTTCTAACTAAAACAAAACGTTAAACAAACGTTAATGTAACCGTTGCAGAAACGTTAATTTAACGTTTAATGCAAACGTTAATTTTGCGTTATTTTGCTCGTTTTTTTAATGTTAATCTAACGTTTAATTTGTAACTAAAACAAAACGTTAAATTTACGTTAATGTAACCGTTGCAGAAACGTTAATTTAACGTTGAGTGGGAACGTTCGTTTACCGTTATTTTTCTCGTTTCTTTAACGTTAACATAACGTTTCATTTCTAACCAAAGTGTAACGTTAAACTAACGTTAATGTAACTGTTACAGAAACGTTACTTTAATGTTCATTTAACGTTTAATTACTAACCAGAATGTAACAGTAAACTAACGTTTTTGTAACATTTGCAGAAACGTTAGTTTAACGTTATTTTAGTCGTTTGTTTAACGTTTACCTAACGTTTAATTTCTAACGAAAATGTAACGTTACACTGACGTTAATGTAACTGTTACAGAAACGTTACTTTAACGTTCATTTAACGTATAATTTCTAACCAGAATGTAACAGTAAACTAACGTTTTTGTAACATTTGCAGAAACGTTAGTTTAACGTTATTTTAGTTGTTTGTTTAACGTTTACCTAACGTTTAATTTCTAACAAAAATGTAACGTTACACTGACGTTAATGTAACTGTTACAGAAACGTTACTTTAACGTTCATTTAACGTTTAATTTCTAACCAGAATGTAACAGTAAACTAACGTTTTTGTAACATTAGCAGAAACGTTAGTTTAACGTTATTTTAGTCGTTTGTTAAACGTTTACCTAACGTTTAATTTCTAACGAAAATGTAACGTTAAACTAACGTTAATGTAAATGTTACAGAAACGTTAGCCTAAAATTCATTTAACGTTTAATTTCTAACCAGAATGTAACAGTAAAATAATTTGTTTGTAACATTAGCAGAAACGTTATTTCACTCGTTTGCTTAACGTTTACCTAACGTTTAATTTCTAACGAAAATGTAACGTTAAACTGACATTATCAATGTATAACCTACGTTCTAACCATAATTTAATGCAATTCAACCCCTTTCCTATAGTACCTGCGCATTTGATATATTGTAGCACATGGCCATTCTTAGTATACGTGCATACAACTGTTTTCATTTCATAAACACAAGGAAAGAGTATTTTAAGTGTGACGTTTTATGATATACCTACTGAACGGACTGACTATGAGTCGTGGCTAGTTTGCATAGTAACACAAGACAAGTGTATTTTTGTGTAAAAGCTTTATATAAAGCTGAATTTATTATGAGGGGACCATGGGTGGGAGACCCATCAAATAGAAATAATAAAACTTGCAATACTGAATAAAGAAAGTAGTCCTATATATAGTGTCCGTCCGTGTGTGACTTTCATAGCACAGCGGTTATTGCGGTACGCTTCCTCTCTTCTCTCTCCTTTCGGCCGACGTCCCTCTCTGTAGCAAACTTTAGCCACATCTTGACCTCCTGCTCCACCTCTTTATCTGTTGCCTTGGCAGTCAAGACATTTTTGCGCACAGCTCCTGTGTGTTCAAACAATTATCAAGTAAACGATCCATATTACAAGTGATGCTGTAGTGATCTAGATTGCAGTTTATGGCAATCGCTTATAGTTATGGTGCATCATAATCAAGTTTTCGATCAACTTACCCCATAAACGCAATAGTTATGTAATCAAAAGTATCATGCATGATGTCATCGAAATTAATTTACATTGCAAATAATCAAAATTAGTTGATAAGATTAATATTATCTACATGAATGTGTAAAAATAAAAAAGTTAATGTATACTTATTGTGCGTGCGCGCATGCGTGCGTGCGTGCGTGTGTATCGGTATGCATGTATTTGTGTATTTGTGTATGTATGTATGTATGTATGTATGTATATTTGTATGTATATATGCATGCATGCTAGAATCTTGACCGGCTTCACTTGTTATGTATCGTTTAGTTGTAATTAGTTAATCAAGTATGTCAGTTCAGCTCTGTTTACACACAACCAGTAAAATTTACACTAATCATTAGGTTCGTGACAGTATATTTTAGACACATTAATTGCTTTAACTGTTAGTTGCTTTAACGTGAAGACATATTTTAAAATCCACATACGGTTGATGACTTGTCGCAGCATAAGTTCCGCAAACGCCCTCTTCTCTCCCTTCCCCTTCCAGTTGAAAGCCCTGGCACAACTGTCTGTGAGGAGGGACTTCATTATGCGCCGGGTGCATTCTTTTATCGAGCTTCCCCCGATCATGCTCAGATTGGTTACCTAAACACCAGCAGCAATGTAAGAATTCTAAGACTATCAATATATGTCATTCGAGTTAAGTTAAAAGTAATGAACGGTGAAGATAATTTAAGAAAATAAGCACAATCCTTTAATAATCACTGATACATGTGATCATGAAAGTGACACAAATTAAAAACAATCAGATATGTGTGATTATATTATGAAGCTTCGTATGTATACAACTGTATTATTGATTAGAAAAGGATTAGCAGTGATTTCAAATACTTTTCTAACGAACTAAATTTTGACAGAAACCCTACCCTACCGAAACTAGTAGTTAAGAAACACAATGAAATACGGGAATGAACATTTCAGCTCCAACAAAAGTGTTGATGCAATACCATGAACATGAATACTGGTTACTTGTTATGGACAAACATATTACTTAACGGGTGACTATGAGTGTGACCGTTGGCCAGTATACTAACCCAAGTACAGGTATATATTTATAAAAGTAATACTTACGAAACCGGCCTGCTCTGCGGGGTCTCTCATACGTTCGTCGAGGGCATCCACATCACGGACAGTGACCAACGGTAACTGCACATCGTCAGGCAGCTCGTACGCAGGCACCGTTGTGCCACACTTCTTGACTAACTGGTCAAGCTTCAAGTTTATGGCTGCTTGACCATTTTGTAGCTCTCGAAGAGACGCCTTCATCTCCTCCATCTTCTCCAGCATGTGTCGCTCAAACGCTGTTGAAATTATAACAGAAGGAAAGTTGTCTGCGTGGTTTCATATTATGCCATCTATTGCGTCGGTGTGATTACATTGAATACCTACTGATGAAATAACAAATATGGTATTGCATCAAATAGACTTTGTGCGTATATTAGTCTCAAGAGTACACTCTCTGCACAATCATTGTTGTTTTACTTGATGAAGCAAAGATGGCCATCATATTTTTATCATCGCCTATTGTCACTGTGTCGAGACTGATTTTCTCTTAAGAAAAACAAACCTACACTAGACAATCTGTCAAAGCACAACACTTCACACACACACACACACACACACACACACACACACACACACACACACACACACACACACACACACACACACACACACACACACACACACACACACACACACACACACACACACACACACACACACACACACGCACCTCTTCAATTTCAATTAACAATTGTTGCAAACAGAATAACATTCATGCCATTTACTGTATGTATGCATATATAATACAAATAATATATATATATATGTACTGTGTATATATATATATATATATATATATATATACACAGTACATAATTTCGCATTCACCTGAATGGGGAAGGGTGGCTGGATGCCCCGACTGGGTGACGTAACGTGGTTTGTATGTAGTAGGCGTTCCGGTTGAGGTAGAAGGTCGGCATACAGGAAGGGCTGGCACATTAGGTGGTGGGGGCAACTGTTTTGATGTCCTATGCGGTTCGTTATCATTATCGTCGTCGTCCTCATCACTAAATATGTTTCTGTTTAATCTGCCACGAATAAAAAGAGAAACATAATTTAAACTTCAAAAAAAGAACAACATACAGTGACGTCATAAAATAAGTGCATTACGACAGTTACAAGCAACATGTCTGTATCTTTGTTCCCATCTCCCCTCTCTCTTTCTCACTCTTTCTCACTCTCTCTCTCCCGCTCCCTCCCTCCCTCCCTCCCTCCCTGCTTCCCTCCCTCTCTCTTCCAACATAATTATAAATCAACTGTCATATATATATATTATATATATATATATATTATATATATATATATGTATATATATATAACATATACATGTATATATATATATGTATGTAAACGTATATATATATGTATATATATATATTATATATACATATATATATATATATATATATATATATCCACTAGTACCTTCGCTTCCTATGAGGTCGCTGGGTACTGCTAGCTTCTTCCCCCATATCAGAGTCAAGGTTTGAAGTGAACTGTGCATCTTCCATCTTCTCCCTGGCTCTAATGTAGTCATCTTGTGGTAAACATAAAGACAACTAATAAGGAATACAACAACAATAGTATATGTCGTACCAACCTGATAATAAGGCGTCTGTACACCATTAGAAATCAGTCAAATAATAAATAAAAGCAAATATTTTTTATAATAATCAATTCATAACATGTTTTCAATCAAATTAAACTTGCGTACACCAGTTGGGTTATCTAATACCCATATGATACTCTCATTAGTTACTTTTAAATACAATATGATATGTAGCACATCGCCAAATAGACCCCTCCCGCCTATGTCACGCGAGTATTAATAACTAGTTATTTTTCTTCTAAATATGTATCTATTAAAACATTAAAATTTTCCAACAGCGGCATATTAGTCCGAGAATCATGACCCGGTAAAAACTGTTTTGTTCATTCAACGTTGACTACACAATTTGTTTGTCACTTCAGGCTAGAATATATTATATACATGAAAAACAAATGTATATGTGTACCTGCACCACCCATTCGACGACAACTGTACGTTTTCCACGCCACATCGGGAGCTATCCTATTCTGTACTGCCTTGTTGATCTTGTCACTGTTCTTGAAGGGGGGCCAATAACTCTGGAGGCTTTTCGTAGCGTGATCGTGGAGTAACCACGATGATGGCACGATTGCAACCTCCTTGCTTGGCAGAAATTCTAACACTTGGTATGCCACATCCATGACGTAATCTGACAGCAACTGAATTGAATTTTAGGCATGAAGCTTTGGGTGATGGCCATTTTACAAGACAATGAACAATGAATGTGCTGGTATGGTTTTACTAAAGTAAAATAAGTTTAAGTAGGCTTCACGAAACTGACTCCAGTCACATCTAATACCTAGAATGAATGAGAGGAATAACTACGGATCCCTGCTTATACGACAGAATCACATTTTTGCATGTAATGTTTTCAACACACCCAATTGCGAATTCAGTGTCTAAATTCCCTACTTTATAGATTCCCAAGAAGTCTGACTCGACTGGATATTCAAAAAATCTGCTCTTATCGCGGAATCTTTGATAAACAATAGATACCTTAGAATCTATTAATAATATATTGCGAACCAGAGCAATCTCATTGTTGATTGTGATGCAGTTGTTCCTTGGGTGCAGATTTATAATGAAACCCTCCATGTGAAGTTCCTTAAACTGGTTACAAAATGGAACGTTTTGGGGCACATAACCACATTTATATGGCTTACAAACTGTGGGATGCACAGTTTTCTTACATGGTTTTTTCTTCATGTTACGTGTGGCTTCAGTACATCTCCTAATTACTTGCTCTAAAGGCTTTGATGGCTTCCGGACTTTCCTTAGAAGACCACTCATAAAATTTTCAAATGGAAAAGCCGATATTTCGTCAAGGGGACCATGTCTTCTAGCATCGTCTCCAAGATGAATCAAATTGTGAATATTGTAACTAACCATGTTAGCCCCATACAAATCTGAGAAGTGTTGTACAAACAGCTTCAAAAGCTGGCTTGCGTATTCATTGTACTGTGAACACAAATTTCTGTCCACAAGGATATATATGGAGACAGAAAGCAAGAGAAAATTCTTGTACATTTCATCGGGTAATTGCCCTACTAAGACAACTTGTCCAGTATACAGTAAAAACTGACGGAATTCGGTTGCTTTCCATCGCTTGAATTCATACAAAGATCTAGGCCTCCTTGGAAATTCAGATGGGATTAAGTGTTTCAACTGCAATAATTGATCTGATATGGATGAAATAACAGCGGTGCCTTGTCTGCAGTGAAGAGGACCCTTTATCCACAACATAATGAGACGCCGCATGACACCAAGGCAAACTAAATGCATGTAGTCGAGCACTACTTGGGACACCAAACCCAGACCTTTGCCAGCAAGGGGGGTAGAACCTGTGTGATGATCCTCATCCTGCATTTCATCAAATGCTACATCTGTCCGCAACCTTGCATTTAGATCAGGAAAAGTCACTTTCCCATTCCAGACCCCCCTCTGAGTGCACCGTTCACAGCCAGAGTAGCCTGAGTGCTGCTTAACATGTTTAATGAATGCTCTGGCAGGTGCATCACACACAAAGACTGATATATCAAACTTAATTGTTGATCCATTGTAATGCAGACCAGATTCTTTTAATTGGTCATATTCTATCAAAAAAATTTCCATAAAGTCCAAATTCTTGGGTTTTGACTCCCCATAGAATAGCCCAATCAAAAATGGCTCACTAGAATGTGGCCTGTTTTCAAGCATTCCTTGTATTGGCCAAAACTGACCGTTTGTGCTCTTAAACACAGGAACCCCATCAATATTCACCTGCATAGACAGTGAATCAACAGTTGGGAGGTTTGGGATCTGTTCAATGCAATTCAAAATACCTTTGGCAATGCCAAAATGGTAATAAGACCCTCCAGATATTTGTTTAATGTCATTTTCAGAGTCAGATTTGGTCCCTAGCAAAGTTCGTGCATCTTTTGGTAGATATGAATGCTTAGTTCGTAACACACCAAGCAACGAAGATAGTGTGTTGAGTGACACAGAACATTCAGTTGCCCACTCAGCTAATGTTTTGGCAAATTCTTTAGTACTGTCTACTGACTCTGCCTCATTATCCATGCCTGAAGAATCAGACTCAGTATCCGACATGTCGGAATTATTTTGTTTCGGTGGGACAGTATTTTGTTGATTTCCCAAATCCTCATCAAAACACTGGTTCGCAACGTGGTGATCCTGATTCAAAACCAATTCAGAATCGACATCAACATTAACAAAATCATCATTCTCTTGAGGCAGGTTTGAAGATGCTTCTTCGTGGTCTTGTGCAATTTGTTCAAGATGTCTTTCAACACTGGCATGAAGCCGTCTACGTTTCGTCCAATAAGATGTCATATTGCTCGGGTAAAAACAATGTTGAACGCTTGCTTAATAAGTACAGAATCATCAACTATGCACCATCTCTTAACATTTTTCGAATGCAATTAATAGCAATAAATGAAATATTAAGCTGTCAAAAACCATCCAGCACATTCAACTGTTAAACTTGCAATCACGAAGGAATTTGTCGCGGCTGATTAGCAGTTACTTTGATGTGTATATATATATGTCAATAAAATGGATCAATGTAAGATATGTCAGTACCTGAATAACAAAAGACAAACATTATTATAATAGTGGTGTGCTCCTGGAACCAATTACCATGCATTGTGTACGTTAATTAAAATAAAGCAGTACGATGGTGCGCCCGTGCGTGCGTGCGTGCGTGCGTGCGTGCGTGTGTTCCGCGGCGGTCATTAATTAGCGGTTGGTTTGGCCAGATTGCTTCTTACCCCGGCAAAGAGCCGGCATATACTGTCACAGCTTGACAGAACAACCACAACACAGAAAGTATAGTTTAAGCTGTACTAATATAATAATCTACGTTTTTGAGTCAATCGATCTTGGTCTCACTGTATCGGCTACAACCGGAGTAGGCCCCGCGTCTACTAATGTGGTGGTTTCGTTTAATTATCGCAACCAGTCGCACAGTTGCAAGAGGGCGGGGTTTAACTATGGCAAATGATGCACACAGCTAGGCCCTATCACCTAGGGCATGACGTATTGTTTTGATCTGCTTATAGAAGAAAGTACCGTTACGTCTCCAAGTTTATCACACAGCGGGACTGCATAGGCCCTATCTGTCGGTTAGAAAGTCGCCGACTGGGAGAGCGGGGTTTTCAAAGAACGGCACCCCGTCGTCGCCGTTGTCGAAATGATTTTGGCGCAGACTACTTGATCAAAAGATTAGGTGGCGTGTTTAAGATCATCAGGAAAAAAGCCGGGACACAGCGATGAATTTATGATAGCAAATATTACTTTCCGAAATACGGCGGCAGTTTCCATATTGCCGTAATTTGAAGTGCTAATGCATGATTACGGAAAATCCGTACTGGTAGGCAGCCTTACTATGGGACACTGTCTAGCCCATTACACGGTTTCACCCATTACACAAATCTGGGGAATAGCCTGGTTGTCTTCTTCCAGTCACCTCCTGGTGTAATTAATCACTCACCATATCAGACTCCCGGCTCCCCCGTATTTTGAGGGGGAGTGGGGAGTCTGATATGCTGGCTTAACAGTTCAGGATGTAATCTGATATATCATCATGCACAACCCAGGGCCATGCCTAATGTATACATTGAATGTCATAATGCCAGGGCTGCCTACCTGACAAAAACAATTTCCGTAATGACCGTCGCACCCTCCCCCCGTCCCATCCCGCCCCGCTCCTCGGTCCACAAAATTGTCAATCAAACCTTTCTCGATCTGAAGTAGATACAAAGTTAAATTTGTGTATTCATATAAAACCTTTGAATAAAAATAATGATATAGTTTTATATTGCAATTGCAACAATTATAATACTCATTTTATATTATTCTAAGACATTTTATAATTATATTCATAACTTTCAGAAAATCATAACTATTTAATGTGATTTAATGTTGATAAATTGTAACAAGTGAAAATATGACAGTTTCTTCAGGGCATCTCTTCTCAAGCAGCATTATTTATATATTATGCAAGTGTTTGTGTGTATCATTTTCTGTAGTCGGATATTTGTATTCCTGTAATACGGCGGCAGTTTCCGTAATACATACACTAGATTTAACGAATCTAAACACGATTAAAACAGACTTTCTATGGCTATGCCATTCAAACTGTCTATTGGCTGTGATCAGCCTCAGAAACCTCATTAATCCTTCTCTACCACCATCTGGTCAGACACTGCTCCTGAGGTCGACATACAATTAAGTCTCTGCCTTCCCATTTTCCTAGTTATCAGTAATCAATGTCACTACTAAATAACTATAGCCAAACATGTAAATCAGTTTACATCTAAGGATGCACAATTCTCTTTCCCACATCATAGTACAATTATAAATTGAAAGTATTGCTTTACAATGTATAAAATATAGGTTGGAACTTACCCAAACAGCATGTGGTGTCACTGTAACATTAAACGTTGGCACACTGACTGTGCCTGTGGCAGTTGCGGCAGTTGGTGGCAGTTATTCCCGCCCACTGACCACACGTGACCACTGTGCCTTGAGTAAAATTTAGATTTAAACAACTCAATAATTATTAATAAGATCAGCAACCTGTAAAATAAGTATAACTAGCTACAAGAGAAATAAGTAGAATAATAAATTATTAATGAAATATATTCTCCAAGATTTGTTAAGTTATCCTGGGTGCTGCCATGTAGAGGTGATTTTGTTAACTAGACCACCTACCAACTACTATAAGGGACGACATGACTCTATTCCATACGTATACGACTACTATATTAAAATAGGGCGTATATACCTCATCACTTCATAGAACTAAATATTAATATGTATATT
>CM034540.1:59259847-59344577 GCA_020002185.1 Paraescarpia echinospica
TTCTATCTACCATATTTCCTAGAGTGAATCACGCATTCCAAGTGCTAAATTATTGTGCAATATGAAGTTTTTATTATAAACCAAAGTCATATGATAGTCAATCATTCTAAACAACTAGCCCTGAAACAGGCTAATGGTAAATTATCCGTAATAGTAACACCCAATATATTCAAGTAGTGTATTTAACAAGATTTAACAAGATTTAACAAGATTGCCACCCAGAGAATTAACTCTAGGTGGCAGGTGGACAAGGAAGCCCTTTGGCTTATCGAGAGTCCAACCCTTTTATCTATGTGTATCCCGCCCTTCTGAGGTATGTGTCGATTTTATTTTTAAACATATTAATTTTATTTTTAAACATATTGACAATATGACAATATTTGAATTGTAATTGAATGCGATTACAATATCTTCATTATAATTTCAGATTGAACAAAACACAACTGTAAATGTAATAGTAATAGAAAGGAATGTAATAGTAACTGATATATAATTATTGTTCTATTACTATTACATGTACTGCCTGACCAAAGGACTCAGTTGTGCATTGAAGCCTGTCCTGGCAACTATCCTTTTCCACAAGCCAATGGTTTAGTGGCTGCCTGCACACAATTGAGTCTATATTAAGGCAGGTGTGATAAACATTCTATTGTGTATCTACTTGAGCCAATATTGAACTGCCCACCAAGCAGCAGTAGAGCAGTATGGTTTAATTACACTGACTATAATCCACCTATTGTGACAGACACTGCTTTAATCTTTCAGTCCAAACTTTCCAGTATGATATTCTGAAATATAAAATGATGTATTCTATCCTTAGACATGACAGTTAGTAGATAATACTGAATTTATGTCAATATTTATGCATAATATATGTTAGACTATACATAGTTAAAAAAATGTAAGTGCTGTGTACAGGGCTATTGCATTCCTAAAAAAATGTATGCAATGCATCATAGATACCCCACAAGAGCCAGTGAATTGGCATGTGTTATTCCCAGAGTAAAGGGTTCTGGACAAACTTCTTTCCTTTATACAGGCATATGCCACTGGAACAACTTGCCAATCGAAACAAAACAAAGTCGATCTAAAATTAGTTTTAGAAAAAAGGTGACAACCCTTTTACATAGTAGACTGATGGCCCATGAACACAATGTCTTAATATTTAATGCAAAATATTAATTTATTTATTGTATTTAAAATTTTGCAATTGTTTACATATATTTTTAAATCATACTATTTATATTGTATATTATAATTACTTATTCACTATTTTTTTGAGGACCACATTGGAAATAAGTGTACTATGTGTGTTTTTATATGCTCTCCTCGGTATTATTATGTATATGTCATATTTCTTCTAATTATGTAATGTATGTATATAATTTTACTGAATAAACTCACTCACTCACTCACTCACTCACGTCTGGACAATAAACTCAATAAACTGAATCTTTAATCTTCCAATTGAGTGTTAATTCATCAAGCTATTGATCAGGCTATGAAATAAACACCCAAAGTATTTGTGTTTTGACTGCCATTAGTCTGTCACTTCATCAAAGATCTGTTTGATGAGCAGATGCTAATATGCACAATTTTCTCATCATGAGTGGGTTTCTGTTTTGTTTATTAAGTAAAAAATAATGCAAATACGAAGATCAGCTTGAACTTCTTTGCTTGTGTAATCAACCAAGTTCACAATTTAATAATAATGTTTAATTCAGACAAAGTTTATAGTGTACATGTATACATAAAATACATGCATGCAGTTCCAGTTGTTTCCAGCGCTCGGCAACCTTCTATTAACTGACTAGATGATAGCATTGTGGTTACAAATACAATGTTATGGTCTTATGAGGTATCATTCAAATAGTCATGCTGACACTGAGGGTGGTCACTGCCAGGGAGCTTGTGGTCCTCAGTGGTTCTTTTATGTCCAAAATTGAGACAGGACCAACATTAACATGATCTCGGAGTCGTGAGGGATACACAGTCCCCACTGTTGAGAACCACTTTTTTACACCAAATATCATGCCTGCCCGATCCGGGTTTCGAACTCAGACTGCTGGCATGCCTGACATATGTGCTAACCACTACACTAGCCTTGTTCCCCCATGTAAAAATATATATTATATATACATTTTTATATAAATTTTAAATGCACAGGTCCATGATTTAAACCCAATTAAAAAACTGTAATTCATCCTTTCTATTTTTTATTTAACTTCAGTACGTATAAATGTTTTTTAAATATTGGCCATGTTTCAGTTTCTTTGGTCCTCGGTTGTTACTGAAATGACATCAATTGGTGCAGGGTGATGCTTAAGTTTGTTTGTAAAGCTACAGATTAAGAAGCATTAGTTACCAGGATAGATGGGATAGGGCCACAGTGAGTAAGAAGCAAACACAATGAAACAGCAATTACCCCATAGGCCCATATGCACACAACCCTGACTAGTTGACTCTTCAGCAGTGTTTGCCAATATTCAACACAAGATAAGGACTTTCTTTGACATTAAACACTGAATCCTTTGCACTATGCTAACATGGATTCTGCAAATTTTGCCTGAATAGTGCATGAACTAGAAATTGGTAATTTTGGGGGACTCCATCCACATTTTTTCAGTCAGTTCCACCCTATGCAGAGCATACATATATAGAGATTCGCATTTATTATCAAAGAATAAAATTCAATGTCACTAACAAGGTATAATCCATTATGAAGCACTGTTGCACTGTTAACAGCCCAAAGCCAGGCAATGCAGATCTATACAGATCTATACAGATCTATACAGATCTATACAGATCTATACAGATCAATATAGATCTATACAGATCTATACAGATCTATACAGATCTCCCATTAAACAACCAACATCATTTTGTTGATGAATCTGTTGTATACAGTGAGTACACGACACAAATGAACTTGCCCAAAATTCAATACAGCGGTTGGTGCCAGGATTCAAACCCTGGTTCCTCTGATTTTCAGTCCAGCACTTTAACGGATCTCTAATCACTCGACCACCAGTTTCCACTGTCAATTGAAACCTATTTCAAACTTATTATTTTTGGTCAGGTGGGTGACAGAGAAGCATGTCTAACTTCACATCCATTTGCCGACAATGTTTTATTTAACTGGCCTAAATTGTTCGCATTTATTAGTTCCCCTGGGCCTGAGGTGAGGGATAGGGTTTGGCCTTTGGGTCAATACCAGGACAACAGCATGATATGCCATCCACTGTTGTCTGTAGACGGTGTAGTTTTTAATGGTAAATCGATCCCGTCACCCACGGACATTCGGTATACATTAAACATTCCAAATATATAAGAAAATACACTTCCCCAGCCCAGACGAGATGAGCTCCTCTAGTGGCCTGCTTATGCATAACTACAACTTACTACAAGTTACAGCCAGCAAACAGCGGCACTGGCAGCCAACACTGAGTTACACTGTCACTGACACAGGCACAGCGCCGTCAGCCTCAGGTTTCGCGGTTTTCGATTTTATAAGTCTCAAACTCATTGAACCAATGTTATAAATCGTTCGCATATGCATCGCCAAAACTTGAAAGCATACACACTTACAGCCATACCTACGTATGATATTAGCATCACACTGGAGTTATACATAATAATGCGGCGAATCTCGAAGAAGTTATAGCGCTGGCCGTCGCCATCTTTGTTTCCACTTCGCGTAAATCTTGAAGTCACTTATGTCTTCGTAGGTAAATAAACATTACGAAACGTAAAAAAACATTTCAATGAAAAGTGTAGAACACGAACCGTATATTCAAAGACAACATACCCATATCTTGTTATGACGCAGTGCTTGTCCACTGGCGCATAATTTCCTGAACAGTTTTCCTCAAAAAGTACGTCAAAGGTCACGAACTCATGTTGAAATCAGGTCAGGGTGTACTAAATTTAGTACCCCGTTACAACAGCGGGAGAGTGAGATGGGGAGGGGGAGAGTGAGATGGAGGGAGAGGAGAGGGAGAGCGAGATGGGGGAGAGGGAGAGGGAGGGAAGGGAGGAGGGGGAGGGAGGGAGGGAGGGAGGGAGGGGGGAGGGAGGGGGGGAGGGAGGGAGGGAGGGAGGGGAGGGGAGGGGGAGGGAGGGGAGGGGGAGGAGGGAGGGAGGGAGGGAGATGGGGATCGAGGGGATGGGGATCGAGGGGAGAGGGGGAGGGGGAGGGGAGAGGGAGAGGGAGAGGGAGAGGACAAGGAGTGGGATAGGGAGATCGAGGGATGCACTTCGAAGTTACTGGGGTGCAATTGTTTTGGGGAGTCTCCGGGGATGCAGTTGGAAGTTTAATGGAGGGGGGTAGTTGTTTTTGGTACTCTGGGGGTGCAGCTTGGAGTATTTTGCATTTTGTGGTAAAAGCACAAAATTTGCCACACATGTAGACTCTTATATTATGAACAGATCTGGATATTGAGCCATCGCAAATTTTGCCTCCAGCGGCTGTAGCAGCCATTTTCCAAATTGTTACATACCTACTCTCCTGGGGAAGACAGCGGGTTGACAATGGAGGTTAATTTACTTATAAAAGTCCAAGGGTGATTATGGAAGAGCTAATTATTTGATTTTTACCAAAACAAATAAGTCAACTTCGACTTATTTGTATAATTAGGCTCATGATGCGGTTGGATTCCGAATGGAAGTCAATAATGAATGAAAAATGACTCAGCTTGGCACCTATTACGATTATTACTACAACGTATACTACTACCACTATTATTACTATTACAACTACTGGTAGTGGTGGCAATAGTAGTAGTAATGAAGTAGTCGCTGCTGAAGGAGTGGATGGAAGCATTGTCACGTTTGGAGGATCTGTTGACACAGACCATCGGCCACTTGCCACACTACTGCACTGACGTGCATCATGTCACCAACAAAATCAAATAGTCACCTGTCCCAGCTGTTAGCATGACTTCATTCAGCTGACTAATGAAGACTATTAACATTTTGTGGATAGACCAGGCGAAGTAAGAAAAAACAAAACTGGGACCGAGGATAACACATCTTGGGCCACATTTCATGCCAGCCGCCAACCACCAGAAGCCTGAATCATCGGCCCCACCGCCCTACCAGAAAGATTTTGATTCCATACCTGTTCACAAAGCTTCACACTGCGCCACGCCTGGACTTGGTGTGGGACAGCTACAATGTGGACTCACTGAAAGACAGTGCAAGAGAACAACAGGGAAATGAGTGCCATGATGTATGGTGGCTTCAGCAGCCATGCCGGGAAACGGATAGCATTTCCTCAGAGTTGAGGAAGCAACAATACAGAGCTGTTCAAATTCCTGTCAGCTCTCCTCAAGAGGGTTGACATGGAGGAGAAACAGCTTGTCATCATTGATGGAGGTCTAATTTGGTCTCGCCAGCTCCATGCAGTGACAAAGAAGCTGACAGTCGCATGATGCTGCACACAACCCATGCAGGTAAGCATGACCACCACGAGATAATGATCCGAGGTGTTGACAGCGTGGTATTACCCGTGTCAGTGACTCATAGGTTTCAACCAGATGATGACCCTTGGTTAACATTTCGGAACTGGCAAGTGTTTCAGGTTCCTAACAGCCCACAAACTAGCAGCTTGCCTGGGACCGGAGAAAGCACGGGCGTTGCCAATGTTTCACGTTTTGACTGGGTGTGATACTCTGTACAGTTACGCACAGCGTCAAAAAGACTGTTTGGGCAATCTGTACCGTGCTAACAGAACTCACAAACATACCGCTGAAACTAACCTCAACACCAAGTGACATACCAAAAGATGCATGCATAACAGGAGGTTCGTTATCCTATTAGCCTGTTGTATAACAGAACCAGCACATGCACAGACATTGAAACGGCACGAAAGGAAGTTTTCGGCAAAGAAGAACGATGTGCAACTGATCACGCCAACCAAGGCACCTCTGGAGGAGCATGCGAAGAGGACGGCCTACGATGGAGGTACCAGAGCTACCTCCACCAACCAGCTGCGGCTGGACCAAGAATAAAAATGGCATGTACGAGCCGCACTGGACAAGACTATCCAAAGTAGCCCACACCTGGTGTGAGATAATCTCATACAAGTTCAAGAAGGGTTGTGTGAAGCGTTGCTAGTGCAAAAAAGGCTGCACTTGAATGCACAGCTCTGTATGTGTGTGCGTGCGTGCGAGCGTGCGTGAGTGCGTGCGGGCGTGCGTGCAGGTGTGTGAAGGGGTGCACACAAAATTTAATTCATACAACTGAAGGGAACTGTGACAAAAACCCTGGTGACACAGGAGCAGAAGAGAACAGTATGCGACATTTGATATGAACTGTTCTACTTGCCATACAAATTGTCAACATGTATTAGTATTAAATATGTCTATGCTTGTTAAATGGCCCTTTCAATTTCAACCATGTTCTCGAATAATTTGTACTTTTTGTGACTTTCGTTTTCAAACATATTCGATTTACATGGTCATAATGGTATTAGGCCTAAACAAGGTCGGTGTTCAGCTATACAACAGTTTGGCTTCAGTTCTGAAAACCAATTCATTCCGATTCAATTGTCTAAACGCCCTTTTGTAAAATGTCTGCCATTGTGCATATTTCACTTCTACTACAACGACTACTGCTACTAATACATGTGTTACTACTATTAGTAAGCACTACTACCACCACGACTAGTACTATTATGACTAATACTACCAGTAGCCAGTAATTGATCATCCATCATTGACTTTCATTCATATTCCAACGGCATCATATGCCAAATTAGACACATTAGTCCAAATTGAATTATTTGTTTTTGGAACAAATCAAATAATTAGCTCTTCCATAACCACTCTTGGACTTTTATAAGTGAATTAACCTCCACTGCCAATCCGCTGTCCCCCCAGTAGAGAAGGTATGTGAAATAACAATGACCGCTGGCGGCCATAGGCCAAATCTGTGGTGGCTCAATATCCAAATCTGTTCATAATGTAAGAGTCTATATATTATATGTGTGTGTGTGTGTGTGTGTGTGTGTGTGTGTGTGTGTGTGTGTGTGTGTGTGTGTGTGTGTGTGTGTGTGTGTGTGTGTGTGTGTGTGTGTGTGTGTGTGTGTGTGTGTGTGTGTGTGTGTGTGTGTGTGTGTGTGTGTGTGTGTGTGTGTGTGTGTGTGTGTGTGTGTGTGTGTGTGTGTGTGTGTGTGTGTGTGTGTGTTCGTCAATGCAAGTTTTGACGTCAAATTATAATGTCACTCTTCTGGACACAAAAGCACACCTGCCACTGTATAAAACTTCAACGTAGATATCGGCCTACACTTTAAGCCCCGTGCACCCGACATTCTTGGTAAATCCCCAATAACGTTTTAAACAATAGCCACCGCGCTCTGTCGCGTAACTTGAACTTATTGAGTAAGAAATGCCACTTCCGCAAGTTCAGTCAAACTGAAATGTCACTCGGTCGTCACGTATCAAGACTCATCAAAACCCTCTCACATAAACTAGAAACCCCATCCAGCTCAATCTTTCGTGACACGTCGTTGAAAGCTTACAAGAGATGCACCTGGAAACCTATTTATCCGGCGACACTAACAACAGCCGGCGCAAACCACACGCATCACTGAAATAACGTCAACTCGACCAAGAGAGACAGCAAAGATGAAGATGTTCGTCGTATTTAGAGTCGCCGTCTTTGGAATCCAGGACAAAATTCCCACCGGACAGAATCCCCTCAGACAAAATCTAAATACACTTTACTCCCAGGTAGACCGGTTAAATCGAACACCATCTCGACTTATATGAGAAGCATTCAGCTATACACTGAAATGAATATGCAAAGATTATTCGTACTAAAATATCCACTACTGTCTATAGCCAGGTACTCTTCATGCAGCTGAGTAAACTGGGCAACGTAGCATATAGTGAGTGTACATCTAAAATTAATGTGTTTATTATTAAATTAGTGTTGGCAAATGTATTTCCTTAGGTTTCGGGTAGGCATGTACGACGATATTTAAAGTATCAAAATCAAAATCACCCAACATAATCACGAAGGGGATTGTATCCATTTTTCCATAAGGGAAGGGGATTCTATTCGGAGGGGATTTTGTTTGAGGGATTCTGTCCGGGGGGGGATTCTGTCCGGTTACCGCGTCGTTGGTATAGTTGCTGCGGCGCCTGTAGAGGAAGCGGTCGGTCCACCCTTGTTGTACTTCCAGTCTGTGCGCGACACCAGCGGTAAGCGTATCATTGTATTTCACGTCATAGCACGACCCTAACATTAACTGCATTGTTTAAGTTTTTGCGAGATGCACGTTGATAAAAAGGGTTGGACTCTCGATAAGCCAATGCTTCCTTGTCCGCCTGCCATCTAGAGTTAATTCTCTGGGTGGCAATCTTGTAAAATCTTGTTAAATCTTGTTTTTCCCGTCCGGGCACGACCCTAACATTAAGTGTATTGTTGTTTTCCCGTCAGGGCACGACCCAATAGTATGTGTCTTGTTGGTTTCCATTCCGTGCACGACCCTAACAGTGAATGTCTTGTTGTTTTCCACCCCGTGCATGATCCATCAGTAATGTATTCGCATAACATTTGCCCACAAAATTGTGTTGTTTGACATAGAAAGGTCGGTTTGGCGATAATGTTCTGAAAAAGGCTAACTAGTTGAATGTAAAAGGTAAGTTAAAAAGTTAAGTTAAGTTCTTATATAGCGCAGTGTCCAGTCATCAGGACTGCTCAAAGCGCTTTACCCTTTACTCCCCGGCAGACCTGATCAATCGAACACCATCTCGACTTCTCTGGGAAGCATTCAGCCACACTGCAATTGATGCGCGAAGACTGTTTGTACACAAATATCCACCACTGTCCATAGCCAGGTACTCATTCATACATCTGAGTGAACTGAAGCAATGTAGAATAAACGAACTTGCTCAAGGTTCGACACCGCCGCACATGTTTCGAACCCGCTTTCTCTCAATTGAGAGTCCGGAGGTATTACCGCTGTGCTACTGCGCTCCACAATGATACCGTATAAGATCATAACATTGTAACCACAATATATAAAAAAAGTAAGTTCTTATAAAGCGCAGTATCCAGTCCTCGGGACTGCTCAAAGCACTTTACACTTTAGTCCCTGACAGACCTGTTCAATCGAACACCATCTCGACTTATACGGGAAGCATTCAGCCACGCTGCAATTAATATGCGAATATTATTCGTACACAAATATCCACCATTGCCTATAGCCAGGTAGTCATTTTTATAGCTGCGTGAATTTAAGCAATGTAAACAAACTTGCCCAATGTTCGATACCACCGGACACGGGATTCGAACTAGGGTTATCTCAGTCGAGAGTCCGAAGTTTTTACCGCTGTGCTACTGCGTTCCATATACACACTAGTCAGTTAATATAACGTTGCCGAGCAATGGAAACAACTAGACATAAACCAAAAAACAAGACAATTGGCATCATGCTCATCGTCTTCCGAATGTATCTACTAGTAAAAGTTTGAGTAGTTGTAGTTGGTCGTACTTGATCACCACATACTAGTAGTAGCGTGCGAACCGGCCACATTCAAATCAACAATTGCCAATATGCAATGAATGATAAAAGTGACTGTTTACAAACAAAAGGTTTTGTTTACTTTTTAACATTGAGCATTTTTGTTGGTGCAACATTGAAATTGCTAACACTGTTTCAGTTTTACTAAACGCAATTTGACTGACAATATAGCGTCAACATAACACAACTCCTGTATCCGAAACATTATATTAAACATTTATCAACAGACAGCCTTGGTTTACTATCGCACATCTAGACGACGTTTTTGCCCGCGATGGTGGAATGTTGCTCGATTTTTGTTTGTTGTCAAAGTGTTCGGCCCGGCTGGCGGCTTCTGCACTTACAAGGACGATGCCTTCTCGAGGACATTCGGACTTGGAGAATCGTGGCCTGAAAACATGCTGAATGGAAAATGTGTCGAATGCTTCGTCTGTACATGGTACAGCGGCATGCAGTGCCTGCTCTTAAACAGGTAAGTTCGTGTATGTGTTTGTGTGTGTGCATGCGTGCGTGCACGCGTGTGTGTGCGTGGGTGCGTGCGTGCGTGTGTGTGGGTCAGTGTGTGTGTGTGTGCGTGGGGTGTTTAATTAATCCCTTCCTGTGTAATTGTAATTACTATTATTACTACCCAGAGGTTACGTAACCTAACACAATTGTTGAATCATTGCAGAACTGCATTTGAAAGAAGATGTATTTATACAAGTCTGAAGACCATGTTTTAGTCGAATCAACAAAGTCGCAAAAGCGAGGTTTGATAAACTGTAGGCCTACTGTTTTTACAGAAGCGGGGCTATTATATGGGTTGATAGATAACCATGGTGAAACCAAAAAGAAAGCTAATTGTGATTATAAGAACAGAACGTTCGATATAAATAAAAAGAAAACGTTAGCAGCAAACATGGAACCCGTAATGTTGTATTGTACAATGGTTTGACATCACATTTCGTAGTTTCAGTGGACCGTGTTCAGGAGTACGTTACCCTCAGCTATGACAATATACCACATCTAAGCTGTGACAAGATACCACATCACATGTGAGAAGGAAAATCGTCCCAGCTCTGACAGTATACATCTCAGATGTAACAAGATTCTACATCTCAGCTCTGACACAACAAACATACTTTGCCATTTTCAGAATTGCGACTGCACTTGCATCATTCGAATCTTGTCAAACATGCTTGCACATCTAGAACAGGACCGATTTCCTTTCACATCTTGTAATATAATACAGTTACGTCTTACATTTGGAAGACAACAGTACATGTGCACTCTTAATCCGTTACGTCATTACATTTGGAAGACAACAGTACATGTGCACTCTTAATCCGTTACGTCATTACATTTGGAAGACAACAGTACATGTGCACTCTTAATCCGTTACGTCATTACATTTGGAAGACAACAGTACATGTGCACTCTTAATCCGTTATCCTTGTATACATTTGGTCTAATTTATGTTATTTTATTCGCTTGCACCTTTCTCCTCAATGCAATCCTTCCACGCAATTCAGAACCATTTCACACAAAAACTACCTTAATAACTGCCTCATAAACCGGGGTATGTTTTTTATTTCGGTTTCATTAAATCATCAGACTCATTAGAGACAAATAACAAAGTAACTGTTGGCTTACTTTTATTGGAGTGACGTAACTCCGTAACTCTAATAATTGTTGGTCGCATTGGGCTTTCGATATGTGTACCTGCCAACTTTCCCGGAATTTCCGGGAGTCTCCTTGATTGTGTGTGTACCTCCCGGTCTCCCGGTCTCCTGGTCTCCCGGTCTAGGCCTTCAGGTCGCGCTTACAGACGTCCTTGAATCTGAGGGCTGGACGTCCCACTGGTTTCGCTCAGTGGCGAGTTGTCCATAGAGGATGATTTTCGGCAAGCGGTCAACCTCCATGCCAGGCCCAGCGAGCGGAGACGTTTCTGGCTCAGCAGGGAGTACATGCTGGGGGATCGATCCTAGCACGTACGGTCCAGCATGTCGCTGTAAGGGACACGGTCCTGCTAGGTGATACTGCAGATGCGATCGAGGCAACGCATGTGGATTAAGGTGTTGAATCAGCACTCCTGGCGCATGTAGGTAGTCCACGATTTGCTGCCGTAGAGGAGGGCCCGTGCTCAGCACATAGGCCTGTTATACTGTCATCTTGGTGTTCTCAGTGAGCATCTTGTTTTCCCATACTCTTTTGGTCAGCTTGGCGATAGTGACTGGGGCTTTTGAACTTGTTAACATACACAATTAATTATCAATGCCAAATCCTTTTTAGCAGAAATGGTTCATCGCCAGTTAGATTGCGTTATACCTTATTGAAGTACAGGTTACGTCACATATGTCTAGCGTCCGTGCGTGATTGCGTGCGTATGATTGAGGTTATATATGTCAGGCAGGGCCAAACTTATTCTTGAAACAAAATCACATTTCATGATCGTCTTCAAGCAAAATAACTTCTTTCTAAACTGTATCTTAATAGCGTACCTTCCACTTGGATACACGATCAATATCAAGTTGTTTTATTTTGCAGTCGCCCAGCCGTCGGACATGTAATCTCAATTAAGAGTCTGACGGTCTACGTACATCAACTGTCTATATACTCTGCACGTATCTTGCGGTGCCAGTGAGGAGAGTTCAGGCCTGTTAAAATGTTGAGCTGATACCATTAGACCTGAGCATAGATAGAGACACCCTCCGCTACGACGAAGAGTCCGCTTGAGGGGATTAAAAAAGTGAAAATTCCCCCATCTTCCGATGTAATGTCTGGCAGTATGCAATTTGGTTAGAGTTAACAACTATGATGTTATGAATATCAAAATATTACGATGTTATAATGCATAAATCATCAATAAACAGTTTGATATTTTATGAGCTGTGCCTTCATCCTTAACAGCGAGTTTACAGGTAACACAATATTTTATGGCCTGGTTGCATAACGCTTCCTTGTACGTGCGCTCGAAAATTTTCTAATACACAAAAAGCTTGTATGAAAGCTATGATCAGAGGGTTTTCGTTTGGTAGACGACACACATGCCCAAGTTACCGGAGTCTTCTATGTCTGATGACATCTGAGATTTTTGGAATATTCGGCAGTAATTTCATTTAATATGTATTGCATGTTGGTTGAAACACACTATATAGAGCAAACAAATCAAAACAAATCATTAGTCAAAATCAGTCATGCGTGCAATTCACGAAGATGGTAATTGTGAGAAGGTGTAATGTAATGGCATAATAAAACGAACAAAACATGTTTGGAAAGGAGTAAATATGAAGTTGTTAACTTACAAATAATAATATGCTCGTGGGCATATAATCCGTTCGTGTTTTGGGCCGTTTGACATGTACGACCCCACAAAGAATCTGTAACACTACAAGTATAATATATTATGTAACCCTGGCGGAATTGTTTCGTGCAAGCGGTTGCATAGGCTATTGTTACGTCATGCACCAGACGCGGGTAGTGTAGCTGGAGTCACACCCACTCGCAGTTTGCTAAGGATCATGGACGTATCCACAAAGATATACGTACAGTTCTCTCGGCTCTGTATTACGAGTATCAATATTCACGGCCTTGTGAGTTATTTTTTCATGTTGATATGTTATATATACTGGTGATATTATTAGAATAATGCGTAAGTTAAATTGTTTCTTGTTGCCCCATTACCCGTCACTTCGGGCATGCCAGCTATAGTATGACGAGTGTAGAAGTGTTGTGTCGTATAATGTTAAATTGTGTTTACAGACTACTTACATATCTAGCATGCATTTTACCTAATTATTGTGATGTATAGGTACGTCGTGTGCATACGTTTGACTTTAAATAATGTGATAGTTATTAGTTAAAAGAAGTACTTAGCTAAAGCAAGTTTCTCCGATTCGTTGTCTGAACAAGTTCAGACAAGTATCTATGAGGTGACTGATCATTACATGCGGTTTAATACGTATATTATTAGAACAGCCGACGCAACTTAGTAATGTACCACTGGCTGCTTGACTATGTTGTAGTCGCAACTAGCACGCTGTCTCTCTGTATTCATGCCCCTATCTCTCTTTATAAAAAATATGTATGTTTTTCTCCCTGTCTCCCCTTCTTCAACTCTCCCTCTCTCCCCGAATCTCTCTCTCTCTCTCATCCATCCTCTATGTTTGTCTGTTGGAATGTCAGTTTATAAGTCTGTTAGACAGTCTCTGCCCCCACTCTGGCTGTCTGTCTGTCTGTCTGTCTGTCTGCTCTCTCTCTCTCTCTCTCTCTCTCTCTCTTCACAATCTCTCTCCTCTCTCTTTCCTCTCTCTTTCCTCTCTCTTCACTCTCTCTCTCTCTTCTCTCTCTCTCTCTCTCTCTCTCTCTCTCTCTCTCTCTCTCTCTCCTCTCTCTTTCTCCTCACCCCCTCTGTCCTTCTGTCTCTTTCTTCTCTCTCTTCACTCTTTCCCTTCTCTCTCTCTTCACTCTCCTCTCTCTCTCTCTTCACTCTCTCTCTCTTTCCGCTCTCTCCTCTCTCTCTCTCTCTCCCCTCTCTCTTTCCTCTCTCTCTCTCATCTCTCTAAATACATACAGAAATACTTTAGAAACAGACCTAATACTTTCAAAATAAACCATATATATAATGTGAAAAAGTTGACAGATCTTTCCAGATTTATTAATGTAATCATGAAAAAGTTGATATATCTAACAAATTCTCTGTCAAAGCTGTGAATTGCATAGAAGAAACATTGTAGGTTATAGTTAATTTATTAGTTATATAATTACCTGTAAATATGTTCAAATTGTGCAATACATGTGTAATATGTTGTTTTATTTTATTTTATATTATTTCGTTTGCACTACTGATTATAACATTATTGAAAACACTTAATACAGTAAGGTCACTGAATGTTTTATGTATTGTGTGTCATGTTTTACATCAAGCAAATATGATTTATATAATAGAAGCCTAGATGTTCTTAAGAATACAATGTGTTCTATTAAAATGTACTTTAGAGAGAACACTTTTCTCATACTCCACAAGGGGTCGTAGGGAAATAAAACTCATTCTCATTGTCACTCTCCATCAGCGTATCATCCCCACCATCTACTTTCTCATCTCCTTCCTCTCTCGTTCCCTCCAGTCCCCTCCCCTCCTCTCCCTATCCGTCTCTCTCCCCACTCTATCCCTCCATCCTTCTCTTCCCCGTCGCTCTCCATGTTTCCCCCAGTCTGTCTGTCTCATATTAAGTCCCTCATTCCCTCCTCTATTTCTCTACGTACCTCTCGCCATCTTCCCCTCTCACTCTCTCTCTCTCCCCCTCTCTCTCTCTCTCTCTCTCTCTCTCTCTCTCTCTCTCTCTCTCTCTCTCTCTCTCTCTCTCTCTCTCTCTCTCTCTCTCTCTCTCCTGTCTGCCTGCCAGCCAGCCAGCCAGCCAGCCAGCCAGCCAGCCAGCCAGCCAGCCAGCCAGCCTGCCTGCCTGCCTACCTGTCGGTATGCCTGCCTGTCTGTGTATGTTTGCTGCCTGCCTGCTTGACTGTTTTTGAATCTCTCCTGTCTGCCTATCTACCTGGATGTATGTCTGTCTGTCTGTCCGCTGCCTACTGTATGTATCGCTGCCTCAGTCTCTGCCTCTCTCTCTCTCTCTCTCTCTCTCTCTCTCTCTCTCTCTCTCTCTCTCTCTCTCTCTCTCTCTCTCTCCCTCTCTCTCTCTCTCTCTCTCTCTCTCTCTCTCTCTCTCTCTCTCTCTCTCTCTCATCTCTTTCTCTCTCTCTCCTTTTTCTCTTTCCTCTGTTTTTTCTCTCTCTCTCTCTTATCTCTCTCTCTCTCTCTCTCTCTCTCCTCACTCTCTCTCGCCTCTCTCTTTCCTCTCTATTCACTCTTTCCCTACTCTCTCGCTCTCCTCTCTCTCCTCTCTCTCTCAATACATACAGAAATACTTTAGAAACAGACCTAATACTTTCAAAATAAATCAGTTGTTTAATGTACATAATGTGAAACAGTTGACAGATCTTTCGAGATGTATTAATGTAATCATGACAACGTTTATCCATCTAACAAATTCCCTGTCAAAACTGTAAATTGCATAGAAGAAACTTTGTAGCTCTTGTTTAATTTATTAGTCATATAATTACCTGTAAATGTGTTCAAATTGTGCAATACATGTGTGATATGTTGTTTTTATTTTATTTTATATTATTTCGTTTGCACTACTGATTATAAAATTATTGAAAACACTAAATACAGTAAGGTCACTGAATGTTTTAGGTATTGTGTTTTATGTTTTGTATCAAGCAAATATGATTTATATAATAGAAGTCTAGATGTTCTTAAGAATACAATATGTTCTATTAAAAGGTACTTTAGAGAGAACACTTTTCTCATACTCCACAAGGGGTCGTAGGGAAATAAAACTCGTTGTCATTGTCACTCTCCATCAGCGTATCGTCCCCAACATCTCCTTTCTCATTTCCTTCCTCTCTCGTTCCCTCCAGTCCCCTCCTCTCCCTTTCCGTCTCTCTCCCCACTCTACCCCTCCAACCCTATCTTCACCGTCGCACTCCATGTTTCTCCAGTCTGTCTGTGTCATTTTAAGTCCCTCATTCCCTCCTCTATTTCTCTACGTACCTCTTGCCATCTTCCGCCTCTCACTTTTCTCTCTCTCTCTCTCTCTCTCTCTCTCTCTCTCTCTCTCTCTCTCTCTCTCTCCCTCGTTCTCTCTCGTTCTTTCTCTCCCTCTCTCTCACACACACACACTCTCTCTCTCGTTCACTCCCCCCCCCTCTCTCTCTCTCTCTCTCTCTCTCTCTCTCTCTATTCACTCGTAATTGGGAACGGTCATGGATAGTTGCAGTTGCACATTTAACACGAATGATGAAACTATTCATATAGGCATGCCAACTGTGATTCGTCCACAAGCAAAGTCATGGTGCATTACCTCAGAGACAATGCTTTAATTCACCTACCGGTGAACATTATAGGCATCACGTGCGAGCCCAACAATAGTTCCTTCCTAATCACATGCCAAGAGGATTTAATTTGACTTTAACTTGAATTTAATATGACTACCTCTGTCGAGTTTCACCTGACAGTTGTTGTAGACGTATTTCCGGTAAGCGTAAAACGACCAATAGGAAAACAGTGGTTGAAATTTAGGTAACACGACGGGTTTCAGTACAACACCGAATCAACTGGTGGATGGTTGACTTGCGTGGGTCCAGCGGACATTATATGTATGTAACAAACAATATTTGCTTGACGCTCGATATGGTGCTTCGTTTAACAGGAGATTTCATCAGTGGGACACACTATAGGATATGAAAACAAATGCCGAAAAAGACAGCGTGAAGGGGTAGCCATTGCAAGATGGCTGCAACAGGAAGGAAGGTAGGGACTTCATTTGTTTAGAACGTCAAGTAGTTGTAGTCTGTTCTATATATTGCCTTTGGGTACAACAAGAAAATTTGTTATTGTTGATAGTCTATTCACGACGGCAGGCACGCGAGCGCAAGAAAAGAACATGTTTATTGTGTTTATACTGAACTTTTGTATCGTACCATAATCTAGACACATATATAGACGTGCACGTTCATAAGCACTGGCGTAATGTGTTCATAGAACATCTTGCCAATCATAATGCAAATATACACACGCTTGTGCTTGGCTGATAGTAGTTATATTATTTGGCAGTGATCAAAGTACTAGAAACAAAGGTATCATCACTTAAGACACACACAATTAATGCACTAGTTAAAAATTGTTTAATGCAACGCACCACGACGGAGTAAACACAAGTTCGAACACCATCTCTCTTCGATATTAATTCACCATTAATACCGCACTGTGTATTATATTTGAACAACCGTTGTTGGTATAATACATAGACAATAAATCTGATTTGACTTTTGCAAATTTCCCCACTGTGTGCGGCCATATTGGATTCGCCCCCTATCGTCGTCAACCAATGCTATCCATGAACTTGCATACATCAGAATACTTATAATATATTAGTAATATTATTAATGCCGCGTATACACACGTTTACTGCATTATATGATATAACATAACATATGACCGAAGTTTTAATACCATTCTAACGAATAAATAACTTCAATAGGTCTAGATATGAACATTAATTAAAGTTGAAGTACACACCACATATTTCGCCTGACCGTGTTTGGCAGGGTATAAAAGCAGGTAAATTTTCTATGTTAATTGCAGCTCGACGTGCTCAATATATAGGGTTATATCACGTGGCATGGATGACCACACCGGTTATGGGAACGCCGGGAGGCTTGGGGGCCGATATATCCTTCCCCTGCAGGGTACTTCCACACGGTGTGGGTCAACTGTGAGAGATCAGGATTGTGACACTACTCTCCAGAGTAGGGTTGTAAGGAGCTCCCGATGAGATGTCTCGAGCCGATCATTGGTGCAGTTAGCTCTGTATCATAGGCAGTAACGGCTCCAGTGTCTCCCACTTCCCGATTCTCTCTTTTTGTCTTTAAAAAATTAACTTCAATGTTGGTGGGTCATTTTGATGACCTCAAAAGTAAAGTGAATAACATCTTACAGGTTCTTACAGGTCCTCTTCTGGCTTGACTAGGGATTACTGCATCTGCCTCTTACGTGGCAGCTCTCGCTTTTGACATATGCTCGGACTGTGTGCATGCGTCTGAATCTGGCACAATCTAACATAGGAGTGGGGCAGTGTATTCAGTTTTCATAGGGTGGTTTTGGTATAACTTATATATTTTTGTGTCAAACGACTGCATCGGTGAAGCATCAACCACAGACTGTGGGTGACTGTTTCATACGTCTGTGCGTCGGTATATAAATGAGTTATTTCTAATATTTAATCAGCATTTTTCTTTAACTATTTTTAGGTGGTTCCCTTTCGTATGTGCTTCGTTGGCTCCCAAAGTAACAACATTGGATAAGACTGCTGGATCATATTTCCATGTTAGTATCTTGTACATTTCATATCTCCTGTGAGGCGACCGTATGATAGAGTTGGTAATTTCAGTCTCTGTAAACGTTTTTTGTATTCAAGGTCTTTGAAACCAGGAATTAATTTGGTTGCTCTGCGCTGAAGATTTTGAAGAGCTGTAATTTGTTTAATCAACAATCCATACATTAATTGCGTATTCAGTATATGGAAGGACGAGAGACTTAACAGTTGTACAAAAACACTATTCATCCATGTGATCGAAAGTACGTCGGATTATATCCCCATCATCGAATTGGCTTGATTAATTCTTTCTGACATACATTAAGTGATGAATCGAAAGTGACTCCTATATGTTTCACCTTGTCGAAGAGGTAGACTATACAATGGGGGATACTGTACTAAGTACTACTGTAAGAGAAAAGGACTTAGGGTTAACCATTAGTGCTGATATGAAGGTTTCAGAGCAGTGCGGAATTGCAGCTTCAAAGGGAAATCAAATCCTTGGATTAATTAGGCGAAATATAACGTATAAGGAAAAAGAGCTAATAATACCGCTGTACAAAACAATAGTTAGGCCTCATTTAGGATATTGTATTCAAGCGTGGAGGCCATATCGCAGGAAGGACCTAGATATGCTAGAAAGAGTGCAGAGGAGAGCATCTAAAATGATATCAAAACTGAGGGATCTTAGTTACGAAATACGCCTTAAAAATGCGGCTTAACAACATTAGAGACCAGGAGATTGAGAGGAGATCAGATAGAAGTGTTTAAAATAACGAATGGTTATAAAAATATGATAGAAATATTTTTTCTCAGTTAAGAAAGATAGAAGGTCTAGAGGATATGAAGTTACATTAGCAAAGGAGCAGTGTAGATTAGATATAAGAAAGTTTTCATAAAGGACTGTAAATGAATGGAACATATTATCTGCTGATTGTGTGGGTGCTAGTAGCGTGAATATGTTTAAAAATAAAATCGACACATACCTCAGAAGGGTGGGATACACATAGATAAAAGGGTCGGACTCTCGATAAGCCAAAGAGCTTCCTTGTCCACCTGCCACCTAGAGTTAATTCTCCTGGTGGCAATCTTCTTAAATCTTGTTAAATATTTAATCAGCATCTTTCTTTAAATATTTTAGGTGGTGCCCTTTCGTATGTGCTCCGTTGGCTCCCAAAGTAACAACATTGGATAAGACTGCTGGATCATATTTCCATGTTAGTATCTTGTACATTTCAATGATATCTTCTGTAAGGCGACCGTATGACAGAGTTGGTAATTTCTGTCTCTGTAAACGTTCTTTGTATTCAAGGTCTTTGAAACCAGGAATTAATTTGGTTGCTCTGCGCTGAAGATTTTCGAGCTGTAATATGTTTCATTAACAAAGAACTCCATACCTGATTACCGTATTCAATATTTGGAAGGACGGTAGACTTAAAATTTGTACAAAAACACTATTCATCCATGTGATCGAAAGTACGTTGGATTATATCCCCATCACCGAATTGGCTTTATTAATTCTTTCTGACATATATGCCTCAAAATTAAATGATGAATCGAAAGTGACTCCTATATGTTTCACCTTGTCCGTACTTGTAAGTGATGTCTGGTTGCTTCCCAGTGAATAGCTTTTATTCCTTGTGAATAATGATCCAATTCTCATATGGATACATTTATCTGGAAATAATTTCAAAAGTTATGTATCTGTCCAGCGTTCGAAAGAGATAAGATCTTACTGCAGTTTTGTGCATTACTCTTCGGTATAAATAGGATTAAAAAGCATCAGATCATCCTCAAACAAGAAAATATGTGAGACCTTTATAATCATTTGTGAATATTACAAAAAGAAGAAGGCCAATCACTGATCCTTGTAGTATTCGACTGATTACCTCCTGCCAATTTAAAAATGTGATATTTACTCTTATTCGCTGTGCTCTTTGAGGTAAGCTGGAGCACGCATTTGCTGTTGACCATCAGGTGTACTGTGGTTTTAACGCCAATTCTGTGGACTGTAATTGCGAGTCTATGGAAGATTAGAGACATCAATAGATGGATGCAAAGCATGAAACTTAAAACGAACAACTCCAAGACTGAGTACATCTTAACTGGCACTCCGCGACAACTGGAAAAAACCAGTTGTTGCAGAAAACGCCTAAAAGTGGTCTCATTTATGGTTCTACCACTTTTGGTTCTCGAGTTATTGCACAACCTTACTCCGGACAGCGGCCATCTTGGTTTTGTCCAATATGACCGTCACATAGGGAGCCCAGCTTGGCTGAAATGTCATGGCCATATCTAATGCTGGTCCAAAAATGGTGATTGTGGAAAGATGTGAACAATTATAAGATAAAGCCCCCTGACTATAGGCCAGTTACAATCTATCAAGGCGGGTGGGATGTAGGAATTTGGGATGCGCTCAGCTCAAAATTAACTGCATTTTAATACGGGTAGGATCCAAGTGTTGCACATTTGGGGTTGGGTCCATTCTTAGTGTTCAACATTACGTCAAAATTTATTTTGTGTACAAAATGTGCATTAAATTTAGGTGCACATGATTGGAGGATGGAACAAATTCCTGTGAACAAGAATGTTCAAGACAACTAGGAGGCATTGATCTGTGCTGTGAAGATGTCAATAACAATTTCTTCAGACCAATAAGAAATTAACATTCCCGTAATTTAACAACATGATATTAGGTCGGGCAGCAAAGATTTGTTTTCTTTTATGCTGCTTGGATTAATACAGCTAAGCTAATCAATTATTATACCTGTCAACTCTCCCGTGAAATCTGGGAGTCGCCCGGAGTATAGGTAAATCTCCTGGATTTTCTCTCGAAATCTCCCACAGCATCCCCCGTCTTCGAGACAGCGCGACACCATGGGAGATGTGCCAAGACGTGCTGAACCACTGAATTTCCAGCAAAAAATCTCCAACAGCACCCACCCCAATCTTCCTATGTCAAGATCCGAGATATATGGGAAACATGCTGAACCCCTGAGGAATCTCCCGGATTTCAACAAAAAAGTTGGCAGGTATAAATTATATATTTTCCTTGTCATATTGTAAGAACTTCTAGAGTCAGGTATGCTTAAAGTGTCAGACGGGTATCCAAAAATACCAAAAATATTCTGGTACGACTTAACCATGGGAGTAGAATCTCATCTTTAGACACATCTGCCTGATTCACAGTGTGAACGTTGTCTGTTCATTGTTCTCACTCAGACTGCAATATTTACACTTGTCTTTGACGTGAATAATACAGACGGCGTACTCCAAAACAATGTAACCCACTTACTTGAACATGTAGTGCCATCAAACATATAACCTTACGAGCATGCCGTACATTAATCAACAATGGTGCAGGAATCACAGATGTCAGCACAAGCTGAAAGCAGAAGAACTTGGCATTACACCTAGAATTGTAGGTGGTTCACAGAAACACTGCGACGTCTCAGCAGCACTCGGTTCCACTGCGACATACAGCAAGAAGGCTGCATGTTTATCTGCAAGGCAACCGGATAACATTTACATGTTTCCACTGTACAGCTCGTCTTTGTTCTGCAATATAGAATATATTAACTGTGTTATATAGATTTCAATATGCATTTGCAGCACAGTATTTTAATTTTGTGAGTGCATTGTTCTATTCTGCCAACAATGCAGCTGTTTGTGTTGGACTCCACGTGATAATTTACGTGTAGGGAAGGACATCACTGCAAATTCAACACACCGTTTTGTCTGGTGGTGTTGCACCACCAGCACAAAGTACAACAAATAACCAATGTTGAACTTGAATGTATATTAATATCAAACACTGTAGAATGCAGTACATCAGACCTGGGGCCAAAGTACTCGGTACTCATGTACTCGTGTACTCGAGTACATTTTTGAAGTACTCGTACTCGTACTCGTACTCATGAAACTTATGGGTCATGGACTCGTACTCGTACTCATACTCATTGTACTCAGATTTTACGAGTACATTACGAGTACATCTGAGTACTTTCTCAATATGTACGGGAGAAAATAAATATATTTGGTTATAAAATGAAACTTTCCTGAAATATTTAAATGTTCAACTATTTTTTAAATACTTTGTTATTTCTGATAGTATACAACCTTACCATCCCTACACATCCCAGTGCATCCTCATTCTCTGATAACAATGACTATGATACCCAAACATGGCAACAGGCAGCATCTTTTCCCAGTCAGAAACACCCTGTTAAGCAAACAATAATTGTAGGCTAGCAGTTCAGACCATAAACCTGTTTGTTTAATTAAGCCATAAAGATTCAATTAGCAGTTAACCCATCAGTTAGACAGGAAATGCCTTTGATGTAGTATGGAGACCATGCCACTTGGCACTGGCTGACAGTGTTAACTGCTAAGAGGAAGACTGGCAGTTCTTGTTCTTAGCAGTTAGCACTAACTAGTAGAAGTAAGGTGGCTCAAGTCAGACTGTCTCCTACACTATTATAATCCCATGCCAGCAGCCTGGCTAAAAAGTCCAAAGGGGATGCTGAGCCTGTTATGTGGACATGTGCTAACCCTCTCAACAACTAGTAGTCTACGATCAAAAAATATAAATTGCAAACTTATAACATCAGCAGATTGCTGATTGTAGAGGTGAACGAATACCTCAGTCAGCCATATACAGATCGTCACAGTGACCCACTGCAGTTCTGAGTTTTCCAACTCTGGCTCAAGTGGTCCAAAACCATCCGAGCATTCTAGCCTCACCAGCCCCAGTTGAAATGGTATTTACCATAGCCGAGAAAGTATTCTGCCCTGAACAGTGCAGCCTGAAATACTCAACCTGTGAACAACTCATGTTCATTCGGTGCAATGGCAAATAGATGATAAGATCATACGATGCCACTGAAATGAATGCCAATGAAGTGAATTTAATTGTTGATGAAATAGAGGTTTTTTAGTTTTCTTCATAAAAAAATTGATCAACTGCCATTACATATTCAGTTGTGCTGAGTTATATAAATTACATTAATTAATAATTTTTAAATACGTTATTATTTAATATTTATATTTGTTGTACTCGTACTTTTACTCGTACTCGTGAGAATGTACTCGTACTTGTACTCGTACTCAGCTTTTAGCAATGTACTCGTACTCGTACTCATCCACCATCAAAGTACTCGTACTCGTACTTGTACTCATAAAAATGTACTCGGCCCCAGGTCTGCAGTACGTACCTTTACATGTCTTTGAAATACTGTCATAGACTAAGGGTGAGTTGCATGAGTCGCTGTCACACTCGTTCGCCACAGAACACTTGAAGCAGTCAGCCGCACATTCTACAACAAGCAAATAAACATCAGTTGAGCAGTCACAACAAGGAACAGTAGATGACACAGTCTCTCAAGACAGATATCAGCCATAGAGACCGGGAGAGGGGGAGACAGTGACACAGAGAAAGAAGACAAGGAGAGAGGGAGAGCGAGGGAGAGAGAGGAAGAGCAATGGAGAGAGAGAGAGGGAGAGCGAGTGTCATAATGCCGTCCCATTATAATTCCGACGCACTAATTACAGTTACAGGGACAATCATTCGACGAGACACCTGGTAGCTCCCGGTTATTCAGTCCGTTGGCCTGTATACTTTCATGTTTAATAAAGCCTACGTTTACCCATACACGTTACATTACATGGTGTCTGAAGCCGTTTGCGGATGAGTTAAGCGCAATATGCATTAACTTACTCAGCGAAAAAAGTTATAACGTACGGCAACATCGACGAAAAGCGACATTGTCGTCGCGAAATCGAACACACGACAAGTCCGTCGCTACGCCAAGACAGCGCTACGCCTACAGCTACGTTGAGCCAACATGGCAAAATTCGACCCGCCAGCGAAGTTTTCGTTCAAGCCGAGTGAATGGTTGGAGTGGGTCGAGGAATTCGGGCGATTTAGAACGGCGACTAAGCTACATAAAGAAGACGGCGAAGTCCAACGCGACTCGTTACTGTATGCTATGGGACGGGTGGTCGTGAGGCGAATCGCATCTTTCGTACCTTGACGTTCGTGTCGCCTGAAACAGATACAGATTACGCCACGTTGGTGTCAAAGTTAACGGAGTATTTCATCCCGAAGAGAAATATCATCCACGAACGCTGCATATTCCAAGACAGAGTGCAGCATTCATCTGAGTCTATCGAAGAATTCGTACGAGACCTGCAAACATTGGCGTTGCACTGTGGCTATGCGGACACGAATGAGATGATCAGAGACCGTTTTGTGATGGGCATCAATGACTCGTCAGTGAAACAAAAATTGCAGTTGTGTACAGAGCTCAGTCTCGACAAGGCTGTGACTATTGCTCGCCAAAATGAGCAAGTAAAATCGCAAATGCGTGAACAAGTACACACCATTCAAGTGAATGAACATGTAGCCGAAGCAAAGATGAGTGCTCGGCACACTAAACAACGTCCAAACGTGCGACCGCTGTGATTACGCGCGACACGGTCGCGAGGGAAAGTGTCCGGCTTTGGGGCAAAAATGCAAGATCTGCAATGTCAGGGGTCACTTTGCCTCCGTCTGTCGTTCGAAGCGAAGTACGACCTTTGAACCACGTTCATCGCACGAAGTGAAAAGCGACACTGCATAATCGTTTCTCGGCGTCGTCGACGGTACGACACGCAACGAGGCCTGGTTCGTCAACCTGACAGTCAATGCGGTTCAAGATCGACACAGGTGCCGACGTCTCAGTGATATCGAAAATAACGTGGCTGGCAATGAAAGAGAAACCAACACTGGAACCAACCACAACCTGCCTCAGCAGTGTGGGAAGGCAGTTAAAGGCCTGCGGACAATTTAGCGCCACCGCTAGGCACAAACACGCCGTCTATCGGTTCGATGTAATCGTGGTTAAAGGTGACAGCGCCTCAAACCTGTTGGCTCGCGACGTGGCTGTCGACATGGGTCTAGTCAGTCGGCTCGATGAAGTCGGCTCATCAGACTCCGAATCGATTGGGCTTCTGAAGACCGAACCTGTGACAATACAGCTGAAACCTGGGGTCGAGCCACATTGTCTGCCAACAGCGAGGCGTGTCCCTTTCCCGTTGATGAAAGCGGTGAAGGCAGAACTTGACCGCATGGTCGCGTCAGGCGTTACCAAAGTGGTCACGGAACCTACAGACTGGTGCTCCGCGATGATTCCCGTCGTCAAAAAGACTGGAGCGGTGCGCATCTGCGTGGACCTGAAACAATTGAACGTCGCAGTTCGTCGTGAACACCTGATGCTTCCCTCGCTAGACGACATATCACCGCGACTCGCAGACTCTAAGGTCTTCTCATCGCTAGACGCAGCCAGCGGGATTTGGCAAATTCCGCTCGATGAGGCCAGTCAGCTATTGACCACGTTCATAACGCCATTCGGGCGGTACGCATTCCGCCGACTTCCGTTTGGAATCTCGTCAGCGTCTGAGATTTTCCAGCAGAAAATTTCATAAATCCTAGAGGGACTGGATGGAGTTGAAGTCCTCATGGATGACATCCTCGTTTACGGCCGCAACGTCGTGGAACACGACACTCGTCTGGACGCCACCATGAGGCGAATCGATGCGTCTGGCTTGAAACTCGACTGTCAAAAGTGCGTATTCAGAAAGACTGAACTGAAATACTTTGGCCACATCATCAGTCAAGATGGCATGAGGCCCGACCCAGAGAGGGTCACAGCATTGCTGGAACTTTCACGACCCAACAACGTCAGAGAATTGAGAACAGTACTGGGGATGTTCCAATATCTGTCCAAGTTTGCCTACGACTTGTCGTCGGTGATGAAGCCGATGACAGACCTCTTGAAGTCTGACGTCGTCTGGTCATGGGATCACGCACAACAAACTGCATTCGACAAGACAAAGCAACTGCTCGTCAACACTCCGACGCTGGCATACTATGACGTTACCAAACCAACTGTAGTAAGCGCGGACGCAAGCAGCTTCGGTATCGGAGCAGTTCTGTTGCAGTTGACCGATGGCGACTTGAAGCCAGTGGCCTTCGCATCGCGTACGCTAACGACCGCTGAACAACGCTACGCGCAAATCGAAAAGGAGTGTCTCGCAGGAGTGTGGGCATGTGAAAAATTCTCAAGGTACCTGGTCGGTCTAACAGAATTCAAATTACTGACAGACCATCGGCCACTGGTACCACTCATGAACACAAAGCGCATCGACGAAACACCAATCAGATGTCAACGACTGCTAATGAGAGCGATGCGGTATAATCCAATAGTCGAATACGTCCCGGGCAAGCACCTGGTCATCGCAGGCGCACTGTCGAGAAAACCACTGGAGGCATACAAGCCTCAATGCGACGACATCGAACTCTCAGACGAGATAGCAGCCTACGTCGGCGCCATCGAACAGAGTTGGTCCGCGACCAAGGATCGTCTAACTGAGATACGAATCGAGACGTCACACGATCCGACAATGAAATCACTTTTCGACTTCATCAAGAATGGGTGGCCGCGTCACGAACGATCGGTCCCACAAACGGTAAGAGAGTACCATCGTGAGAGAGCAGCACTATCAGCCGTCGACGGAGTAGTCGTGTATAAACTGCAGATCGTGATACCTGCAACAATGCGCAACGACATACTTCACAGGCTACACGAGTCCCACCAGGGTGTTTCGAAGTGCCGAGAACGAGCAGCAGGCGCCGTCTGGTGGCCGGGAATCAGCCGAGACATCACAGCGTTCGTCGAGCATTGCCAAACATGCCGACGGAACAGGCCGTCACAGCGCGAGCAACCTCTGCGCCCTGTCGAAATCCCAAAACGACCGTGGGAGAAGATCGCAATGGACATATTCACGTTCGAGCGCAAGGACTACTTGGTGGTCATTGACTACTATTCACGCTGGATAGAAATTAAGAAGCTGACCAGCCTAACGTCTGACAGTGTGATTACTCGTCTCAAGGCTATCTTCACCACACACGGCATTCCGGACATCGTCGTGTCAGACAACGGCCGACAATTCATTTCGAATGAATTCTGTCAGTTTGCCAAATCGTGGGGGTTCATACAACAGACAACGAAACCATATTTCGCACAGGAGAACGGCATGGCAGAGCGAGCTGTGCAGACAGCGAAACGTCTGCTCCCCCTTGACGACCCGGAGATCGGCCTACTGAACTATCGGGCGTCGCCTCATAGCGCGATTGGCGTGTCGCCTGCAGAGGCCTTGATGGGTCGCCAACTCGCCACGAGATTGCCAGTCATCAATCAACAACTGCAACCATGTCATGGCCGCGACGCAGACATTCGCGAGTCTGATCGCAAGGCAAAGGCGATCTACAAACGTAATTACGACAAACGCCACGGCGTGCGCAGTCTGTCTCCTTTGCAAATTGGTGACCGAGTTTTGCCAAAACTCGACAACGAGAAGTCGTGGTCTTAGCCAAGCACCGTCATTCGAAGTGACCCGATGAACCGGTCATACATCGTCAGGACGGAGGATGGCATCGACTATCGGCGAAATCGACGACATCTTCAGGGTGTGTCATACGTCGCCCTACCTGATGACGAGGCGCTAGAGTCGACCGACGACATCCCCGCTGCGCCCGACGCACCGCTCGCGGTGAACGCCCCAGCTACGTCGCAGACGCACACCAGATGTGGACGGATGGTCATCCCGCCAATGCGATTTAGATAGTGTGTTCTTTTTATGTTTACGAAGGGAGATGTCATAATGCCGTCCCATTACAATTCCGACGCACTAATTACAGGGACAATCATTCGACGAGACACCTGGTAGCTCCCGGTTATTCAGCCCGTTGGCCTGTATACTTTCGTGTTTAATAAAGCCTACGTTTACCCATGCACGTTACATTACAGCGAGGGAGAGAGAGGAAGAGGGAGGCAGAAGGAGGGAGATAGGCAGAGGTGGAGAGAGAGAGAGAGAGAGGAGGGGAGAGAGGGGGGAGAGGAAGAGAGACAGACATATATAACATTCACATATTGCAGACATTTCATTACCGTCTTTCTGGTAGATGTTTAATGATCATTCCACCTCGATCCGAGAAGTCTCGCAGGACTAACCCTACCCTGTCTCCCCCTTACACACATATCTTAACAACTTATGACACATTATTGTCAACTTTTGTGTAGTTGACTGCATGTAACAGTACACCAGGCCTTAGAGAGACGATGATCTCGCTGACTGCAGATCCATAGTCCTTCGTTCAGTTCACATGCAATGCATTGAGCGATTTGATGTGCTCATCAGCAAGACATGTGCTTCTGTAACTGTCAACGATGCAAGGCATCTTCAGGACCACTCTCGCCGACGCAAGTATGGCTTGTGTCCTCCTACATGGTGGCTGCACGAAACGTGCAAGGGCAGTTGAAAGAACTGCAGGGCAGGCCTTCATTGCACGGCATTGCCGGTAGTTTTCTTTAACTTGCAGTCCAGTATTGATAACAAAAACATAAAGTAGTATTCTTAAAATCATGGTAATTGGTAGATACGAGTTTATCTACACAATAATGTTGCTAATCATAACATATGGAAAGGAAAATATGTTGTTAAACACTTCCTATGTGTACGCAGCAATTTGGCTGAACTGGTCATGTCGGTACTTAATGATGCTGGAAAACTCGTGCAATGATAATATACACACACTAAATATGAAGACTTGTGTAAATATGCACATGGAAGTGATAACAGCAGCTTTCGTGACGGACATCCTGGTTAATTGTGCATGTGACAGACATAATCCAATGCTTGCATATACAGTACAACTAAACACAAACTCATGGAATCAACATTAAACCACATTACATGTGAGACACTAGGGATACACTAATCAGTAGAGGTAGTAAAGTCAATTTTGAGTTTAATATGGCTAAGTTGAGGGAAATCTGAAAATGATGTCTTCACTAAATTTGCATTAAAACAGGGACAGGATGTTTGAACATCCACAGATATATGCCATTTAAAGATAACCAATTATTTGTTTGCACTGTGAGTGAGATTATATGAAATTTTAAGAGTGTATTAAGTGACTGCTAATGGTATGCTACCTTGCCGGTTATCTAAAAACCGCATTACGGACATCATTTTTGACAGCTATTTATTTCATCTTTGAAACAGGAAGACAAATGGCGGCGAGGTTCTGAATTGAAACAACTTCTAGTGACAGTATACCAAACGTGAAAAAACACCAAAGACAAGTAACATTTGGGTGGGCGCTCCAGTTTGATCAATCATATCTTTGGAACCAGCTGACGTAGAAAAGAATAATATTGAAAATATGTCCGTGTTTCTGAGGATATGTGTAGTACAGTTAGCCTGAAATTAGAAGTATATAATAATATGTCTTAAAGTAATGACCATGAGACAAGAGGAAGGTGGTGAATTTGAAATGGGAACATTTTCGGTGGTCTGACCCAAATACATTGTGTGAGTTATTTGTCTAACCATGTTGTTGAGTTGTGCAGTTTATAGCAAGGATGTCCCAGTGTCGTGTGTGGCAGGTTTAAATCCTGCCTGTGTTCAGAATCCAAACACAACAGGTTGTGCACATACACTGATTCCATTCAACAACTTCAGCCGCATTTTATAACATCACCGAATTGCATGGATATTTTATTTCCACCTGTACTGGAAACTGTACACGAAATTAGCATGACACTTTTAAATAATTATATAAAAAGTAAACATGCCTATGGTCTTGTATAACCCACACAAGAGATAGGGTGATATACATACGTGTTTACGATATGTTGGTCTTTTCTACACGGTCTCAACAACCTGTGAAACCTGTACTCTATTGAGTAGTGAACCAGTCTCCTCCAGAGGGCGCCACAATGTGTTCATTATATAGGAACCCGTGGGTCCAATGATACAGTGTATACACTGCCTACACTGCCTGCTCGGCGTCTCTCACACGCCTGACTGGGAAGCAACTCCGGCCACTGGGAGCAACATCCCCACGTGGGTTAGTGATGGAGACCACCACCCTTGTGTGGGATCTTTTACTTCCCCTGGCACAGACACCAGATGGAAGGGACCAACGGCTTTTAGTGTCTCTTCCGAAAGACACAGGCAATGTGCATGAGGTGAACACCGCTCCCCTCTATGAACACATTTCAAAAGATCAAAATAATGTAAGGGAAGGTTAGTCCCACGATAATAAGGAAGCTTTGAGCAACTCGTGTAACGGTGTTAATACTTAACCGACGTTTATTATTTTGTCGAGTTCTCTAGAAGCAGACTTTGATATTTACAACTCCACGGCCATTAACGGTGCGCAAAATTACGATTGCACGCGTTTTAACCGATAACATATTTTCGAGTAGAGCTATATATATATATATATATATATATATATATTTGAACACATGTACTCCTCGATGTCTCGTTTATTATATTAATATGAACATATTCAAAACAATTGCAAACACGGCGAAGGGTTTCAAGTAAATAATTAAGTTATTATTATATTAACAATATACTATCACTTCGTGTTGGCTTTTATGGATACAATTGGGTGTAAATTAGGCTTAACTAATACATGTAAAACGAGTGTTATCGAAAATTAGATCGAGTAATACTTGTCAATATCTCTTTCAGGGATTGACAGAACATATATCCCTTATTGTTAATATGCCATTGCTTGACAACAACATTGCATTACTTATGGTAGTTGTATAAAGAAAACAACTAAACACAATATATATATATATATATATATATATATTGTGTTTAGTTGTAACCATAAAAGCCAACACGCAGTGATAGTATATTGTTAATATAATAATAACTGAATTATTTACTTGAAACCCTTCGCCGTGTGTGCAATTGTTTTGAATATGTTCATATTAATATAATGAACGAGGTTCAAGTTAGTTTTCAGAATAAACAGTTAAAATGTGACATTTACAATCTAGTTTTCACTCAATTAATACATTATATTTATATGATCTGATGTGCAAAAGTTCCATAATTTATCATAAACATAATTAAGTTATTAAATTAACAAACCTTTATAAAACATGCCCAGTAATTAGCTAGATTAGAAAAACATTATTGTCCTCTTGTGGAATTTGAATTAAATTCTAGGTGTCAAACAGTCAAGTACCATATATTGTACACCACACTGACTCCAGGAAACTCAAACTGTATTTTGCAACTATACAGAACACAAAATGGATATAATTAATAATAAAGGCCCTTCACACATTATTGCCTCCTCATAAGCGATAAGGCTCCCCTTTCTGAGATCTACAAACATGCAATTAGCAGCCACAGTATTTCGGCAACCATGCAGCCACACAATTACACGATTTCTCACGCACGCGCCTTTTATAATAGGTGAAGCTAAAGTTTATTGTGTTGGTTAAATACAATTATTATTCAAAATTCGCATTCCAGCGCAATAATTTAAAACGATATTTTGTGTTAAGCCAGATGAGTTTGTCTACCGGGTTTGCGGCGTGTAAGAAATTCACTCGCTACACATCTTAAGTTGTTGATTGTTGAGAACAGCGTCTTTGACAGTCGGTAGTTACCTTAATCTGTATACTAAACATAAAAAGCAGCACCTCTCGTTTAATGATAATGAAAGTTTATTGAACTATTTGATATGGCTTAATTTATGTGCTCATAATTGTTAAATCGTCGTCACCCCGTCCATTCACCAGTATTTTGTCTACATCTGTCACCTCTGAGTGACTACAATTAGGACTCCTAATTTTACGTTTGGTGTAAAACTGGCTTCTTGTGTATTTATTACCCCATGCGTTTACATAACAGCATACCCTGAGATCGTGTGAAGTCCTTCTGCATGGTAAATTGGATGCAATGGTCCTTTGACACACATTCCTCTACTGACTGCCCTTTCACACATGGCATTGGGGAGAGACCCCTCAGCCAGGCCCCCATATATTCAGTGATGATCACTTAATAGATAACGATTCTCCCTTTATCATCTGCACAAATCAGGGTTCCTTGGCATTCCTTGTAATGAACACCATCCTGCAGCTTTTAGGAGGGGAGGTTAACGCTTTTGAGAAACATGGAATACAATTAGTGGTTCACATTTTAAAGATGCAATTTTGAGGGGGGTTCACGTTTTGGAGAAAGGGGGTTCACGGGGTTCACGTGAATCCCCCTGGCTACGGGCCTACGGAGGGTTGTTGGTCGCAGTAGCGCTCCGGGAAGCTGGAAACCCTTCTGTGGATGTCCGATTGTCATGACGATAGAACAACGCGGTGACTGTGTAATTCATACCAGATGTGTGACCAAATGTGCATCTTGCACGGGCAGGTGTGTGATTAAATGAGTATGCACTTTGCACAGATACCTGTGTAACTTTATGGGTAATTTGCACGGGAAACGGGTGCCTTATATATCCACGTTGCCAAGGACAAAGTTCTGTGTGACTTAGTAATTCCGTGTTTCTACATGTTTGTCATATAATCTACTGTGACTCTTGTTAAATCTGTGGTATGGTTACATTCCTCACCGCCCATGTACCGTAATTGTGACCAGTGACGCGATATCTTGGTAAACTTTACATACCTGACCTTATTATTTTAGAACCCGGCTCTCTGTTTCTCTTCTACTTCTTCTTATCTATGCTATACAGCATCGTTACATAAACACCACATGCGATGGTTTCATGGCACGTCAAATGTAGACAACCGAGTCGTGCACGTGCTGCAATATTCATTGTCATGTGCAGATCCAGATGGGCCAGGGGGGCACGTGCCACCCCCTAGACATTAATACGTTGGCATGCCTGCAGACCTTTTATAATGGGCCTACGAGGCAGTGCCCCCCGACCATTTGAAATGTGCCCCCGTTGAGGTTATAATAAGTAAGCAGAAGTTACGGCGACGCTGCGGCGAAAAATTGTCAACAGAGTAACTAGTTGATCCGAGATAGGAGACGGCGCGAGACAGCGAGAAGAAGGTGAAATTGCGGCCGCGCCACAACGAAAAACTGTCAAGAACATCCACCCCCATTGGCGTGAGGATATATGTAAGCTTATTGTTTCTGCGTCTATACATTATGTTAAGTCCATGACGCAAGGACCGTTTTCCTGAAGTATTTGCCGCGAGCGCGTGGTTCCTGCGATTGTTAAGTGACGTTTTACGCTTTAAGCGCGCATCACGTTTTTTTAAATTAAATTTTGTTGTGGTGCTGAAGCTCCGTTTGCCCCCCCTCGGTTTGAATTTCGTTCCCGCGTCAATGCCTGAGGACTGAATACATCACTATATAAGAACTTACCTTTACCATTACCTTTTAGAAGGGCAGGGGCATAAAAAGGGATTTAAAAAGAACAAAAGTGTTGTGATTTCATACCACTTTGGCTCTCCATACAACGCCCATACTTGGTGCATGCGCAGTGGCGCCAGCACATGTGTATCCTCCATCTTGGAATAAATTCTCGTCTTCAATTTCACAAGGCTCGTTACGTCAACATTAGTTCTATAATTAAGTAACGTACTATTGAATATATAGACAGCAAAACACATCATAGTGTCAGCGCGGACGAAACACAAGGCCTACAGAATTTAGACTGACGTCGCAGTGGCAGCGCAGCGACTCAACTCAAGTCGACAAGAGTCAAGACCGAACGCCAAACTGACAGAAGCGAAGACAATGTATAAACATTGTCATTGATATCCGAATGCAATCACCAGCGTCGTGCGGTAATGTAAACCCTGTATGCCAACGCCAGCAGACAAGGTAGGGGGAATTTCATTCTTTATTAGACCATAATATGGTCATTGTCATTGAACATTAAAATAAATAAAGATACGATTCAAGCCTACGGCTAAGCATACAACTGTACCGACATCGTGGCGGAAATGGCTGGATTGTCCGCACCAATAATGGACTGGGCGTCGACAGATGTACCACAGGCATTAAAAAAATTCAAGACCATGTGCCAACTCATGTTTGAAGGTCCCCTTGTTGAAAAAACTGAAACTGTGAAAGTGAAATACCTACTTCTATGGTCTGGGGAGGAAGGCATTGAAGTTTCTAGCACACTATCGGTGTATTGGGACCGGTTCGAAAAATATGTGGCCCCAAAAAGCAACTTCAGAATTGCTAGATTCAAATTGAGATCAATCAAACAAGAAAATGGGGAAAGTGTTGATGCATTTATGAAAACAGTACGCATTTTGGCACGAGAATGCAAATATGCAGATACCAATGAACACATGCTGGACACTCTCATATTTGGCACTAACTCGGAGCGTACACAGTCAAAACTCATCCAACGAGACGAAACATTATCATTAGACGAAGCCATTGACATAGCCAGAACGGAAGAAGCTACAAAACAGCAACTACAAAACCTTAGAGCCGAATCGAACATTGAGCAACCGTAGGCCACAGGCACAACGCAAACCGTGGCAGAGTGCAGCCAACTACAGCACAACACAGGATGGGAGGTCTAAGCAAAACCCAGAGCGCACAGTACAACAGTACGACAGCGGTCACTGCGGGCGGTTTTATACAAACGCCCTCGAAGAATGTCCCGCATACGGGTCTACGTGCCGTGGCTGTGGCAAGGCAAACCATTGGATAAAGATGTGCATTGGCAGTGCCAAAGACGCCAGAGCACGAAGGCCGACCCGCCCGGCAATGGCAAAAAAGCAAGGCATACACACCCTCGAAAACACGAAGGGCAGTGACAACCAGAGTGAACTGTACTTCGACAAGCTTGAAATAAACACACTGGGGAAAGCTGGGAACACTGAAAGTACGCAGGTTCTCGTGCAATTGACAGTTCAGTCTCCGCAGTGCACAAATCAGCTCACTTGCAAGCTCGACACAGGTGCCGAAGGAAACGTCATACCACTCACCACTTACAAGACAATGTCTCCACGCTGCAACGTAACGCAAGATGGCATTCCCACGAATCTGCATCCATCTAACATGCGGATCACTGCATACGGAGGACATACGGTTACACACTATGGCACATGCAAGCTTCAAGTTACACATCGAGACGAATCAGTGGTAAGCACGTTTCATATTGTGAAATCAAGTGGACCTACTATCATTGGTCTTCCGACATGCAGAGTTCTGAAGCTAGTAACATTGAACTACGCCATGAACATCGGCCCTACTGCGGAACGACACACAGACACCACAGCACCTGTGCCCGCCTGCATTACTCGGCCGAAAGGGGATGAAGCGGCAAAAGCACGAATACTGAACGACTACGCAGATGTGTTCGATGGAATTGGGTGTTTCGAAGGGGAATACCACGTCACACTCGACCCAACTGTGCCGCCAGTAGTGCACTCTCCACGCCGTGTGCCAGTAGCACTACGCGAACCCCTGAAAGAGGAACTTGATACACTTGTCCAACTGGGCATCATAGCCAAAGTTTATCGCCCAACAGACTGGGTGAACTCGTGTGTATGTGTTACCAAGCCAAACGGAAAGCTTCGATTATGTTTGGACCCAAAAGACCTGAACAAGGCAAAAAAAAGACCACTCCACTTCACACCAACGCTCGACGATGTGCTCCCGAAGCTCAATGGGGCACAGTTCTTCACTATCCTCGACGCCTGGAGTGGGTACTGGAACATCAAGCTGGACGAAGAAAGCTCCTACCACACAACCTTCAACACACCTTACGGGCGACACAGATTCATGAGGTTACCATTCGGGCTGAATTGCGCCCAAGATGTATTCCCAAAAAAGGTTGACGAAACGTTTAGCGACATACCCGGAGTTACCGGCATATCAGATGACATCGTCGTTGTGGGCTACAAGTCAGATGGCAGCGATCACGATGCGAATCTGACAGCAGTACTGGAACGAGCAAGAGCCACCGGTTTACGTTTCAATGAGAAGAAGATGGTCGTCCGGTGCAAACGCATTCCGTTCTTTGGAAACATCATTGGTGCAGAGGGCATCGAACCAGACCCAGAGAAGGTGACCGCGATATGCAACATGACAGCACCGACAGATGTCAAGGAACTACAGACCTTTCTCGGATTGGCGAACTATCTGGGAAGATTTACCCCACATCTAGCTGCACTGTCGGCGCCACTCAGAAATTTGTGCAAGACGGACGTTCCCTACGACTGGGGACCAGAACACGATGCTGCGTTTTCTGACATGAAGAAGATTATATCTTCCAGTGAGGTGCTCCGATACTATGACAGTACTAAGCCGCTCATCGTTCAAGTGGATGTTTCACAGAGGGGACTCGGTGCTGCACTGCTGCAAGACTATGGCCCCATTGCATTCGCCAGCAAGTCGCTCACCGAAACAGAAAGTCGCTACTCCAACATTGAGCGCGAAATGCTGGGCATCGTGTTTGGACTTGAGCGGTTCCACCAATACGTCTATGGACGGCACGTGCAAGTGCACACAGACCACAAACCGCTGGAGTCTATCTACAGCAAACATCTGATCGCTGCCCCGCCCAGGTTGGCACGTATGCTACTCCGCATACAGCAGTACCACGTGAACATCAAGTACGTTCCTGGTAGTGATGTCAAACTAGCAGATGCACTCTCCAGGGTAAACCCATGTAACACAGGACCTATCCAAGGTCTCGACCTATCTGTGCACGAAGTACACATGCATCTGAACGCGAGCCCAACTCGTATCGTGGAAATTCGCGAGGAAACAACGAAAGACAACACCTTACATGCGCTGCGTGAAATCATATCACTCGGTTGGCCAGAGAACAGAGCTCAATGCCCGGCGCACCTGATGCCCTTCTGGAATTTCCGAGACGAACTGAGTGTTGAAGACGGGCTGGTGCTGAAAGGTCAACGCATTGTCTTACCAAAGTCTCTACACGCCGCCGCACTAGAACAGATCCATTACGCACACCAAGGTGCCGAAAAATGCAAGCTTCGCGCAAAGACAACGGTCTTCTGGTGTGGAATCAATCATGACATTGACGAAATGGTCAAGTCATGTGCACTATGCCAGCAACATTAAGTTGCCAACACGAAACAGTCACTGATCCCACACGACGTGCCAAAACACGCCTGGCACACTCTAGCTACCGATCTATTCCATTGGAACGGTACAGAGTATCTGCTAATCGCCGACTGCTACAGCAAGTTCCCGATCGTACGAAAACTGAGCAACATCAGCTCTAACACTGTCATCAATCATCTTAAAGGAATCTTCGACGAGCATGGAATTCCGGAAAGACTGATTTCTGACAACGGTACGCAATACAGCTTTGAAGAGTTCCGGGTCTTTAGTGCGAGATACGGGTTTGAGCACGTCACAAGCTCACCATTGTATCCGCAGTCGTATGGGTTCATAGAACGGACAGTTCAAACAGTAAAAAACTGTTCACAAAGGCGAAGGAAAGCGGCAGAGACCCTCATTTGGCGATGTTGTGCCTCAGGACAACCCCAATCGACCACAACCTGCCATCCCCGTGCAAACTTCTTAATGAAAGACGATACAAGTCAAATTTACCTACAGTCTCACCACACTCGAATGGAGATGTAAATGCATATCTGCAACAACGACAAGATGGATATAAGGCATACCATGACCGCACGGCGACGGAACTCGCACCTCTATCTCCACAACAGACTGTGCGAATGCTGAATCAGACTCGGAAAACGTGGGACCTGGCCAAGATCGCCCAGATCGTACAACATCCTGACAGAACAAGGAGCCGCATACAGACGCAATCGGCGGCACTTGCGTAACACACAAGAAACATGGAAAGAACAAGCCTCGAACGATGATGTAGATGACGGCGTCGAAGATGATCAAGTGGCTGTACATCCCAGTGCGATCCTGCAACCCGAATCGCCAGTGACAGCCAGCCACACGCGACATGTTGAGGCAAGGCGATCCAGTCGAGTGAGCAAGCCGCCAAATAGATTGGACCTATAATTACAGCCATATTACCGCACACTTGCATATCGAATGAACCTTAATTAATAGTATTATAGTTATCGTTACAAGACTTTTTGTTTATTATTTAACGAAGGGAGATGTTGTGATTTCATACCACTTTGGCTCTCCATACAACGCCCATACTTGGTGCATGCGCAGTGGCGCCAGCACATGTGTATCCTCCATCTTGGAATAAATTCTCGTCTTCAATTTCACAAGGCTCGTTACGTCAACATGTTAGTTCTATAATTAAGTAACGTACTATTGAATATATAGACAACATAACACATAAAAAAGAATTCCCAGTAAATTAAAATTAAATTAGCCCGCTTTCCAAGGAATGACACTAGGTCTATACTCACATCATGCAATGACTCGGCATCCTGTGAAATAAGCATTCTTCGGTGAGTATTGCGTACATTTCAATAGGGAATTCGTTTTACGGGGGATTCGAAGACAATGATGCTTATCTGACCCCCAAAATATATCACCTTTACATATATAAATTATGTACACATTTCACTGTAGAGCTCACAGTAATAATTGTAGCCATGTAGTTGGAAAACGAAGTTGGGTGCGTGTGCAAGCGGGTCATATATTAAAAAACGATCGTTATTTAGAGTGATTTATTTACATATTTGCAATAGTTTCTGCTTTCCTAGGGGACTGTTCTCATGCATGAGAGAATTCAGTGATGATCCCCTCACCATATTGCTGCAATGTAAACAAGTAGATGATCAACATACTGTGATGGTAATAACCAGTGTTCGCCGTTTACCTCAGAAAGGTGCTAGTCAACCGGACCGGCAACTTGAAAAACTTACTGGTCAGGCAGCAAAGCTACTGGTCCGCATCTTAACAATGGCACAATGCGTGAGCGCAAACGGCCTGCTAAACATTAGGCCTTAAATAAAAAGACGGAGGGGGCAGTGCTGTTGAAAATGTTCTTTTTCCGTCGCGCCACTGCTGTCAATTTCCCTTCTCCACATTCCCTCTGCTGTCTCGGCTGAAATTATGACATCCGAAGACGGAGGAGGTGCTTTGGACAAGACAATTTTTTCGCCGCAGCGCTGCCTATTACTGGGAGGGAGCGCAAAATCATATGTCTGCCCTCCAGTTATTGCACACACCTTTCACAGTAAAAAAATACACATTAATAATTCCCACCCGATATTGACGTTCGCACCAAAAAAAAAAACATTCACACTCACATTTAATGGGGGGGGGGCACAGACCACTTGGTTATTGTCATTTCTATATTCCTACAAGGTGTTGGCGCGTTCCATGTTTACAGGAACAGATTAATCAGGCAACAAAATGGGACCAATCTCCACAGACCTCATATGAGTCCCACTTTGTCTGAAAAAGAACCCCCAAAACGACCTCGTTATGGGCCTACTAGGGATAATAGTGTGGTGTTCGTATATAAGATGAAAGAATATAAGATGAAATCACATGGTCCACCAATCTCTTCATTTATCTTCCAAATAGAAATGTAACCTTCGGCATTATGACCCCCACGTGAACATGTGGGGCCCTCTGCATTGTGAATAAATATAACCCCACATGAACTTGTGGCGCCCCATGGAGTCTGAATTGGTAAATGTGACCCCCCCCCCCATAGTGAAAAGCTGGCTACGGTCCTGTTCCGTATGGCCGTTCACACCGTCATTCGTTCAAGTGAACAATTTAAACAGGCAGGCGGGTTGGCATTGCTGAGATTGCAGCAATCACTGATACGGCTGATCGCGACACGTCGACCGTGGTGAATAGGGTTATTAATAGGTGTGGGATATGGTTATTATTCAGGTCAAGGTTAAGTGTAGATTATGTATAGTAATATTTGTACGCCAAACCACGATTTGTTGTACTGTTCGTACTCCCATATTGTGTAATAACCACGCACACGCACGCACGTACGCACACACGCACGCACGCACACACGCACGTACGCATACACGCACACACATACACCACACACACACACACATGCTCTCGCACTCGCAGTCTCGCACGCACACATACACACACAGTCGGGGTCATCTAGTCATCTAGTCGGGGTCATCGTGACCAGAAATGAAACGTTTTATTTGCCGCGGTTACTTGGCCCTTCGACTTACATGTAACACGGGACACGGTGGTCTAATGTGGTCATATATGGTCATTTGTGGTCATCTGCGATAACCTGCGTGGGGTCCTCAGTATGGCAAATACCATTATCTCTCCATGCAACCACAAAGAGCCTTTGTCAGTCACCGCCTTTCTCCGTATAATGCAAACATTGTCAGGCCAAACACTCTATTATTTAGACACACAAGTCTGACGATGCAGCAAATCTTATATGTATATATATATATATATATATATTCAGGGAAACATTGTGCGTGCGTGTGTGCGTGCATGCGTTTGTGTGTGTGCGCGCGCGCTCGTGCGTGCGTGAGTGAGTGAGTGAGTGAGTGAGTGAGTGAGTGAGTGAGTGAGTGTGTGTGGTGTGTGTTAGAAAATTTTGCACAAATCAATGTCTCTTTTATTGTTCACACACATTGTCTGTGACTGGTGCATATTGGGTGCACATACAACACTGAATGATGCAAACAAATACAATACAGTATAACACAACACAATACAATATGTCTTTATTTTGTACAAACATCGGTGCAACCGGGTAATGATTTACCTCCTTGTAACTTACGTCTTATGCGCTTGCGTCTAAAAGCAGCTTGTTTACTGGGAAACACGTTCCGTCACGGTGCAAAAACCTCAAGACAATAGTGGCGCCAGCAGCACCGGCGCTTTCTGGAAAACAAAATCATTAAATGTATTTTTAGACGCTCTACACAATCCCACGATTCGCTGTGAACGACCAGCAATGTTATCGGGCCATCGCAAGCCGAATTAACTCGTTACTCGCAGTCAGTCATTCACTCAGATAAACACGGTCGGCCGGGCCGGCTCGCCGTTGAATAAACGGGGTTATCGCTCTTCAGCTCTATCATAGCCGAGCTATACTACGGGCGAGAGGGAACGGGACAAAACCGACGGACATGTATCAAAATGGCGCTTTCGCCGTTCGGAAACCCGCTGCACGTGTTCCGTATACAAATTTGGTATTCAGTCATCATCATCAGAAAAAGTTATGTCTGCGTCACAAAACGAATATAAATATGTTGTACTAGTTCGTCCGTACAATGCGAATATTTCTCGTCCGAGCATTCTGGAAGGTACCAAGTGCATTTAGAAATATAAGTATATTTCTGCTACGTCGCATCGGAGCTTCAAAGAGTTAAATTAATATGAACCTCTTGGTCCCGTATTGGAAAACTCGTCAAAACAGGTACGATCCAAGAAAGAGGTGTCCCTATAAATATGTAGGCTCTACAAATACACACTAGGAAGACCTTGCCAAACAATTTACGTACGAGAACCTTCTGTCGTAGGTTCATGCGACATGCGAGTACGTATGTATCCAGTTAACGTGCTCTTTTAAATTATTTCTTCAAGCATTGCGGTGTCACTTGGTCTGACGATAATCATCTGATTAAAGCATTGGCGTCGACATGTGGTGAATATTCGAAGGGCTGAAGCACACCAACAAAATTAAATTGCACCCCGTGAGGCTCCCCAAAACCCACCTTCATGGTCTCCAATGATGTCCACTTGCAACCCTCCTGAGGCTCCCCAAAACCACCTTGATACTCTCCCAAAACCTCTAATTTCACCCTTTGAGGCTCAAAAACCCACCTTCAGACTCTCGAAAAACCTCCAAATGCACCCCAAAATGCACCCCTTCCCTAACTATTGGGGGGCTGATCTTGTCTCCAGCCTCCCCCACTACAGGTATTAGGAGACTGAGCCTCCATAAGCCCCCGGTCCTGACGCGTATGTATATGTATTCGTTTGGTACGATCTTCGTAGTTCGTACTGAGACATACACTTGTTGGTTACTTCCTTCTTAGTTGTCTTTCATGATCACAACACGTGTAAATAGATGTCCATTTCTTCAACTTTATAGGTATAATATCTGCTACTGGAACTATATATCAAAGAAAATGTGACGTATAATATACTTTGGCCACGCAGGCCCGTTTTAATTGAACTACGTGTCAGCAAGTGTCATGTGGTTAGATTTGTCACAGAGGAACACATAATTACCGCATATATACCTTTGCATATGAAGCTGGATATAGATGCAGACATTTCATGCATTTTACGTATGCAAATAGATCAGCTAAATAACGTGTGCGACGGCAAATCAACGATAAGACTAAACGAAAGTGCATAGGTCCGCCCCACCACTGTCTGAATACAGAATACAGTGGAGCCTCACTGTTAACGTCACCTTCGGGAATGTGCAAAAGTGACATGAATGGCACGGTGAAGTTAGTAACGAGACTATTTTCATGTTTGTTACTGTTACATAAATATTTTGGGACTGTCTTAGGGTGACCTTAATTGCGAGGTGGCTGTATTACCGAGGTGACCGTAACGCGAGGTTCCACTCTACTTAGATGGCCGTAATTGAAAAAGACGTTGACATTATCTCATCAACGTTCGATTATTCATTAATACATACAGCACAGCGAATCCTATAAACATAAGTTCCAAATAATTTATTGCATTTTTCTTCAGTATGAAAATACACGACGTGAAGTACAGATCTGCGACAGTTGCGTCGAGTGTTGACGCGTAATGGCATTTGACACAATATGATACACACAAATAAACATATATGTTCTAGTTCCCGCGCGCAGCACCCGCACGAGTTGTCAGTCCTGCCTCACACCTGCCACTCGACACGCACGTTGACGGGTGCATAACGACGCACAGACGACCATCTGCTCGCAGCTATCACAGTCAACGAAGGACACCAGTATCGTTCTGGAATAGTCGACCTTTTTACGCCATCGCATTTACTCGTTTGAAAGCGCACGCGCGACATCGATTAACGCACACGTACACTCGCATAACACTCGGTCTCTCCCACGCACGCACACACGCACGCACACATACACACACACACACACACACACACACACACATACACACACACACTCACACACTCACACCGTCATGTTTCTGTGTAACATAGTATAAGCGTTGCCAGAGAAACGCAAACACGACATAGTTCAAACCGTCATACAAAACTATGCAGTGTACACAAACACATACGTAAACTCGGCATTAATATTAAGCTAACAATGTTACAACATACATTCACATATATACAAAATACATAACTCTACACGAGTTAAGTCACCTATTCTAACAAAGATACACGCCTTTTAAACTTCACCGTTTTTAATGCCGGTGCATACACCGTGGCCAACACAGGCACTTATTGCTATATAGAATATAGACACAACATAATGTTTATTTCTCACAATTTAATATCGTAGCTGTAACCCAGGCTCGCCATGATATACAGACATAACACATTTTGTGTCACACATTTCAAAATCGGTGCCCCAACGCGACCTAGGCTGACCCTGCTACAGACATAACACGACATTTTTATCTCACTCGTTTCCATGGAGAACGAGAATATCCGCCCGCATCTATTTTGATAGTTTAGTTACACACTTAGCACCTTTGTTTTGGTGGGATCTTACTCAGTATTTTATTATAAACACCTGTAATCTGTATTGTGGCGTTTGCTCAGTTCTATCTGGCCTCTTCTGAAAGCGGCAACCATTAGTGAGTATCGCGATTTGCCTTGATCAGAAGACTTAAATTCTGAATGTCGGACGGAATACCCTAGTGCAGTAGGTCCCCCAGTGTGGCGGGCTGAGAGTTGTCCTGGGCTAGAAGTGAAAACTATGTGACGTGTCCTGCTCTACAAGAAACGCAATGTCATGTGCGTAGGAATGAGTATTGGTGAACGTGTACTATAATGCTTATATAATACATCTACCTGTATGTATCATGGCCCCCAACTCAAGGTTACCTCCATACGAGATTACCATACATGTGATCGTGTTGACCTAAAGCCTAGTAGCAGCTTCAGTGTTCGATACGTTCCCTTCCGAAAGATGGGGGTACTCCCTTTGGTAGGAAGCTAAACCGTGGACTGGCCGCGCAGTTGGATACCTTTCCTATGAGATCTGATGTTGCAGTGCTTCCCCGAGGCTCCGACGCCGTGTCCAGGGACAGAGGGCGTTGGCCGACCCACGCGCACTCGTTCAATCGGCACTGGAGCCCGAACACCCTGGCGTTACATGAGCGCCATCAATCAGCCGCGATCGCTCCGTGCCCGCGTCATGTTCGCGGCCGAGGGCAGGACGTCCAGGCCCGAGCCCGCTAGAGATTACAACAGCGCAATAAATAAAAATGCCTAGGACTTTGGCGCTTATATATACAGCCACGAGGCCAGGGCTGCTATTGTTGCAACCCCGACACATTGTGCAATAAAGATGAGTCAGTTCACTGTATAGCGTGACTTCTCATACATTACGTATAAAAAAACAATTCATATTTAATACATATGACCAGTTTCCGGTTTTGGAATACCGACAAGCAATTCATTGAACCGTATTTGCGTCATCAGTAGGCCTCGATCGGTACACAATAAACAGCATTCAAAACACTACTCTGAACTGGCGTTTGTGTGTTCGACTACTTAAAAGCTGCTTTGTAGCATGGAACCATAACGACAATGGATAAGAAAGGTTTCAAAGAGTGGCAACGCTTACCAGGCGGCAGTGACTCAGGCACTACAGATTATTAGACACCTTCGTGTCGTCGTATTTTGAGCAGAATTGTTCTTTTAAAAACCAAAAATAATTAGATAACTAGTGTCGTGCGTATATTTTTTCTCTCAAGTTCCTTTTAAAATGTTTAACATTGTATGAATTTTCGAGTGTACATATCCTCCAGCGATTATCTAGAGCTGCAATGTATCCCATGCAATATTGGGTATTTGCCCACCTCAATATCGTTGTAGCCGCTAGTGCTTCAACATATTCATTCATACATGTACGATTACATGTTCTTGGTGCATCTGCAACACCAATTACTATTCCGTCATCATTCAATCTAATCGACAACACGATTAAAAGTCGAATTATGCAAATCTCACATGGACACGAACAATGAAAGACGAGTTTTGTGCTGGCGCTGCAAGAACCCAACACCCGAATAGACACGTCTTCTGTTACAGAAACAACTGCGTATATTCGACAAATTTACTAAACGACGGCTGACGGCAAACCTTGGTTACCCTGTATTCCTCCTTATGACACACATAAGTAAGTAAATACTATGATCCGATAGCACATGACTCATCAACGGCGACTTGGACCACACCCATACCACAGCTAAAAGTCAGTCCAACTTTAAGGACAACATAGGTTAGGAGATACCCCAGTATAGATGTGAATTTTAATCACTCGTTGGTTACCGGATGGCGCCGATATTACTGCGCCAATATTACCCGCCCGCAAAGTCAAACCAGCAGCGGTTCTAGCGAGAGCTAAAAGCACAGCTACCGGAATGACGGATCACAGTCAATCTGGCCAACTTGATACCCGGACAGACACCGGACAAGACGGCGAGAGGAAGCGTTCTATTCCAACCTGCGACATAAACAGTGACCTCTACTCGTCCATCAGGCGAATGTTCATGTGCACGTCGCCATCGACGACGACGATCCGCTTACACATGTGCGGGTGTTTGTTACACAGTTGGATGCTCGCCTGCAGCCAGAAGGTGGCCGTCGACCGCCGTCGTCTCGCCGAGGCACTCAGTCGCTCTCCGTCAGTCTCCGTCAGTCGTCCCTCCGTCTCCTGCCTCCCCGTCTCCGCCTGCCGCGCCCCGAGCGAGCGACGCAATCGCCGTCGGGTGGCGACACTGTATGCCAGGTCCGCCGCTCGTCTTGCCCGACCAGACACGGCTTCTACAAAACAAGGACAACTTACTGAGTAGGAGTCGTACAAAAGGATGAATGAAAGTGAATGAATGGTTGTTAACGCTGGAACGTGTATGTCATAAATACTTCAGTGAAGATTGCAATGCTTGAGTTGTTATATATTGACAGTCCGTTAATTGTTAAAATAATATTATGTTCTAAAATAATCAATGTAATAAAAGAGAATCGTCGCACGCACACACATACCCACAGACACACGCACGAACCTACGCACCACGCACGCACACACATACACACACACTACACACACACGCGCACACACACACACACACACACACACACACACACACACACACACACACACACACACACACACACACATGCTCAACAAAGCTAGACAGCCATGATGCTGTCATTATGATTCAACAGCATCTGTTCACATGCCTCTACGATTGCTATCACGTGAAAATATAGCCCGACACATTTGGGATAAGATTACCATGACGTCATGCCGTTTAATATAATGCCTTTATTTCCATGTAGTTGGCAATAATGTTTATTTTGCAAATTGGTACTAAATACGTGCGAGCAGTTTTATCAAGATGGTTGATTTAACAAGGTCAACAAAATGTCATCTACTGATCGGCAGTCGGTACCACGTGGAAACGATTTTAACAGAACATTACAACTGTTTTTCTCTCTCGCAATTTCACGCTGTTTGAACCTAAGTAAGAGAGTCAACGACGATTCACTGTTATAAACTGAGTCATTACTCTTTATCTCCATTATTTCTACGTAATTTACAGTATTTTTGGTGGTTATGCAACATTCGTCGGGTATATCATGCGCACGATAACAATATGTCACATAACTCCGGGATATAAAACGTTTGGACAAATACTAATATAAATATTACACTTATTCAGACGTCTTGCGGATGTTATCAACACAAACAGTTTCAATGACCTTCTACCGTACCCGCTGTCACTTCGTATTCCAAACAGTGCCATCCTGTTGCTCATATAAGTAGAAGACATTACTATTGTTCTTACTTTATATCGTAACCAACACGCGCGCCATTTTCCAGGCCAAATAACACTCCCTGTAATGTTTGTCTTCGTGATATTGGATAACAAACGAGATAATATGAATAGTTGTACAAAATTAAGCAAGTCAGCAAGTTTGCGTCATTTTGTACAACAATTCAATGTAAAAACCTTAGAATTAGTTTTTTTTTAATAATAATGTATGTCCAGAAATTTCTGGACTTACAAGGTAAACGTTTGTCAAAATAAACTTCAAACGAAAGCGACATAAGCAAAGCTAACCTGTGTTGGTGACGTCATCGTCCATATTGCCATTCAGTATCAGCGTCAGCCGCGTGTCTTCTCGATGATGTGTGCTTCTCTTCGCGCGTGACAGACCATCAGACATCGCGGCCGGAACCGGAAGTGATGCAGCTCTCAGCATTTGGGTGCAAGCAATGACGAGGACGAGCGAACAAGCAAGTTCTGTGCGATACATCTCTGTAACAAGAACGCCCTTAGATGTTGGTTCACTTAGATCGGTTACACTTGTTCTTGACACACGAGGATTGAAAGAACAATCGATAATGTTGACAGATAAAAATTGTAAGTCATGGAAGATCATCAAAAAGAGTCCGTTGAATAGACTTAGTGTCGAAGGAATGGGGAACCAAGGTCATACTGAGAAGGATGAGACTAAATCAGTTTCTAACATATCATTCGGAAGATATTCAAAGCAAAAATGACAAGTATGTCGCACGCAAAACAACGGTGAATAAAAACGAGAGAGGACTGAGGGAGATGAGGGGGGAAGAGAGGACGACGGAGAAGGCAGGGAGAGACGGGGGACGGAGAAAGTGCGGGATAGACATACAACAGGCATGCATGCAACGTCAATGTGCAGAAGAGACATCTAACATATATTGTTTATTATTGGTCACTAGTGTCGAGACACACGTCAAACAACCTGTATTTATGTTTTATCTGGTACATGTCGACGGCTTATTGCCTTCTTTCTAGTGCAAGGTCATGTCTATTTTCGTTTGGTTATTTAATCTGGGATAGTTGCAAAATATTTACACGGCATTTCAAGGGCAACAGGGCACCATATATATTAGAGCGACAGAGCTAAAGTCCACACGTCGGTGGTAGAATTTAGTCAAGATTGCGGTTCGCGAATAGTTTTATGGGTAGTTGTTGTTATCCAGGGCCCAAGCAGCTTTAGTTGCGTCACAGCAACACGATAACCGCTACATACGCGACAGTCGAAACAACTGTAGCGAACTTGACAAAGCTGCATAGTAGTGATGAATACTGGTAGACAGACAGTTGTCTCAGTGTATATGATAATCAGTTCGAATACACGATTTTGTGTTGTGGATTTCAGTGTACATTTAAATGCAACTGGCATGTTATACGATAATTTGCATTTGAATGCGTTCCAAAAATAGTTGCGTATGCATTTGTATGAGACCCCAAACGCTTGTTAGTTTCACTGCCCTATCAAATAAGTTTCATATGCAGACGTAACTTGTGAGTAATTATTGTTGTTCGATTTTATACTTCGTGTTGTTTCATATTAATGCTTAATAACCCTCATATTGTATGATATGCATATTTGATTGATCCTTACCCATCATTGATAAAATATACTATAAACTACACATATGAAGCGGATTCAAGTGCATCAGCAGATGAATGAATAAAACATTTGCAATTGCATGCAATTAAATATAATTGCATTTGAAAGTTATCCTGGAAAATGGTATTTGCGTTAGTATTAACGTTTTATTAAATCGAAAGCTTTGCTTTAAATGCAGAGCTGTGTATTTGTTAACAAGTGCGTTCGCCGTGATTACACTGTACTCAAAACGGATATGTGGTAATGGAAACGTTACATCGACTTAAATAAACGCACAAAACTCGTTGTTGTTGTTACATCGACACAAGTAACATTACAATACTTGATGTTGTTACATCGACACGAGTAACATTACAATACTTGATGTTGTTACATCGACACAATTAACCTTACAATACTTATTGTTGTTACATCGACACAATTAACCTTACACTACTTGATGTGGTTACATCGACACAATTAACCTTACACTACTCGATGTTGTTACATCGACACAATTAACCTTACACTACTAGATGTTGTTACATCGACACAATTAACCTTACACTACTAGATGTTGTTACATCGACACAATTAACCTTACAATACTTCATGTTGTTACATCGACACCAATAACCTTACAATACTCGATGTGGTTAGATCGACACAATTAACCTTACAATACTCGATGTGGCTAGATCGAGACAATTAACCTTACACTGCTCGATGTTGTTACATCGACACAATTAACATTACACTACACGATGTTGTTACACCGGTTTCAGGAAACCTTTGCGACTACTCCATTCATTTCTTGACACGAAACGAAAATATAACACATATTAATTTTTTACGAAGATAGGAAACATGTCAACTCTCACGTACTTCTCTTCTAGTGTGCGCGTTACTAATTAACCTGGAATATTCTTGCGTTATGAATGCTACACCAGTTTGACTATGACCGCATACGTTTTTATGTTATCTTCCCTGAGAGATAAATAGGGGAAGGTGGGGTAAGACGGCCCACCTAACATCTCCACATTAAAGACCTGGTCTTTGTGAAGAACATAGTCGATAATGAACTTTCTTGAGGAGCTCATTTGTTTAGTTATCACAAAAATAAAATTTTCGTCACCGGGGGCCACTAAGGGTAAAACTGCCCCCCTGTCGTGGGTAAAACGGTCCCCAGCATTATTAAATGAAAAAGCAATTTATTTCTCGATATATAATAGTCAGTAGTAGAAAAATATTCCAATAGTATTGATGAACAATTATGTACAATAACCAATCCAATGGTTCGCTGTACGAAAAGTAAAACTTCCCCGTGTACCGCTTTACCGCTTCGCTGAGGGAGCCGTTTTACCCCACCGTGATATCATATCGAATGTCACGGCTTGGACGAAATTTCATTTGGCATATTCGTGGTAACTTTTAATGAGTTCATCTTACCCCCACCTTCAACCAATTGGAACATGTTGGAATACAAAACGGTTATATTCATAACAAATATAGTAGCGAATCATCATAAATATTATTAGAATCATATGTGTATGACGTGGTTATAAGACGACTGACATTCAGACATACTTTCGTGTGACACACGTGTGTCATCAGACATGAAACATAGATGTACGTACGTGTCTCATGACACAGCCAGTGTCGCAATACCTTATTACACACACACATGCGCACACGCACACACACACACACACACACACACACACACACACACACACACACACACACACACACACACACACACACACACACACAGAAAGTACCTATGCATTGCATAAAGTACTAGTAGATGCTCAGCAAACGACTCATCAACACATTCAAATTAGTGCTTTTTCTTATTGAAACTCCGCCAGTTTAGCGCTGGGGAGCAGCGTGGAGTCCAGCGTAGAACTCGCCGGCCGGCGAAAGTCGCACTGGTCCAGCGCACGATAGAAACACCGGATCCTGCAAACAGCTGATTGGCAAAGTCGTGGCGAATACTTGGCACCGCTAAAACTTCACAAATAACGCGTAATGACGTGTGACAACTCGCGAATAGAACCTTACCTGGTGTTTCGGATGGGTACTTCTGCTGACGCGAAGGGCGACGTCGTTTCAACAACGTACGAAGCGGACAAACTGGCAAATTTCACGCCGGTGGAATCTGACAGTCGAACAGCTGAGCTGGGCCCAGCTGTTCGACTCCTCCAGACTTATATCGGGAGGCGTGACGCGCTCCATGGCTGGGCCCGGCACGAACAATAGGCGGCAGCCATCACGCCACCGCCGTTCCACCATATTAGGACGTGTCGAGGGCAGGTCCGGTCTCCGGCGCCGCTCATTGGTGCAAGGCGGGGGGCGTGGCAGGTACTCTCCGCCGCCCAACAACCTGGCTCGCTCACCGGTGCTCGCGTACGGGAAGAGGAACACTCATGCACGAACACACGCACGCGCGCACACAAACGGACATGCATGGACACACAAGCACACGAACGGACACGGACGCACGAAGGCACTTACGTACGACAGCACACGACCGCACACGACCCGTTACATGCACACACACACACACACACACACACACACTCGCACGTACACGCACGCACGCGCGTGAGCGCGCACACACATGTATACAACAGAGAAAGGGTGTTCTACGGTTTCGACGGGAAATCCTCATCTACGACGTGCCAGGCTTCTATGAGTCTGGGGGTCAACGGACAGTCCATAGCAGGTGTTGGCCAATGACAGGTGGCATTTAAATCAAACAAATACTGTATATGTTTCGACACGATAGCTGACGCGTTTTACGATTTGGAGTAGTTCATTCTTGAAAGGGCTGCCTTGAATAAACAATGTATTTTAAAGAAAGACGAGAGCGGTGCTGCATGGCTTGCGATTAGGTGATGCCACTGAACTGGTGCGGCTTCATCTCTCCAGCGGACTTGCTTGTGATACGTTTAGCAGGTGTACTGTTTGTTGCAATTGTAGTACTTTTGGTACGTCTAGCAATCGTGGTACGTATAGCACTTGTGATACTTCTAATCCATGCATGTGGTGCTTGTGTTGTTTGTAATTACGCGATACGTTTAGCGCTAGTAACACGTATTGTACTTGTAGCGTTTTTGGTAGCTATTGTACATATAGTACGTGTGGTGCTTTTTATACGTATCATTTGTGCGATACGATTAGCATCTGTGGTACTTGTGGCATATACGCTACGCGTAGTACTGATAGTAGTATGTGTATTACGTTTAGCACGTGTAGAACTTGTAAGCTTGATGTACTAATAGTACTTGTAGTATGAGTAGTACTTGTAGTATATGTAGTACTTCTACCACATGAAGTACTTGTATTACACGTAGTACTTAATATACACGTAGTACTTGTAATATGCGTACTACTTGTATCACACGTAGTACTTGTAGTACACGTAGTACTTGATGTACATGTAGTACTTGTAGTATGTGTAGTACTTGTAGAATGTGTAGTAATTGTACCATATGTAGTACTTGTAGTACATATAGTACTTGATGTACATCTAATACTTGTAGTACAAGTTGTACTTGATGTACATGTAGTATGTGTAGTACTTGTAGTATGTGTAGTACTTGTACCACTTGTACCATATGTAGTACTTGTAATACGCATAGTACTTGATGTACATCTAGTACTTGTAGTACAAGTAGTACTTGTACCATATATTGTACTTGTAGTATACGTAGTACTTGACGTACACGTAGTACTTGTAATGTGTATATTACTTGAACCATAAGTTGTACTTGTAGTACTCATGGTACTTGACGTACATGTAGTACTCGTAGTACGTTTAATACTCGTACCATATGTTGTACTTGTAGCACTTATAGTATGTATAATTTAGGCACCACGCATGGTACCTGTAGTATGTGTTATACTTGTATCAAGTGTAGTACTTGTGGTACTTGTAGAACTTGTGTATAATGGGTAGTACTTGTTGTACGTGTAGTATCTGTAGTGACCCGGGCTAGCGAAGGCGTTGGTCGAGGCTGTCCGGGATCTGATGTTCCTATTCCGAGAAGGCGACGGAATGTTACCGGAATAGAAGACGGGGTGTCGACAACAACAGCTGGCTTTTGATCGCGGTCGCCCAACCGGAGAGAGGCGGATCTCTTGGTGCCCCGACCGACTGCGGCGTGGCTGAACTATTGAATCAGTGATACGATGCTTCCTTTTTTGTTGGGCGTCATCTTAGCTGTGGGCGTTGACTGTCATGAACAAAGTTCACGTCTGTTTGTTTCAATGACATGAACCGAGTTGTGTTTCTCGCGGTCTCTCTCCAATCGTGATTCTCTCCACATACATTTGTCGTAATATTCATTTAGGACATGCATTGTTTAATATTGACGAGATCCACCCGTCTGTTTGCGTTATTATTGATTTAAAAAAAAACGCCTCTGTTTGACTTCATAGTCATAGGCGTGACGTTGCGGTAGATTTTTAGTTTACACATTATCTGCTAGTCACATTGTTTTCTTGTCGTGAGTTTCGCAAACCTGATAGAACGTTTTATGTTTAGAGCGTTCGATCGGCGAGGTGCAACAAACGCACATGATCCAAATTCAAAACCCTGAAACAAACTCCCGGCTCTAACTAAAAATGTTATATATAGATGATACAGAACACGTATAATATATATATATATGTATAATATATATATATATACTTGTGTGTGTGTGTGTGCGTGTGTGTGTGTGTGTGCGTGCGTGTGTGTGTGTGTGTGTGTGTGTGTGATGATAATGATTATGTGATTGAGATAGCTAATGATGTATGTGATCGTGTGTGTGAAGTGCAGTAATGATATATTGATGTATGTGCTGTGCGTGCGTGAAAATAATGTGTGCATATGTGTGTGGTGTGTGTGTGTGTGTGTGTGTGTGTGTGTGTGTGTAATATGTGTATTATTGTGTGGCGGCGTGTATGTTATTGTGAGTGCAGTGTGTGTGTGTGTGTGTGTGTGTGTGTGTGTGTGTGTGTGTGTGTGTGTGTGTGTGTGTGTGTGTGTGTGTGTGAAAACGACGACATTGTTATCGTGACACCGAAAAAGTCCAGTGAAAAAAAATAGAAGTCAATGAGTTTTTCCTGAATACAGCGGGCAATTGCGTTCGAGAAGCGTCCTTCATTTTTTTAGGAAAGAGGCGCTCCAAAAACATAAGGTTCATCGCAAGAAGGTCAAGTCATGACTCAAAAGGCATGTTGTAAACGTGACGCATGACACACAACACGCGCCAAAACAAGTGTTCCATAGCCATCGAGTTGTTTTTGACACGGTTCGTCTGTCTTGACAAAATAAACAACGTACCAGCTTTCAATCAATCAGTCAATGACGTATTTTCAAAGAATAATGATTCATGTGACACATGTATAATAAATGTTGGCCTGTTTACACAAATATTATTGTTTTCCTGCTTAACTTGATTCCGATAAGACTTATCTACGCACATATATTTCACTAGCACCACATAAACAAATCAACATTGTATTTAATACTTAATGGCGTCAGAATGTTTAAAAACACTATTGACATATACTTCAGAAGGACGGGTTACGTAATTACAAATAACAAACGTTGGACTCTCCATGTGCCCATTAATTCTGTTTCTTCTGGTTGCACATCGTTGAATCATGCTAAATCGGGTTAAATAGGAACAGAGGCTCTGTCGTTATGGAAAGTCCGAGTTATGATCTCCTTGTTATGTTTATGACTGTACTTAGGAGGGGAAACGGACGGGCGGGATGAATTTCCTGGATGACGTAAGGAGGGGTGGTGGATCTGTAAAAAAGGGGACAGATGATGTAGATGAGACGAGGGGGAAGAGAGGGTATAGGTAAAGTAGGGTAAGGAGGACGGAAGGTAGCGAACACAAATGCAAGAGAAGACGGAATGACGGAGATTTGACGAAGGGAAAGCATAACAACGACGTGGGGGGAACGATCTCGTCCTGCGCCCGGTCAGTGACATGGAGACCTCAGTTTTAAACGGTTTATGAAAATACTACTATATATTACAATCTTATTACTGGATTGTTCTTCTGCTAGCATTATTGTTGTATATATATGTGAAAAGAAAAACATGTTGTTCAGTTTTGGGTCTACCAACCACGTCACTACTGTTATTTATTATTTATGGTAGTGTATTAACTACGATTATAGTTACTAATTGCATGTTGTATCTACGACAATTCAGTTGATCATTATCAGTGGTTGGAAGCGACCAGTGATTCAAGTTATTTTGTTTATGTCATAACATTGTATACCCATATCTATTGGTAACAGCCTTGGCTCTGCTGCCAACCAGGACTTGTATACATTGTATACCCATATCTATTGGTAACAGCCTTGGCTCTGCTGCCAACCAGGACTTGTATACATTGTATACCCATATCTATTGGTAACAGCCTTGGCTCTGCTGCCAACCAGGACTTGTATACATTGTATACCCATATCTATTGGTAACAGCATTGGCTCTGCTGCCAACCAGGACTTGTATACATTGTATACCTATATCTATTGGTAACAGCCTTGGCTCTGCTGCCAACCAAGATTTGTATACATTGTATACCCATATCTATTGGTAACAGCCTTGGCTCTGCTGGCAACCAGGACTTGTATACATTGTATACCCATATCTATTGGTAACAGCCTTGGCTCTGCTGCCAACCAGGACTTGTATACATTGTATACCCATATCTATTGGTAACAGCCTTGGCTCTGCTGCCAACCAGGACTTGTATACATTGTATACCCATATCTATTGGTAACAGCCTTGGCTCTGCTGCCAACCAGGACTTGTATACATTGTATACCCATATCTATTGGTAACAGCCTTGGCTCTGCTGCCAACCAGGACTTGTATACATTGTATACCCATATCTATTGGTAACAGCATTGGCTCTGCTGCCAACCAGGACTTGTATACATTGTATACCTATATCTATTGGTAACAGCCTTGGCTCTGCTGCCAACCAGGACTTGTATACATTGTATACCCATATCTATTGGTAACAGCCTTGGCTCTGCTGCCAACCAGGACTTGTATACATTGTATACCCATATCTATTGGTAACAGCCTTGGCTCTGCTGCCAACCAGGACTTGTATACATTGTATACCTATATCTATTGGTAACAGCCTTGGCTCTGCTGCCAACCAAGATTTGTATACATTGTATACCCATATCTATTGGTAACAGCCTTGGCTCTGCTGCCAACCAGGACTTGTATACATTGTATACCCATATATATTGGTAACAGCCTTGGCTCTGCTGCCAACCAGGACTTGTATACATTGTATACCCATATCTATTGGTAACAGCCTTGGCTCTGCTGCCAACCAAGATTTGTATACATTGTATACCCATATCTATTGGTAACAGCCTTGGCTCTGCTGCCAACCAAGATTTGTATACATTGTATACCCATATCTATTGGTAACAGCCTTGGCTCTGCTGCCAACCAGGACTTGTATACATTGTATACCCATATCTATTGGTAACAGCCTTGGCTCTGCTGCTAACCAGGAATTGTGCACACTGTATACGCTTTGTCTTTCATTTATCTTCTGTACTATACAATTCCGAAATAAAAACACTTTACCTCATCCTGTCTAGACCTCACCCTGTCGACACCTCACCCTGTCGACACCTCACCCTGTCGACACCTCACCCTGTCGACACTTCACCCTGTCGACACCTCACCCTATCGACACCACACCCAGTCGACATCTCACCCAGTCGACACCGCACCCAGTCGACATCTCACTCTGTCAACACCTCACCCTGTCGACACCTCACCCTGTCGATATTTCACCATGTCGACATCTCACCCTGTCGACACCACACTCTGTCGACACCTTACCCTGTCGATATCTCACCCTGTCGACACCTCACCCTGTCGACACCTCACCCTATCGACACCTCACCCTGTCAAGACCTCACCCTGTCGACATCTCACCCTGTCGATATATCACCCTGTCAACACCTCACCCTGTCTGTCGAGACGTCTCCTTAGCAAAACATTCTATAAAATATTCTACAGGTTTTTTGGCGGATGGTTTTCTAAAGAATATTTTCGACTATAGAATTCTACATAAAATATAAGCAACTCTACATATTTATATTTAATTCAATATAATATTCTATACAATTCAATATAAAATGAAGTGACTATAAACAAGTCTACATACTTGTATATAATCATAATGCCGATATACTATTCTATAGAACGGTGTAGAAAAATTAAGTTGTCACAACAATTCTATAATTTTATATAGATTATTAAAATATAATTTTATAGTATTTTGCTAATTTAGTCAATGCTCTTCTCAACGCCCGGACCCCGCCGCTACACTTAGATCAGCTGATTCGGTCCCGTAAACAGCTGTGCTGCCGAGTTGCCGCCTGGATTCAAGTGTCGATATCGTCGGGCTGCATCGACCCTGACCCAGCATGGGTGATCGATCTGGTAAACACACTGAACGGGTCCCCGATTCACCAAGCCACCGAACCTAATTCTCCACTCACGTCATTGTTCCTTTGTGTCACGTCTTATGTGAGATTGTGAAACTCGGCGGTGAATGCAAAAGACTGCATCAAAGAGACGCTAAATATAGTTGCACTGCCAGGATACGACCTGTATTTAGCGCTTCAATGGTGTTCCGCAAACGGAACTGATTGCTAACCAGTTCGATGCAGCTTGAACCAGCTCCTTTGCTCTATTTCAAGTACTCTCTTCTTACCGCTAGAGCTTCTAACCTTCCGCGCATACGCCTGATTATTTCCTAGACAAACCCACAAATGATCTACCCATGGACGTCTGTCATGTAATGTTTACAATGTCAGATAAGATTTCTAGCCTACTGCACAGAAAGCAAACAAGTTCCATAGCTCATGTATTGCAACACACGTTGACTCGTTTCTGAAGACTTTACTATGTGTGGAAGCAATAGTTCTGGTAGGTCTGAAGGATGTCAGATGACAACAAGTTAGGCCACTGTGAATGGTCACATTTATAAACACAGGTGAATAACAATTAATACATTGAATATTTCTCGACATAACGAAACGTGAGGGCGCAATGCTGTAGTTGAGCGTGTACATGCATTTAATACAGGGAATCCTTCGTGATGAAGCCATCACCCTAGCTGTTGGCAACTACTTTGATGTGCATTGGACTTTCCTGGGTTCCACACGTAATCTCACTAAAGCTTTGGCGCACCGGTCGCTTAGCTCGAAGATACTGAATTTCAAATTCAGCTTTGCATTCTATATAACACTCTTTTTGAGACATTTGAACATGTTGAATGTGCTGCTTCAAGGGAGACAAAGGTTGATTAACTGTGGAAGTTTCAACATAAAGCTGTCGCGCATCAAAATTCATGCCGAGAACGATAACTTTCTACATTTCAACTCCATGGATGATTCAATCTTTTATGGCGAAGACGATGCGCGTATCGAAGATGCCAACTCGGTGTTTTTGTTGGTGTGCTGGACAGCCTATAATTATCTAAACAATCAGAACTTCGAGGAAGTGGGCTCATTTATATATCCTGCGTCAACCCCCAATAAGAAACATGCGGAATGACCTGGACTATCCACTTAAACGAGCTAAGACAACTGCTTGACCAATAACCGCCGAACTTTTATTTGGCGTTGCTATGACGAAAGTTAGAAGTTAGTAAACAAAATGGCGCGATATTCTTGATTGATTTTGCAAATGGGTATTTTTATTAACTTTTCTAGATGTACAGGTCTAACATGTTTCCCTTTACACAAAGATACTTCAATAAAATGAATTAAAATAAGGATTGCAATAGTCATGTATGCCATGTCAAAGCTAAGTTGACAACGTATGGACGGTTGGATAGGCTAGGGAGCTAAGGTGGACACGCAGAGTTATAAAGGTAAGTTTTTTTTAAATACGGCGGAATTGTATAATATTTGCAACTGCTCTAGCACTAAGAAGGAGCAAATTCCAAAGACTCGTGCAGCAACAGAATACCTGCCAACTCTACCGGGAAATCCGTGAGTCTCCCAGATTTTGGGTGTATCTCCCGTTCTCCCGGAATACTGAAAAATCTTAGATTTTTGGTGAAAAATCTCCAACAGCACCCCTCCCCCCGTCTTCGAGACAGTGAACCAGTGAAGTTCCGACGAAAATTTCCAGCAGCACCCCCGTCTTTCGATGTCAAGATCCGATACTGCGCAACGAGACGGCGCGATACGGAACCGTGCTGAACCGGTAATGAATTTCCCGGATTTCAAAAAAGAGTTGGCTGGTATACAACAGATAAAATTTCCATTGTTGCCCATGTTAGCGTTAACTCTATGAACAAAAAGTAAATCAGAACTAGATGATCGAAACTGGATAGGCTTTCTTACAGCAGTAAGCAAGGAATATAAATATGTAGGTTGCTTACGTAAACTTACTTACTTATTTAATCCTCTTCGTGTGGGTTCCACACATAAGGCCGACACCAAAGAACGACATGTTGCCCGACCGCTGCCAGCTTTGTTACTTGGCCCCAGCTCCACCCGAGTGCCTCCATGTCTCATTGGATGTCAGCAGCATTCTGCAGACGTGTCCGTTCCATCTCCATCTGCGGCGTTTAACCTCAAGAGAGATGGGCTGCATGCCTGTCCTTTCATGGAGTTCCGAGTTAAAGATTTTATTTGGCCTGTAGATTCGCAGAATCCTCCTGAAACACTTATTTTGAAAACACTTCCAGTATCTGGCATATGCCTTTGGATACCTTCCATGATTCCGCCACATACAACAGCACACCCAGGACGTTTGCTAACATAAAAGGGCCTGATAATTAAAGGTACATATCTTATAAAGTATACAGTATTGGAGAGGAAGAAAACGCACAGACATAAGAAGCGGCATTCAGTGAGAAAACCGCGGAGACCGATTCACAACCCTTGATAAACAATTTTCCGCACGTTGTAATTCCATAATATCCTTAAGTGCAACATTATGAAAAAGATAATTACAATAGTCGAGCATTGTAGTAACATTGTAGTAACATTGTAGTAACAAGTGCAGTTGCTATGGTTTTTGATACAGAAAACGACAAATACCGAAGAGTACGATGAATATGATAATAACAGCATTGATAAGTTTGTGAAATATGTTGTCTAAAATTGAAATTCTCATCAAGTAACTCCTAGATTTCGTGTTGAAAGAGCATGTGTAATAGTCCGACTAAGAACACATGAAGGAAAAAAACTCTATTATTCCATGCTGTCTTTTTGTGCAAATAATAAGAAACTCGGTTTTATCAGCATTTAACTTTAATCTATTCTCAGGCATCCAATTGAAAATGTGATTAGGATCATTTCGGAGCAGATTTAATGAGCAGTTAGTTTTAAGAGTAGATAAAGAATTCTAAACATGTGCATTATATGCGTAAAGGTGGTGACTCAAATTAAAAGAGGATGGCATGATCATTTGTATAAATAACAGCAGATAGATCAAGTAAGGTAAATGCAGTTACTTTCCCTTCGTCCAAATTAACAGTTACATCATTGAGCACTTTTAACAGAAGTCTCTGTAGAATGGAGTTCTTTGTATGCAGATTGTAATTCATTACATGCGCAATTCGATTTAATATGAGATCCAAGTCGTTTAGCTACAATTTTTTTTCCAATATCTCAGAAATTAAACAAATATTTGAAATGGGTCTGTAATTCTTGAAGTTATCTTTACTCAGAAACGTCTTATTGATAAGAAGGTTTACATGCGCATCATCTGGAAAAAATGGTCGAACTTAGTGATACATTTATAATATTCGTTACTGTACAAAAACGAAGAGTTAAGACATGCTTGCGTCAGTACCGTTGGTATTGAAACAAGATCACAGGACTTATTTGGAGATGACATATTTTGCTAAAAGAAGAAAGTATGGCATTTATATTTGGTATTACAACGTTAACATGAAGATTAAAAAGGAAATGAAGAACGCACGAGGCTAATTGTGTCCTTAAAATAATAAGAAAACACATCACGAGGATTTGTACAGTTATTTGACGCTATTGATATTTGTAAAATAATAAGATTTAACATCTGCCTATTGCAATGGTAATAATAATAAATATTGCAAAAGTGACTCTGTTCTGATTCTTCTGAATATCAAGATCTATCCAATGATGAACGTGATTTAGGCCAAACACGTTCTAGATAACGACTGCGCCTTTTAGACTGGAAGGTTTCATGAGTCATCTAAGTACAAGGAGGAGGTATTTTCTGTGAAACAAATTCATAGGCAAACAGAGCACGTTTATCAAGTAAGGTACATACCCTGTTGTCCATACAAATCTAAATTATCATTTGTTGGATTTGTGAACAGATCTGAGTCTAGAAAATCCATCATTAAAGGCAGCAGTGTCAATTTTATATATAACATTATAAGGACATTTTCTTTTTGGGATAGTGACGGTATTCTAGAAATATTCCCAAGTTGTCTTTGGGCGGCCAACATTCTGTCTGTCTTCGGGTGTCCGTGTTAATGCCTTCTGCGAGTTGCTGTCGTCGTAAATTCAGATGACGAGTCAAATCCAGTTCTATCTTTTTATCTTGACCTATGTGTTTGTATACTTTCATTTCGTTGTCACTATAATTATCTTGCTATGGAAACTGAAAGGCTCTGCCAAAATGACGGAGCGTCGTGGGGATGGTGGACAGTTGATGTGTATGCCTACCACAGAAACCTCTAATTGCACCCCCCGTGGCTCACAAAAAAACCAAGACCCCTTTGGATCCGCCCATGTTACGTGTAGGCCCGTTATACGAAACGGCTCCCGCTTGCCAAATGGCGTGCGAATAACATATCATCATCAGTTCAAAAACGTCACAAGAGGACTCGTGAACGAACGAGCTGTGCAGTTAGACTTAATAGGCCTATGCGATGGGCGAATGTCAGGGCAACATTTGTTGGGCATCGAGAGTCCTAGAAAACATGGATTATATAATATTCTCGCAAAAGATTTGCAAGGAGTGTCCTCTTTCAAAGACAACAAACCAATGAATGGCGCTGATTTGGTGAGTCCATGGTCTAATGGGCAAGTTTAATACATGTTTTCGATTAGTAGTTAGTCATGTATATTTATGTTACAATTTATCACAAATTAACTGTTTAAACGTACAAACAAGTTCTACGACCGCAATGTGGATTGCAGCCAGAAAGAATAAGAAGGCCCGTAGCGTGTTTTTTAGGGAGTCCGTGTTTCCGCGTGGAACGCTTTGCCGTGTCATGTCGAGATGTTGAAGAATTTCTTTCGAGGTCGAGGGAGGGTAGTCTTGGATATATTTTGTTTACAACTTCTTCCCTCCAAGCGAGAGTAATTACCCCAAGCGGAACTATTTTGCCTCAGCGGGGGGAGGGTTCATGTCCCCAGCCTACGGTTCACTATGATTCTCGTGTCGCGCTGTCTCGGATCTTGACATCGGAAGAAGACGGAGGGAGGGTGCAGTTAGAGATTTTTAGCCGGAAATTCAGCGGTTCAGCACATCTCAGCATGTCTCCCGTGGTGTCGCGCTGTCTAGAAGACGAGGTCGGGGAGAGGTGGTGCTGTTGGAGATTTTCAGCGAAAATCCTGGAGATTTGCCTGTATTCCGGGAAATACACACACAATTCAGTAGACTCCCGAGAGAGTTGGCAGGTATATATTAATGAAAACCATCACAATCCGCTAGGGCCTATAATATGTCCAACGATAGCTTCGTCCCTGTTGAAACCCTATTGATTACCGATGCGGTGATTCAATCGGCATAGCCTGCTCCATTGCCAAACATTGTGGCTTGGCTCTTGCGCAGAGAACGAGCAAAAGAAAGTCTCACTTAGCTCTCGCTCTTCTCCGACAACTAGGCGAAAACATGATGTCGTCAATTATTCGAATAATTAATTAATTTTCTGTTTACCTATACTGGCGTGTAGTCAGTTACGTGCGCGTTGGATAACAAAATCAAGTTACTAATATAACACAACTCAATTTTATAAACAAAGTCTAAGATGGTTTCAAATGCATTTTATACGCTTATAATAGTTTACTAATTACTGACATGTTAGTTTGAAATTCGATTCTATACAATTGGGTAACCTCAAATACAGTTCGCAACAACGAAAATAAGTAAATTTTATGAATGTAGGTTCTCGCGAGTGACAAACGGTGGTGCTATATAACGATGCCTGGTTAATCGCTGCCAGGAAAGGGAGATGGTACAACTGTGGCGCCATCTACTGATCAACATTTGGAAATTACCAGCGTTTTTTACGCCATGCAACGAAAACTTTAGTCTAGATCATATCTCTCAAAACTTATTGTTCCTAAAATTAAACTTAACCTTGACAGGCACGTTTTTTTCGGTAGCTGATCACACAATCTGCAATGAACTTTAAAATCATAAAACTATAAGCACCTTCCGCAAAAAAAACATTTATTATTTCCATTATAAATCTTTGCCTGCGTCTCACCCGGATGACTTCTGGAAGTTCTGCACGTCTTTCATCATAATGCTTAACGATTCTGGCCTGTTGAATCTTTGAGCGCTATAACATTTTGAAGAGCTGTATTGACATTGTGACAATATGAAAGAGTGGACAGGATTAATATTTGCAGAGTCAGGGCGTGACAAGGGACCGAGCCATTGAATGTGTCTTCAAGTGATGTGGTGCCCCAACGACAGCCTTTGTGAAGGGACAGGTGAAGGAAGCATTTGTTATTATTAATGTCATTAACAATGTTATTTCAATCACTCGCCATTTTAAAACACTAAATCGATAAATCAACAATTACTCCTATGGAAAAAGCAATGACTAAATCTATATACACCCAGAATCAACAAAGGTGATGTACAATCATCGGCTCCTTTGTGTTCATTGTATCTAAACATAACTTTGACTGTAACCGAATGATTCCTCACGCCATTGTATTGTCATAAAAAGCTGTTTTTTGTATGTTTTGTTTTATCAATTATCATACCAGCCGAATCCTTTTTTGCAACAAATGCCATACTTGGGGCCGGTTTCTTGCGCCTACTTACTGGCTAAGAACGTTTACTTCGCACAGAGATGACTGTCTTAGTAAATGACACGTTCTTAAAGGTCCTCAACCAATTCGTTTGCCCATCGCCAATCCGGTTCTTTTAGGTCCAGATGTGTAAAGTGTGAATAGTTTAACTAGTGTGCACAGTCGGTTTAATAAAAAATGCGTATTTGTTTTTTAATCGTCAAAAAGCAAGATTTGTCGTTACACCGGGTATAGCTGGCGAAAGCCAATTGCGCTGTCGACCTCCTGCGCCATTTCGGTCACGTGCTTTACGCGAGATCGGCATCCCACGCATTCGAAAACAATAACAACATACACGTGCTTTGGTGTATCAAGATGAAGATTCCAAAGTGGTTGTACGAAGGTACGTATACTACACTATCGCATTTAGCAACAAGAACGCGTAGCCGCGTATTAATTCAACGGGAATTGCAACTTGCGAACGTCAACACTCGACTCGAGGCAGTCGACTGTCTAAGCTAAGGCTAAGCCAGTCACCGTCCATGTCCATATTATCAGCCAGAGATTCAGTCAGAGGCTGTGTCAACGAGCATAATATTTGATATGCATTGTAATTTGTATTTGGTTACGTAGGATCTTGGTAATAAACTATGTTATTGCGACAATACATGTAGAGAATAGATGACGTGAGGCTGCGAAATGACAAATAACATTGGTTTGGCAATAGGCCCCTGTTGATCGTGCAAGTAACTTAGTCAGGGAGCATCCGTAATTTCGTGCAACAGAACGTCAAACACGGGAGTATTATATTGGTGATCATAATTATTAAAACAGTGTTTTGTGACGCATATTTTGACACTATTACTGCAGAATGTTGTTGATTTGCATTGTAGTTTATGCAAAATAATTGAGATTTGTTATATTGACGACCATGATGGTGATGATGATTTTATTAAATATAAAAATGTAAACGTGTAAATACATAACATATAAATACAGTTAAAGTACACCATATATAAGGATTAAACAAGATAATGCTTGATAAATGTGTCATCACATATAAAATATAATACATGTCAGAGCCATGTTAATTGTCACTTTGTCTCTGGTATAGGTAGATGCGGATGTACAGCAAAATGTCCGTAGGCTGGTATGCAGTACCATCGAAGACAGTGAACATATACAGTGATGTCATCGATATCCAAACCGATGTAGTTCACCGAAGAATGCTCGACACTGAACCTGTCTCACGAGCTAGTCAGGGGTCACAATATTCGTATGTCGAGCAACCTGCATTCTACATTGGTTTTTAGTCAGTTAAGCTAACAGCATGCAGACATTAGTAGAATGTGCTCTTTTTCAAAACGGTGAAAAATTTAAACTATTTTTTCTTTATAAGGTGTTCATTGTCATTACATGAATTAATAAATTTTCAATTTCATTACAGTGATGCCTGATCTTAGTCAATATTATAGACTGATTTGAATTCTGCTAATCAGTAAAGCATCAGTAAAGAGGATTTATATTTTTTGTTTTGTTTTCAGTATACAAATTCATGTCAGTGTCTGCCACGTGTAACTACTACACATATTCATGTTTGACATTTTAAGGTTCTGTCTGAAGTTGAATGGTCAAGGTGAATGTTGGAAATTACAAAATGAGGTGTTATTGTGATGCTAACAGTACTCGCCAGGTATTCAAAGGTTCATAACATGTATGTTTACCTTCTTCAAAAATGAACAATTTATTTTATAAACTTATTTCTGAGTCATCGCCGTATGCTAAATACTTTTAAAGGTGTATTAATATGTCTGTGGGTATAATATAAGTGCAGAAGTCAACTTAGTTTTCCACGTCCAAGATGTTATTATTAAAATGTGTATGAAAACAAATATATATGTAAATGTGCACATTAAATTTTTTTGATAACTTATATGTGGTTGATTGTTATAAATTTGAAATTACCTGGATTGATCAAATGTGGACCTCCCGCAGACTATGTATCCTCCCTGTGTTTGCCTGACCCAGGTGACCGCCTTAGCTCCTCTTCTGCCTCCTCTCATTCCCATTCTTGGGTTGCAGTGTGGCCTCTAGCGACATCATAATTCAAGTTACGTATTATGCATTCATATATTGCTGTGGTGAGAATATATACACATACTGGTAAATACACAAGAATAGCTGGCATATGTCAGTTGAAAGGTATCGCAGGATACCAATTACATAAACTATAGCGAAGCACCAAGGATCACAACGGAAACAAGTTTAAATTTTTCACCGTTTTGAAAAAGAGCACATTCTACTAATGTCTGCATGCTGTTAGCTTAACTGACTAAAAACCAATGTAGAATGCAGGTTGCTCGACATACGAATATGGTGACCCCTGACTAGCTCGTGAGACAGGTTCAGTGTCGAGCATTCTTCGGTGAACTACATCGGTTTGGATATCGATGACATCACTGTATATGTTCACTGTCTTCGATGGTACTGCATACCAGCCTACGGACATTTTGCTGTACATCCGCATCTACCTATACCAGAGACAAAGTGACAATTAACATGGCTCTGACATGTATTATATTTTATATGTGATGACACATTTATCAAAAGTTAATACTACACAGTATTTGTATTCAATTCAACTTTAACTTTTAGCAGTGTCTATGACAAAATACATCAATTATCCAGCATTGTTACAGTGGTAGGGTTTCATTGTCTTTGTGTTGCTGATAGTCAGTGGCAGCCAGCGGAGTTCTTGCAACGTACACCAGGTACTTGTTATGTACAACAACACAAGTTTGTGATGAAGTAATGGTATTGAAAGCCTTTTCACATTTTGCAACAACAATCTGTTGATACATGGACAGCAGCATTTTACTTGTTTAAGTTCTCTATGTATCATGAGGACTGGTATTATACTTTTCATGCCACGTTTCATATTTCTAATTTTTTTTTTTTTATCACTGGTTTATATTTTCACAAATAATTTACATTACATTTTCACTTCGCATGATGATTATACACCTGTACTGATATGGTGTAGTATCCAGTCCTCGGGATTGCTCAAAGCGCTTTAAACTTTAATCCCTGGCAAACCTGTTAATTCGAACACCATCTCGACTTATGTGGGAAGCGTTCGGCCACACTGAAATTAATATGCGAAGACTATTCATACAAAAATATTGCGGTCTGTAGCCGGTACTCTTCATACAACTGAGTAAACCTGAGCAATGTAGCATGTAGTGATTGTACATGTAATTCTCAGTCACATGGTGATGACCCTGACTAGTCTAGTCACTATTATTTGCGAGTTGTAAACATACATACCAAGCATTGCATAAACTACACAATTTTCGAATTTTCTAATCATTGATGTTTTTTTAACAAAGAACCATAAATTATGATTCTTTGTTAAAAAAACAATTATGATTCATAATAGTTCATTTGTTCAATCTTCCTAAGTAATTTGTTCTCATTGGTTTACATTTTATGGGCATGCGATATTAAAAATTGTTGTTAATACACATCATTGTTTAGTCACTAATGTTGTGAGTTGTAAACATACAAGGCATGTATAAACTACAACTAGCATTTGACATCACGTGTACTAGTGTTGTTTTTTTGTAACAAAGAATCTTGATAAAAGTATCTGTTTGTTTTTATATATACCTGACATTTTTTAACCTCTTCCTAATTTTTGTTTCTATTGTTGTTTTGCATTTTATGTGCATGTGATATTAAAAAGTATTACATTATACACATCAAGTGCAGTGATTGTACCTGTAGTTGTATTGTACTTTTCATTATTTTGTAGTCAATCTCAACAAATAGTTTCAATAAAATGTTTTTACTTTACATTGTCTTTAATTCACATGCATTTCTAACAACAATATGCAATTTAACGAGGACATTACTGCAAAATCATCATGCAGACAAACAAAACTATCACATACAGGGGTGGATCCAGAAATCGAGTATGGGAGGCACAAAATCCTCCACTGGCGGCCAAACCAAATGGTGTAGTCTAAATTTTGTCGCTACCACGCTGCCATAACATCACCCGCTCCACTGGAGTGGTGATATTGGAAGACGCCATAACTTCAGCTTATTATTATCACCTAAACTGGGGCACATTTCAAACGGTCTGGGAGGACACAGTCGCGTGGGCCCATTATGAAAGATTTGCAGACACGCCAAATTCTTATGGTCTAGGGGGGCACCTGTCCTCAGGCCCGCCTGGATCCGCCTATGACATACTTGTTTATTGCTTGTATTTATAATTTTGATAACAGGTTTGGTGACAGAGTAACCACATTTGATAACACTCGTTTACCTGAAGGTGAAGAGCTTTGAAGCATACATCTGCATGTGGTGTCAACACATCTCAAGTTCTGAAAATATAGTACATGTATTAATAGTCAGCACTGCTTGTTTCTAACAATAATCATTTTAATGTACTTGCAAAAGTTGCAATGCGATGAATGACCACGGTCAAGAGTTATCTATATAATGTATACATGTTATGGGCATTAATGTCCATGGTATTGAGGGGCGCTGGTTTCCTGAACATAACAAAAACTCACAGAATGGACAATATTCAAATTAAATGTCACATAATAGTATTTTTTAATATAAATGTAATAAATTTGTTAAATTACTATTACATTACTGTTGTTAGTAAATTATGTACATATTGGTTCAATAATTATAATCGTTACGGATAATTTATAATGCATTTACACTATTACTATTTTCCCAAGCCTACTTAGGCTACCAGCCTACTACCATATATGACATAGACATAATATAGTCATTATAGGCGTACATCGACTGAGGAACTGTGCTGTAGGACACTTTTTTATTAATATGTATTTAATCAATTAATTAATTTATATTATATAATGTATTCTAATTAATTTATTATTATTTATCTTTTAATACAATTTTATATATCATAATGTATTCTCTTTCTTAATTATATTAATATTTGTGCAAATATGTCATGTATGTTGGTCACATTATATATATACAATCTTGTAAATCTTAATAATTATTACATTTACCGGCATCTTTATACATATATATTTTTACATTTGTTTCCATGTACGTCTTAAATGTGTGTATACGCCTATGAACGGGCTGGTCCCGGAGATATGGCGCTATAGAAATGCTAGTAATAATAATAATAATAAACTATCATTGACATAAGTATATGCCATAGGCATAGCGTCGTACTGTTACAGTGTTAGCTGATATTAGTCTATAGTAAACAGGGCCCAGTCAGGCCGCCATTGCCAATGACTAAAAGGAAAACAATCAAATAAATTTAGTACAAGCAACATTAATATATATACTCATACGTCTAAATATACGTGATTATAGCTGAATAAATCGAAATTACTAACCTGTTTGGAAGAACCTTTGCGAACGCTGCATCTCGTCTGTTGATATTGTGACTGACACCACGGCACGGGCAACGGCCCACGGCCACAGTCCACTGGCACTGTCGCCAACTCCTTCTGTTTGCTTTGTTTCTTCCATAGTCGTTCTCTAATAGAAATACACCTTTATGCGTGTGTACTGTTTTGTCTGTCTAATTTAGCCCATTTTGCCGTGTCGGTGGTATGTATGTTCGTGGACGTCCACTCGTTGCCTAAACTCGGAATTTCATAACATCAAAAGCGCCAAAGGGTGGGGGTCAAACGTCAATATCGCCCATAATTCGCGATCACGAGAAGACAAGAACGCGATTCCACGCCGACTTCAATGTCCATACTCAGCTAAAATCGAAGCAAAAAACCGGATCCGGTTTTTACTAAAAACGAAAGAGTTCGCAGTTTTTTTATTAATTTTATAAAAACGAACTAATACGTATGCATAAACGAACTAGGATATCATTGGGGAGTACTTGATTCCTCTGTTTTTTGTGTGAAATTACTAAGAAACGCGAGGAGCAAGACAATCGAATTGGTTGAGTACCTTTAAATAAGTGAATATAGCCTATGTGTGTGTGTGTGTGTGTGTGAGTTTACGCGAATGTGTAACGCGAAGTAATTGCGTAGTTTAAGTAGGAGTCATGAAACCGGTCCCTGGCTGCGTTTGAAAATCATTCATGGATAGCAATTACATGCAGGTGCACGAAAACCACGACATGGAAGTCATTTGGAAGATATTATACATGGCTCCAAGATTAAATTGTAACAGCAAGACTTAAACTTACATTGGAGCTGTATTTGAAACTTGCAACGTTTCGATCCATCTACCGCGGATCTTGATCACGCGCTGATGCCACGTCGCATGCCGTCAATGCGTGATCAAAATCCGTGGTAGACGGATCGAAACGTTGCCAGTTTCAAATACAATGGAAGTCATTGTTTTACAACTCCTCAAGTTATGGTGTCTGTGTTGTGTGATTTGTGATGTTGTGGCGTGCGCGGGCGAATGCACGTGGCAATCAACTTGGTACCCCCCTTTAATCCACAGGCACTACACTACATCTCCTCCAACCTAAGATTAAGCTTCTAGCTGTAATCAAATCAATGACCTCACTAGCTAAATGTAACGGAAAAAAAGATTCCATTACAATATATCTTCTGACAAAACACGCGACGCTCCACTATTGTAACGTTAATGTGTAAATTAAAGTGTTTTTGTACTTTGCAGTCATTTGTATGTGGTTACACATGGCACAGTCTCTCAAGTCATTATGTAGAAGCCGAGGTGGGTGTTAAATGACATGCTATCATGTCCATCTACTACGACTTCTCGAGATTCCTATCTATGGTAATTGTAAACAGTCACAACAGTAATTAAATGAACGAATCATGAATTATCAGTCCAAATTAAAACGTTTCAACCAGTGACGAAGTCCTTGAAATAATCGGGCTTCTTTCGCTCGACACGAGAACGCAGAGAGTAGTTCGGTTCGGCTATTGTGTCATCTATGGTCATCTGTTTCAGTAGGTTGATTGTTTACCTCTTGTGGCTGAGTGTCACTGATTGGAGTCTTTTCATGAAACATGAATTTCGATTGACTTCGTGACCTTCAGTCTGAGACTGTCCTGTGATCGCCAGTCCTCTCACTCCCACCATTTTGTAAGGTTCCGGGTTGAACCTAGATATGGTTTTGTGTGATTGATGCCATTTTATGAGAACGTTATCTCCAATTGGCACATTTGATGGGCGAGCGCGTATTCTGCGGTCTGCATTATTGTTTCTGTCGCTGCTTTGCCTGGAAATGTCGCTTTCGCAGCACGGTGTCATCCTGCATGTCGCTGGTCTCTGGCAGTTTCATTCTTAGTGGACGACTGTAAAGCAACTCTGCTGGCGAACGCCCGGTAGTGCTGTGTGGAGTTGCTTTGTAATTGCAGAGAAAACGATGCAACTCCTGTTTCCACGATCTTCCTTCTAGTATCGCAGCTTGCACAACTGTGTTTATGTTTCTCATGAAACGCTCAACCTCGGAGTTAGCTGTAGGCCAAAGAGGAGTAATTCTTAGTTTTGATAATATGGTAAGTTAGCTTTCAGAGTCCTATGTTGCTCTGAACGGAGCTTTCGACGTCTTCACGACGTCTTCATCAGCGTTGGTCTGCGCCACTCTCGGTCATCATGTGACTATGTTGGTAATTGTCACATGATGATGACATTGACATTGATGACATTGACATTGATTTCCAAGAAGATCGCGGGAAGGTTGCATCCGGAATCCCTGTTGATTTCTGGTCGCCTCTCTCTGATTTCAATCGCCTCACTGATTGTTCTTCTCCAGAAGTTGTTTTCTCTAGAGAGTACCTTTGATTCTGTAGCCGAGATGTTGTGGCCCTCATTCACTCTGTGTTCACCTACTGCTGTGAGTGGGCCCCTGATGTTTCTGTGTTCTTTGATTCGGGCTCCTAGTGCTCTGCTGGTTTCGCCTACATAGGTCTGATGTCAGAAATCAACAGGGATTCCGGATACAACATTCCTGCGATCTTCCTGGAAGTGTTGGCATGTATCAGCAACATAATCACATGACGACCGAGAGTGCCAGGCCGACTGTATGACCGTTGTTCGACATGCCTAATTTGCCTCCGATCGCTTGGCGCACGATTGTGTGGCGCCCTCTTGTGCATTGTTTCATTGCCCTTTGATCTGTGTTTTGATCGACACACACGCTCAAAATGACGACATTTTGCACAGTAATTACAACGCCAATGTTTGGCTGGACAGTCCCCTCTGTGCGGATACGCCCGACCTTTCGAGACCATGACGTCAATCGCAAAATGTGTACTGCGTAATGCTATATTTAGCACTCATATGGCGTAACCAAATAGTAATTTAAGGCATTTTGTGTTAAGCACGCTACATATATATGTGTTATTCTGTTGTTGCCCGTGAGGCAATGACATTGGTCACGAACACTCGGACTTTTAGCCTTTGCTTTCCCGCTAAGGGCGCCGTGTCTGATTATATTCATGCGCGGCATGTAAATAAAGTGCACGTAAATGGGTGACGTCATGGTATCGAACAGTCGGGCTTTTATCCTTTCCCATTCCCGCCACAGTAACGACACTCAATTCCGCTCTGTTTGTTGCTGGTTTTGTTTTTATAAATAAGCTTGTTGACGCAGCTGATGCAGATTTGGTTAGTTTGTGCCCGAAGCGAATGCTGGCTGAAATGCCGACTGTCTCAGTGTCTGACATTTAGAATTAGATGTTTATAAACCTCTGCAAAGTCAAAAGCAGTTCTTTTAACGTCATTGTTGGCTTACGAAGCGAGTCCTCCCACACAGGGTCGGTGACACCCACTTGCAACATTTGTGCGTGGATTTTTTTATCTGTGTCGTGAAACCCAGTTTTTTTTAGAGAGAGCGCAATCTGTAGGTAAATGCATCAAGCGTTTCATTTTGCTCTTGCCTGAATTTTCGAAATTCGAAGGTAGCGTATTGTTAATGTAGTTGCGGGGCATAGTACTCAAGTCAGCTTACGTTTGCACGTTTCCTAGTCATCGCCGTTAGCTTTTGTATTAAACACTTTTTTCGCCGGAGATATGTAACAGCAGAGCTATTTTGCGATTGTCATTGGTAATGTTCATTACTTAGACGCTCCCGCGTCTAGAGACGCATGGGGCAGTCAAAGCACGCCATCCAGATATGTCGCTTGCTAGTGTTCTGACGTCGCTCCAACTTTTGTTGACCAGCTGTAGGTCGCGGTCGATTGTTTGGCGCCTGTTCCTCCCCTCTTTCTCTGGCCAGCTGGTATCCACCATGTTGGGCAGGTCTAGTAGATGGGAGCCTTGTGACATGGCCGAGCCAGCTCATTCGTCTTCTGCAGATAGCAGATGATGCCAGAGGTTATCATGATCGTATCCGGACATTTATGTTCGTCACATGGTCACTCCAGTGTATGCCCAAGATCGTTTGCATGCATTTAGTGTAGAATGCATCAATTCTGTTTTCTGGGCTTGTTTTAGTTGCCATGTTTGGCATCCATATAGGAGGGTTGATATAACGTTTGAGTTATACAAGCGGAGTTTAGATTTCAAGGTAAATTTCTAGTTGTTCGAAATTTTCTTCAACTGGTTGATGACTGCTTCACTTTCACCACTGTACAGTTTAGTTCATGATCGATGATTTCTTGGTTGTTGGTGGAGCTGCCAATGTTGGTGAAGTTTTCGAGTGTTTCTACTTTTTTCTAGTTGACCAAAACATCTGTGGGAGGTTGATGCTCCCCTGTCAGCATGTTTTTCGTCTTCTTTTCACTGATGACAAGTCCCAAGCCATCAGCGTATTTGCCGAATAATTCCACGATACGTTGTAGGCCGTGGGTGGTGGGCAGCAATGTCATCAGCAAAGTCCAGGTCTGATAAACGCTTCTCCTTAACCCACACAATCCTTTCATTGCCTGTGGTTGCTAGCCGCATGACACAGTCGATGGCAACGGCAAAGAATGCAGCATTGTCCGACACCTGTCATCACATGGAACCAGTCGCTGTAACCATCTTGGGCGATATCGTGTCGTACATCTAGAGGTTAGTTTTTAATTTTAAGAACACACAACCATGCAAACATCAGTTTTATGTGACTAACAGCAACAGAGAGTCCCCCCATATGATAACTAGTCCCAATTACCAACAGTGCTCAGTAACTTCTGGTGAAGGTTTAATTAGTTAAAAAAAAGTGGTGTCGTACGGGACGCAGAGAATAAAAAAAAATTTTGTCAACATATTAAGTTAGCTAATTCTGTGAGTTGATGATGAAAACATTTTTGAAACTTATTTTTATAAATAGTTAATGATCTTAACAAGTAGGCAGAAGTTGTTTCATTAACATATAAGCTTTTTTACAGTGTTGACAAAATGTTGTAACTGAAAAGAAAAAGTGTCGTATTGACAGCTGAAAAGTGTCGAACGGGACATATCTGAATAACACCACAGATAACATTTGAAATTCCTTCTAATCACATTTTTATATTAAAAATAAGCTGAAAGTATGTCACAGACATGCAGGACTTTAATTCAGCATTTGTATATAATGAAAACAATTAACATAATTTATGATAATTAACGATGTGTCGTACGGGACAAATTGTGTCGTATGGGACAACCTAAACTGTTATTAAATATAAGGATAAGCTCCAGGTCTACAAAAACAACAGTGTAAATAGTGACGAGTTATAGTGTGAAACATTTTCTTAATGTCATTGCATAGGCAGTCTTTTGAAGTTCAACGTAAGTGTGCAGATTCTGACAGAAAACACAGTTCCATTTTTTGACTACAACTCGTGGACTGATCTTCCGCAGCATGGTAGGACAGTGTGTCCATTGGAGTTAGCCATTTGAATGGAATACGTGCCTCATCTATGCACGAGATACTTTAGTTCTCCACCTGTGATGTTGATCACTTTACCAGGAAACTGTTCACCATGGTAAATACATCACAACAATCACTAACTATATAAGGCCTGCAGGTACTTCTGCAAAGTGCGTTCAAATGAATTCTTGCTGGTATTTTACTGATAGAACTTGAAGAAGCTACATCATGGACTTTTTATCAGACAGTTAGGGCCAACTTTATGCCTAAAGAAAAGATGCCAAAACTGTTGTGTCGTACAGGACATGTCCTGAACGACACTTTTTGTGTTGTACGGGACAATTTTCAAATATCAATTAAATATAATATAATTACAAAAATATTTTGTGACTAATTTATGTTATTACTTATAGGTTGAATTTAGAGAATCTGAAATAAAAAATGTGTTGCATGAAAAATAACAGTATTATGAAAACTTTTTTTAAGTTGTATGTACATTGGATATATCCTTAATGAGTTGACTTATTGCACTTAGTAACTAAAAATTTAAATCTTTACTTTTCTTTAAAAGTGTCAAAAAAACACCATGTAAACTTTTCTGAAAAAAATTTATTGTCCCAATCACTTGATATATCTGAGCACATTAATCAACTATCAACAGGTTGTTCAGAGCAATTTTCAAATTTAGCATGCAAGGACACCTTTCCATGGAATCGCTCTCTTCTGTTTTTACACAACATCTCGAGTTTTTATGTCTTCTCAATTGCTGTTACAATCTTTTGTGGGATTCCATACGTGGTTAATATTTTCCACAAGGAGGGTCTGTGGATGCTGTCAAACTAAGCAATCCAACAAAACAATGAGTATGCATAATTTCCAAGCACTACACACACAGGGACAACACACTGATTTATTAAATAGGGACCATCTTAACGTGATGACGCACAAACTTGGTAACGTCACATCTACAAGGACACTTGGCGGCACCGCACCATTTGGGCAAACGTTTGCTGGTCCATATATATGCCATGGTGACCAAGTGCTCCTTAGCCAGGCGGCCATCCTAGCTGGCGTCCGCCGAGAACGTGAACATGTAGATGATAGACGGACTGACCGCCGTGGCGACCATCATTGATGACCAGTCGATAGCCTTCAGTCAGACCTTCCTGCGCAGCCACCTTGCGAGCCACTACCAGCAGATGGCCTAGCAGCTGCAAGACAAGACAACGGTGACTTGAGGTGGCAAAATGGTAGGGAGAGAAACTTACAATCAGCAGTGCCGGATTAACCAGTTGACATATGCCTAGGGTCCACAAAGGCCAGGGGCCCACAAAAATATCCTAGCATATTTTTGTAGACTGAACATTTCCGAAACCCATCTAACATAACATTGTTTGGTCAATAATGGTTACTGCATAAGTTTCATTGGTACCTTATTGGCCCAATGAGTTTTGCAACCTGGGAATAATCCTGATGTAGGCCCTATATGTTTCAAAAGGACGTAGTGTTTTCCTAGTTTTTCATTTATTTATTAATATAATGTTCTTAAGCCTATACTAACTATGTTGAAAGTATACTGTCTGCCAAGTTGTGTTTAGTTCAATTGGTAAACAAAATATCCAGTTTCAAACAAACTATATTGACAATATAGCTGAGCCGGGCTGAGATAACCACAATACCCTTTCATGTTAAACAATTTCCCATGTTCAACATGGCAGACTTCCTGTTACACATTTACTATGCTGGCTAATTATGGATGGAGGAACAGATTTTCTCTTTAAAGAGAGACTAAGTAGATGGTTAGGGGTGGTGTCAAAGTTAGCAAAATCTAGAAAAATGTGATGTAAACATATCAAGTCAAATGTAGACGTATTGGTATAAACCTCCACCCACCCACACCAGTATGGAGCATGGGACTTGTGGATTCAACTGACAGGATATGGTTGCCAAGACATTACCCCCGTACGGTCTGGTTATGATATCCAAAATAGCATCAGTATGCATTAATATATATTCCACTCAATAAATGACCCAACCAGGCTTTGTGGAACTTTGGGTACTATTGGGGCCACCCTGAGCTAAATAAGCTTCATGAACTTGATTACTAGAATGTTAATATTGCTTTGTTCATAAAATATACAAAACACCAAATCGACTGATTTTTGCCTTCAGACACTAGAGTTGTGATCTTTGTTAAACAGCAGAAGCATACATGTTGATATTTTAGTGTCTGATGTCAACATTATTTTTTTTTTCTTCTGTCAACAAGTGATTGATTACCAAAGACCTAGAAGTTAGAAGTAGGGTCATTCCATGTAAACGCACCCAATATTTCTTAAGTTTATTGCCCTGATCCATACGTTTTTTTGAACGAATCAGTTTGGTGAAACTTGAAAATCCTGGGGAAGATCTAAGCATATAAACAAAACATGAGTATCCTAGCTCCACTAGTCTCACAGCTACAGCAGCTTGAAATTTAGGACATTTATGTAACAGCTTTTTAAAAATAATAACAACCCACTGTAATTAATATTTCATTGAATCACAGGTTTCTCCTGAGCTAACCAAAATAATTAGATCAATACAACTTTAAACTTTAAAGGTTAAACACTGAAGAGAAGTGTGCAACACCTATTGGTTGCATTCATGAAAAATTACCTCGTAAGCAGGCAGTAACATTCTTGAGAATAGATAATGTTCTCACCTGTTCGTCGCTGTCGGAAGATTGTGACAACTGCACAATGGGTTTCTTAGGGATGACGAGAAAATGTGTGGGAGCTTGGGCATTGAGGTCCCTGAATGCCACACACTGCAAGTAAAAAACGTAAAGGTAAGTTCTTATATATTGCGCAGTATCCAGTCCTTAGGACTGCTCAAAGCGCTTTACACTTTACTCCCTGGCAGACTGTTCAATCGTACATCATCTTGACTTCTCTGGGAAGCATCCAGCCACGCTGCAATTAATGCGTGAAGACTATTTGTACACACATATCCACCACTGTCTATAGCCAGGTACTCATACGTACAGCTGAGTAAAGTGGAGCAAATTTAGAATGAACAAACTTGCCCAAGGTTCAACACAGCAGCACAGGATTCGAACCCGGGTGCTCTCAGTCGAGAGTCCAAAGCTCTAGACACTGTGTCACTGCGCCCCACAAAGTTGCAAGCAACATAATTGTCTACAAGTGACTATTTACAGAAAACTAGTAATAACGTTTTTATTTCAGACAAGCAGTTTGTCCATAAAGAAAACAGTACATCAATAAAAACATCCATATAAAAATTTTAAAAATAAATACCGTATTCGGTTTTTAGCGTAGATGCCCAAATTAGCGTACACCCCCTTTTTCAGCTGGGTCTGATGTCGGTATGTGACTAAAAGTAAAACTGATCACTGGATCTATCATTTATTGTAATTCAATGTCAACCATTGACAATATCAGAAAGAAAGTTCCAACTGCATCCACAGCCATTGCAAAGTTTCTGTATCCCTTTGACCACAAAATCACCATCATGTGGATGTATAAATCACCTCCAGTTAGCTTCAGTTACGTTGACGTGTCTCATCCCGGCTGAACTAATCTTGAATGTAGGGAGAGGATGGCATGGCCTGCTCTCTGACTTTGTCCGTGTCTTAGCACAACTGTCATGCAGATCGTTTGTCTTCTGCTGTCCACTGCTAACTTATCTCTCCAACGAGAAGTAGTTTTAAATATGTGGTAACCATAAATAATTGTCAAAAATGTGTTTTCTAATAAAGAGTGACACGCGTGTCAATGGCGCCACATTTATTTTTACGACGTGGTTATTCTTCCGGCTGCCGTAACCCAGATTCAGGTGGCTATTCTTCCGTGAGTTCCGGTGCGCATGCGCAGTAAGCCTACTCCAGCATAGCATAGCCGCGCATGCGCAGGTTCGACGCAACGTCTTCACAAGATGGCAGTCAGGAAAGCGTTCGTGGGTGTTAACGTCGGTGACAAATTTTTTTCCCTTTCTCAATTATCCGATAAACACTAACGAGTGCAAGATGACAGTTTTGTACAACTCTATATGCGTGATTCGAGGACCATTGACGGTGCCAAGCACCGTATGCCGAACATTGCCGCAACGGCCAATCCACATTTGAAGTACTACTCTGTCCAGTACTTCTTCGAGGCTATATTTGGCGGAGATAGATCGTTGAAATTGGTGGTGTATCAAAGTTCATAAGAAAGTGGAATTACTGATTGATAAGTATTATTCTTGCCTTAATATCATTCATAAAGTAGCAGTAAACATATATTGAGTAGCAGTTGTGCTTAAAGTTAGTTAGATAAAGTATTTCAGGACACTTTAGTCTAGTGAGTGATAATAGGGTACGTTAACTTACGGCTACGATAAGTTTGTAAACAAGATTTAACAAACCTCGTTGTGGTAGAATATATAGGTGATAAAGTAACAACCATAAACTACCTACATAAGATAATATCTGTGTAAGTCAGTACCTGCTAGACATTTTGATAAGGTAGCTTTGTTGTTAAAATTAAGCATTTGCAATAATCGGGCGAACTAAGTTTATGTAGCTAGTGTCTCTCTTATTCGCTAGGGCGCTGTATAACCTAAATAAATAAGGCAGTCTAGCGTACGCAATCTTACGAAAAGTGTAACATTTGTGCACAGAAAACAGTCTTCTTAAAGACTACATAGACAGTGAATAGTGTAAACACAGTTGACAAAACTATTTTAAATAGCTAATTAGATTATTATTATTAAATAAATTCTGATATGGCGCCTTGCAAGCGGCAAGTCAAGGCAAAGAGACACTTGGTGTGCGACGACTGCCACAGTTGGGTGGATTTTGCCTTGTCCGACTGTACGAAGTCATGGACAGAAACCAAGGAAGAGGGATTCACCTTTCAGTGCGTGGGGGGTTGGAAGGTGAAATGTCTATCAGTATTGTGTTCGGCATTTAATTATGTCCAGTATGCTTTTCAAGATCACTGGTGTTGTTATGTTTAAATAGTATTATAAGTTCGCCTACACGTTTGCATGTGTTTTGTGCTGTGTAAATGCTGTGTGATTTATTTCATGATAATAAATTATGTGAATACACTGTTGACAGAATAGTTATTACCGTATACTAGTAGAGGGGTAGATTCTTCCTGTAACCCCGGCTGTTAGCTGGGTGGCCGCTAGTGAGGGGTGGTTTGTATTAGACAACGCTAATGCAATGAAAATATCGCCGCGTAATCCGGGTGGCCATCGGTGAGCGGGTCTTATAAAAGGGGGACTTTGTTCAGTGCATGTTAGGCAGCAAAAAAAGTTGGAAAACTTGCTGCTAATGAACGCCCTTGCTTTAGCAACTAAGTAAACCTGCATTTCTGAAATAACAACGATCCAAATAATAATTACAATGACGACGAGGGTAAGCATAGCTCAAACTATTACAGAAGACATTAAATATACAAGAAACAAAAAATAGATACAAAAATTCTTAAATTTAAGAATGTGGATGAAGAAACAGTAAGGAAAACAATAAATGATCTCCCAACTAAAAACAGCAGTGGGTTTTTATGGAATTTCACCAATACTGCTAAAAATTATTGAAACGGCAATAATTAAATTGCTAACCATAGTAATTAACCAATTCATTAATACTGGCATATTTCCTGATAAAATTTAAATCGCAAAAGTAGTTTTCAAAGAGGACGACCCAACTCTAATAAAAAATTACAGGCCAATTTATCTCCTTCCAACTATTTCTAAAGTACTAGAGAACGTCATTTAGCGTCATCGGTACTGATGAAGTCGACGTGATATGTTGACGAAAGCCTCTAGTCCTCTACCAGGTAAATTAAACATCTTGGATATGAAAAATGAAAGTTTCTGACTAGAGAACATTATCCATAATCAGTTATCCACTTATTTTATTGATTCTAAGCTATTTTTGATAATCAGTACGGATTTAGACCTAACCATTTGACAGAATATGCACCACTCGAACTAGTAGATAGAATAATTACTCAAATGGACAAAAAGCAGTTACCAATTAGTATTTTTCTTGACCTTACCATTCGATATTATTAAACAAGTTTATGGCAAGACTCTTATTAGAAAGCTATTTAAGCAACTGGAAACAATATACCGAATTTGAAGATACTACATCTGATACTTTACCTATAAAAGTAGGTGTACCACAAAGGTCCATCCTTGGACCACTGTTAATTTACTATAGATATAATTGACTTTTCACAAGCAAGCCAAATGTTTAAATTTATAATATATATGCTGATGATACCACTTTATTTAGCACCATTGAAACTTTGTGATAAAGCACAAAACAAAAATATAGAATCTCTAATAAATGAAGAACTCAAAATAATTGTAATAAATGAAGAACTCAGAATATTAATAAGTTGTCACTAAATAAAAGTAAAATCTAAATATAAGACCTTCCAACTGCCAAACAAACCTACACAGAGGCAGAGCCTATTTCTCAAAATTGAAAATATAAATATTGAGAGAGTGGAAGAAATTAACTTATTAGGTTTAACTCTAGATACTAACTTAAATTGGAAAAAAACACTGAAAAATTAAATAAGTTTTCAAAAACTATAGCAGATTAAAACACGTGATACCTTTAGAAATAAAAAAATATTTTATATAATGCACTGCTATTATTTCATTTTAATTATTGTATTATGACATGTTATCGCCGCCAATTGCGGTTACGGCTGCCGTAGCAGGTACAGTACACACGGCACCAAACTTGGTCTTAGCCAACACTCTCGGAACTATAACTCAAGCACTTGCGATTACGGCACTCTCGGAATGTTAGCGCTGAAAATTGCGGTTACGGCTGCCGTAGTATGTGACGGATTAGTAAACGGTATACGCGCAGGCGCACCGAAACTCACGGAAGAATAGCCACCTGAATCTGGGTTACGGCAGCCGGAAGAATAACCACGTCGTTATTTTTAAATGAAAATGAACGATCTAGTGGCGCCACATAGCGGAGTACAGTTGAGATAGGAAAAATACACATTATTTACACCATGTGGCGCCACCATTTTGTCATTTTCACATTGGTTTGAGAAATATAATTTTTGTAACCTTAAAAATGTTGTAAGGGTACAGTATGCTAAAAAGAAAGAATACGGTATATCAATAAAACAGATATTTAAAAAATTATACAAAGCCTTGACCCACTGATGCCACAACTGCGAGGTACTGTATACGTCGCTAGTAACAATACTTTGAATAATTGTATTAACAGACCTGTAAATCCTCATGATTATGCTAATAATAGCTATTCTGATAATACATTTACATGATTTTACATTAGCTGTAGTAAACATGTTGCTATTGCTACATCTCATAGACAGATTGTTCAATATCCTGTATGAATTATTATAGGCAACAATAAATTGCTGAAAAATGGCTTTTCTACAATTAACCCATAGTACACATATATAAATATTACTAAAATATGCAGTAAACAACTTATTCTTTGTAGCAGTGGAGCCAAAATTAAATTGTTGCTGTAACATGCTACTTTTGGTATAAAGAAGTCTCACTTTGACTTGAATGTCGGCCTCATCCGATAAGTTGTTACAAATGACATGCCCGAGGCATTTACAATTTATATCAGAATTTGCTCATTTCAAGCATGCTCGACTGCAGCAGCGTTGACCGAGTACAAACCGAAACTAGGGATGTCAACGGACGGCGCCTCTAATTCAGTCGGATGAGAATCCGTTAAGATTTTGCCGACTTTCAATTTGTTTCCACGTAACAATGCATTGGTAATAAATTTTGAATAAAATTACATTAACATCATTACTATTTTTAGCATTATTGATTTCGCTGCAACTTGAAACGGTTATTACATAAGCGTGCTTTGAAGCTGTTACCCGACGGGTGATTTGCATCCGATCGTTTTGACGCAGTCCGTCTTCGCGTTTAGGGGCACTCACTTGAATGAAAAACGGGCACACAAGCTCGATATCTAACATTGTAGGGGGTTTAATGAAAACAACTGATGTTTCGTTCCCATACTTGTGAAAATGTAAGTTTGATGTCGTTTTGCCAAGAAAATCTATTACATTTATATTTTTAAAATACATAAAGAAAAGCACCATTGTTGGTTCAGCTCATGTGCCCCTAAAGCTTGGAAGACACCCACCCTCCAATTTCGAACATTCGGATGTTTCAGTGAGCGGCTCCTGCAATATCCGTCGGCTACTGTTGTCAGTATTACATGATCAACAGAGGGCAGCACCATATCATGGTTTTTTTCGTTTAGGGGTAAACATTTCCCCAAAAAATTGTACGTGAGACCAACATCCCACACACTTTTGTTTAGATACAAGTTAAAGCTAATATAATGTATTTATTACATCTTAAATTGCATTACTGGCAGTTTCTTGCAACATTATGAAATATGTGTTCCGACATGTTTTGTTTTAGCAGAATCATTTATACAGGTGTAGTAGACCTGTACAACAATTTCTCGTCTTTAAATGATAATACATATTACCAAAAATAGATAAGCGAGCGAAAAATGAACAACTCAGAACACATCCAAAACATGAAATTCTACGGTCACTCGCACCCTCACGGCTCGTCCTGTCCCGACGATCTTAGTATCATTTGAAAGGATGCACTTTTTGTTATTCTAACGTCATCTAGATTTCCCGGTAACCGTTCAAAGAACACCGATAAATGGACCTACAATCATGCCGTTTTCGGTGTTCTGTACGGTTCCGAACGATGTTGGCGACAGATACTCAGTACACTAATCTTCCGATTGCGGCGCTGTTTTCCTCATTTGCATAGGTTCAGACATGCGCACTTCACCATTTCTTGATTTCATGTTATAAACTCCACCCACTTTTAAACTGCGGCAAAACTGATGTGCTTTGATCGCAGCGAAACCGATATATCTCTACGTCGGCGTGACGTCACAATAACGTTCGCCACCCAACGGATCTAAATTCGTTGCGTTGGTTGGTTGATATATGTGACTGTGACGTCAAGCCTACTTCGCGTATGTCATTTTAGCAGCCGTTTGAAAGTGAGTGGAGATTATACCATGAAATCAGATAGTGGTGCCTCAATCGGTAGATTGGTGAACTGTGTCGACGAAACAACATCATTCGCAGTGTCTAAAGACACCGGAACGGGCCCGGTTGTAGGTCCGTTTTTAGCTAATTTTAGAAATTATTATCAGGAAACCATTTATATGTTTGAATAGCAGAAAGCTTAAACTTTCAAACGACATCAATATTGTTGGGATCCGACGAATCGTAATGGTACTAGCAATCGTTAAAAAGGCGTTTTTGGAACGTGTTTGACAGTTGTTCATTTTTCGCTCGCTTATCTATTTTTTATATTCTCAGTATCCTTGCTACAGAATATGATTATATTAATTTAACATTTTATTGTTCAGCTTAGAACAATGGCATAATATATTAATGAAGGGAGTTTTTCATATAATTGTATTTTTTATATAAACACAAGAATCACTTCAAAATGGCTTGTTTCGTTCTAATACCTATTTAATATTGTTGTATTACCTTATTGTTTCATCTACAAAACTGTAATACACATTTGATTACTGGGCTACTTAGCTTTCATTTGATCGATGATACACTGTGCTCAGTGCAACCTACCTGTGTACTTCACCTTGGTCAATTCAGTAACTGATTATTTTTGTAATCAAGTAATAAATAGTTGTATTGTCAACAAAAAAGAACATACTAATTGATGAATTCCTCAGCTTTTGATTGTTATATTACACACTATGATCATTGTAAAATAATTAATTTTGCAGGGCACACGATGGATTTAATTCACATAATCAGAGCTAGTCCGATGGGACTGCTCCTTTAAACATGGACTAGTCCGGTCACTGAAACTACTCGTCCGGGAAGATCGGACAGGCCTTATTTCGCAGCCTGATCTTGTTAGTAATTAATTAATCTTGTTATATTGATTAATTAATTAATTAATGTATTGTTCTGTCTACACAAATAGTATACATACATTGAATGCTGAACCATGCAGTTTTAATTTGCTATATTACACTGATCACT
>CM034540.1:59345577-59428515 GCA_020002185.1 Paraescarpia echinospica
ATGATGATGATAATGATGATGATGGTGGTGGTGGTGATGATGATGATGATGATGGTGGTGGTGGTGGTGATGATGATGATGATGGTGGTGGTGGTGGTGGTGGTGGTGGTGATGATGATGATGATGATGATGGTGGTGGTGGTGATAATGATGATGATGATGATGATGATGATGGTGGTGGTGGTGATGATGATGATGGTGGTGATGATGATGATGATGATGATGATGATGAAGAAGAAGAAGACGAAGATGATGATGCTTTCACCAACAACGTGTTGTAGCCCAAATCGTGAACACATCAAACAATTACTTGCTTATCCGACGTTCATTAAATCCATCGCATGAATTTGCGCGTGTCATCGAATCGCCTCGTTTGCTTTCCCTATCGCCGCACGGAGATGCATTAATTCTTGGCACGTCCTTCCCATGGTTGGTCTAGTTTTGCATTCCTTTCCCTGCCGCCGCCTAGGTTATCCACTAACACAGGTATTTGCTTCAAAAGTGTTATTTTGCTTACCACGTTCACGGGTGTATTTTATCAGCAAGGTCATATTTAGCCAACTATCAACGGATCAAACGTAACAGGTTTGTTTCGGCTCATTATTATTTTTCGTTTGCGAGCTTCGGCAAACGGTGAGCCGGTATTTTTAGACGATACCACAATTCGAGATATCCTACGCCCCAAGCAAATTGAAGCACCGAGATCAAAAACATCACAAGTCACGAATTAGTACTTTTGAGTACATTTTGAGTAAACCTAGGACTTAATTTGTTTTAGAAGCAGCGACAAATTTAGCAATCGCCACACGCGGCTTGGGTATTAGGACTAATGTTCTATTTGGTGTCAAAAGATGCGTTGAGTTTGCAGCTACAGGCTTGTACCAACAAATCAGTTTAGGAAAAAGTGGACAAGCTTGTGTCACATAACGTAGGTCATGTGACACGACCGTAAATTCAGTCTGCTGAAGAAATTATACAGAGAAAAAAAAAGTTTATATATCCAACATGAATAACCAAGAAACCGGACCATCACTACATTCATGGGCCTGTGGTATTTTTGATCTTGATGCTTCAATTTCACTTTGAATACGGAATAAGACAAGTTTGAAGATTGTGCTAAATGAACTGCCTGCTCAGCGGTTAGTTCGATCGGAGACTTGTACATTTGTGGCCAACTAGCCACAAGCCATGTTTTAAGTCATGTTTTTGCCATGTTTTTTTATACATGTCTTAGCATAATGAATAAAGTGCATGCAATGCATTATTCATTTCTTTTATTTTATATATTGTTATAGATAATGTTTTTTGTATAATTCAGTCGTATATGTTCTACCCCGAGACAAATTATATCCTGATTATAGAGCCTACCAACAAGTCAACAAACACAACCCCGATGTATATATCTATATAGTCCACAGACAGCTAGGCACCATATATATATATATATATATATATATATATATATATATATACTAGAAACACCGGGGCTATGTTTGTTGACTTGTTGGTAGGCCCTATTATGAGGATAATGGAACGAACGTGTTCCATGCATGTCTTAGATAAGATAAAATAATCTTGGGTATATATATATATATATATATATATATATACTATATATATATATATATATTGCGAGTCAACATCCTAACTGCGAGGAATATCTTGGCTCCATTGTGAAGCCTTTCGACCTCGGTTGCTAACTCGTCTAATCTAGCTGACCCGTTATCTAAAGCTTTTTAGGCACATTGCATGAAGAAGCATGTTTCGTTCTTGGTTTAGTCTGCTTTTTTGTGTTGAGTCGATGGTATTACTGATTCTCAGTCGTAGTTCTTTTTGGGTGATCGACATCCTGTTTAGCTCTGGGTACAAAACCGAAAAAAAAACATCTTTTCGGAGACACACCGACCGAGGAGTGGCGGATGACAAAGAAGCTAGGCCCACTATTGGGAGACGTAGAGGATGTCGCACGCCGTAAACAGTGGGCAAATGTAGCATTTCGGAAGCTGTGGACTGTCTGGTTCAGGTGGAATCAGATCAGTTTGAAGCTACGGCTTCGCCTCTATGCATCATTCGTTCTGACAGTGCTGACCTACAACATGGGCACCTGGGGTCTGACTCAGACGGAGTTAAACCAACTGGATTCATACCATTGCCGTCAATTGCGTCAGATAATCGGTGCTAATTACCCACAGAAGATGACTACAGAAACCTCATATTGTCGATGCCAATGCGAGCCGATCAGCCGGTTGGTCCGAAAAGCCCGGTGGTGACTCTTTGGACACGTGCTACGTTTGTCAACGCCTTTGACGAATACTTCAAGCCGGACGGGGGCGGCTTTCGTCGGCGACTTCGGGTGACATTGCTAACGATGCTGAACGGGGATTTGAACAAAGTTGGCTTGCAAATGCGCAGTTCCGGGGACATCAGAAAGCTACGTGCTCTCAACCGCGTCGAATTGCACGAACTGGTGAATCAGATCATTGAAATAGCAAAAGCGAATCTTACATCGTTTGAAACGCGAACATGCTTATTATATATATACTGTATAAATATATATATATATATATATATATATATATGTATACAGTATGTATATATATATATATATTTATACAGTATGTATATGATAAGCATGTTCGCGTTTCAAACGATGTAAAATTCGCTTATGCCAAATGAATATACATACACATTATATATATATATATATATATATATATAATATGAATGTATATTCATTTGTGAGTTATATTGTAGCCATAAATATCCGAAACGGCATATCGTCTGAAAATAACTGACAAACATATCTCACCTGCAGTGAAACCGGAAGAATAATAATAACTTGTCGGTAATTTAACGCGATATCCACACAGACACTGGACTCCCGTTTTTAACAGCAGAGTGGTGTGCTCTAGACAGGATCAAATGGAGGTGTGTGAGGAGAATAGCAAGGGGACAAATTGCCCTAGATATTTAAGTCAAGTAAGTCAAGTAAGTCAAGTAAGCCAAGTAAGTCCGCACAGTAGAGTTAACCGTTTTTGTATTGCTCCCAATTAACATAACACCACTTGCCTGACCCCAAACGTTAACGCCAATAAACATATTTGATCATATGGATGATATTGTTCATGGCTCCAAGATTACATTTTGATAGCAAAAATTACACTTGCATTGGAGCTATAGATGAAACTTGTATGATGATGATGATGGTGGTGATGGTGGTGATGATGATGGTGGTGGTGGTGGTGGTGATGGTGGTGATGGTGGTGATGGTGGTGGTGGTGGTGATGGTGGTGATGGTGGTGATGGTGGTGATGATGATGATGATGGTGGTGGTGGTGGTGGTGATGGTGGTGGTGGTGATGGTGGTGGTGGTGGTGATGATGGTGGTGGTGGTGGTGGTGGTGATGGTGGTGGTGATGATGATGGTGGTGGTGATGGTGGTGATGATGATGGTGGTGGTGGTGGTGATGGTGATGGTGATGGTGGTGGTGTTGGGTGGTGATGATGGTGGTTGGGGTGATGATGATGATGGTGGTGATGGTGGTGATGATGGTGGTAGTGATGGTGATGATGGTGGTGATGGTGGTGATGATGATGGTGGTGGTGGTGATGATGATGGTGGTGATGGTGGTGATGGTGGTGATGGTGGTGATGGTGGTGATGGTGGTGATGATGGTGGTGGTGGTGATGATGGTGATGGTGATGATGATGATGGTGGTGATGGTGGTGATGATGGTGGTGGTGGTGTTGATGAAACTTGCAGCGTTTCGCTTGGAGAGAAATAGTGGCAAGTGTCAACTAATCCAATGTTAGTGTAATTCTTGCAATTAAAATATTTGATAATTTTGTACATTTTGTGAATAAATGCGCCCTCGTATGACGTCACCGGGGTACGTCGTAATGTCGGCTTTGATAACGTCACTTTCATAAACAGATATAAAACGTCATCGGGCCGCAGAAAACCGGTTAAGGAATGTTTACGCGTTCAAGACTCTGGCATACAAATACCAGGAGCGTTGTGTGTGTTTATCTGGCGACTTGTCGACATTGGCTGCTTACACGTGTAACATCGATTTGTACAGCTACAAACATGTGTTTTGCGGGAAGTGTGATGCTTTGCAAGAGCGATATTTGTTTGTTATCTAGCTCCGCATATAACGTCTCCCAGAAGTGGACTAATGTTATAGTTGGCTGACGTAATTATGCAGGCCCGTCTGTGGTTGAAGGTGGGATGACAACAGACACAACTGTCACCCCGCTGAGGTAGGAGCTTACCCCCACCCCGGCACCGCGAACAATCTCCAACAATAACCACGTCAACACCACAATAATTCTCCAGCAGTACCCGCCCCAATTTTCCTAAGTCAGCAGCTGAGGCTATGACTCAAATCTGAGGGATGTTTGCGGGGAATATGCAATCCCAGGCTGACAACCCCCAAATCAACCACACTAAGGATCTGACCTGTGTAAGCATTTAAAATTAGCAACAGTGCCGTAATTAATTATTTTATAGTAATACGTCTGGGAACATGCAATCCTACGAGTAATTGTATTCAAAACGGTTTTGGTGAAAATATTAAGAAAACAATATGTAACCATTGAATTATTGATTAAGTTCGTATGTCAAACGCACTGTAAACACACTTAATGGAGACTAATGGCTCCAAATGTTGCGAGCTGGTGTAACCGATGCCCTGTTATGATTCGTGGTTTACCAGTCACGCGAAACCAGCTCATAACACTTAGTGCCATTTTGTGATATATTTTTGTCTGTCGCCGTGTAGTCATTAGGACTTTATCCCATGACATGTTAAACATGCGCAGTAACAGGTTCTTACAGGTCGTCTTCAGGCCTCTTTGCTGTATAGAATATTTTATGTTGAGCATATATTAAATTTGCAATCTGACTGTTTCAGTTATTGCCATTTAAAAATCAGACATCTGCATCCGTGCATTATATATCCGTGGCTAGCGCGCGTTGTTAATAAAATACGTCACGTCACAGTCACTAGCAGCGACATTTATTTAATTAAATTGCAATATACAACGTTATCACGTGAATGTTAATCGGCAATGACTCAAAAAGTAAAAACTATTGTTGCGTACACTCAGTGACATATCACGTATATTTATAGTGATATAAGACAATACATTTCGTGGTTGCAACTTCAGGTGCAGCCATTTTTATATATTAAGCTTCTCCGAGATCCCCATCTCTTGTCCCCGGAAAGAAATTCAGCGAACAGCCCAAACAAAGTGTCAGCAACATAGATACGTCCTGTTCCACTCCGTGGCAGTGCTGTTGCTTGAGGCCGATGTAATCAATGGATAATTTAATTGTTTATCTCAAATCGTCGTGGTGTACTTCTTAAAAATTAAACGTTTTTGATTTTACAAAAAACAAATGTACGAAATGTCTCTAATCAACATCATGTATGCCATCCCTCAGACATTGAACATATTCGAGATCACAGCTCATATATTGTCGAAATGTACTTTGGAGAAAAAACTCCTAAACTCCAGTGAGCAATGGTTATCGCACTCAATGGTGTCAGTGCTACGCAGACTAGATACCATATAAAACGTAAACATCGGTTGATATTTCCGTCAACCACTGTTGGTGCGGTTATGTTTTAGCCCAGATAGTACGGAATGGTGCGTCCGGTCGTTGGATAAAGACTGCAAAATGTGCTGTTGTCAACAAGTGTCGAATGCTAATGCTTTTTCGTTCGCGTTGCCTAATAATAGCATGACGCAATGACGTGATGACGTGATAACGTAACTAATCCCGCGGGCCCCGAGTGAAGAGCAAACTGCGCATCAATGATGGACGTACGGCGGAATGAATAATTGTTCGTTATACGATGTCAGCAGTCACCGTAAGATAATTCAAAATGTGTGAGAGTATTGGAAATGAATTGGATATGGCTAGATTACAAAGTAGACGATTTGTACCGATAACTGCTGATATAAATAAAATGGAGCGATGTAATAGGTGCTGCATTGTGGATGGTCGAGATTTGTCGTGGGAGAGAAGTATTTCGAAAAAAACGTGTTTGTCTTGTGGATGTATGTGGTGGTTTGGAAAGGATATACAGATTTTGTGGATGGGCACGGTTACAAAACACGACAACCGGGCCACCGTTCCTAAACGTATACGTCCGGGATGGTATGTTGTAGAGTAAACGAACGTGTTGTGGTTGTGCACGGATACGACATATAGAATCTAAGACGGACACTGCCTAAACGAGGCATAATACGTACATATGTTTCAAGAAAAATTGGATATAAGGAGGACGATCATTTGTGTAGCTAGATATGTTGGTATACGCACATTGGTCATCTATGAAATAAGAGAGATTGGGTGTACAGCAGGTGAACGGCGTGGCAGTTTGAAGTGAATATTGTGTGGATGAACGACCCTTCTATAAAAAGATGTGAACACATGGTTGACGAACTCTGGTGTGGGAATAATATAACTGTATGGAACCTATGCCTTCAGGAACCTGACATATATTACATATATATACACATATTACGTATACATATATATATATATGTGTATATATATTATATATATACAGTATATATATATATACATGTGTGTGTGTGTGTGTGTGTGAGCGCGCGCACGCGCGCGCGCGCGCGTGTGTGTATTATATGTAAGCCTTTATGGTAAATGAATGCAGCGGTGGGGTAAACGAAAGTGGATGCCCGTGGTTAAGTGGCCATATCATAGTCTAAAAAGTAACATATATCTGGGATGTGCAAGTATAGTATTATGCACAGCTGTGACGACTGTAGGTACAGACACAGTGCACGGCGTGTTGTATGGCGGGTACTGCTGCACCAGTCGTACGTGTTAAGTGTTGTGGTTATTCGTTTCCCGGCTCAGTCTGTCAGCAGCACAACTGACGACTGCTCGTGGCACGAGGTCACTCGTTAGCCGGGTCGGTATTTTGGGCCTGCCGGTCGTCCCACCAGCGCGTATTGACGCACATCTGCGCTATCTGCGTTCCCTTTGGCAGCTGCCGCAGGTAAAACCCGATTCCCGGGAACTCGATCGGCGTGCAAACAAGTTGGATCCGCGGGAGGCAGAGCGGGAGGAAAGTGGTCTAACTTCAAGAGGAGTTGACTGAAGTTTCTACTCTTGTAGCAACATGTCGTTTCCTGTATCGGAATGGTGTATTGTGTGATGAAATAGGATAAATCGTGGGATATTGATGGGTATGATCCCGTGAATTCACAAGGTCAAAAAAGATTTTTCGTGTTGGTTCAAAGCACATCGCACTCACTAATACGCAGTGGGGGCTTAAGCTTTTTAGCGATAAACGATAACTTTCAAACACACATCCAATAACCCCGGGTTCAACTGACGAGACATGGTAGAACTTACTAACCACGCTGCCCGTTTTTGAGATACAAAATAGCGTTAGTAGATATGTTTCACTCTACAGATGGCGCCATTGTCACCATTTATTTTTAGGCGACACGTGGTTACCACCAAACCGTCACCAACCCATACGTAACACTATACGTTCCGGGACACTGCGAACTTACGCCTAACACAACACGGAGTGCGAATATCGAAAAGTACGCCAGCATCAATGTCAACAACTGACCTTTTCGTAGACGTTGGCCATCGACAGTTCCGTTTCGATTACCATGACGACGATTCCGAACATGCCAAACACGAGCGCGTAGTCCGAGATGCGTTTGCGTTTCTCGAAGAGAGTTTTGCGTTTCCCGAGTCGGTATCCGAAACTGGGCTTCGAGTCGACTTCTTCGACGTCCGGCTTCTCCTCCGTGTACTTGGGGTACTCTGAGCGCAGGCCGACGAGGGCGATGCCGCAGTCCTCAGATGATGTCCCGCTCATCTGCGACGATGCGGGCAGGGACTGTGTCGACGTCGGCTTCTGCAGCTGCTTAAACGGCTTGATGGCGCCGTTTACTTTCATGTAGTCCACCCCTATGTCAGAGATCGTGCTCCCGTCGCGCGACTGCAGCCGGGTGGGGGCCTGCAGGAGGGTGTACTGCCCGCCATCAGGAGCCGTCGTTGTCGACGACGTCGTCGTCGCGACGTCAGCACGTCGCCGGTTGGCGAGCTGTACCCTGGGCGTCGAGCTATCCAGGTTGTCGTGCCTCGACGGCGATCGCGGTAGCGTCGTCGTTAGCGTGTCCACCACTGGCTTCGTCCTGTCACCGCGTGTCCGACCGTTCACCCGGCGGTCCGTGCTGGCGATGAACGAGTAGCGACCCGGACTGAAGACAGGCCGCGGAAGCTCGGTGTCGGGGCACGTGTAGGCTCCGTTCACTCTGCCGTCAGAGCATGTGCCTCCGCCGACGTCTGGCACGGCAGGCACAGCATCGTCTCTCGCCAGTTGCATCGCTTCATGTTCTGGCAACGCGCCTCGTCCGTTCTGCTCGCTGCGCGCTTGCATATTAGGTGCGGCCGCGTGCTTCAGCATTATGCCCGCGCTCAGTAATTGATCAAGCGAGTTGATACGGCGTGTATCATTGGCCGGCGCCACGCGCACCACGGACATGATTAATTTCCTACTACGGCGCACCGTCGGCGACCAGTCAGAGGCGGGCTTACAAGCGGCGTTCGGCCGCCGCGTACTCGCTGTCGGCGCTTGGTGCTTATTAATGGCACGAAGCAGTCGTCATCTCGTTAGTTTAACCGCCATTTTTCGGAATCGGTGCTTGTCATAATCACCGCGAGACGAAGCACATTGTGCGATTTCACTCACACCATGTGTTCGCGTAAACAAACTGAGGTTGGTGCGACCACCGCGCGACCTGATCAATTCTGAAAACAGAAATCACGGCAGGGTAATCGGTACAATATATCATATCATTAGTGGCGATTACGTCACATGATATTTAGTTTCAGTTCCGAGTATTTTGGCTGTATGACAGAACCTTCTACTGCGGAGTACTTTCTACTTTTCTTATCAGTTGTATCGTGAAACATTTAAAGCAATTGGCCGAGGTCCAGAAGACATAAATCATAGTGAATCATTCTATATAAACTAGTCGAAGACAAACTATTTATGATACATATTGTGACAGTGAAGAACATATTTGTTAACGATGGCAATGCTGATTATAACAGCGACACTATAAAGAGGAGACATCGACATTTGCAGCACACGCATAGTTTCTACATACTCTGTATGGAAACTAATCCATCCGATCAAACATTAAGCAAAGATAGGTATCGTATATAGTTTAAATAAAACGAAATACAGAAAATGAGTAAAAGAATACGCATATATGGGAAATTGTATTAAAACAATCCGCACCTTTCAATACATGTATGTGTTATTTTTTCTTATAATCTCGCTGACGATTTATACATCAACTGCTTGTTTCAAAGGATGAATATGTTGCACTCCATGCAGGACACTGTTCCCCGCCATTGGCTATCGAATAGAGCGATTGCAATGCGTATTCGCCATCACAGCACTGAGCGTGACCAGTAATATTCCTTATTGTGTTCAGAGGCCTGTCACACTAACTCTGTTTGTTTTTTTTAAATTGATCTCACTCCTTAGCGGTGATAATTATTATGAAACCGTTAACATCAGGACGCGCCTCGGGATTCAGTTGTCGGTGTTTCACAGAAATATTGTCCTCCGTGATACGGCGAAGGCTTTTTGTACATTGAAAAACCTCCTTAAATTTAGCAACGAATTATTGTTAAAATATAGATGTTTCTTATAAGCTCTGTGACTTAGCAAAACGGTACACAGAAACTGTCGACTGACATAAATAAATGTGTAAATATATCGATTATAGCAATACACATGTTTACGATCTCATAGACTGCACTGACGTGACTTTTGACATTCACACTAATGAGTGCATTTTCTTATTATATACGGAGAGGTACGCGTGCATGAACGAACGTACATGCGCGGACACACTGAAACACAAACACGAACGCACACAACCAGGCACGTACGTCCGCAGGAAATCACACACACTCACAGACACACATACACACACGCACATACACGCACACAAACACGCACGCATGCACGCACGCATGCATGCACTCTTGCACGCACGTATGCACACACACAAACATACACACACAACGCGTACACACCACACGCGCACGCGCACGCGCTCGCACACGCAAGTAAGTTAACCATCTCGTTTAAGAAATAACACTTTTGAGAATAATCCTACACATATTTTCGCGGCATCGAGCCTACTGAAAGGTCTTTTAGCCAACAGAAAACGCGCTTATGGCAAATCGCAATAAGAGCCTTGATATTTGCCCGACTTTATCCTATTAGAGCCACCCACGCTGGGCCAAGGAAAATAGAAACGTACATAGCATAATATATTTGAGACCATGCGTATATAAATACATGTGTGTGTGTGTGTGTGTGTGTGTGTGTGTGTGTGTGTGTGTGTGTGTGTGTGTGCGTAGGTGTGTGTGCGTGTGCGTGTGCGTGTACGTGGGTGTGTGTTCGTGTGCGCGCACGTGTGTGTGCTTGTTGTGTACGCATGTGAGTGTGTGTGCGTGCGTGTGTACATGCGTGCGTATGTGAGTTTGTGTGTGTGTTTGTGTGAGCGCGCGCGCGTTGTGTTTGTGTGTGCGTATGCGTACGTATATTTATATGTATACAAACACACACACACACACACACACACACACACACACACACACACACACACACACACACACACACACACACACACACACACACACACACACACACTTATTGAGTGGGCCGGCGTGTGCACTATGTGCCTCAGCATGATATTACACGGTGACTTGATTATGGAAATGCAGAATGCAGACGTGCAGCAATAATTGCACAGACATAATTAAGCCGCATGTTGTGGCTAACTCTAGGTAGACAATATTGCGTATAACAAGAATAAAGCTCGTGACAACCTTTCAGTCGTTGGTGCAGTTAATATGCATGTGTGTGTGTGTGTGTACGTGTGTGTGTGTGTGTGTGTGTGTGTGTGTGTGTGTGTGTGTGTGTGTGTGTGTGTGTGTGTGTGTGTGTGTGTGTGTGTGTGTGTGTGTGTGTGTGTGTGTGTGTGTGTGTGTGTGTGTGTGTGTGTGTGTGTGTTTACAGTGCAATAAAACACCCACTGGTTAGCAATTCACGCAAGCTTTTCGCTGATGGTGAGACTCACGGTTTTTCATTAAAACGCAAACACACGACTTTATCCTATAAGAGCCACCCTCACTAGGCCAAGGAAAACAGAAACGTATATATCATAATATAATTGAGACCATGCGTATATATATATATATATACATATATATATATAATTTTTTAATTATATATATTTATACACATCTTTTGTGTGCGTGTGCGAGTGCGAGTGCGTGTGCGTGTGCGTGTGCGTGTGCGTGTGCGTGTGCGTGTGCGTGTGCGTGCGCGCATGCGTGATCGCTCGCACGCACGCGTGTGTGTGTGCGCTCGCACGCGCAAGGAATGTTAACCGAAATTCCCTTTTGGTTGAGTTATTTTATAGGTTTCAGGGTTAGTCCGGACATTAAACGGACAACAATCGATTGTTCAGAACGTTATGCGTGGGTTCTGCGATTATTCTTAGCCACGCAAACTGTCGGCCGATCATTTGGGGACTTCTTCCATTACTTGCTTGGCAAAAAACTGCTCCTTTTATGTCAAAGTAAATATATGTTATATCAATATCATGGGAAGCCATCTTCTGCCTCTACGTGTACGTTGAGTCATCGGGAGAATGGGCATTTTTGCTAGTGTTAGCAAACAAACTAGCAAAAATATCCATCCCCGGAAGTGATAACTAAATTGGTAATATAGTTCGTAAGCGACTCCATGTGGTCGTCTTCGTGGTTAGACAAATTAGAAGCAAAACACCCAAGGCCATTGTATACAAGAGGTCACTGCACAAACAGATAGGCACCGGTGTGTTTCACGAAACATGTACTTCTTTAGTGCCATTATGCTAGGAAAATCGAGCTCAGTGGCCCAACAAATCCAAAGGATTAAACGTTCTCATTGTCGTGTACAGAGCAAAAGTCATCAACAGATGGATGGTATTGCTAACAAGCCATGCAGGATGTGAATTGTTTTTTTTATTTAAAAAAAGGTAAGTTCTTATATAGCGCCGTATCCAGTCCTCAGGACTGCTCAAAGCGCTTTACACTTTACTCCCTGGCAGACCTGTTCAATCGAACACCATCTCGACTTCTGTGGGAAGCATTCAGCCACGCTGCAATTAATGCGCGAAGACTATTCGTACATAAATATCCACCACTGTCAATAGCCAGGTACTCATTCTTACAGCAGAGTGAACTGAAGCAATGTTGAGTAAACGAACTTGCCCAAGGTTCGACACCGCCGCACAGGATTCGAACCCGCGTTCTCTCAGTCGAGAGTCCGGAGCTCTTACCGCTGCGTTACACTGCGATTTACTGAAAAGCCGGCCAGGATGGGTTTATTTTGGAAAAGTCATTAATGAACTTTTCACCATTCATATTTTTTTATTTAATGCATATCTTCTTTTCATTTGTCTTTTCGTTGTTGACAATGCTTGCTACACAGACAACTATATATACAATTATGTTGGACTTAAGTGTCATTACTACATATGACTTGTAAATTAGCGTAAGTAGTTTAAAAAACGTATTTTCATTTATTATGAACTGTTGGTATGTCCCAATGTGGTACGAAATTTAAAAACATATATTTATTGTTCTTTAATATGTTGGTATGTATTCAGTGTGGGGTGCAAACATCAGCTGCATGGTAAGGTTTTGGCGCCCTGGTATTGGAGTATAATGGGACTTTTGAGACATATTTTTTACTTACGTAACCTCAGCACAAAAGTGACTTCGTTCTATTATGACTTAACAGTGTACTGTCTGATTCGTAAGCTAATTAGACTCAAGAAGCAATGGATGAAATGTTAAGTAATTATACTGAGTTAGACATAAGGCACTTGTTTGTTTGAAGCAAATCCTTTTAATCTAGCTGACATAAATAGTAATTACTAATATGTTCATCAAATTCTTCCCGAAAAAAATTTCCATATCCGTTTTCAGCAGAAAGTACTTCATCTCAATATACAAGGACTTTCATCAAAATTTGATCAACTTAAATTGCTACTGTCAGAGCTATCTGATGCACATATTGAAATTTATTATATCTTATTATGCGAAACGTTTTTAATTGACAATGCGCATCTTTTTAATATGCCTAACTAAAATGTTATTTACAGGAATAGGAAATTTAAATCTAATGGCGGTGACGTGATGTATGTACGTGATAATATTCAGTATAATCACCGTGAAGACCTTGATATCTTCGTGGAGGGGGAATTTGAATATGTAATTATTGAATCCAGCATTAATGGTCAAACCTCAGTCGTTGGTGAAATATACCGGATAATTCAAATGCATCTTCATATATTTAAAGATATGAGACAATACTAAACAGATTCAACGCTCAAACCATCAGATCATAATCGGCACTGATCAAAATGTTGACTACCTAAAATTGACTCATATAAACCTTCATCCGACTTACTATACTTACACCTAGCTGCTAACACCATTCCAACAATTACCAAACCAACGCGTATCACCTATACGTCCGCTACCCTTATTGATAACATATATGTACGACATACAACCCCATTTGTTCATTCTGGCATATTATATAGTGATATTTCTGATCACCTACCCATATTCTGTTTAATTGGCAAGCAGAAGCCTTGTAAAAAATCAAATGAGCCGTTAATATTCAAAGACAGATCCATGTCTGACAAATCCATATAACATCTGCACTCCGCGAAATTGATTGGACGTATTTACACCAGTTAGATACAGATTACGCGTTCAGGGAATTCACTAAAAAACTTAACTCTGTTATTCAAACACTCGCGCCGGAGAAAATTGCTAAAATTAATCCCAAATACGTAATACGGAATGAGTGGATGACCAAGGGTCTATTAAAATCGTCAGTAATATCAAACACACTCTACAGGAAATGTATCGGCATATCTAAGACACATTCTATTTATATCCGTGTATTTTTGGCGCGTTCTATAACCTCCAGTTATTCTTCAAACTGCAACTGCATGCACACTGAGGCTCACAAAAACGTCCAATTGCACCCCAACCTTGGGGCTCAAGAACTGTTCCAATTGCGCCCCTACAGGCTCTCCAAAACGTTGAACAAGATGTCGTCTACCCCGTCAGCTCCTTTCGTGTGAATCTCTTCACTCAAGCGGAATTCGCACCTTATGACCCCCGCCATTGTACGGGCCTGGATCATTGGTTTACCGATCGGTGTCCGTGTACACTTTCTAAACGTTTTATTTGCATTGCTGAAGTTGTCACTGTTGAAGTTGTTACAACATCAAGACGTTTGTAGAGAAGACGAACTTCTACTCAAAAGGCAGTTAGGAAGTGTACCCAGTCTTCCAGGAAGTGTTTCAGCAGGAGTGTAAACAAATCATTAAATGGGTAGAAACCAGTGAGTCAGATCAGAATACTCAGAATTCTAAGACATTTCGAAGAATATACAGTATTATATACCTCGAATCGGAAGGATTGACTGACTGGCTTTCTCGGACGTAGTCAAAAACAAAGTGTGGATTATAGTTTGAGTAGAAACAGTTTGAGACGAACGTTTTGGAGTTTAAATTATTAGTAACGTGTGCAATGATGTAATGACGCATGGCGCATTTCTGCTAATTACAGTACGGTGTCTGAGACAGAGCATACGGTATATAACTAGTGCATACGGTATATAATTAGTGCATACGGTATATATAGCTAGTGCATATGGTATATAACTAGTGCATACGTTATATAACTAGTACATAGGTTTATAATTAGTGCATACGGTATATAACTAGTGCATACGGTATGTAACTAGTGCATACGGTATATAACTAGTACATAGGTATATAACTAGTGCATACGGTATATAACTAGTGCATACGGTATATAACTAGTACATAGGTATATAACTAGTGCATACGGTATATAACTAGTGCATACGGTATATAACTAGTACATAGGTATATAACTAGTGCATACGGTATATAACTAGTGCATACGGTATATAACTAGTACATAGGTATATAACTAGTGCATACGGTATATAACTAGTGCATACGGTATATAACTAGTACATAGGTATATAACTAGTGCATACGGTATATAACTAGTGCATACGGTATATAACTAGTACATAGGTATATAACTAGTACATAGGTATATAACTAGTGCATACGGTATATAACTAGTGCATACGGTATATAACTAGTGCATACGTTATATAACTAGTACATATGTATATAATTAGTGCATACGTTATATAAATAGTACATAGGTATATAATTAGTGCATACGGTATATAACTATTGCATACGGTATATAATTAGTGCATACGGTATATAACTAGTGCATAACCGCTGACGTATTTAGTTACGGTCTCGGAAAGATGAATACCGAGCAGCAGGTGCAACTGTCATTTAATTGTCGTTGTCTCATAAAATGTGGCTCAACAGGTCATATAATACAAAACAAAAACAATTTACCAACACTATTCCAAGGCCCAAATCACCTGTAAATAGGCCACTGTGCACTGATAACCTTTCGCTAGGGGGCACGCGGGAGCACGATGTCTTTACATCAAGTGCTGTCATCTTGCGACCAAAGCTGTATTTCCTATTGATTGCGCTGATATAATAATAATTCTCTAGTCGCTAGCGAGATGTCGGTCGTCTTTGAAAGGCGTAGTTCGGTATCGGCGGATTAACCGTTAGGCACAAGTAATTGACTTGTGACTAGGCCCGGCATAGGTCTGCGGCTCACGGACATGTTCTAGCATGTTTTCCAGCCTGAATGTTCCCGCACCGAAATGTGAGATTGATGTGATTAGGACGAGGAATACACAAGAACGTCATTTGTATAAATTAATATATTTGTTTTTATAGCGTTTTGGTTTATTTATTTTGTTAGCAGTTTGATGATTTTTTTACTTTTTCTTGTATTAATAACTATATTTAACATAGTGTTATATAATTGATTTATTTTTTTATTTTTTTAATATTTATGTTTATGTATAACTAGCTGAGTTACCCGGCGTTGCCCGGGAGAAAAAGGCAGTCATATACACCAGACACCCCAAACCCATCCCATATGTTTCCAGCCTATCCGCATTAATAAATGGTAACTGGTCAATGGCCTAGTTGTTAGGACAACCTTTTGCCTGAAATCTCAATCTCAATCGCTCATCCGTTTAAATAGTATTCCTAGTTATCCAATATAACTTTTGATGCTCATTTTTTTACAATACACTAACTTGACGGGCGATAATTTCGACGCTAAATGACAAAATGACACATAGCTCCATCTGTAGGAAATATATGAAATGCGAAAGAGGGCGCTACTTGTAAGCGTGCGGACGTGACCAACGACTGGTTGACCTGGTGCATGTCAAGCGCTGAGGATTTTCAAACGTCAATAACTTAAATATTATTCAAAATGTCTGCATACATCCAGCGACATCTTTGTAGATGGCATAATTATCTTTATGATGATATAGATAAACATTAAATTCCGCGGCTGGAACTCCACGTACAGCCTTTTGAAATATTGAGCCCAATAGTTCTCCACCCCGGGACGAATTTCGAAAATGTCTAAATCTACGAACCATCTCAATGGGCTCGGTAGATCACATGCAAAATTTCATCCCGATACATGCAAAACTAACGGAGATGCGGGTGCACAAACAAACAGAGAACGAACTGTTGTATAATATAGATACTGCATATAAAGCGTCCGAGAGCAATTTCGATTGTTTGCGCTGTGTATAGGTATTTATTATTATTATTATTATTATCGCATGAGCAAAACATATATCGTAATGAAACACCAGAAAGTATAGGAATGTTCGATTGTAGAGATGATTTTCGATTGAACATTTATATTGGCTGTCTCGTCATCTTGTGCTGGTTACACTCCAACTCAAGAAACGGAAGGCCGCCTATGAGGATGTATCTGAACCGAGTGTTAATGGAGATTCAACAGTGACCCGACAGCAACACCGCGCCCAAGTGCGAAAAACACGAGCGTCAGTTCGTCCGCCCTTGAAGCTGTCAACACACCGTTGACTACACCCCGTTAAGACTTCGAGCGACAGTCTTTTCGCTCAAACGGAAGTCGTTTTTTCTCAACGGAGGGTGTGTACGCATCCATTGCATTCCCCAGCCTACGGACATGGTATACGTGTCAGTGTTCGGCTCCAGCTGCTGCGAAGTCGAGCGTTCTTTCTCAATATTGAAAGTCATCAAACACTACAAGTGTTTCACGAGTCCATTGCCACTCTCTCTCTCTCTCTCTCTCTCTCTCTCTCTCTCTCTCTCTCTCTCTCTCTCTCTCTCTCTCTCTCTCTCTCTCTCTCTCTCCCTCTCTCCCTCTCTCCCTCTATCTCCCCACTCTCTCTCTCTTTCTCTCTGTGTGTGTGCGCACGCGTGCGTGTGTTCCTACAAGTACATTTAACACACATCGATAGAGGCTTCAATCTATTATTGAACTGTCACCATTATATCATGAACAAATCGTGGCAATGCCATGAATATTTAAACTCGTAACGAGCAATAATGAGCACATATGACGTACGCAACTGATTGCTTATTGAATACAAGGCAAGAGTGGATGAGTGTGACAACTCGTGTATCCGTCTCGACGCTACTAGTTACCGAGAAATGTTTACTCTGTGCCTTTAGTTTGTATCGACTATTTCAGCAAGAACCACACGATCGAACGTCTGAGCATGCTACATACCACAAGCACGAACAAAACCCTTTAGAGGGGTAATCTGTTCCCCTTTTTTTATTAATAGGATGTTCGTAGCACTACAATAAATGTGTCGAAGGTCTACAGCCCGCGTTTAATTGCTAATAAGTCCCGAATACTTTGTTGGGTATTTGAATTGTTGTCTGATAAAACATTATGCTTATAAACAACTTTATTGCCCTTATAACGGACGCCGGGTGGTCTAACCGCTAATCGCTTTGGTGTTCACCACCGTCGCGACATTCCCACACTGAAATAAAACACATTTTCCGGTCACATGGTTTTTGAGGGTGTAATGTCGACAGCATCAACACAGAAACACGTGCACACATGTATCGCGCATTTATATGAACTTTCCAAAGTTGAAAATTGATTGAAATAATTATGGGGCAACAGGTGAATAAGTGGTGCGCGGTGATGTAGTAGTAAGAGCGTCCGACTTTCAATCGAGATACGGATTCGAATCCACTTTCTGTCGCTTTGAACCTTGGACAAGTTTGTTCACTCTACGTTACTCCATTTCCATCAGCTCTATGAATGAGTACCTGGCTATAGACATTAGTGGGTATTTACTTACGGATAGTATGTCCGCAATAATTACAGCGTGGCTGAATTATTCCAATCGAAGTCGTTATGGTGTTCTTTTGAACAGGTCTGCCAGGGAGTTAAGCGCTTTCGGATACTGCGCAGTACAAGGACTTGTATTAATAACTAACTATTTATTTGAGAAACGAGGCACAATTAATAATTATTTTGTATAAATGACCTATTTGAACATTGTTAAGAGTGACTATTTTAGTTAACTTTGTGATAGAACAGGTTAGTAAGGTATGCAATGTGCACACACATGCTTAATTTACGGAAATATATTGTGTTGATTATAAGCATTTGCTACAGTACACAATAGACGACAGGCGCTTGCATAATTATTTTGCAATTTCAAACGACTCCATATTTAAAAATAAAACGTATTGTTGTTAAGCCACTACCCATATCAATATAAACCAATACATTGCCAAATTTTACGTCGTGAACAAAAGCAGTGTTTATTATTTTATTACTATTAAAACTGAACTGATATATTATCGGGTGTTACGTCAGTTGTCAAGTCAAGGCCGTATCCATTATTATTCATTACTATTATTATTTAAATTGTGTAACCACATGCGGGCAATTTTACAATGGACGTGAATTTTACTTTTGATCCGGTGTTATCGGTTCGATACGCATTGGAATCTGGTTACCTCAGTGAAGACGTAGCTTGACAGCACGATTGTAGGATAAATGTAAATCGATCCGTTCCAGTATCCCTGCGGACATGCATGAATACGCAACACGTGTTAAATATTGAGCAGTCAGCGTCGCGTTGACCATATGGGTCGGCCCTAGACGGCCGTGTACCCGTTACGTCAACTGATACTGTCAATATCCACAATCCAGGCCACCACGCTGTACGTGGAAAAGCGACACATTATAATTTAATATATTTTCCTTGTCGATCCGTGACACCTGTCTCTCAGTCTGTCCGGTATTCTAGTCACTCTGTCGGTCCGTTATTTTTATCGCTCAGTCGGTCTGTTACCGTTGTCACTCAGTCGTTCCGGGACCATTCTTACCCAGCATGTCCGTTATGCTTGTCACTCAACCGGTCCATTACCCGTGTCACTCAGTCGCTCCATTACCCGGTAATTCAATACGACAGTTGTAATTTTCACCCAGTCAGTAATTTTATCTTGTCATTCAGTAGATCCGGTAAACTTCACAACGTCAGTCCATTACCCTTGTCACTCGGTTGGTCGGCTATCATTGCCCCTCAGTCAGGTCTGTTCCCTTGTCACTCAGTTAGTCCGTTGTTGTTGTTATTTAGTCGGTCCCTTATCCTTGTTACTCAGTTGTTATCATAACTCACTCAGTCCTTTGTACTTTTCATTTAGTCAATCCATTACTCATGTCACACAGTCGGGGTTTTTCACTCTGTTCGTTATCTCCGTCGGTCCGTTACTTCTCATTCAGTCGATATGTTGCTAGTGTCACTCATTTGCTCCTTTGTCTTTTTCACCCAGTATGTCCGTTATCCTAGTTACTCACTATACATCCGTTGATATTGTCACTCAGTTAGTCCGTTATCATTGTCACTCACTCGGTCCTTTACCTTTGTCACACAGTTGGTCCGTTATATTTGTCAGTCGGTATGTCCGTTGTCACTGTCACTCAGTCAGTCCGTTGTCTTTGTTATCCAGTCAATCAGTTAATTTGGTCACCCTATTGGTCCGGTACCCTTGTAAATCAGTCAATCCATTAACTTAGTCACTCAGTTGGTCCGTGATCTTTGACACTCAATCGGTCCGTTATACTTGTCACTCAATCAGTCCGTTACTATGTTAACAGTTACCCTTTTCAATATGTAGATCTGGTAACTTTATCACTAAGTTGGTTCATTACGGTTGTCATTCAGTCGGTAGATTACCATTGTTACTCAGTCATTCAGTCGGTCGATTACCATTGTTACACAGTCATTCAGTCGGTCGATTACCATTGTTACTCAGTCATTCAGTCGGTCGATTACCATTGTTACTCAGTCATTCAGTCGGTCGATTACCATTGTTACTCAGTCAATCAGTCGGTCGATTACCATTGTTACTCAGTCATTCAGTCGGTCGATTACCATTGTTACTCAGTCATTCAGTCGGTCGATTACCATTGTTACTCAGTCATTCAGTCGGTCGATTACCATTGTTACTCAGTCATTCAGTCGGATTACCATTGTTACTCAGTCATTCAGTCATTACCATTGTTACTCAGTCATTCAGTCGGATTGACTCAGTCATTCAGTCGGTCGATTACCATTGTTACTCAGTCATTCAGTCGGTCGATTACCATTGTTACTCAGTCATTCAGTCTGTCGATTACCATTGTTACTCAGTCATTCAGTCGGTTGATTACCATTGTTACTCAGTCATTCAGTCGGTCGATTACCATTGTTACTCAGTCATTCAGTCTGTCGATTACCATTGTTACTCAGTCATTCAGTCGGTCGATTACCATTGTTACTCAGTCAGCCAGTCGCGGTGTGTTGCCGTTTTCATTTAGCCTCTCCTCTATCTGTGTAACTTAATCCATCCGTTATGTTTGTTCCTTAATTGGCCCATTACAAGGGTTAATAAGTTCGTCCGTTGCCCTTGTCATTCAGTCAGTCCGTTATCTTTGTTATTCAAACGATCCATTCCATTTATTTACCAGTTTTTCCGTTATCCTTGTCTTGCAGTCACAGAAACTTGCTCGTCGACAGAAGGAGAAAGAAAAACCCTGTCGAGGACTATTATCGATTCCATCCTTACTCTGAACGCTAAAGAGGCTAATAACCACACATATATAAACAATCAGTTTGACGGCTTTATGGGCAATATCATAATATGGGAATTTATTTAAGAGACTAAATAAATGTTTTATGTTTTAGGGTATGGCTTACGTGAATTCATGAGTAAGCGTTAACGTTACCTACGGGGCCTACGTACTCTCCATGGAGGAAGACGTCATATTCGGCGACCTCTCATTTTACGTATATTTACATAATAAATTCTTGCATTTTACACCAGTGATGCTTACGTCTTATTCATAATGTAGACTGTTATGACAACCGCGAAGCCTAATGCGTACACGTGACGTGAGCATGACATGACTTAACCAATGTCGTTTGTTCGTGTCAGGTTGTTCACGTTTGCATTTCAGTCGGGCATTCCACACGTTTTATGTAGAAATCAGAACATTTAACTTGCAATTCCGTACATAACCGATACTGTTGTGTAACATTTTGTGTTCGTTTATTACGTACATATAGAATTTTTATTCCGGCCGAGTTTCGCCATAATATATATACATTATATACATGTAATATATATGATGCTACGAAATATATTGTATATTCGACTGTTTTATATCTTTCACTCGATTTTTAATGATTAATTCCAACAATGTCTTCTTAATAACGAATTTTCCATCTGAAGCAAATCCGTGTTAAACCGGGATACGGATGTACTCCTCACCGAGCCTAATATACCCGTATCGTGAAGGTGAAATCCTTACGACTTGGGATGTCTAGTTAGTACAAGTAATACTTTAATTACCGTTGGTGTCATTTCAGACATCTTGTACAAAAGTGATCCTCGCCTTCCTGGACCCAACGGAAATCAAAATATCTTTGTCGTCCCTATGCACATGAGTCCATGCGTGAATAATGAAATGATGGGGAATACGCTGCGAACATGTTAGCCTCTTAACGGAGTTGTTAAGTGCTAACACCGATCTATTATTTACAACGTCCCTTGTAAGGCAAACCCCAAACTCCCATTGCAAAACAAACATAAACAGTGTAACAAACCTCTTAGCACTACTTAGGGAAATGTACGTTATTTGTGTGACAAGCTTGACCATTCAACTCTAATGTAGATGTTGATGTTAATAAATACCAGGTAAGAAAAGTAAATCGTATATTGGGTAGCGGCCGTTGTATAATGTGTGTATGTGTGTGTGTGTGTGCGTGCGTGCGTGTGTGTGTGTGCGTGTGTGCGCGTGTGCGTGTGTGTGCGTGTTTGTGTGTGTGTGTGTGTGTGTGTGTGCGTATGTGTGTGCGTGTGCGTATGTGTGTGCGTGTGCGTGTGCGTGTGCGTGTGTGTTTGTGTGAGTGTGCGTGTGCGCGTGCGTGTGTGCGTGTGCGTATGTGTGTGCGTGTGCGTATGCGTATGTGTGTGTGCGTGTTTGTGTACGTGTGCGTGTGCGTGTGTGTGTGTGCGTGTGCGTGCGTGTGTGTATGTGTGTGTGTGTGTGTGTGTGTGTGTGAGTGAATGCGCGCGTGGGTGTGCGTCATCGTTTGCGTGTACGCTTTAGTGTGTGCCTGAGAACGTGTATGGGTGTGTTTGTGAGTGTGTGTGTTTTGCGTGCGTATGTGAACATGTGTATTTGTGTGCGTGCATGCGAGCCTGTATGCCGACGTGCACATGCATGTGTGCGTGCGGTCGTACTCCTAAGTGCAGACAACATATGATAAATAACTAGTTTTATCAGTAAATGAAATATTCATAACGTTATTAAAATAATTAGTGTTACTACTAACTACCTAACTAACTATTGAGAGATTTTTATTTACACGTTTTTTTATTACCTAATTCTTTGATTGACTACTTTGCCCTCATGCGCTCGTGATGTATTCATGGTGGAATAAGCAATGCATTTGTGACAATACACATATACATACAGATTTACACGCTGATGCTTACACGCAAGCACGAGCGTACACGCACACACGCCCGAACGTACATGCACGCACGCACGAATACTTGAAAAAATATATATATATATGTGTGTGTCTGTGTTTAAAATGTATACGTGTTTGTTATGTTTTGACGCATTCGTCAGCTCGGACAAAGAAAGATTACTAATTTCTGTATAGGATTAGTGCGTAGATAATTCGCTGATGCATACGATAGATTAACCGCGTTGAGTCGATTTGAAATTAACTTGCCTGGTTGCGCTTGCTGACGTTTCACCGTCTCAATTAAACTTCATTACCAACGCCGATGTATTATTTACGACATCCCACGTAAGTCAATCTCAGACTCCAATGTACCACAGAATCAACTACACTCGCAACATTGTCTCTCGCATGTACGCCACTCGAGGGCTACCCAAGGTTACCCAAACCCGACGAGAGCTGGCAGCAGGTGTCAAGTACCTTCTCTCTAGAGACGGGAAGTGCTTATACTGCGACTGCAAAAACCACGAACTACTGGGCGTGTGTACGTGCGTGCGTGCGTGCGTGCGTATCACGCGATGGCGTGCAAGTGCTTTCACTGTCATTGTATAAGTGCGATGTTATAAAATGCAACAATAAAATAGTTTGTTATTCTTTGATGTTCCCATATAGCAGTAGGTCTAGTTCTTGTACTGTTATATCGATATTGCAGTTTCTGCCTTCTATTGCTCCCTATTAGTAGCCCCGTTCTTCTGCCTTTTGTCTTCCTCTTATTTTCTTAACTCCTGCTTCATTTTGTCCACCTCATCAGTGGTCGACTCCTTTTCCTGTCGACTTGTTTTTTCAACGCCGCTGCTTTCACCCTAACCCTCCTACAATCTCATTGTGGACTGTCCACGTCACCCTATTATCTCAATATGTTGCCATTACGTTGAATTTCTCCCCCCCCCCTCTCTGTATCTCATACTGCGCATACATAAAGTAAAATAAGGGTAAGTTTTGATGTGTAGCGCAGTATCCAGTCATTAGGACTGCTCAAAAAAACTTTACACATTTCAATCGCTGGCAGAACATTTCAATCGAACAGCATTTCGACTTATATGGGAACTTTCAACCACGTTGCAATTAATGCGCGAAGACTATTCCTATGCAAAACATACAGCATCTTGAGCCAGAGCTCCGTAACACCTCAAAACCAAAGGGAAGTGGTTCTCACAACGGTGTGCTATATACCAACAGTTAACTGAATAGGCCTACACGGAGGAAAGGCAAGGTCATAAATGAGGACTTGAGATGATGCAGCGACGTTGTAGGAAGCCCAATAGTTCTTGCAGAGTTAACACTAACCGGGTGTGAGCTCCATATAATTGGTGCTATATTTATTCAGTCGTTGATAACGCCCGGAGCACTCTGCGCGTCCGCTCTGTATGTATATGCGTGCGTGCATTCATGCGTGCGTCTCCATCGGGCATATATCGATGTATGCATGCAAATGGCTAGGATATTTGTTTGCGTACATTTCTCAGATGCTGTACAGGTTTCGTGCATAACACTGGTTGTTCATCAGTTGACGCAATTTGTATTGAAGCAGCAATATGTAGGTAATTTAAAGACGTGGATAATGTAACTGCAAGAATGCTGTGGTGTATTTAAGATTAAAAGGCCTACAGTAATAATTACGATGTGTCGTATTGTTGCTTACTCTAATTGCTATGCTATTGAGAAGACTCTTACCCATATATATTATAAATTATGTTGCATTTTTATATAGATAAAAGACGGTGATGACGCACTATTTACTGTCGTAAACCGTGTGATGTTAACACCGTGGGGACTTATATACTGCGCTAGTCCCGATTACATTCTGTACAGCCGTATAACAATACTATACGTTTTATATGGTCTAAATAAAGTAGGTATAGTTTATTCAATCAACACAATCTACCTGCGATATCGTAGCACAGTATTCACTGGCAAGGGCGGTTCACATCGTCCAGATAAGATGCGTGTGGGTCAGAGGCGCAAATCTTGAGAAAAGCTGTTAAGTTATTGCATGTATTCACACAGTTGACGGAATTCGTGGGGAAAACTCATTTATTGTTAAAACATTGTATCAGTCGATGTACTTTTGCATGATCAAGTACTGTATTGCTCTGTACTGCAAGGCACAGCACTGCACTGAACTGCATTGTGTTGCCTTCCTGATCATTATTACTACATAGACAGTGAATAGTGTAAACACAGTTGACAAAACTATTTTAAATAGCTAATTAGATTATTATTATTAAATAAATTCTGATATGGCGCCTTGCAAGCGGCAAGTCAAGGCAAAGAGACACTTGGTGTGCGACGACTGCCACAGTTGGGTAGATTTTGCCTTATCCGGCTGTACGAAGTCATGGACAGAAACCAAGGAAGAGGGATTCACCTTTCAGTGCGTGGGGTGTTGGAAGGTGAAATGTCTGGAGAAAGAGGTAGCTAGGTTGGTAGATATTGTGAAGGGGATGGAGATGAGAATCAGCAAGGAGACAGATGGAATGGAGAGAGACGACAGGGATAAAGTTGGGAATACTGTGAAACTGAAGGAGCAGAGTAGTGGCAACAAGACCGAGGAAAGGAGACTGAGAGGAGGGAAGGTGATCGGAGGGGAAGAAAGTGGAGGATCGACGGCAGGAAATGTGACAGGTGTGAAGGTGCCAGGAGAGAAAGTGACCGTAGAGAAAGAGGTAGGAGGGAAAAAGAGACGGGAGAGGAGAGAAGGAAATGCAATGGGAGGAAAGATGACGGGAAGAAAGGAAGTGAGAGTACATGTGACAGAAGAGAAGTCGGGAGGGACGATGACAGGAAGAAAGGTGACAAGAGAAACAGCGTCAGGAAAGAATGGAACGGACGAGATTGTGACGGGAGAGCAGAAGACAGGGGAACAAGATTACAACCAGACAGATGCAAACCGTAGAAAGAGCTACACTGAGGCAGTGATTGAGGGGGCAATGAGGAAAGAGAGGGTGTTTATGGGCGATTCGATTATGAGAAAGACAGATAAGACTCTAAGCGAGGGGGAGGACGTCGTTGTTTGTCTACCGGGGGCTAGGATAGAACATGTAACTGAAAGGGTAGAGAAGGTACTGGGGCATGGCAAGGGAGGGTCTATACTAGTACATGTAGGGACAAATAACGCAGAGAGGGAGGGAACAACTGGGATAGTTCAGAAGTACAGACAGTTAGTGAAGAAGTTAAAGAAGACGAGTAGAACAGATTATCCTCTCAGGAATTTTGCCAGTAATGGGAGGAAGGGGGCCAACTTATAGAAACTGCAAGAGGATGGCGATCAACGCACTAGTTGAGCAGATGTGTAAAGAAGAGGGGGTGGGATTCGTAGATTTATGGGGATACTTTGTTGGGAGGGAAGATATGTACATGAGAGATGGCCTACATCTAAGTGGAAAGGGGACAGCAGTTTTCTCAGAGAACTTGCTGCAATCTGTTGACAGTGGGACAGGCTGCATCTATTTAAACTAGATTCGCAGGGGGGATTCACAGAGAAGCCTGAAACTGGAGGCATAGATAAAGACAGCAGAAATAAATCGGCAAAGAACAGCCTGGAAAACTGTTCTGAATCAGGATATAAATGCATTTGTTTAAATGCAAGGAGCATAGTAAACAAAAGAAGTGAACTAAACATTATGTTAGAAGATATTGACCCTCACATAATAGGTATAACCGAATCGTGGGCCACCACTGATATATCAGATGCCGAATTGGGACTAACAGGATATGTAATGTTTAGGAAAGATAGAATAGGAAGAAAGGGAGGTTGAGTTATTTTATATATTAAAGAATCTATCCAGGCTTATGAAATAAAATTAGAAAGAGAAGCAGATTGCGAAGAAGCTGTTTGGTGTAACATAGTTACAGGAAACTCAACGCTAACAGTTGGGTTAGTTTATCGAAGTCCAAACATAAGCATAGAAGAGAATGAAAAAATACAAAACGCTATAAAGGAAGTAAGCAAACGGAACTGTATTATTATGGGGGACTTTAACCATGGGCATATACAATGGAAATCTCTACAGAGTATGGGGAGTGAGGACCACAAGTTTTTAGTTTTAGTACAAGATAGTTTCCTTTCTCAACATGTGCTAGAACCAACCAGGGGAGAGAATGTGTTAGACTTAGTTATGTCCTCACAGAAAGAATTAGTTGACAATGTCAAGATATGTGAGCCACTGGGGAGTAGTGATCACAACCAGATACATTTTACCATCAAAGTAAAATCAGAAAGGAAGTATAGGAGAAATTTCCACAAAGGAAGGTATAAGGACATGAGGAAATATTTAGCAAAGATAGACTGGAATAACACACTGAAGAATAAGACAGCAACCAAATGCTGGAATATCTTAAATAGTGAAATTAAGTGCATAGTCGATAAATTTGTACCTTTCAAAAAACAAGGGAACGGTCTAAAAAGAAACACTTATCGAAAGAAGCCATTAGAAAAATTAAGTATAAACAAATGATGTGGAAGTCATATAGATGTACTGGAAATGATGAAGACTACAACATTTATAAAGAAGCACTTAATCAAGCTACAGCTGAAATTCGAAATTCAAAGAGAAGCTATGAAAAAAAATTAGCTAGTAATATAAAACATGACAGTAAGAGTTTTTATGCGTATATTCGAAGCAAACAGAAAGTTCAGGATAAGGTCGGTCCTCTAGAAGATAGTGCTGGAAATACAATATCAGAGGGATTCTTAATGGCAGAAGACCTGAATGAGTATTTTAGTTCAGTGTTTACCAGGGAAGATATTAGTTCACTGCCAGTACCAGAGGCTAAGTTCAAGGGGGCAGATTCAGACTATTTAGGACAGTTAGTTGTAACCTCGGAAATGGTAGCTAAGAAAATAAGGGCTATGAAGGATAATAAATCACCTGGAGTGGACGGGATTCCGCCCAAACTACTATTGGAAATTGTAGAACAAATTAGCGTACCGCTTGCAACAGTTTTCAATTTGTCAATAGAAGAGGGAGTGGTTCCTTTAGAATGGAAAGAGGCAAACATTATACCGTTATTTAAAAAAGGTTTGAGAAACAAGTCAGAGAACTATAGACCAGTGAGTTTAACATCAGTGATTTGCAAACTTTTAGAAAGACTAATTAAAGATCACATGGTGGATTTTCTTGTTAAACATAACTTGATAAACCCATCTCAACATGGGTTTTTAAAAGCGAGGTCATGCTTAACAAATATGTTATGTTTTTTTGAAGACATCACTAGGTGGGTAGATGAGGGATCACCAGTAGATATCATCTATTTAGATTTTCAAAAAGCTTTCGACAAAGTACCACATCAAAGATTACTCCTTAAGCTAAAGGCCCACGGCATAGGAAATGGTATAATAAACTGGATAGAAAAATGGCTGAATGACAGAAGACAACGTGTAGTAGTTGATGGGGAGGCTTCAAACTGGAAATCGGTATTGAGTGGGGTACCACAGGATCAGTACTAGGACCTATATTATTCTTAATATATATCAACGATTTGGACGATGATATAACAAGCAAGGTGTTAAAATTTGCGGATGATACAAAAGTGTTTAGAAGGATTAAAAGTGATGGAGACAGACAGCATTTACAAGATGATCTTGATAGGTTGATCAAATGGTCTGAAAAGTGGCAAATGCTGTTCAATTTTGGGAAATGTAAATGCCTCCACACAGGTCATGGGAATGAAGAGGTAAAATATAAAATGGGGGGTACTGTTCTAAGTACTACTGTAAAAGAAAAGGACTTGGGTTAACCATTAGTGCTGATATGAAGGTTTCAGAGCAGTGCGGAACTGCAGCGTCAAAGGGAAATCAAATCCTTGGATTAATTAGGCGAAATATAGCGTATAAGAAAAAAGAATTAATAGTACCGCTGTACAAAACAATAGTGAGGCCTCATTTAGAATATTGTGTACAAGCATGGAGGCCATATCGCAAGAAGGACATAGATATGCTAGAAAGAGTACAGAGGAGAGCGACTAAAATGATACCAAATCCGAGGGATCTTAGTTACGAAATACGCCTAAAAGAATGTGGTTTAACAACACTAGAGACCAGGAGATTGAGAGGAGATCACATAGAAGTGTTTAAAATATTGAATGGTTATGAAAATATTGATAGAAACATTTTTTTCTCAGTTAAGAAAGATAGAAGGACCAGAGGACATGAAGCTACATTAGTAAAGGAGCAGTGTAGATTAGATATAAGAAAGTTCTCATTCTCACAAAGGACTGTAAATGAATGGAACAGATTATCTCCTGATTGTGTTGGTGCTAGTAGCGTGAATGTTTAAAAATAAAATCGACACACCTAAAAACGGCGGGATACATGTAGATAAAAAGTATCGGACTCTCGATAAGCCAAAAGGCTTCCTTGTCCACCTGCCATCCAGAGTAATTTTCTGGATGGCAATCTTGTTAAAGTTGTACAGTGAGAGATGCGGACATTAGCAGGAATGTGCAGACAGCTACTTGCCTCGACAGCCATGTGTGCCTCGCGGCCATTCAAAAGTACTTTGATACAAAGGCTTGGCAGGCAGGGCAGATCATTGCCACAGAACTTCAGGAGGAAGCGGTGTGGTATTGTGCCACATGCACGGAGGCACTGCATGACGAAGAATGTATTGTTTGTGAAAGCTGTCTGCAGTGGTTTCATTTTAAATGTGTTCCCCTGAAGGCAGCTCCAAAGGCAAACATTTGGTTTTGCAAGGGTTGCAAAGATTGTTAAATGCTGATAATTGCTATGTATGTCAATGTTTTTCATATTATTTTGTGTACATTGCATAATGATATTATATAATAGGTTGATAGGTGCAAATTATAATGGGTTAACTCATATTCCAATGATCATTTGGCAGTTCCTTGCAATTGGATATTAATGTGTAGCATTGGTTCCCTTGATATAATGCATATAATGTATTTACGTAGTTTACCCAGTGAGTATGTGTATATAATTATTAACTTGTAATGCAGTTTAAATATAATTGTATTTTGGAACAGCAGTTGTGTTTGCACAGTTTATTTTGCATGCCGATTTATACAATCGACACGGTTGTAACATGCAATGCGTTTGTTTGCATTCCAATGCCTTCATATTATTTTAGGCATAATTTATTGTGATACCTAATTTATATCCGTTTATTACATAAATTAATGCTATCAGTATTGTGTTCGGCATTTAATTATGTCCAGTATGCTTTTCAAGATCACTGGTGTTGTTATGTTTAAATAGTATTATAAGTTCGCCTACACGTTTGCATGTGTTTTGTGCTGTGTAAATGCTGTGTGATTTATTTCATGATAATAAATTATGTGAATACACTGTTGACAGAATAGTTATTACCGTATACTAGTAGTGCTTTGACAGAAAGTGATTGCCTACGCTTCAGTACAGTAGTCCCCCTCTTATAAGGCCAACCCTTCAGCAAATCTAAAGTGGCCTCTGGTGAGGAGGAACCACCGATGAATGTGGACAGTAAACATCATTTGTATGGAAAATAACAGTTGATTTGTCATAGATAATGTAATTTGTAACACAAGTACTAATGCCAATTCGGCACGATGAGTGTATGGAAGGCCTACTTAATTTGTTATAAACATCGACATTGTCTTGTGATTAAAAAATAGCAGTTTCGGCTGCCGAGGGGTAGATTCTTCCTGTAACCCCGGCTGTTAGCTGGGTGGCCGCTAGTGAGGGGTGGTTTGTATTAGACAACGCTAATGCAATGAAAATATCGCCGCGTAATCCGGGTGGCCATCGGTGAGCGGGGTCTTATAAAAGGGGGACTTTGTTCAGTGCATGTTAGGCAGCAAAAAAAGTTGGAAAACTTGCTGCTAATGAACGCCCTTGCTTTAGCAACTAAGTAAACCTGCATTTCTGAAATAACAACGATCCAAATAATAATTACAATGACAACGAGGGTAAGCATAGCTCAAACTATTACAGAAGACATTAAATATACAAGAAACAAAAAATATACACAAAAATTCTTAAATTTAAGAATGTGGATGAAGAAACAGTAAGGAAAACAATAAATGATCTCCCAACTAAAAACAGCAGTGGGTTTTATGGAATTTCACCAATACTGCTAAAAATTATTGAACCGGCAATAATTAAATCGCTAACCATAGTAATTAACCAAGTCATTAATACTGGCATATTTCCTGATAAAATTTAAATCGCAAAAGTAGTTTTCAAAGAGGACGACCCAACTCTAATAAAAAATTACAGGCCAATTTCTCTCCTTCCAACTATTTCTAAAGTACTAGAGAACGTCATTCAGCGTCATCGGTACTGATGAAGTCGACGTGATATGTTGACGAAAGCCTCTAGTCCTCTACCAGGTAAATTAAACATCTTGGATATGAAAAATGAAAGTTTCTGACTAGAGAACATTATCCACTTATTTTATTGATTCTAAGCTATTTTTGATAATCAGTACGGATTTAGACCTAACCATTTGACAGAATATGCACCACTCGAACTAGTAGATAGAATAATTACTAAAAATGGACAAAAAGCAGTTACCAATTAGTATTTTTCTTGACCTTACCATTCGATATTATTAAACAAGTTTATGGCAAGACTCTTATTCGAAAGCTATTTAAGCAACTGGAAATAATATACCGAATTTGAAGATACTACATCTGATACTTTACCTATAAAAGTAGGTGTACCACAAAGGTCCATCCTTGGACCACTGTTAATTTACTATAGATATAATTGACTTTTCACAAGCAAGCCAAATGTTTAAATTTATAATATATATGCTGATGATACCACTTTATTTAGCACCATTGAAACTTTGTGATAAAGCACAAAACAAAAATATAGAATCTCTAATAAATGAAGAACTCAAAATAATTGTAATAAATGAAGAACTCAGAATATTAATAAGTTGTCACTAAATAAAAGTAAAATATAAATATAAGACCTTCCAACTGCCAAACAAACCTACACAGAGGCAGAGCCTATTTCTCAAAATTGAAAATATAAATATTGAGAGAGTGGAAGAAATTAACTTATTAGGTTTAACTCTAGATACTAACTTAAATTGGAAAAAAACACTGAAAAATTAAATAAGTTTTCAAAAACTATAGCAGATTAAAACACGTGATACCTTTAGAAATAAAAAAATATTTTATATGCACTGCTATTATTTCATTTTAATTATTGTATTATGACATGTTATCGCCGCCAACTGCGGCTGCCGTAGCAGGTACAGTACACACGGCACCAAACTTAGTCTTAGCCAACACTCTCGGAACTTTAACTCGAGCACTCTCGGAATGTTCGCGCTGCAAATTGCGGTTACGGCTGCCGTAGTATGTGACGGATTAGTAAACGGTATACGCGCATGCGCACCGGAACTCACGGAAGAATAGCCACCTGAATCTGGGTTACGGCAGCCGGAAGAATAACCAAGTCGTTATTTTTAAATGAAAATGAACTATTTAGTGGCGCCACATAGCGGAGTACAGTTGAGACAGTAAAAATACACATTATTTACACCATGTGGCGCCACCATTTTGTCATTTTCACATTGGTTTGAGAAATTTTATTTTTGTAACCTTAAAAATGTTGTAAGGGTACAGTATGCTAAAAAGAAAGAATACGGTATATCAATAAAACAGATATTTAAAAATTATACAAAGCCTTGACCCACTGATGCCACAGCTGCGAGGTACTGTATACGTCACTAGTAACAATACTTTGAATAATTGTATTAACAGACCTGTAAATCCTCATGATTATGCTAATAATAGCTATTCTGATAATACATTTACATGATTTTACATTAGCTGTAGCAAACATGTTGCTATTGCTACATCTCATAGACAGATTGTTCAGTATCCTGTATGAATTATTATAGGCAACAATAAATTGCTGAAAATTGGCTTTTCTACAATTAACCCATAGTACACATATATAAATATTACTAAAATATGCAGTAAACAACTTATTCTTTGTACCAGTGGAGCCAAAATTAAATTGTTGCTGTAACATGCTACTTTTGGCATAAAGAAGTCTCACTTTGACTTGAATGTCGGCCTCATCCGATAAGTTGTTACAAATGACATGCCCGAGGCATTTACAATTTATATCAGAATTCGCTCATTTCAAGCATGCTCGACTGCAGCAGCGTTGACCGAGTACAAACCGAAACTAGGATGGCGCCTCTAATTCAGTCGGATGAGAATCCGTTAAGATTTTGCCGACTTTCAATTTGTTTCCATGTAACAATGCATTGGTAATAAATTTTGAATAAAATTACATTAACATCATTACTATTTTTAGCATTATTGATTTCGCTGCAACTTGAAACGGTTATTACATAAGCGTGCTTTGAAGCTGTTACCCGACGGGTGATTTGCGTCCGATCGTCTTGACGCAGTCCGTCTTCACGTTTAGGGGCACTCACTTGAATGAAAAACGGGCATATAAGCTCGATATCTAACATTGTAGGGGGTTTAATGAAAACAACTGATGTTTCGTTCCCATACTTGTGAAAATGTAAGTTTGATGTCGTTTTGCCAAGAAAATCTATTACATTTATATTTTTAAAATACATAAAAAAAGCACCATTGTTGGTCCAGCTCATGTGCCCCTAAAGCTTGGAAGACACCCACCCTCCAATTTCGAACATTCGGATGTTTCAGTGAGCGGCTCCTGCAATATCCGTCGGCTACTGTTGTCAGTATTACATGATCAACAGAGGGCAGCACCATATCATGTTTTTTTTTCGTTTAGGGGTAAACATTTCCCCAAAAAATTGTACGTGAGACCAACATCCCACACACTTTTGTTTAGATACAAGTTAAAGCTAATATAATGTATTTATTACATCTTAAATTGCATTGCTGGCAGTTTCTTGCAACATTATGAAATGTGTTCCGACATGTTTTGTTTTAGCAGAATCATTTATACAGGTGTAGTAGACCTGTACAACAATTTCTCGTCTTTAAATGATAATACATATTAAAAAAAATAGATAAGCGAGCGAAAAATGAACAACTCAGAACACATCCAAAACATGAAATTCTACGGTCACTCGCACCCTCACGGCTCGTCCTGTCCCGACGATCTTAGTATCATTTGAAAGGATGCACTTTTTGTCTTCTTCTTCCAATACACGCCTAGCCTCAACATGCTGAGGATACTAACGTCATCTAGATTTCCCGGTAACCGTTCAAAGAACACCGATAAATGGACCTACAATCATGCCGTTTTCGGTGTTCTGTACGGTTCCGAACGATGTTGGCGACAGATACTCAGTACACTAATCTTCCGATTGCGGCGCTGTTTTCCTCATTTGCATAGGTTCAGACATGCGCACTTCACCATTTCTTGATTTCATGTTATAAACTCCACCCACTTTTAAACTGCGGCAAAACTGATGTGCTTTGATCGCAGCGAAACCGATATATCTCTACGTCGGCGTGACGTCACAATAACGTTCGCCACCCAACGGATCTAAATTCGTTGCGTTGGTTGGTTGATATGTGATTGTGACGTCACGCCTACTTCGCGTATGTCATTTTAGCAGCCGTTTGAAAGTGAGTGGAGATTATACCATGAAATCAGATAGTGGTGCCTCAATCGGTAGATTGGTGAACTGTGTCGACGAAACAACATCATTCGCAGTGTCTAAAGACACCGGAACGGGCCCGGTTGTAGGTCCGTTTTTAGCTAATTTTAGGAATTATTATCAGGAAACCATTTATATGTTTGAATAGCAGAAAGCTTAAACTTTCAAACGACATCAATATTGTTGGGATCCGACGAATCGTAATGGTACTAGCATCGTTAAAAAGGCGTTTTTGGAACGTGTTTGACAGTTGTTCATTTTTCGCTCGCTTATCTATTTTTTATATTCTCAGTATCCTTGCTACAGAATATGATTATATTAATTTAACATTTTATTGTTCAGCTTAGAACAATGGCATAATATATTAATGAAGGGAGTTTTTCATATAATTGTATTTTTTATATAAACACAAGAATCACTTCAAAATGGCTTGTTTCGTTCTAATACCTATTTAATATTGTTGTATTACCTTATTGTTTCATCTACAAAACTGTAATACACATTTGATTACTGGGCTACTTAGCTTTCATTTGATCGATGATACACTGTGCTCAGTGCAACCTACCTGTGTACTTCACCCTGGTCAATTCAGTAACTGATTATTTTTTGTAATCAAGTAATAAATAGTTGTATTGTCAACAAAAAAGAACATACTAATTGATGAATTCCTCAGCTTTTGATTGCTATATTACATACTATGATCATTGTAAAATAATTAATTTTGCAGGGCACACGATGGATTTAATTCACATAATCAGAGCTAGTCCGATGGGACTGCTCCTTTAAACATGGACTAGTCCGGTCACTGAAACTACTCGTCCGGGAAGATCGGACAGGCCTTATTTCGCAGCCTGATCTTGTTAGTAATTAATTAATCTTGTTATATTGATTAATTAATTAATTAATGTATTGTTCTGTCTACACAAATAGTATACATACATTGAATGCTGAATCATGCAGTTTTAATTTGCTATATTACACTGATCACTACAAAATGTTATCTTGTTCTATAAATTAGTTAATGTTCTTTCTGTCTACTCGAATTGTAAGTATCTGTTGACTGCTGAGCGCCTCACATTTTTTATTTGTTGTATTACAATGAGTAATCACTAAAACATTCATCTTGTTTTTTAATTAACAACCGGTAATTAATTTCTTATATTAATTAACATGACGTTTGGACTGTAGACGGGAATATACTGATATGGGACACTTCCAACCGGGTCGTCCAAATCAAGAACCAATCGGAACTCGCCAAACTGGCTGTCTAATGCTGGACTCGCTGTATGCCATTAATGGTATGACATTTGACATCATTTACACAACGTGTATATGTATTTTTCTATCGTGCAGCACATACACTACTAATGGAGATCATGATTCTATTACTCTAATACAAATGGGTGAAATTAACATACAAGTATGTTGATAGTAATTAAATCCACCTTGCTTTATTCCTACGAGTTACGTACTATGAATTACTCACTAATTCTTTTAGCACTCTTTGAATCACAGCAAGAACATTAGTTTACACCGATCGATAATGGATAGAGATAAAGGCTTTTGCCAAATATGTAAAAAGAGAGTGCATAGTTGCTCCACTGTACTACAATGCATTACCTGTAAAGGGTATTATCATGTTAATTGTATCACAGTATTGAACAAACAAAATATTCAAGATTACTGTGAGTATTGGTATTGTATAAAAGGTATGTCTAAAAATTTTCCATACAATCATCTCGACAATGACTGTGAATTTATTGATGTCATATCTGAAAGTTGGATGCATGTTAATATTTCTTTCTCATTCCAAGAACTAGACAAGAAAGCATTCGTACCGTTTGAAATCAACAGTGAGTCAGATACAGACATCCTATTTAACTCTGATCCAGATACAAATTACTATTGTGAATTCACTCAAAACATGAATAAGTGTAATTACCATATAGAAGGTACCTTTAATAATTCATGCATACAAATTGGTGTAACAGATACCACATTCTCTGTTGTTCATGTCAATATCAGAAGTATGCCTCGCCACCACCAACAATTTGGAAATTACTTTGCCAATCTCAATCACTCTTTTTCAATAATTGGATTCTCTGAAACGTGGCTGCAGGAAAGCAATGTTGATACTTATAACATTGCAGGTTACCGTATGGTAAATAACTACAGAAACAATAAAAAGGGTGGTGGCATGGCGGTCTGCATAAAAGATTCGCTTCTCTACAAACGAAGAGAAGATTTAGACAAAAGTAATGAAGATATAGAGTGTGTATTTATTGAGTTGGACAAATGTATATTTACATATAAAAGGAACGTTATTATAGGAGTTGTGTACAGGCCGCCAGACAAAGACATAAATGTATTCATCTCAATCTTGCATGCTATTTTTTTAAATATCCATAAAGAGAATTGCTTGTGTTATCTCATGGGTGATTTCAATATCAATCTGCTAAATGTGGATAAACATGTACCTAGCTCAGAATTTCTTGAATGTATGTATACCATGTCATATATTCCTCTCATTAGCAAGCCAACTAGAGTAACTGCTACTTCTGCCACACTTATTGACAACATTTTTACTAATAACCTAACTATAAATAGCACAGAAACCTGTTCTGGTATACTATATACAGATATATCAGATAATTTTCCTGTCTTCTATGTCGATAACAATAGTTGTTCAACTTATGTAAACACAACATACATAACTAAGAGGTTTTATACCGATCAGAACATAGCAAAGTTTATAACAAGTCTAACTAATGTTGACTGGTCTCTTGTTACTTCTGAGCTTGATGACCCAAATAATGCATATGCTGCTTTCTATTCACAGTTTGGTAAGCATTATCTTAACTGCTTTCCTGAAGTAAAGATTAAACAAAAATACAGTAATAGGAAACCATGGCTATCACATGGGCTGAAGACCTCCATAAAATTTAAAAATAAATTATTCGCCTACTACAAAAAAGCACCTACCCTTACTAATGAAACTAACTATAAAGCATACCGCAATAAGCTTAACTCAATTTTAAGAAGAGCAGAAAGAAATCACTATCAACAGTTATTAAAGCAAAATCAATCAAATCTTCTGAAATCATGGCAACTTATTAAGCAAATAATCAATAAAAATAAAAAACCTCCCCAATCTCCGAAGATAACTATTAATAATCAATTAATAACCGATAAAAAGGTAACTGCCAATTACTTCAATAACTATTATGTTAAGGTTGGACCATCGTTGGCTGAAAAGATTACCAAAGATGGTATTGACCCGTCAATATATATTAAGCATCGAAACTTCCATACAATATTTATCTCCCCAGTTGAACTGAATGAAGTAGAAACTATAATCAAAGATCTAAAAATATCAAGCCCTGGTTGGGACTTAATAATTCCACATATTGTTAAATTAACATATCATACTTTCTTACTTCCTTTAACACATGTTATTAACTTGTCGTTAACTTAAGGTATTTTTCCAGACGACCTGAAAAGAGCAAAAGTGATCCAGATATACAAAGGCGGTGACAAGACACTCATAAACAATTACCGTCCAATATCGATTTTGCCAGTTTTTTCTAAAGTTCTAGAAAAAATAATGTACAACAGATTAACATCTTTCATAAACAAACATAACATCTTATATGATTACCAGTTTGGATTTAGGAAGAAGCATTCCGCAAACATGGCTCTTGTGCAACTAGTAGACAAAATTTCCACAGCCATAAATAATGGTGACTACTTACTAGGAGTTTTTCTGGACTTCAGTAAAGCTTTCGATACAGTTGACCATAAAATATTACTTAATAAACTAGAACATTACGGCATTAGAGGAAGAGCACTTGCCTGGCTGGAAAGTTATTTGTCTAATAGAACGCAGTATGTTTTATTTGATGGAATAAAATCGAACATTCAGTCTATATGCTGTGGTGTCCCACAGGGATCAATAATAGGCCCACTGTTATTCTTAATCTATATTAACGACATTGTTAATGTATCAGATATCCTATTTCCTATTATATTTGCTGATGATACAAATGTTTTTGTCAATGGTAACAGTCTTAGCGAGCTAGAAACTGTGATGAATCATGAACTGCAAAAATTAGTTATTTGGTTAAAGAGTAATAAACTATCTTTAAATATCAGTAAAACACATTTTATTGTCTTCAAATCAGTAAATAAAAAGGTATCCAATCCAATTGCCATCCTTATTGATGGACTACAAATTACTCAAGTAGAAAACAAAAAATTCTTAGGAATTTTAATCGATGCTAATTTGTCCTGGACTTTTCCTATACAGTATATAAAATCTAAAATAGCCAAAGCCGTTGGAATTATAAGTAAAGCTAGAAAAACCCTGAGTAGATCATCCCTTGTAACGTTATACTATACATTTTTATATCCATATCTAACGTATTGTGTCGAAGTGTGGGGAGGAGCATATAATACACATCTTAGTTCTTTATTCATATTGCAAAAGTATGCAATTCGGTTAATTATGTCAGCTCCATACAGAGCGCACACAGACCAGCTCTTCAAGAAGCTGTCCATTTTACCAATAAGAAAAATCTACGAATACACGGTTGTGCTGTTTATGTACAAAATCGTTAAGAATATGTTTCCATCAGTTATGACAAGGATGTTCATTAGAAATAACGAACTACACGAACATAGGACACGCAACGCAGATTTACTACATGTGCCGATTTAAAAAAGTAATGTATTATATAAAACCATTAGATATCGAGGTGTTAAATTATGGAACTATATGGCGACAACAGTGGATTGTAATTGTAATTATGCATTAGCAACGTTTAAACGTCAACTTAAGAATTTTTTACTAGTACATAATATTAATGACCTATATAAATCGCATTCTTTGTTGCTATTTTACATGAAGTATTCATGAAAATAGTACTGTTGTGATTCATGTTTCTGTTTTTTTCTTTCTTCAATCACACAAATTGTTATCTTGCACCATGGAATTTACCTATGTATCACATGTATTGTGAGGGCTAATCAGCCACTCGTGGCTTTACACCCTCATTACAGAAACCATGGCAATCTATGTAACTGATTGGAATGTATCACAGTTTCTGTAATAAACCATTATTATTATTATTAAACATATTGTTCCGTCTACACATATGGTATACATATATTAAATGCTGAGCTATGCAGCTTTAATTTGCCATATTACACACTGATCACTACAAAATTGCTATATTGTTCTATTAATTAATTAATATTTTAATTAATTGGTGTTGTGTCCCATCAACAAACAGTTACTCTTTCGTTGCTGAGCTTCCCTGCTAACATTTGCTAGATTAAACATGATATGTGCAACAAAATAATGATAAAATATAATTTAATTAAACAAATTTCCCTGAAAATCAATACAAATTAATTAAATATTACTTTTCACAGGGTTGGAAAAAATCATGATTTTTTTCGAAAAAATCGGATTTTTTTTATTAAATCGGATTTTTTCGATTAAATAGATTTATTGGATTTTTTCAACATTCTCAATAAATCTTATAAGAAATATTGTTATAATATGTTCCTGACAGGCAAGCTGACAAAATAACACTGATCAGAGTAGTTCAAATAATCAGATTTTGACTAAGCTGGTTTTAATTCCAAATTGAGGATACACCTTATCTATACTTTGGAACCCATCTCACATTGATCTTACTCATCTTAGGTACCCTGGGGTAGCTGATTAAATCAAAGCATGCAATTAGCTGCAGTCAGTTGGTCCTTGGCAGGTGACAATACAGATAAAGGTATGCCTCTCTGCCCTCTTCCCAATCAGTCAAAGTCATGCCTCGGTGATCACATGTATCACTTGCCTCTGTCACTTGCCTAACACAACATACCAAAGTCCAAGCAATACACCAAGCAATTATTTAATTGAGCACAGCTGTAAAAACATGTGGGCCTAGTAATAAAAAAATGTCAGCTGTCTTACAGATTTCAGGATTATTATTAAAAATTTAAGATAATCTGAGAAAAAAAAATCAATATCTTGATTTTTTCATGTTGATTTAATGGATGATTTAATCAATTTGATTAAATCAACGCCAACCCTGCTTTTTCATATATTTGAAAATAAGGACTACAAATCTATCAATGTGCCAAATTTCATCGATAAACATTGAACAGAACTGCTTTTATTATAGTTTCTATCAAAATATGCCTGCGTTTTGGTGCCATTTTCCAGTTATTGTACAAGAGATAGGCTTACAATCTTCACAAATTTGTTAAATTTTACATCTTCAAAAATTCATATCTTGAAAAGTACTTTACCGATTTTTATATTGTTTTAACTTTTCACTTTAACCTGGGTTCTGCCATATAATAAAAATATAAAACAACATATATCTGCAATTTTAAATCACATCCCTACCGAAACACTATTTTGGGCATATGCTCAAAAGTGCCTTATTATGCAATATTTTTGTCAGCATTATGTATACCTGAATTGATGTGGAATGATTGAATTGAATGTTCAAATTTCAAACGCATGTAGTCAGTCATTGTGCCTTGACATTTACACAAAAATATAGCAAAATCGAAGTAGGCCCAGATTCTACACAAGTGACCCAGCACGAAACATGGCAAAATCATAAGATGCGTAACACGTGAAGATAATGTAAATATTTATATACTAATAATATAGGTGAGCTAAATATAATTGCGATCTACCCCCACTTTAATTTATTCTTCGCCTTGGCTATTTCTCGAGCAGCTCGAGAAATAACGGTCAGACTTTGCGTTATTTATCGAGCAGACCGGAAGTTGTAATGACCAATCAGATTGCTTATTCGTCGAGCTGCTTGAGAAATAACGCCGACTTCGTTCGTTATTTATCGCGCAGATCTGGACGTGCATGCATGTGCACTTAGAAATATTTTCAAGGCATCTACGTGGACTTACTAATTGTTTGAAGTAAATCCGACGCTGTTGAATCGTTTCGTGCCTGTATTTGTCTGTTCTGATGGGAAACGAAGATTTGTCTTATTCGTCGAGCTGCTCTAGAAATAATGCCGACTTCGTTCGTTATTTATCGAGCAGATCTGGACGTGCATGCATGTGCACTTAGAAATATGTTCAAGGCATCTACGTGGGCATAGTAATTGTTTGAAGTAAATCCGATGCAGTCTGATCGTTTCGTGCCTGTATTTGTCCATTCTGATGGGAAATGAAGACTTTTCTTATTCGTCGAGCTGCTCGAGAAATAACGCCGAGTTCATTCGTTATTTATCGAGCAGATCTGGACGTGCATGCATGTGCACTTAGAAATATTTTCAAGGCATCTACGTGGACGTACTAATTGTCTGAAGTAAATCCAACGCTGTTGAATCGTTTTGTGCATGTATTAGTCCGTTCTGGTGGGATATGAATTTTTCCAGTGTCCGCGTAAACTACTAGAGATGTGGATGTCAATACTGTTCAAGGTTATTTGAAAAAGAAATTCAAGACTATTCTGAACGACAGATGATATCTTTAATTGCAGTCAATTCCAATTCGTATACTTTCCATCGCTTGTTATCACCTCAAGCCTACACCTGTACACCTTTCATCGCTTGGCATCACGTCAAACCTACACCTGTACATCTTTCATCGCTTAGCATCACTTCAAGCCTACACCTGTACACCTTTTATCGCTTGGCATCACGTCAAACCTACACCTGTACTCCTTTCATCGCTTGGCATCACCTCAAGCCTACAACTGTACACATTATTTATTTCGTAGGCGCCTTGTGTATTCATTTCAGTAAAAATTACGTGGCTTTTTTGTAACGCTTGCACAGCTGCAGTGCCACCAGGCCATACAGTTCTCGCAGTTAATCCAATTCTGTACACTTTTCGTTGGATGACGGGTCGGACTTGCACAAGTCACCTTAATTTCCACTTTCAACAACGAACCGGCTCCAAACGTATATATATATATTTATATATGTATAGTTTCTGTATTTTGTGGCTTGGGCTTGACCCATAATGGCAGTAGGTATGCCTTCTGTTAACGCATCAGCACCCTGCAAGGAATTCAAGCCTAATATCAAATGCAATTTTTACATGAACAGATATATTATTTTTTGTCCAGTATGATATGTACTGTAATGGTGTTATTGTTTTTTTGTACTGATGACAATGAAAATAATTATAACAATGATAGCTTATAAACAAGTGCATTTTATTTTATCACTTTGATTGTGGATGTTTATAAATTTGTAAAAAAAATAGTATTGCCTTGTTGTTTATTATGGTATGTGACAACGTACGATTAATTCTGTTAAGTGTAAAAAAAACAAGGTTACACCTGTATGATAATATTATTAATTAAATTATTTATCATTTCGACATATGTACAACTATATATGATTGGAGATAAGTTAGCAGTGGTTTTTTTTATACAATCGATCTGCATGACATATATGTTAACACGTGTACACAGCCAAACAGTATGCCATGACGTCCTCTGCGTAAATTACAGTTTACTTCAGCCGGGATTACAAACGTCAATAAAACGTGAGTGGAAGTAATTGATACATCCATGTGACGGTAATTTTGTGATCAAAGGAGCACAGCAAATGATGCAGTTGCAGGTTGAACTTTCTCATGAAAATAAATATTTTGATTAGTCAATAAACTTATAATTATGCACACAAACATAACATTGGATGTAAAAATGTGGAGACGTGCCGAAATATTTACAAGTACTTTCTCAGTTGACTTTCTCATTATAAACTGACGTATGTTTCAGCCTAGTTGTCTGTTTTATAATGTTTGTGATTTGTACATTTTTAATATATGTGAGCATGCGTGCGTAATTCGGTATGTTGCTTATATTTTGACTATGATGTAATTCATTTTGTTATATATTTCATTTTTGTATCAGAAATGGTGACAACTGATAACATGGCACTCAAAGTATGAACTATGTTATTTATCGAGCAGCTCGACGTATAAGAAGTCTTTATTTTCCCATCACAACGGAAAAATACAGGCACGAAACGATTAGACTGCATCGGATTTACTTCAAACAATTAGTATGTCCATGTAGGTGACTTGAAAATATTTCTAAGTGTACATGCATGCACGTCCAGATCTGCTCGATAAATAACGAACGAAGTCGGTGTTATTTCTCGAGCAGCTCGACGAATAAGAAGTCTTCATTTCCCATCAGAACGGATAAATACAGGCACGAAACGATTCAACAGTGTCGGATTTACTTCAAACAATTAGTATGTCCATGTAGATACCTTGAAAATATTTCTAAGTGCACATGCATGCACGTCCAGATCTGCTCGATAAATAACGAACGAGTTACGAGGTCGGCGTTATTTCTCGAGCAGCTCGACGAATAAGAAGTCTTAATTTTCCCATCAAGACGGAAAAACACACGCACGAAACAATTTCACAGCGTCAGATTTGTTCAGCAAATGATTATGTCCACGTGTATGCCATGAAAATATGTTAAGTGCAGATGTATGCACGTCCAGATCTGCTCGATAAATAACGAGCGAAATCGGCGTTATTTCTCGAGCAGCTCGACGAATAAAAAGTCTTCATTTCCCATCAGAACGGACAAATACGGGCACGAAACGATTCGACAGCGTCGGATTTACTTCAGAAAATTACTCTGTTCACGGAGATGCCTTGAAAATATATTTAAGTGCACATGCATGCACGTCCAGATCTGCTCAATAAATAACGATTAAAATCGACGTTATTTGTCGAGCTGCTCTGCTCGACAAATAACAGCCAGGCCTCGCGTTATTTCTCGAGCTGCTCGACAAATAACGGACCGAGTTCGCGTTATTTCTCGAGCTGCTCCTGTGATTTCACGTGTTGCCGTTCTCGGTATTTTGGGCAGTCTTTTTATAAGTCTTTAAATTATGACCCTTTATCAAACTGCTCCTGTTGTTTATATACCTGATCATCTTCCCATATGAAGTCGGTTTTGATTTCTTTCCTAATAATTTTCCCGAAAATCGTGTCTCCACCCGGCGCTGCTGTTTGCGCTTTCTCGACTTCGGTCGCCATCTTGAAAGATTCGTTTCGATAATCCAGGCGCCGAGGTGTGGCGCCACCGTTTGTCGTACAAAACTCTTGGCGAGTTCACGAACGCGAGGGAGACTGCGTTTAGGGATTATAATTATACATATCTACATATCAACCTGATTATCAAAATGACTGAGATGATTATTAGAAAACCACACACACCCGCACACGCACACACACACACGCACACGCACACACACACACACACATATTCAAGCGTACAACTAACATGTCATAGTTACTCTACTGTCCTTTCCGTTCTCATACAAAGAGAACAGATGGTGAATTATTAAAGTGTAGATCCTTCCTTTACCCTATACGTATGTCAGGTAGCTATTGTCAGTGAAAATGTTCTGAGTTCTGATCACAGACATTTTTGGTAGTGTCTCACAAAAAATTGGCACACGTGTAGATTATGATATATATATTAATTTTAAGCTAGGTACCCATCGCTATCGACATGGTGCCTAGCCACCATATTAAGTTTTAAAATGGCCGTCACGGAAAACCATTATCCAGATATATCAGCGTCTAAGCAACATAACACATGTTGTTTGTGTCTAAACTAACAGTTCCAGGGTCAAGGAATCCATTTTTTTGCAAATAATATATCCTCAGATGACGGTCATATTGACATTCAAGATGGCTGCCCTGAATATGTGCTTCACGAACATGTAGTACCTCTTGAGGTTGAGGAATCCATATGTGGTTCATATATGGATACAATTCTTGTTGACAGTTGTTTCTGAAACATAAGATAACTGGCAGTGCATATACTGGTGTACAAAAGTATATCTTTGATTGAGAATGGACAATACAAATGGTTACATTTCGTGTTCACATTAGCGATATGGAAAACATACTTAACACCGTGTTGATAACACGTCTTGAGGTTTGCTGGCAACTTATGAATGGACATTTTGTTTTGCATAAACCACAATGTCATGTTTTCTCAGCAATAACACTAGGCCGGTTTGACGATCAAGTCAGTCACCCACAAAGCGTGACGGTTGTGCTGTAAGTTTGATAGAAAATCACAATATTGGGAGAGGTGGATGGTGACAGGGCCAGATATATCACAGGTATCTAGGTGGAGTTGTTAGATAATGTTCAAAGAGCCAATTTAAAAACTAAATAAAACATAATTGTACTACACTCTGGCATACAAAACAACTTTGCTAAATAAGTATCATCTTATGTGTTTTCCTCTTGATTCCCTGTCGTCAGGTGTGAGGCTGGCCTTGATTCCGTTCCTCGATTTCAGTTTTCTTTTTCTTCTTCGTTTCTCTCACTTATCTTGCACTCTCTCCACCAACTGCCTCCATTCCCCTCTATATTTTGCTCTCGTTCTCCACTCCTCTCCTATTCGGAATCTGAAGTGTTTATTTGACCTATATGTAAAAAACATGTATTCCTTCCAAGTCTCTCTTTATACAGTCCTCCCATCGCAGTCTAGGACTTCCTTGCCTCCTTTCCCCTCCACTCTCAGACTCTGGGCATTTGCTTTCTTCGCCAGCCGTTCCCCTCCCATTCTCTCCACATGCCCAGCCCACTTCCGTCGACTCCTCACCAGTTTCTTTTACTCCAACCTCCTCCCTCAATTCTCTGCTTATCAGTTCTTCTCACTCCCGCAATTCTTCTTACCCAGTTGTTTTAACAAACCTGCACCCGCTCTTGTTGTTTCTCTGTCAGTGCCATCGTCTCTAGGCCATTCAGGTATGCCGGGGTAACACATGAATAGAGCACCTTTCCTTTGAATTTACGCGATATGCGCCTGTCACCCATCACACTTTCAACTTTCCTCCAAGGGTTTGCCCCTGCCTTTATCCTCCTGCGAATTTCGGTGTCTGAGTTACCGTCCCCGCATATCGCTCCACCCAGGTATACAAAACTGTCTCTTTGTATTAGTTTCTTCCGCTCCAGGTATATTTCCAGCTGTTTGCTTTGCTGCCCCACCCAAAGTACCCTCGTCTTCTCCAAACTAACTTTCAGTCCATGTCTGCTGAACGTGTTCTTCAGTTGTTTTTGGACATCTGCTTCCCTGTCCGCTACCACTGCCAGATCGTCTGCATACAGTAGCTTCCAGGGGATATCTCTCGTACCAGTCTTTCTGCTTATTAGTTCTACCACTGCGATAAACAACAGTGGGCTCAGGGCGCCCCCTCTCTCATGCCAACATTTACTTCAAACTCTCCTGACACTCTCGGTCCACACAACACCATGCTCTTTGTTTCTTCATAGTATTATGTCCGTTCTACCATCCTGACCTCTGCCTGTGCATCCATCCACCTCAATGTCGCCATTGTCATCTCTCTTGGTTCAATATCATAATTATGCTTTCTCCAGGTCTATGAATCCTACCACTATATCTTCCTGTCCCTCCAATTTCTTGTTTACTAACTGCCTCGGGGCAAACATCCCTTCAGTTGTTCCTGTTCTAAAACCCTGCTGTTCTTCACCGATTTCCCCTTCCACTACTGCTGTTATGCTGCATTCTTTCCAGCATTTTCAACATATGGCTTCACAAAGTAGTGCCTCTGTATTTTCCAGGGTCATGCTCGTCTCCCTTTCATTTCCATACTGGGACAATTTTCTGGGATCTTCCCCCTTCTCATGCAAGTGTTCAGCAATCGTTTTGTCCACCATATTCTAACTCGTTCAGCCACCACCAGCATCTCCACCCGCACTTCATCAATACATGCCGCTCGACCTTTCTTCATCTTCTTCATTGCTTTCTCTACCTCAGCATCCACAATCTCCTCCACCTTTACATCTTCCTCAATTGCACTTGGTAGTTTCAGTTGTTTTCCCTTTGGTTTAGCAATGCCTTCAAATACTCCTCCCAGACCTATAGCACCTCTTTCCTGTCTGTCACTAGCTTCCCGTTCTTATCTTTGACCACTGTTCCAGCTTTCACATCCTCGCTGTCCTCATCCCTCTCATGGGCCATCTTATAGATCATCTTCTTTCCGTTATCCTCATCAAGGTTTCTATACATCTCCTCTTTCATCTCTCTCTTTGCCTTATTCACTGCTGTCCGAGCTGCCTTCCTTCTCTGTACATGCAGTTGTTGTATTGCTATATCAGGTTGTCCGCCATTCCCTTTGATCACTTCTATCTCCTTCCATACCCGCAAGTGGCACAACACAACTGGATTCATTGACCTTGAAACATATGAACCACCTATGCATTCGTCGTATGGAGTCCTCAATATTAAGAGGCACTAAAATTATGTTCGTAAAACGTCTATGCAATTTCAGTATGGCCGTCTTCTGATGATATAGAATACGGCAAAACAATTCCGTGACCCTGAAAATGTTGATTTGGACATAAAGAACGTGTTTATATGTTGCTGAGAAGTTGATATATTTGTGTGATGAATTTCCATGGCGTCAGTAGTAGAGACGCGATTTTGGTGTATCATCCTGCGGTGTTTTTGCACTCTCATGGTCCAAATCTAAGATGGCGGCGCACATGTGTCCAATCTCCCCCTAGCGGAAAGAAATGTAATGAGTGGCGCCACCTGGCGACTGTAGGGTTGTAGATATGTGTGAATGAGCGTGTTACGAGCTGTGGGGGTAATGAAGGTAGTGCCTCCTGCGGGGGCGTTTAGAGATATGTAGTGTATGAATGCGCATGTATGAAAGAACAAACGAAACACAAGAGTATACGAGTGCACACGAATTTTATTGACGAAGCATACATGAAACTGTGGTTAATTAACCGAAGATGGACGTGACATGACTTGTGGGTGAGCGAACACCGCGACAGAGGTCGTGAGCTTAGGGGTCATGACGACCGCGCCAGTGGCTCATAGGATGGTAGTACGACTTAAGGGTGAGCGAACACCGCGCCAGAGGCCATGAGCTTACTGGTGTGTGACCACCGCGCCATAGGCTCGAATCATACAATTATGATGATGATGCGTGTCCGTTAATGAAACACGGTTAGTGCAGTTGTTTAAGCCAATCACATACACGGCAGTCGTTAGTGACCAGATTAGTGCCGAAACCGTTCACGAATTCCTTCATGGGAAGTCCGCGACAACGAAACATGATATAAGCAACACAGTATTGTCCACAAACGTTAGACACGGGACTCTGCAGTCTCTTCGAATTATGAGTCCACGTTACACAATGTTTATCCAAGAATCGTCGGAACTCGACGTGTCGTGGCGGCAAGCAGTAAGAGCAGAAGTATTCGCCGCGAGCGATGGCGTCTACGTAGATCGCTATCCAATGTTCACCGGGTTTACCCAAGTCGTGCATGTTGCACACGAAGGCGACGGGGTAAGCGTCAATCTGGAGAGCGAGTAGTACGTTTTTGGGTACGTTCCCACGGATGATGGCACGGGCGTGCGAATCACGGGTGAGTAGGCGGACGAGCTGCAGAGTTTCCATCAGTAGTCGTAGATGACGTTGCGACTCTTGTCTATCTCCAGCACGGTCTCGAACTCGGCGTAGGCGATGACGTTCACGGTGGTCGTCAGCGCGTCGCGGAAATGAATCTCGATGCGCATGTTGCCCTTTTGTACCAGATGGAAGCAGCAGTCGTCGCAGGCATCGGGGGTGAGGTCCAATCCGAAGAAGGTGTAGCCGTGTCGGAAGTCGGCGCGAGACAAGCTGTTGCCTTCGTCCTGCCACACCTTACCGGTGGAGGTGAACAGGTTGTGGTAGCACCTGACAAAGAGATTGTCGTCGAAATTGAGCTGAAAAGGTTTGGAGGGTATCTGTCGTCCGTCGACGTACACGGCGAGGAAGTTGATGTGGTTGTTTTTAGCGTGAAAGGGATTTCTGGCGTAGCTTCCGTTGTAGGTGTCGTTATCGATGCAGCACAGCACGAGACGTTTCGGTAGAGTGCCGAGAAAGAGATTCTCGTGCGTGTGCGAGCGGGTACCTGTGGGAATGGAGTAGACCTTGCAGTCGACGGGTCGCATCGGATACTTGGCGGTGTTGTTTGCGAGGGCTTTGATGTGAGCCATCTGTACGCCGGGATTCAGCGTGGCCATCTTGACGAACAGTGTGGCGTTGACGATCTTTATCTTGAAGTTGGGGTTGGCGCCGCCTGCCATGAGTGCGAACGAATCCTTGCTGCGCACCAGACGTATCTTGACCTCGACGCCGTTGAGGAGGAATTTATCCTGTAGGAACAGGTCCACGTGTTGTCGACCAATCATGTCAACCACGCGACTCTGGGCGATCATGTTGCGTCTGGCGACGAACCCGGCGTTGGCTGCATTGCCGGCGGCTATTTCGACGGCGTCCATACGATTGCTCGTGTCCTTGTGCCACATCGGACTCGTCAGTTGCGTCTCCTTGACATCGTCGCCGTAACTGAGCAGCGTCTCTATGTAAGCGCGGTACGCGTACGTGTTGGTCGACGGAGTAACGAGCGTTCCGTTCAGGTAGACGTCGACCTGACTGAAGAGCGAATGGAGCCAGATATTCACGGGCCCGACGGGATCGGCGGCGTCGAGGTCGGTTCCGTCGGCACGCGTCACCTTCGCCTGAACGTGTAGCATCGTGCTGGCGAGATCCATGTAATCGTCTCCGGAACCGGGTGTGACGAATTCGATCGGTCCGCCCGAGTCGAGTTGGTTGGTGTTGTACCGTGTGACTATCGATGATGCTGGTCTGAGTCGGAGGCACGGCGAAGAGATCGAGCTCGCTCTTGAGACCCTCACACGACAGTTTTACACGAACGCCATCGTCGAATATATCGGCCTCACGACGCGGCTGCTTCCTCCTGCGTCTCCCGGCTGTACTGAATCGTTTCGCAGCGGGTGCGCGTCTTATACGCTTAGGCGGTCGAACGCCAGGGGTCAAGAGGTCGCTCAACATGTCTCTACCGGCAGCGGTGACGCGACGTTTGGCGGCCGTTTTGATGTTCTGACCCGACAGGACGTCGTCGGCTATGCGCGCGCCGGTCGACAGCGCTCTCTTTCCCAACGCCGCGGCACCTCTCTTGACGAGCGGCATGACGCTACGCAGTAGACCTCCGGATAGACTTCCCAGTCCGTGTCATCGTTGGTATCGGGCACCCGCGAAATAGGGAAGCGCACCGCCCGCTTGACGAGCGTTGTAGTCGTTGTAATTCATCTCTCTAGAACAGTGCCGTCCGTCGCCGTTGGAAATGAAGTGTCACCGTCACCTTACCGACCTCGAATGGCATGCGTCGTCCGGTGTCGTCTCTTATATCTATCTCGATCGTGCCAAACTCTTTGTAGAGCACGGGGTCGTAGTGAGTCTTGTCAAAGGACTTCGACACGACGTCGCCGTGTTTACCGCTCACCGGGACGATGCGCAGCAGTGGTACGAGGCTGTCACTGACAACTCGCGGTTCCATGTTGACCACGGTGTAGGCTTTCGTGATATATACCTTGATCTCTTCAGCCGCGGCATCCGTCGGGAGAGCCGACAGCGTATCTTTGCGAAAGGCGAGAACGGTGTTCAGCAAAGTGGAGCGGAAGACGGTATTCGGTAGCATGTGCACCGTTACCTTACGCGTGAAGATGTTGTAGCTCAGTTTCACCCGTCCCTCCCCCGCCACGCGACGTAGAGCGGTGTTGATGGCGAGGACTAGTGACCACGGATCTTTATAGTATCCGGACTCGAGTCTGGTACTCTTCGCATGCTTGGTCCACACGTCCTCCTCCTCCTCGTCTACCGGTAGCGTTACAGTGAGCCACGCGTCGTCGCCTACGACGTTGTGCCAACTGTGGGGGTACTGTATCTCCACCAGTCCACACTCCCATTGTCCCGGTTGTAGTATGATACGTCGCGGTAGCGACGTGACATAGTGGGTCAGCGTGTTATCGGGGTGCGTGCGCATGGAAGCATTGCTATGCAACGTGACATAGAAATCACTCGTGGTCACGCTGTTTCAACGTCGGGCTGGGTAGCAGGTAAACCAACGAACTGCTCAACAGGGCCGTCCACAGAAATGGATTCTCGTGGTGTCCGAACGACAGGTTGTAGATGCTGACCAAGATGACCGTGTACAAGACGACGACCTCACACAGAAAGACGATCTGCTCTTTGGGATACGCGGTGCCGAAAATGTGCCACGGAGCCCTCTCTTTCTGTGGTGGCGGCGGACCGGCGTCGACTTCGTCCTCTCCTCTTTCTTCGTCGACGTCGCTAACGGTGACCCGTGATGTCGTCTCGTCCGTCATGAGTGGACGACTGATATCGTGTCGGACGCGCGACTAGCCTATATAGCCGACGAGAGCCTTGGCATCGATCCAGCTTTTGAATTTCGAAGGGTATCCGAACCATTTCACCAACTCCTCCCGTCGCATACCCACCTTGCGTCGCTGCACTATCGATTCCACGCGGTACAATTTATCGGCCGGAACCGTCACCTTCTGCAACTCCGGTTCGTAGAAGGTCCCATCCAGTGTTTCGCCGAGATCGTCCGCGAGGTGATAGACGGGCGGATCGGAGGGATGCACCTCGTGTCTGGTGAAAAGTCCCTCGGTCCAATTCGCCGTGTATCCTTTATCGATGCGTCGTTTGACCCTGCTGATACGCAAGCGATCCGTCACGCGATACTTGGATACGCCCTTACCGTGTTGACCGCCGTACAGGCGCTGCCACACCTCTTCCTGATTCGCCGCATTCACTTGCGACGGAGCCATACCGATGCTGTGCTGAGGCATTGTACGAGCGTACCAGGTCCTGAAGGATATCCACGTATCGCCACGTCTCGCGCTTCGTCAGGTACCGCCACATGCGCGTCATTAACGTGCGATTAAAGCGTTCCACGATGCTCGCCTTGGTCTCCTCGTTGTAGGTGGAGAAGTGTTGGATACCGTACTTTTCCAACACACCCCGAACGCCCCGGTTCAGGAATTCCAGACCTCTATCGGTCTGCAACGTCAGCGGACGAACGCCGTCGCCGGCGACCAGTCCGTCCAGCGCCCTCGTCATCGACGTCGCCGACTTGGCCTTCAGCGGAACGCATCGGGCGACTTTCGAGAAGACGTCGATCACCGTGAGTAGGAACGTCGTACCGTCTTTGTCTCGCTTCAGACTGGACACGTCGAAAAGATCGGCCTGCCACTGTTGATTCCGGCCGCCGACGACCACGCGTCGCCGTCGGAAACGCACTCTGACCGGTTTGTGCAGGGTATAGGCGTTTTGTTCCGATAGCCACTGTTCGACGACTTTTCTCGGTACGCGCCGTATGGGTTGGAAGGCGACGACTCGGCGCAACGACTCGACTCCCCCGTAACTCCCCACCTTGATGGGATCGAAGTAGACGTCCTGCAGCTGTTTACGGTGGCGGCCCATGATGATGTACGGATGATATGTTCGACGGTAATCCCACACACGATGTGAAGTCCGGCGTATGCGACGCCTGTAAACAGACGTGTTAGACTGTCTAGTGGATCGCACATTATGCTATCGATTGGGACCGGTGCGCCTCCTTTATCACAGACGCTCCCATGTCTTGCCTTCCGACGGTGGCGTAAGTAGGGCGGAGGTGGACGGACCCATTCGTTGCTGCTTCCGCGAGAGAGATGTCCACTGCAGCGTTCGACTCGCTCTACCGATCGATCGTGTGTCCGCTGCCGCTACGGCACTCTTCCTTGGTCCATGTTGAATGTGGAGTCTCCTGGCCTCGTTACCCACCAACTCCATGGGCAGATTCATGTCGCCGAGTTGACGAGCAAACATCTGCCATCCCGTCGGATCGCCGACGGTCTTGCGCTGGCGGCGCAATAGATCGTTCACGAGGACCACCGCGTTACTTCCGGGTACCGCTACTCCTTTGTACATGAATGATGTACGGAAGATATGATATATTAAAAGCTTTCGACAAAGTACCACATCAAAGATTACTCCTTAAGCTAAAGGCCCATGGCATAGGAAATGGTATAATAAACTGGATAGAAAAATGGCTGAATGACAGAAGACAACGTGTAGTAGTTGATGGGGAGGCTTCAAACTGGAAATCGGTATTGAGTGGGGTACCACAGGGATCAGTACTAGGACCTATATTATTCTTAATATATATCAACGATTTGGACGATGATATAACAAGCAAGGTGTTAAAATTTGCGGATGATACAAAAGTGTTTAGAAGGATTAAAAGTGATGGAGACAGACAGCATTTACAAGATGATCTTGATAGGTTGATCAAATGGTCTGAAAAGTGGCAAATGCTGTTCAATTTTGGGAAATGTAAATGCCTCCACACAGGTCATGGGAATGAAGAGGTAAAATATAAAATGGGGGGTACTGTTCTAAGTACTACTGTAAAAGAAAAGGACTTGGGGCTAACCATTAGTGCTGATATGAAGGTTTCAGAGCAGTGCGGAATTGCAGCGTCAAAGGGAAATCAAATCCTTGGATTAATTAGGCGAAATATAGCGTATAAGAAAAAAGAATTAATAGTACCGCTGTACAAAACAATAGTGAGGCCTCATTTAGAATATTGTATACAAGCATGGAGGCCATATCGCAAGAAGGATATAGATATGCTAGAAAGAGTACAGAGGAGAGCGACTAAAATGATACCAAATCTGAGGGATCTTAGTTACGAAATACGCCTAAAAGAATGTGGTTTAACAACATTAGAGACCAGGAGATTGAGAGGAGATCACATAGAAGTGTTTAAAATATTGAATGGTTATGAAAATATTGATAGAAACATTTTTTTCTCAGTTAAGAAAAATAGAAGGACCAGAGGACATGAAGCTACATTAGTAAAGGAGCAGTGTAGATTAGATATAAGAAAGTTCTCATTCTCACAAAGGACTGTAAATGAATGGAACAAATTATCTCCTGATTGTGTTGGTGCTAGTAGCGTGAATATGTTTAAAAATAAAATCGACACACACCTTAAAAAGGCGGGATACATGTAAACAAAAAGTATTGGACTCTCGATAAGCCAAAAGGCTTCCTTGTCCACCTGCCATCCAGAGTAATTTTCTGGATGGCAATCTTGTTAAATCTTGTTAAATGAGCTCTCCTCGCGCATTCCACGGGACGTCTCGTTTCAGACGTTCCATCAGTCGTCTGGCTTTGGGCTGCAGCACCTTGGGAACGCTGTCGACGTCTTCCGTTTCTATACCTCCCGCCGCAGTCGCAGTCGCCGCCGCCGCCGCCGTGGCCACTGGGAACGACGAATCTTTGTCGTCGTTCACCGTCGTCACGCGCACCGGTTCGCGCGTGCGTCGATCGGCCAACGCGTTGTAACGTTGCAGCACTTGATTATACATGACGAACTTATCGCCGTCGGAGAGATCGCGTCTGTCGAGTATGGCTTGCATCTTGTCGACGAGGACCTGCACCTTGCGTCCCAGGGTATCCGTCGGCGATGCGCGTAGACTGTCCAACAGTCGCGGATCTACCAAGGCCATCTTCCGTGCGTGTTCCATCCACTTGAGTAGCACCTCTTTGAGCAAGGGTAGAAAGACGGCACCGGCCAACTGTGCCAGCAGAGCCGACAGGAAACCGCCGGTCTGTCCCGCTCCGACCTGGTTATTACCCTGTAGTAAGATGCGACGTCTCCTCGCCGCCGGCACGCCTCTCCGTGCCAAGGAGCGCAGGTTCACTTTGTACCTACTCAAATGACATCTCTGCGCGTAGGTCAAGGGAATGTTCTTCTTCAATATGTTGTAGGCGCACTCGGCTAATGCGCACAAGTGATCGGCGTCGGCGTTTTGGATGACGGCTCGTCTCAATTCCGAACTCTTGTACCAGTTCAGCGCCTGTATGCAGAGGAGGTGTCTCTTCACGCGCTCGGACATGCTGTTGTATGTCTCTCCGCGACCTCTAACATGCTGCGACTGAAGAGACGAGGCGCGTGCGCGGGCGTCTTATACCTTGGGTTGGTACACGTACTGAACGCCGTCGTCCGGAAGGGCGCCCGTGCGCAGACGCATGTCGTCGGGCGTGTCCTGTTTCAGATCGATGAGGAAATTGCCGTACGGCGGCGTCGTGGCGTCTTTGAACGCGTCCTGTACAAACTTCAGGCGTCCCGGATACATCTGTCGCGCCAAGTGACCTATCTTTGACGCGTCGCGAGGATTCTTGAAGACCACCATGTATTGCGCGTTCAGACATATCGTGCGACTCTCCTTGTTTTTCGGAAACAGGTTCTGCACGAGGTGCAGTACGGAGGTGTTCTGGTGATGACTCTTTTTCGTGAACGAGGTCGTGACCCGTTCGTCCGTTTCGGCCATCAGATCGTCGATGACCACGAGGTTACGCTTCGACGCGTCGAACACGCCGCTGGGCAAGCCTTCCTCGAAACGTACCAGGTCGTTGTCGATGGAGGCGTAGGCGCTCTGCCATTCACCGTAACACTACGTGATCGTCTCGGGAGGCGGATCGATCATCGTTGCAGCGTGATGTAGCATGCGCGTCACGAACGTGCTCTTACCGCAGCCCGTCGGACCTGCAACGATGCAGGTGAAGGGATGTTTCCATCGCGTGTTCATCTAGTAGTTCGTAAATTTCAACAATGTCGCGTTGTCCGCTGTGACGTTAGATACGATACCTCCACCACACCACGAGAACGATCGAAGGAAGGGAACGTAACACCACAAGACGTACAAGACTCCGACTGTTACCTCTAGCGCTACTCATATGACTTCTCGCGTCCGTGACATGGTGTACTATGACTATCGATTGCGTGCCATCTGTCTAAATAGGTTTTTTTGTTGTTCTTTTTTGTTGATGTTCTGCCTAGTAACCGCGTGACAGCTAGAGGCGCCTACAACCCCAACTGACGTAGCGGCGCATTTCCTCATCGTGTCAGCAGTGGTTCGGCTTACACGGCAATTGATTACTACTACTACACGTCCACCGGACCCGTGGTGACTCCGTCCTCGTGGACTACGCGCTTGGCGTAGAAGTCGGTCAGCGCCGCACGTTCCTGGACGTACGTCAGCACGGACAAGTGATTCACCCGGAACCCGCGGTTCTTTCCGCTTCCGCTCCGACGATTGGTCAGCACGTCCAGGAACGCCTGCTTGTCGATGGAGTTAAGTCGTTTGTTCAGTCCTTTGGTGCTGTATTTATCGACGGAACCCGAACAATAGTAGGTCTTGCTTCACAGACCCAAGAAACAGTCGCCGGACCATTCGACCTTGAAGAGTCCCGGTGTTCTCTTGTCGTACGCCCTGCGCGCCTTGCAACACGTCTCTGTGCTGCCCCACGGACGTCCGGCTAGTCGACAGCGTACGTACTCGCTCTGATGATCGGCACAACATTCGGACGGTAGCCATTCGGGGCGGTGACGAAAGTAGTGTTCGCGCAGTGACGGGGTCACGAGGTCCTCGACGGACTCTCCGGCCAGAGCTAAATAGGCGCTATCAGTATCGGTTTCGCAGTACTCAAACAGGGACGTTCCACTTACCTGACCATGAAATCGTAGTAGAAATGCAGCATGCGCAGTTTGGCCCACTGCAACACGAAGAATCCCACGTGTGTGGGCAGGGTGTATTTGACGGTGCGCTTGTGCATTTCGATCACGTACGCATCGTCGGTGACGACGTCGAGTTGACGGAAGCGACGATCGTTGATCGCGATCGACGCCCTCTTCTCCGTGCAGTAGGTGACTTCGCGGTGCTTATCGACGTTGGTGATACATTTCCCATAGGAAGAATTTCCCATGAGTTTGTTGGTGTCTGCAATCATGGCTTTGTCGGGGTGGACGTCTCCTTCGCGACTTGCAGTGGACACTGCCTCGCCGAAACATCGGAAGCAGGCGACCGGTGTGTACTCGATGACCTGGTAGACGTGCGTCACCTCGAGTCCGTACACGAGGTATCATCGCAACAGAAGTGTGCCGAGCAAGATCTTATCCCCGCGATAACTCCCGACGAGCATGCGACGCGGGGTTGCCACGATGTCGTGTTCTTCGGCGTATCGACGCATGAACGGGCCGAGGTCATCGCGGGTCATGTGTATGTTCTTGAAGATGGGCTGCATCTCGGTAAAGTGCGCGCGCAGTTCCTCCGGTACACGTATGTCGCACTGGATCATACCGAGCTTGCTACCGTTGCGTACGCCTGTCAGTATCTGTTGTGTCGTAATTTTCCAGCGCACCTGTCGACGGGGCCGACGAAAGGTCACGTCCAGAAACTGTTTCACGCACGGATCGCGTCTCGCGATCTTCCACTCCCATTCCCACATCTCGACGACCAACACAAAGTGTCGAAGGTAGGCCGTGTTCTTTTGCGTTTCGGCGAGCAGTTCCGTCATAGGTTTCTCGTTGACCTCGTTGACCTCACGTCCGGTGCAAGGACAGCCGTGGTAGAAGCATCCATGAAACTGATAGGCCGTCTTCGTTTCGCTGCACCAACCGTCTACCAGCAGTTTACCGATGCGCTTCTCTCGTCCGTTGGACTGGTGACGTATGGCGCGTCCCGTGCTTTCGGATTCCCACGTCAGCCATTCGGCGGCCATCTGACCTGTGGGCTGTGCCGGTTCGGGTCGGAACTCCTTCTCCTCCCGTCGTCGCGTGTACCATCCCGTCTGCATCTCTTGCGATAACGACCACAGATACAATGCGTTTGCATCGTAGCTCACAATGGACTCACACGTTCGCGCCGCATCTCCGAAGTCGTTCCGACGTATCTTCGTGATGTCTGGTGAAAATGAGTGACGGACCACCGACGATGTTTTCTCTGACGAGCTGATGGACGTCCTTGTTCTTCTCGTTAAAGAGCGTGAAAAAGGTCTTCTCCGGCATGTAGTTGAACAGGTAGGTCAAGATCAAACCGGGTATACTGATTCCTTGTTTGAACAAGTCGAGACCGCGTTGCCGGTAGAAGTGGAACTGTTTGGCGATGGTGTCCAAGAACGGCACGAAGTCCCTGTTGTACCATACTAGAAAGTCCCGTAACGTCTCCATGTCGTTGTCTCGCCACGCATCCCGACATCGTGTGTAGTCGTCGTCGGATGTACCTTCGTTCTTCAGTCGACTGAAGAAGGCCTCTTTGGGAGGTAGAGCGGTGTCGTTGAGTCTCTCCAAGCTGTCCATGTATTCGTACGGGAAGTGACCTTTCGTGACCTCGCAACCGTACACTTTCAGGTACTTGTCGTAAGAGAATCCCTGGGCAATATAATGAGTCATGTCGAGGAATTTCAGGTCGTCCGTCGATAGACACATAAACGTGTTGCCGTGTTTGATCACGCGAAACGATCCGGCATCTTCCACTTCGTCTTCTCCGTTCTCTGTTTCTTTTTTTGTTGCCAGGAAGTAGGGTACCAGGAACTGTTTGACGTCGTTCAGATCGTACCTGCCCGAGTTGAAACCGATGACGGGCAACTGATGCAGCCAACCGTACAATTGACCCTTGAGTGTTTTGTAGGGATTGGTCGGTTGTCGTCGTGACTCTTTGTCTCCCTCCGTGGCGTGTTCCCCCTGTTCGTCCCACGTTACGATAGCCTCCGCGAGTTTTTGAAGGACTCCCTGGTATTCGTCTATGATGGCTTCGTAGGCAGCTTCGCTCATAGACTAAAGGATGGTCATCATGTCGGATACCAACTTGTTACTATCGCCGTCCGTGATGAGACATTGAACCTGTTCGAATCCGGGTACGTTACTCGCCAGGGACACGCTCAACGGTACGTGAGCAACCCAGTGGACCTTGGCACTGTCCAATGGAAGGTGTGACGTATCGAACCAGGACTGGAAGTCGAAGGTGGCGCGATAGGGACAGTAGCGCAGCCACTCGGGAACGCGAATGTTTTCGTCGTCCAACCGCTGGAAGACTCTCGGCGACGGACGGTAGACGCCGCCGGGATAGATCTTTCGCACGCCTCCCGTGCACGAGCGCTCGTGTCTCTCTAGTTCGAAAGCGCGTTTCCATAGCGAGTCGCCACACTTCCTACATCGATACGAGTGAGAGTACATGTTCACGTCTTGTATGTAGGAAAAGTGTGTCTCGTGGAGATTGACGTTCAACGTTTCGGGATAGTGACACAACTACCGACGTACGAGTTCGGCAGTCGCCTTTCCGCCTTCTTCTTGTTCCGGTTCGACGAGTGTGCAGACGCACACGTTGGTCTCAAAGGTGGTCTCGATGCGATAGAGGTCGTCCATCGTCACCCCGCCAAACTCTTTTATGGCCACTCCGTCTCGGTCGTACTTCGCGTAGAGTGCCTTCACAGTGGGTTCCAGGTGACCTCGGTCGCACCCACGATGTAGGGCCAGCCACCGGTAGAGACATAGATTGTCGGTATACTTCTTGCTGTGGTGGAGTGGTCTTTCAAATCCGATGACGGCTTTGTTCCATTTGATGTCCCTCGGAAGTGTGACTTCCACACATCCTATCGGATGATCAACGATATGGTTGACGAAGAAGGTGACATTCGTGACCACCACGCATACCCATTGGCTGTCCGGACGTTGAATGATCACCCACTGTAACACGTCTATTTCTCGGATAAGTTCCAGAAATGCATCAAAGTCTTCGGTGTTGGTGATAAGACACGGTTCATCGAGGTAACGACCACAACAGTTACAGGATGAATGATAGTATCTGTATCGGTTAGTGATCTTGTTCCTCAACACAAACCCATGACTAAGGTTAATCTTAAACGCATGCGTCTGTTCGCGAAACATGATTTTCAGTGACGGTTCTAGAACTGACGTGTCCGGTGTCGACACTCTATAATTGTACCTGGATTGTATGGAACCTCTGGACGTGTGGGTTCGTATGGTCGACCAGTGATCTCGAACGACGTATCGGAGTTCCCTCGATAGAGTGTCGGCGAGGAGCAGTCGGGGCGGAGGACGTATGGGATCGTCGTCATCGTGACGTGGCCGCTCTACGCGTCTCGCTCGCTTGGGTGGTGGTGGGTCGGAGTCTTGACATGACGTAACAGACTATCGCGTCTCGTGAACTCCGGAGCACACCTCTCGCAGTGGTGTGTATCGCTTTTCTGGGGCCTGTCGTCTCGTGAAGTCTCTTCCACATGTCGGACAGGGGTGTTTAGTGGTTCTCGGTGGTTCGTCAGATGGCGCCACTCGCGACGTAGGTTTGCTGTACGCATGGTCGTCGTCGTGGCCTCGCGGTGACTGGAATGTGTGCGTCCATTCGAAGTGACGTTGTAGGTCGTAGTATGTATCGAGGACGTTTCCACATTGGCAACATGAGTGTTGCTTCATCGTGTATCTACCTACAACTGTCAGATGCGAGCTCCTTGCATGTTTCTATATAATGCGTGACGTCCTATGGACAGTAAGGGGCGTGGCTATGTTTATCTATGTGTGAACAGAAGGGGGCGTGGCTACATATGTGTGTGTGTGTTTGTGTGTGTGTATGTGTGTGTGTGTATACCTTTTATGGAAGCGTGTGTTAGACCGCAAAGTCATTCGTCGATATGAAAGAACAACAGACACCAGAACCCAGGATTACATGTATCTTTATTATACTAACGTACAAGCAAATCGATCCCTACAACTACTGCTATACTATACTACTACTACTACTACTACTACTACTACTACTACTACTACTACTACTACTGTGACATATTGAGGTGCCTCATACCTCAACTGACGTAGGGGCGCATTTCCTCTTTTCTATGTCACCGGCTAGCTATGTTATATCAACGAGCTTTACAATATGTTATGTAGCACAGGATAATGTTTGTTACGGATAATTTTGGTTATGTACTCCACATGTTCATCACGAATAATGTTACGCGCTACGTCATTGCATATCAGGCGTACAGACTCGTTCACGTTGAGGTGGTAGCCAGTACAACACCGGCTAAACGTTCGATCTCCATCTCCATGTTCCGCACTTCTGCGAGCGGTCCTGTAGACACCCATGGAAGAGAGGCAGACGTTCGTGACCAAATCAGATGACCGTAGGGGTCTAGGTCGAGCGTCGACGTATCGTTACGAAGGGGTGCGTATTCCGACGACGAGATGGTGACGTCATAATCATTGTCGGCGTCGTCTTCGCATGTCATCTCGAGAGGTGTGTCCGTTGTTATCGGTGACGTGACATCGTCACACGTCATATCCAGTGGTGGTGATGACGTGTACCGCTGCTGTTGGTTATGCCGGTGTATCAGTAGAGCGCGACGTAACGACACGACGACACGGGATCGACGCGGTATCTTTTTAGTGGCGCCGCCTGGAGGGGTACCAAGGGCCACGGCAGGTTGCTATACGCGTCCTGTATACGACCTAGTCCACAGGAGGCTGCACCGGCCTCCTGTCAACAACAACAACAACAACAATACCAAATTTACACAGTGTATCACTCTGTTTACTTATCGACACAATCTTCTTCTTCTTTCAACAGAACTATACCACGCTTACGCAGGATGGCTTGCACACGTCTTATGGAGTCACATGTCCACTCCGGCGCATCCGTCTGATACCTGTAATGGGCTTCTGACCACCTCACGTTGTCGTATATCAACTGACCGTTTATGCGGTACATGTCGTTTTGTTAACCTTCGAACGCGCGCCTCAGTTCTTTGGACACGAAACGAACAACGGCATCGACTGCTGTTGTATGAAGGAAATTCCAGTCCATCATTTCCTCCGACAACGGTCCGTGTCTCCTCACGGCCTTGTCCTCGTCTTCCGGCTCACTCACTACGGTTATACCTCGACTAAGCAGGCTCTCTTTCACCCGTGGTATAGTGTCCATAGCCCATCCCGGTGTGTACGATGCACACGCCATTTCGGTCACTGTCATACGGAGACCATTATAAACACGTGACCGATCAAACATGTACAGGTCCTTATCGATACGTGAGGGATCAATCATGTACAGCTCCTCCTGCCTGTCTGCATTGCGACGACACAGTGAGTTAGTTGTTTAGTGCACGCGGCGGCGGTTAGAGTAGACAGAAATAGTTGCTCGTCTATCATTTTTTCCGTGCGCTTTTGAATTACATGCACCTTCGCTTCCATCTCCTGTAATTCACTACTCACTGTCTCCGTACGCGTTTGGTTAGCGTGCACCGTCGCTTCCGTCTCCTGTACGTCACTCCAGAGCTCTGTGACGTCATCGTCATCATCATCATCATCTATCATCTTCTCTACACGCGTTTGGATGGTGTTCACCTTCGCTTTCGTCTCCTGAAATTCACTATACTTTTCCGCTGTATGCGTTTGGATGCTGTTCACCTTCGCTTTCGTTTCCTGTAAATCCCTACAGATTTCTGTGACTTCATCATTCTCATCATCACTGTTTTACACTTCGGGACCCTTCCCGTGATGGCGTCGCATCCTGTGTCGCTTTCAACCACGCGGACACGTCCTCGTATACAACAAACGACGACGGTGGGGACGGTGGGGACAACTACAACAACATGACAAAGGAAAATTACGACCACTTCTGGCGACCATACAGTAGCGCCACACGGCAACACCAGACACTACCTCCTTCACTATTCGCCAGGTGGCTTCACTGGACCGACCGAACTTACGGAAGACACTACCTCCTTCACTATTCGCCAGGTGGCTGCGCTGGACCGACAGGACTTACGGATTGATAATTTCCAGGGCCGTCACGGTGTAGTTCACGTACCCTGATTTTGTTTCTTTTCTAATTGTCACCCTAGACTGTTTGCCCCGTATGACACTCAATGCCTTGTAGCGTTCTTCGTCACTTTTCAACGACATATAGTCGGTTGCCGACAGTCCCCCTACGACCCGCTGCACTACACTGTCGAACCCTGTCACCCACAGATCGGTGCCCTTGTGTTCGGCTAACAGAACCCCCATGGCGTATTTGTATACAGGAGCCCCCTTCTGTCGCCCATGGACCGGACATGCACTGACGCTATGGTGTCCTTTCATTTCGACCAGTACTTTGCGGTTACAGAGACGACACGCTGCATAACATATATATTTAGTTGACAGAACGCTTGTTATGACTGTGAGCGGGCGCTCAAATGCATAAGTTCCATCACTTACTTTCTCGAGTGCTGCCAGGTCGAGTTACTCTGGGCTTGACTTGTAGCTTGGCGCCGCCATCTTGTCGTGCAGGAGTCGATGTGAGTGAAGGTCTTCGAACAGCGACGAATCAGAGAAAGAGAGAGTGTTTGTCCTGCTAGATGTACGGTAGGTCTTATATACACAATCACTCCCTCCAGGCATCGGCAGGCACCGCGTGACTTGACATCATGCGTCCTTGGACTTCCCAGGCGCGTGACTTATCTATATCGTACTCTAGCACTGTGTGACTGACTGACTGTTCTTTTTTAATGTATGCCTTATGTAAGCCGTACAGAGCGCCAATTTAAACACTGTTGATTATATTATTAAAGGACTGTCTTTTGAAGTCTCTCACCTGCATGAGAATAACGCCCAGTATATTTTTACCTGCTTCGTTACGCCTCGAACTCTTCCCCCAATACCCTTCAGCACTAGGTACGTTTTCGATAAGACGCGCGTCACCTGTACCAAGCAAGCGTTGACGTAGTTTAGACGCACGAAACTTCACAGATACTATCGCGTACATTACGGATCGCCGTTGTGCAAGCCATGTAGCAGCCCGGTCTGGCTTCCATTGAATGCGTTTACTCAGATATTTCGCCTGTATTCCACTGCGCGCAGTCTGAATCTTCCTCGCTGTGACGTCATCACCATCAAAAGATTTTCGGAATTGATATGCTGCCTCTGCACAAGAAAAGTCTTCGCCCCATATGTGTATATCACACGGATAGAAATTCGATAGGTAGTGTCCGGCACCTCTGAATTGTATGTCCAAGCTACCACTGACCGCCATATGTTCCATATTTAGCACTGACCGCGCGCGCGCTTACAAACATACAGAGTTCTTATCGTGAACACGTCCTCGCCTGCATAGTCAGCGTTCTGATAAGGCGCATTCCACATGCATTGTCGTATTGTTGATAGCTGTCCTTTGGACATCACGCGCTTATTGCCAGCTGCTGACTATGTCGTATGACTGTCATAGGTTTGTACTTTACAACTTCCCATACGCCGAAACTTTCCACAGAGTGTGTCTGCAAACTTTCCTCATTGCCAGCTGGTTCCTATGACGTATGACTGATATGGTTTTACATTTTAGAAACTTTCCATACAGTGTGTGTCTGCATATCGTAAAACTGTCCACGTTGCCAGGTGGTTCCTATCATGTCATATGACTGTTATGGGTTTGTACTTTAAAACTTTTCATACAGCGAAACTTTCCACACAGTGTGTCTGCATATCATTTACCCTATATATATATATATATATATATCTCGTTTCTTACATTCACATTATTCCATTCACAAACAACAATGACGTCTTCTCTGATACCCTGGGACGAATTTCGGGCACAATGGCGACTTCAAGATGCGTGCAGTGCACAATTGTAAGTACTTTCTTTCTTTACATTATATAGCTATATAACTTTCTGTCTTTGCTTTGATTAATTCGATAGATATCATATGAATATGTACAGTGTTCTTCACGCAAACTATCTGTGACGTGTGTATCTAACATCTCGTTACCTCTTCTTCTTCTTCTGACAATCTCATTAGCCTTCCTTACGTTTATTTATATTCACTTCATTCGCTATGTGTAACAGTTGTCTATATTTACTTTTTGGTTCTGACGATGACTCTGACGGCAACGACGTCAGCTCCACTGTCTCGGAATGCACGTAAGTTTTCAACGATTATATATCTACTTTTACTAATACTAATATTACTATAGCATGACCTACTTACCACGATTCTCATTCTCTTCAATGTGCATATACATGTTGTGTCACAACCCTTCCTTGTCTTGACCTAGCCTGCCCTTTCTCGTGTCGCCTAGCTACGTGGTTTCTGGTTACATCGCTGCGGCTGCAGCAGCTGACGACTAGTGTCATAGTCCTTTCTCCCGTCTGTTGACCTACCATGCCCTCTTGTCGTGTCGGTTACCTACGTGGTGTCTAGTTACATCGCTGGTCTATTCTCACCAACTGTACCTCGAATGTTTTCAAACTTTTATTATTATTATTATTGGTATATGTTTCAGAGAAGAAGAGTTACAAATCGAACATGGTATACTCTTCACCTTAGTCATGAGAGACCTACTCCAAACAAGACCCCGATTCGAACATGCTAGCCTGTTGTTTGATCCGCCTTCCCCACCCCCGATCGACACAGGGGATAAAGAGAGTTGGGCGGAGGACGAACCCTATGACGATGAGGGTTTTATGGATGTACCTGAATAAATATTATTCACAACTTAACACATGTTGTTTGTTTATTATTATTATCTTAGGTTTAATTCTTTCATACACATACATACATACATATCACATTATCGATACGTTCAGTATACTTCTTTATCTATAATGACCCACCTTTACACACCTTTTAAAACTTTCGTCTTTGTTCTTTTATTTATATTCTTATACACGATGGTACTTCAATGGATACTCACTCCGCTCTCTTCCGCAAGGGGGGTCCCTACATCCGGTCACGTGACTACACACACATACATACACGTATAGATACCCGACGAAAGGCGCCGCCATCTTAGATTTGGACCATGAGGGTGCAAAAACACCGCAGAATGATACACTTAAATCGCGTCTCTACTACTGGCGTCCATAGTGAATTTCAATATGGCCATCATTCTTGGATATTGCACATTACAGAAATGGACTCCTTGATTCTGGAAATGTTGGCCCAAGATCCTAAGGATTTCCGTGGCAGCCATTTAAAAAAATCAAGATGGCGGCTAGGTACCATGTCAATAGCAATGGATACCTAGCGTTATATGATTCTACATAAGTATCATAACCTACACATGTGCCAATTTCCATGCGTTTGTCAACCAATGCACAATTCGTCTATACGGCTGGGCAAACTTTAGTAAGAAGTTTTATTCTATATACATTTTGAAAATAATTGTCTTCAATTTTCCTTCATAGAACATGGAACAACTCAGCAACTACTACTTCTTAAATTGATATTGTTAAAGAGTAACGACAAAATATACATAATTTGGAGATCAACAACTTCTTCACCATATAAAATCACACACACACACACACACACACACACACACACACACACACACACACACACACACACACACACACACACACACACACACACACACACACACACACGTTAGCGCGTACATATACGCCCATACACAAGCAAACACGCACACATGCACCTATCCCCTACTCACATATACACCCATACATACTCTCGCATACGCACGGTCGGACGCTTGCACACAAGCGCGCACACACACACGCACGCACGCACACACACAGCTCTCCTCGAGCTGTTCCGGGACTTCTTCAACAACAACGACGACGACGCGAGCAAGGACGCGGCGACCGTGTTGAAGGTCGTATGTTTGCCATCGACACCTACTACGCCGTCAACCCGGTGCCCAACTACTTGACGGCGTCCGTCGACACGGTCGTCAAACTACACCGACGGGAGAACGAAGGCGACGTGCTGGTGTTGTTGATGGGAGTAGTATAGAGGGGTTTTTCGGCCTCAAAATCCTACTGATAAAAAACGTTTTAATGACCACTAAACGTTTACGGGAATCTACTTATAAAAAAGATCAAAGGCTTTTTTTTGACACTAATTGTTTTCGGGAACCTACTTATAAAAAACGTGATGGATTACCCCTTTGACACTAATTGGTTTTGGAGACCTACTTATAAAAAACGTGATTGATTACCCCGAGATGCCACCTAGCGGTGAGTGCAGAGACCCCTTTAGTTCGTCCCCTAGCGATCAACGCCGTACCTAGCGCGTGCTGACGTAAGCAATAATGCGTTTATTGCGAGAATATATAACCACGATAAAACCACTGTGTACAGATTTACCCCGTCAGCCCTATGTGAATGTCCCACTGTACCCTATGTTGACAGCATCGATAAGCGTTGCTGCTGCTGGAGTGGATTATGACCCCTGCATGACAGCATAGCTGGCTCACGCTGTGCGTTCTAGTGCTCTGATTAAAACGAAACCAATGCGTTTAAATAAATAAAAACGTCTAGTAGTGAGTTTTAAATCGGAACCAATAAATACGCTAACGTACAGCGTATAGATTGGTGACACTGTATGTAGGGTGTGTATGCACTGGATACAGACGAGTGAAAACGTGAGTAGTAGAGAGAAATTAATTTCTGCGTTATGGCAGTGGTCCCCATATTGAGGTCGGACGATTTGTGTCCCGAACAATCGGGAAGAGTGTTGTAGTCGGTGGAATATTGAAACCACGTCGTGGATAAAATTTAGTTTGTGGTGTAGGCGTACGCCACAACCCAGTGATTGGGTCTCGACGAAGGAATATTGTTATGAGGCTGCTGTCGCAATCAATATCGTCTGGGTCGTGACTGGTGGATACAGCTGGTGTTTGCGTTGTTGATGTTGGAGTCGGTGGTTAACGAGGTTACGGTTGGACCGTGCATGTCGGTCTATGAAAGAAACAACCACAATACGTGTAAACAAAGGGTGTGAAGCATGCATGTATAAAAACAGGCTGTTGTTTAAACAAAGGATGAGAACCATGCATGCGTAAAAGCAGAGTTACGTGTTGACAACTGTTTAAACAAAAGGTCATGCATGAAATAAACAACCACAACATGCATGCATGCATGCATGCGTAAAAGCAGACTTACGTGCTTACAACTGTGTAAACAAAGGGTGACAATGCGCATACGCATGCAAGCAGACTTACGCGCTTACAACTGTGTAAACAAAGGGTGACAATGTGCATACGCATGCAAGCAGGCTTACGTGCTTACAACTGTTTAAACAAATGTACGCACGTGCACATGCATGCATGCATGTATGCATGCATAAAAGCAGGGTGTTACGAGACGATGTTTTATCCATTGTGACATGCATGCATAGTAAGCTTACAACTGTTTAAACAAAGGGTGTCAATGCGTGAACGCGCACACGCATGTGCATGCAAGTGTGCATGCACACACGCATGCACGCACACATGCATGCATACATAAAAGCAGTCTTACCGATGTGTTGGCGAACGATGTGTCGATGATGCGTTGTGCATTGTGGCAAATTGATGAGAGATTGAAAACCGATCAAGAGTGTTTGACTGCAAAATGTTGAATGAGCAATGTGTGCGCGAAACGTCAAACACAGCGGTGGCGCATGACACTACGGCTTATCGTGATCGGAATGTGAACGGAGAACAATGGATTTTTAAAAACAATAAACGAAAAGTTAAAGGCATGAAACTAAACGTTGTACACGATTAATTTGGGGTCAGGAAACGCGTGGTGCAGTGATATTAGAGAAATTCGATGTAAAAGTCACATTTGACGATGGATGTACTGACGTGACCGCTAACTTTTTTCCTAAAACAAATTCCTCGGTATCAACGTCGTTTGCGTTAAGTGCGCATGCGCGTAATTTTGACATATGTTGCGCGTGACTTATCGCGATTGGAATGTGAAGGGAGAACAATGGATTTTCAAAAACAATAAACGAAAAGTTAAAAGCATGAAACTAAACGTTGTATACGTTCGCTGTGGGGTAGGAAATTATGCGGTAAAGTGATATTAGAGAAATTCGATGTAAAGAGAGATTTAACGATGAATGTACTGACGTGACCGGAAACTTTCTTCCGAAAACAAATGCCTGGGATGTATGAAGTATGCATGCGGATAATTGAGTAAGATAACGGTATTAGTGTGAAGTGCGCATGCGCGTTATGTTGTAGACAATGCCATTTCAAAAACAATAAACGATCAGTTAAAAGCATGAAAGTAACCGTTCTACACGATGAGTTTGGGCTCTGGAATCGAGTGGTGTGACGATATTAGAGAAATTCGATGTAAAAGTCACATTTGACGATGGATGTACTGACGTGACCGCTAACTTTTTTCCTAAAACAAATTCCTCGGTATCGGCGTCGTTTGCGTTAGGTACGCATGCGCAAGATTTGTAAGATAATTGTAGACTGTTAAGTGCGCATGCGCGTTATTTTGAAAAGTATAAAACGGTTGAGAAAATGCTATGTTGTATGTCGTCGGAGTTCTAACGTGTATTGTTTCTACAGCAGCAGCAGCAAGCAGCAGACGTTCTTCCGCGAAAACATGGCAGATGAGATTCCACCAAAAAAGACCAAGGCACCGCGCAAGCAGTCACTGAAGGCGGCCAGCGGTCAACAGCAGCAACCTTCGCCGCCGGAATCGATCGCTCTGGTTTCCGGCCGAATGCTGCGACGCGCACGTGGACGCCTACGTACGACGGCGCTTCGCCGGACTAGCGTGGGCGGCGGAGGACTGCAGCGCGCGCCGACGTCTGTTCGATCGTCGAACGCCGGGTCTCTTCAAAGAAGAGTGGCGCGGCGACGTAATCGTGGCGCTGTGCAGCAAGACCTACTACTGCTTCGGCGGCGAAAACGGCCCGAAGTACAGCACGAAGGGACTGAGCAAGCGGCAGAATGACATCGACGAGCACAGCTTCCTCGCCGTACTGCGCGACCGTCGCAACGGCGTCGGCTGGAACTGTGGTTTCCAGGTGAAAGACTCGTCCGTGTTGACGTACGTTCAAGAGCGCGCGGCGTTGAGCTACTTCTACGCTAAACGCCGCGTGCTCGACGACGGCGTCACCACGGCGCCGATACTCGTCTAACTCGTATAACTCGTCTAACTCGACTAACCTAAGGAATACCCCACCACCCCCCTAGGGGTAGTTTCTGTATGTATGTATGTATGTAGGTAGGGTAATAATAAACAACAACAATACAATCATCATCATCATCATCGTTTGTTTTTATTTCTACTACTATACACGTAACACCCCGTGTGGCGCATGCAACGATTCGTTCTCATCGACTCCTCGCTAGTAGTAGTAGTATTCTTTTTATAGGTCCACGAGCGACTCGGCGTCGATCCAGCTGTTGAAGGAGGCCGGATATCCGCTCCATTTTACGAGCGCCTCCGAACCACCGTCGCGACGACGCCGACGCCACTGTAGAACCGCCTCCACAGGATACAGTTTGTCCTTCGGAACGACTACGCGTTGTAGTTCCGGTTCGTAGAAGGCGCCCTCTACCGGCGTCCCGGCGTCGTCCTTCAGGCGATAAACGGGCGGTTCGGACGGGTGCACCTCTACGACGGTGAAGAGCTCCTCCCTCCAGTTAGCCATGTATCCTTTTTTGAATTGACCCCTCGTCTTGCTGATACGTACGCGATCTCCCTCGCGTAGTTTCGGTTTTCGCCGTTGCCCGCAGCCGACGTCGCCACCGTACAGTCGTTGCCATACGGTCTCCTGATTCGTCGCGTCGACAATCGCCGGCGTCCGACCGATGCTTCGGTGATAGGCGTTGTTGTACGATCGCACGAAATCCGGTAACGCCTCTACGTAGCGCAGCGTCTCGTGTTTCGTAAAATTGCGCCACATACGCGTCTTCAATGTCCGATTAAACCGTTCCATGACGCTCGCTTTAGTCTCGTCGTAATGCGTCACGAAATGATGAACGCCACGACTCTTTAGGAACGTTTGCCGGGGTCGGTTCAAAAACTCGATCCCCTTATCGGTCTGCAGCGAGTTCGGCGTCTCGCCGTCGCCACCGCTCAGCAGGCGCTCGAAGGCCTCGACGAGCGACGGGCCGGACTTACTCTTTAACGGAACGCACCACGCCCACTTCGAAAACACATCGATCACCGTCAATAGGTATGTTATACCGTCGTTGTGCGTTTTCAGTGTAGTCAAGTCGACCAGATCGGCTTGCCACTGCTGGTTTCGACCGCCCACGATGACGCGACGTCGTTTGAAATGTCGTTTAACCGGTTTGTGTAGGGTATAGGCGTCCTGCGACGCTAGCCACCTCTCGATGGCCGGAGGTCGGAGCTTCGACGCCCGTTGCAACGCGTCTACTCCTCCGTAACTTCCCACCCGTTTCGGATCGAAGTAGACGCTATTCATGTCGTCGTCGTCGTTTCGTTGCTGTCGAGGCTTTCGTTTTGGCCGACGACGACGACTCCACCCGGACACCATGGCGACGACGACGACGACGATGATGATAAATGTACGATGATTATTATACACGTATAGAGAGCGATAAGCGCGATGGTGAAGCCGACGACGTTGGCCGTTATCGTGCGTCGTGACGGCATCACAACGTATCCCACGCCGCGACGCCCAACGAAGGGATCGTTCTCTGCGTTTAGTCTCGCCCCGTATCCGACGTCTCCACTCCGGCGTCGCTGATGAACTAGTCGTCATCGGCGTCATCGACGCCTCTTCTAGTAGGCGCTTCTGTCGTCGCTCCATGTACGACCGATAGCGCGGGTTGCCCACGAATTCCATAGGGATATTCATATCCTTCATACGCACTCCGAACTCTCGCCATCCTACGGGCGCTGTCGTCTTCGATCTCGTTCGCATGAGATCGTTCACTAGATCGACCATGTTACTCCCTGTGATCGTTTTACCGTCGTACACGAATTCGCCGCGGTCGTTCCATCGACACAACGGATGGGTTTTAATTTTTTTGATAAGCAGTCCCGTCTTCCCTTTCAGCGTTTTCGGCATACTGGCTATGATTTCGCGCTCTACGACCTCCGACGATGGTGGCGCCACCGTCGCCGCTGCCGCCGCCCCCACCGCAGGCGTCTCGCCACTGCTGTTGACCACCGACACGCTCGAGCCGCCTCTATCGTGTTGTACCGACTCAGCAGTTGATTGTACGACGCTACCTTTTCGCGTTCGGATAAATCCGAACGTTCTAGAATGTCCTTCATGTCGCTGTCCAGGCTACTCAGCACACGTGATCGAGGCGTGCTCGGCGGCTGATCGACACGTGGCAGGAGGCTTTCCACCAATCGCGGGTCGACCAACGCCATCTTCTTTGCGTACTGCATCAATCACCCGCTGCCGATCACCTGTCTGAGCAGCGGAAGGAGAACGGTGCTCGCTAACGGCGCTAGCAGAGCCGACAGAAAACCACCCGCACCCTTTTGCAAGATGGCATGCTTCTTTTTAAGCGCAACGTGTTTGTCGGCGAGTTTACGCAGGTGATACCGGTATTTCGACAACACGCGTTTCTGCTTCGGCGACAACTTCACGTTCCCTTTCAGAATGTTGTACGCGCCATCGCACAGACTACAAATTAGTCCGGCGTCCGCGTGGCCGATCACGGCTTTTCGCAGATCGATGTTCCGCCTATGTCTCTCCAACAGCTGCAGGGCGAACATGTGTCTCTTCACTTGGTTCGTCGGTGCCGCCACCTTCGGTCGTCGCTTCGCTACCACCGCGCGCCCCGTCATAACGACTAATAAACGTACGCGCCGACGTCCCTCTCTTCTTATAAGATGCCGCCACCACCACCGCCGCCACCACCCTTCCGTACGTACACGTACTGAAGGCGATCGTCCGGAAATATGCACGTACGCAGACGCATGTCCTCTTCCGTTTCCTGTTTCAGATCCACGAATAGATAGCCGTACGCCGACGACGTCGCGTCTTTGAAAGCCTCTATCATGTAGTTGACCTTTCCCGGGTACATCTGTTTCGCTAGGTGACCTACTTGGCCGGCATCTCGGGGGCTCTTGAATAGCACTATGTATTGAGCATTCAGGCTGATTGTACGGTTTTCTTTCCCTTTCGGAAACATGTTCTGTCGCAGTTGTACGACCGACGTATTACAATGATGACTTTTTTTAGTAAATAGTACCGTCACCCGGCTATCGGTCTCCTCCATGAGGTCGTCGAGTACTAGAAGTGTCCTCGCTTTACTGTCTAAACGTTTCGGACCCGGCAGGCCGTCTACGAACTCTATTTTCGAAGACATAGACGCATAGCCGCTCTGCCACTGTCCGTAGCACCACAGGATTTTCTCCGGCGGCGGATCGATCATAGCGTCGTGCCGTATCAGACGCTCGACGAACGTCGTCTTACCGCACCCCGTAGGACCGGCTACTATACCTGTAAAAGGATGCTTCAACGACGGTCCGGTCATTTTCGACGACTGAGCGAACACTTTTTACGCGTCTTTATAAGCATCGCGTACCTCCATCTATAGTTTATTGAGCATGTTCTCCCCCGCAACGTCCCCGATCCTGGTACCCCAGAAACCCTCCCTATTCGGTACCCATTCCACCAATTCGGCGTCCCCGGTGGCCAACAGTTCGGCCTTCAACTCGGACGATCCGTCAAACTTTCTCATCAACAACCCCTTCATACATCCGACCCTAACGTCGTTCCATTTGGTTCCCGTTCTCTTTTTTCGAATTCCGTAACTGCGTCGTTTCGCTACATAAGGCGATCGTGCTCTTTTGATACGTTCGGCACATTCCACGCCGTCGTTGAACATTGCTTTCCTATACTGATAGGCGTGCTCGACGGACTGAAAGCCCCGTCCCGACACCGTCATTCGACACATAAACATATTTGACAAGAACGACCGCGATCCACCAAACCTTATAGGTGACGACATCTTACCGACTACCGATCACCCGCTACCGCCACCGCTTATATACTGTCACCACCACCACCACCGCTCGATAGAGGAACTAAAAAGTTGCGACTAGGGTTCAAACCCGGAATCTTTCGATCCCTAGGCGAACGCTCTCCTAAGAGAGCTATACCGTCGCCAACGATTATGCAGTGGTTTTACCCCGGATATATTATAGGGAACAATGATCTCTGTACTCACCGCTAGGTGGCACCTCACATACAGCGAATCTAAAAAGGGTCGACGAACGGACTCGGACCGGGAATCTTTCGATCCCTAGTCGAACACTCTCCCAGGAGAGCTAATCCGTCGTCGACGTTTATACAGTGGTTTTATCGTGGTTATATATTCGCGCGATAAACGCATTATTGCTTACGTCAGCACGCGCTAGGTACGGCGTTGATCGCTAGGGGACGAACTAAAGGGGTCTCTGCACTCACCGCTAGGTGGCATCTCGGGGTAATCAATCACGTTTTTTATAAGGTCTCCAAAACCAATTAGTGTCAAAGGGGTAATCCATCACGTTTTTTATAAGTAGGTTCCCGAAAACAATTAGTGTCAAAAAAAGCCTTTGATCTTTTTTTAATAAGTAGGTTCCCGAAAACGTTTAGTGGTCATTAAAACGTTTTTTATAAGTAGGATTTTGAGGCCGAAAAACCCCTCTATACTACTGATGGGCCAGGAGGAGGTCGAACAGGTCGTCTCGCTGCTGATCGACGAGGCGCGACGTCTGCCGAGAGACGCCCTCAAGATGCGGGTGTTGCCGATCTACGGCAGTCTGCCGACGAGCGAACAGCTGAAGATATTCGACCGGACCCCGCTCGACGTCAGGAAAACGATCGTCGCCATCCCCGAGGCATCGGTTACGATCAACGGCATCATCTTCGTTGTCGACTGCGGCTTTGCCAAGTTGAGGGTCTACAACCCGAGCTGCGGTCTCGAAGTGGGCCGAAAGGACAGGGCGCGAACGCTCCGGTCAGGTAAAGTATCGAGTACTGACATTTTAGACACAATTATTACGGTTTTAATACGACAATTAATAATGTATTATTCTAATTATTTCATAATCGATATTTTAGGCTATTGATTATCTATTTTATTGTTATGATTTTCTTTATTAATTCTTATTTTAATGCAACTCCCAATATATATATTTATTTTATTATTCAACTACCAGTGGTACTATATATTTTATACATGCAAACTCATAAATGTGGTATAGTCTTAGGTATTCTTATTTACTTTATTTGTAATTATCATTATGTTTAATCTTCAGTATTTTAATTTATTGTTTGTAAACACTGCCGAATATTAGTGTATAAATCAAGTTATTATTACTATATTATCATTATCGAGTTTATGTATCTACCAGGACGAAATACGTTATTTATGAGTACGCTTCACTTCACATTCGGATCTTTTGTAGGACGAGAACGTTGATCCGAGTATTGGGTTTGGTGAAAATTTGAGCTAAGCTGAAAGCCCCGTCCCGACACCGTCATTCGACACATAAACATATTTGACAAGAACGACCGCGATCCACCAAACCTAATAGGTGACGACATCATACCGACTACCGATCACCCGCTACCGCCACCGCTTATATACTGTCACCACCACCACCACCGCTCGATAGAGGAACTAAAAAGTTGCGACTAGGGTTCAAACCCGGAATCTTTCGATCCCTAGGCGAACGCTCTCCTAAGAGAGCTATACCGTCGCCAACGATTATGCAGTGGTTTTACCCCGGATATATTATAGGGAACAATGATCTCTGTACTCACCGCTAGGTGGCACCTCACATACAGCGAATCTAAAAAGGGTCGACGAACGGACTCGGACCGGGAATCTTTCGATCCCTAGTCGAACACTCTCCCAGGAGAGCTAATCCGTCGTCGACGTTTATACAGTGGTTTTATCGTGGTTATATATTCGCGCAATAAACGCATTATTGCTTACGTCAGCACGCGCTAGGTACGGCGTTGATCGCTAGGGGACGAACTAAAGGGGTCTCTGCACTCACCGCTAGGTGGCATCTCGGGGTAATCAATCACGTTTTTTATAAGGTCTCCAAAACCAATTAGTGTCAAAGGGGTAATCCATGACGTTTTTATAAGTAGGTTCCCGAAAACAATTAGTGTCAAAAAAAGCCTTTGATCTTTTTTTAATAAGTAGGTTCCCGAAAACGTTTAGTGGTCATTAAAACGTTTTTTATAAGTAGGATTTTGAGGCCGAAAAACCCCTCTATACTACAGATGGGCCAGGAGGAGGTCGAACAGGTCGTCTCGCTGCTGATCGACGAGGCGCGACGTCTGCCGAGAGACGCCCTCAAGATACGGGTGTTGCCGATCTACGGCAGTCTGCCGACGAGCGAACAGCTGAAAATATTCGACCGGACCCCGCTCGACGTCAGGAAAACGATCGTCGCCATCCCCGAGGCATCGGTTACGATCAACGGCATCATCTACGTCGTCGACTGCGGCTTTGCCAAGTTGAGGGTCTACAACCCGAGCTGCGGTCTCGAAGTGGGCCGAAAGGACAGGGCGCGAACGCTCCGGTCAGGTAAAGTATCGAGTACTGACATTTTAGACACAATTATTACGGTTTTAATACGACAATTAATAATGTATTATTCTAATTATTTCATAATCGATAATTTAGGCTATTGATTATTTATTTTATTGTTATGATTTTCTTTATTAATTCTTATTTTAATGCAACTCCCAATATATATATTTATTATTCAACTACCGGTGGTACTATATATTTTATACATGCAAACTCATAAATGTGGTATAGTCTTAGGTATTCTTATTTACTTTATTTGTAATTATCATTATGTTTAATCTTCAGTATTTTAATTTATTGTTTGTAAACACTGCCGAATTTTAGTGTATAAATCAAGTTATTATTACTATATTACCATTATCGAGTTTATGTATCTACCAGGACGAAATACGTTATTTATGAGTACGCTTCACTTCACATTCGGATCTTTTGTAGGACGAGAACGTTGATCCGAGTATTGGGTTTGGTGAATTTGAGCTAAGGCACCCTAAGTCTTAACAACAATAAAGCTAATAAGTTATATGCCCCAAGGAATTGGAGCACAGCAAAACGACCTAATATAAGTAACAACAAGTAATTTGCTCGTTGTTATCGACAGGTCTACCGTCTGTACCGCGAGGAGGACTTCGAGAAGCTGCCGTTGACGACTGTGCCGGAGATGCAGCGAAGCGACATGTCGGGCGTGATCCTGCAGCTGAATGCACTCGGCGTCAACAACATCCTGCGCTTCCCCTTCCTGTCGCCGCCGCCCGCACAGAACTTCGTGCGGCGTCGAGCTGCTGTATGCGTTCAGAGCCATCGACAACGACTGTCACTTGACGTTGCCACTCGGCGCGCAGATGGCTGCCCATGCACCAGTGCTGCGCTAAGACGCTGTTGGCATCGGTCCACATAGGCTGCAGCGACGAGGCGCTCACCATCACCGCCATAATGCATATACAGAACGTGTTCGACGTGCACTCGCGACACAAGTCGGCGGGCGGGCGGGTAAGCCAAGCGACGCTTCTGTGCCGCCGAGGGCAACCACGTCAGCCTGCTGAACGTCTACAGGACCTCCGAATGGTACGGCCGCAAAGCACTTACACCCGACGGAGACACCGCCTCCCACGTTGGTCGTCGTCTACAAGGTCGTACAGACAACGAAGGACTACATGAGAGACGTGACTGTCGTCAAGTCGGAGTGGCTCTATTCACTAGCGCCGCACTACTACCAGTGCGGCACTGATCGGGAACTGGCCCGCAAGAGGCCGAGGTTCCACTAGCTCCGTGTCGCTACTACTACATTTCACGGGCAACCGTCTAAACCACCGAGCTGACGTCCTCTCACAGAAAACACCTGAACCTTTCACTCGTTGACAAAATATTTTAATCTTGTGCTTATCACGTTGACATACACCAAGTTTTCATCACGTATGATGTTAACCAGTCTAACAACTCGAAACCAAATTAATAATCATAACAAAACAAACATTTTAATCCTAACACATTTGCAGGTGTAAAATAGCTTCAACTGTATTTGCTACATCTACACGCAATGTCTTTAGTCAGTCAAACATATACCGTAAATCATCCCACTAGAATCCATATAGCAGTACTGTGTAACCATTGGCAACTATATTCCATACATAGATCAGCACTTGCTTTTCACGAAATCAACATAAAACAAAAACATGCAATACGCCATCGAAGCATCACCACTGCGTTAACACTTAGCTTTGTTTGCTCTTTTAACGTCAGTCGCTATGCGTGTGTAAAGACCGCCTTGTATCTGCATTTATTTGTGTTGCAGTCCGGCGAAATAATGTCTGCGTGAAGACCGATTTGCAGCAAATACTACCCAATTTCATATCCTATTGTGTTATGCGTATTTAAATAAAAACAAGGTGTTTTCGGATATTTTGTGTTTGCTATACTTAAACCACTAAGTCTGTGCCGTGCACAATGCAAAACTAATATAATCATAGAACGACACAAAGCGGTCGATTTAAAGTAAATGTCCTGTACATTTATTGGAAAGAACAAATCAGTCCATAAAACAACAATAACCTAAACATCGGTAGTAGTTAGGAATATATTATGGGCAATCTGTGGAAGGTTATCGCTTACTCAGATCTTGTAATCTCCCCATTAAACAAGTTGCCAGGTTTCAGTTTTACCTCTCCCATCCAATAGGAAAAAACTGTACCTCTGAGGGTATATGCAATTCTTCTAATTTAAAGTGACTTGACCTTTCAACAAAACACCCACATGATCCATATCCATCAATCTTAAATGCCACGGATTTCGTCATCTCGATTAGGCTGACAGCTTTCTGGGTAACAATTGAAAGAGCGTTGATCTGCTAGTCGACTGCCATAACAAGAACCTGCCTTTCACACCTTCAATCACCCCTTGTTCGGCTAGCCAAGCTGGTGATCTGTTGATTTCACCCTCCTGTTTGTAAAGGTTTACACCTGATCCACCCCCAGTTAACTTGTACGACGATGGGAGAGTTGAACGGGTGACACGCCGCACAACGTCTTTCGCGTACACACTGCTTCGATCAGAAAAAACCTTTGGTTGCCCACGCATTATTCGTTACGATATCAGTCTACCACTTCTTTTTGTGTTCGTCCATGCTGTAGCCGCCCGGGCCAATGGCGACGACCAGGAGCAGTCCACCGATGACAGACATCGTCTGGAAAAAGTCGTATTTTAAGAAGTCGCGCATCGGCCGATAAGACGGTATGTTCCACCAGGCGTTGAAGTAGATGTTGAGTATGGCGAGATTGGCAACAAGGATGAGTGAGGCCAGCTTCGTCTTGTAGCCGACTGCGATGAGCAGGATGAGAGCAGTGCCAATGATGTTCTGTAGCATCTGCAGGAAGGAGAAGTCGAAGCGCAGCAGAGTGAGAAACATGAGCACGAGCAGCACGCGGCCGCTCAGCTGCAGGTATGTCTTCGGGGTGTTTTCTCCAAGCGACGGCAGGCCGGCGAACAGACTACGACCCTCCGCCTTGATTTCAGCCAGCAGCAGGATCACGCCGCCCGTCAGCGCCAGGTTTCTGCAACAACCGTGTCACGGTTAGTTATCAGGCAGATACTGTAAAATCTCACTAAATAATAATGTAATCTTTGGGACTGGACAAAAGTGACCTGAACAGCGAAGTGACCATATTAACGGGACCAATACCCTATTCTTTACACTTACTTTACTGTATGTGGAAATAATTTGGGACTGTTCTAGGGTGACCTTAATTGCGAGGTGGCTGTTTTACCAATGTGGCCGTAAAGCAAAGTTCCACTGTACTGCTAAGAACACTTGAATCAGGCTGCAGCGTCACTCGGTGATATGCTATATTAAAATTGAATGGGAAGCGCCATCTGTTGTAGTGAGGTAAAATGACCATGCTGTTTTTGGTGGAAATTCCCATTGCAACAGATGGCGCTACGAGGGTGATTATGTTTCAAAGACCAACATACAGTATAACAGACCAAGGCTATTCATGCTAGCGCTAATCTTTCATGATTATTTCAATATATAAGTGGTTGTCTACAACAGACTAGCATGTAATCTTTTAATGTTATGGCACACCAAGAGCAAACACATCCATCAGTAGCTAACATTTACAAATACAGTTATTAATGTTACTGTTTAGCAAGAGGTTATAAAATATTACTTATAATTAATACTTCATTTTTACTAATAAAATGTTCAAGTCCATTTTCTTGTGCCTTAAAGGGAAAAAAACACCTATTGCTTAAATTCATATTATATTACATCCTGCTATATATTTCCATGTCAACTAAGTAAAAAATCAAAAAAATTAAATGAATTAGAAATTTCACATTTTATGCTGTGCATCTGGACATTTTCGATTACATGCATATTTTTGGCGCACTTTTCGGGATGCCGAGACGTGACGTCACATATGACATATACTCGCATCAGGCTGACCCTTTCCATGCATCAGGAGCATGTTTACAAGGATAGCTTTTGGGTCAAAATGAGCATAAGAATGAGTTATTGTGCGATATTCCGACGTAATACAAACACTAGTCATCATTGAGGAACAAGCAGTTATCTTACGGTTCCACATGAATCCAATTTTATTCAAAACCATGAATGCGAATGGGCCTACAAGTCGACCAGGTTTTGCTGAGCTTCGGTTCGTTTTCAGAATAATTATATCAATTACACACCACCGGAGAAAATCTACACCAATAAATGTACATAGCAAACAGATATTGTATCCAGCTACAGAAAGTAGCATTGTATAATCTCATAATAACTGTTATCACTAGAATATCAATATATGAAGGAGGAGTAATTTATCATGGGAACTTAAATCCGTTAGTGAATATCCATCGGTCTTGGTAGCTCAATTGGTAGATGCGCTGGTTTTGTCATTTATTTTACAATCGGGCGACGCCGGTTCAAGCCTTACACCAAACCATTGATTTTATTTATACTTTTTTGTATACGTTTTCACAAAGTAATATAAACCACATCATTTTTATACTATGATGCACTGTTTGTAAATATTTTAATTTTTTTTCACATATATAATTACAATATATTACCGTACAATATATATATAATTAATAAATTATATATCCATTACATTATTTTTGTCTGTTAACTAAAATTTAGAAACATCGTTATATATAATTATCATATTTTCATTTTTGTTTATCCAAACAAATATAATGTAATGGATATACAATTTATTAATAATATATATATATATATTGTACGGTAATATATTGTAATTATATATGTGAAAACAAATTGTGATCTGTCCAGATAAATAAAATTTTGAAACATCGTTATATATAATTACCATATTTTCATTTTTGTGGCGAATAAATAATTACTACAAAATAAAAAAAAATATTTACAAACAGTGCATGATAGTATAACAATTATTTAATTTCTATTACTTCGTGAAAACATAAATAAAAAAATGGGCCAAGAGGCCATGAAGTCCTTTGGACTATATTATGAGTTTGTAATTAATAATGAAATGTTTTTTTGGTGAATTACAGTTACAGATCATTAAGGGTTATGATGCAAGTAAAATGTTGACATGTTTAGTAGAGACTATATGCATGCCAGTGAAGATACACCTGGAAATAAAATATTCGAGTAGACCATTTCGCGAAGATTGTATATATTAGTTAATGTGTTATTACAAATACTGTAGAAATGTATCCTGATACTCTGCTATTTATACCAATTTCCAGTGGTTGTAGAAACCTTGCAGAACAGCTGGTGACATGCAATCTCGCATGTAGCACAGTTAAGGTTGTTTATGCCATGATGCCATGTACTGTAGTTTTACAGTCTTCCAGCCAATGATATCACTTCCAAAGAGTTCAGTATTGTGGTCTATTGATTTATTAAACATCCATGAGCCTCATTACAATGGCAGGCAGGAGCCCAGCCAATGCACAATACAGAGTCTGCTCCTCTCAGCCAGCTCACTGATCAGAGATAAGGGTGTCTAGCCTGTCAATTATAAATAGAGCTTAGTGGCTAGGCAGCAGTAGAGAATTTAGTAAGAAAATTTAGCATTTTTGGGCCCTTAGAATGATTCAATCAAATACAGATTTCTTGCCTATAGTGGCACTACCACATGTAACATCTATGCAAAATTAGAGAAAGGTTACTAAAGAGTTTTTGAAAAAATAGACATTTTAAAATTTACCAGTTTTGGGGCCATGTATAATCAATCCCGACACCAAACCATTGATTTTCTTGACAATTTTTTAAACGCTCTTTTAGTAATGGCTCAAAATCCATTTTGTACCTACTGACATCGGACGGATCGGATCGGGCTGGGATGGATTGGATCCGTAGTTTCAGATCTGTTCATTCCATTTCCATCATTTCCATTTGTGTTTCATTCCATTTATTTCCATTCCATTTGTCGTTATATATTGTACAGTAATATATTGTAATTATATATGTGAAAACAGATTGTGATCTGTCTGAATAAATACAATTTAGAAACATCGTTGTATATAATGACCATATTTTCATTTTTGTGGCGAATAAATAATTACTACAAAAATATATAAAATATTTACAAACAGTGCATCGTAGTATACTAAATGATTTGGTTTATATTACTTCGTGAAAACATCAAACAAAAAGTGTAAAGAAAATCAATAGTTTG